>JAYKKG010000026.1:0-720513 GCA_036507285.1 Trichosanthes cucumerina | reverse complement strand
ATTATTACTTAAGTCTATGTGAGTAAATTAAAACACTTTTAATTATCCAAGACTCACGATAAGTATAATCTAAGAATCTCCCGACCAAATTCAACCTGTGCCTGGTTTCTGTGTAGAGGTGTTCATGAAAGCCACAACTTAAATACCCCCACCCTTAGACAAAACCTTCCTTAGACATGTGAGTTACTAATCACTCTCCATTCATAGACTAAACTTTGATTTCCTAATTTCTAATCTCATTAGAAAATAGAAAACCTAAGTCTAATTATTCAAGTTCTAAACTCTTTAAAACTAATAATTAACTTAGGTTGCATGCATTTCTATGTTATAGTGCTTGATCATTCATCACATGAATAACTATATACTATAACATAATATTATCCATAACATGAATATAAATGCATGAGCATACTTTAATCTAAAAAATATAACACTTATATTAATTAAATTAAACATGCATTTAATTATATTATAACTCCTATAATATAACCTATCATGCAAACTATATATTATAACTCTTATAATATAAAATGATGCATGAAAATGTTTAATCTAAGGTGGATTTTAAATCTATATGACATACATTATGCACATAGAAATTACTTAAATCATACATCTCATGCATAAAATAATTAAATAGCAAAATGGGCCGGTTTTGGCACCTATGGGCAATTATTTAATTAAATAACATTAATAGAACACTTATATTAATATTATTTAATAAAATAAATAAATAAAATAAATAAATACATTTTACAATTAATAAACAAAATAAAATACAATTTATTTCGGAAAAAGCGCCCACTAAGCAAAAACAATCGCCTTAACACGCCTTGCAACCGCCGCGAATCGCCTCCTCAACGTGTGGAGCGCGCTGTAACGGAGTGGGCAACAAGTGCAACGCTGCCGCTTAGTGTTGACTCTGGCCGCTCAACGCCAACGGCATTGCAACGCCGTCGTGCAGCGCGCGCTTCGCCTCGCCGCACAACGCTGAGATACTCAATGAGCAGCTCTCAACGCCGCCGCTCGACACAGAAAACTCCTTTCATTGCTTTTGCTTTGAAATTCGCTTGTTTTTCGCTCCGATTTCTTCACAAAGAACTTGCTACTAAAGACTCGGACTTTATAGACTTGATTTACAGCAAAATGCCCAAAACAATGGGCCTTACATTGATCTCATCAACATAAAATTGTAAATCTAAAATGTCAAAACCAAAAACAACCAAATTCGCAAACCAAAGATTCATCTCATGAATTTAAGGTAAAACCCACCTATTTTAACAAAAAAATAGCAGCATAATGAAGAACCATTAACTTGGCTCTAATACCAATTGAAGGGAATGAAAATCCGCTGCAAATGAAGACGATCGAATCGCAAGGTATCATTATGCTACTTGAATTTTTTTAAAAACGATCTAACGCTTAGATCTAAGTTAAACGTGCAAAAGAGGAAGAAATTACATCGAGAAGATGTTTACTTACTTGTTGTAGACTGATCTTCAAAGTTCCTTCCTCTATCACTTAACACTTCGTGCTTCTCGATCTCAACGAAATCTTCTCTCAACAGAATCCGAACACAACCACTCAGTCTCTGCTTGTTCTTCCTTTTGGAAAGAAGGAAAGTTGTGGGACTCTAGTGTTTTGGAGAGGAGGAGAGTAGAGAGAGTAGAGAGAATTCTTGATCTCTTCTCTTTGATGAAAATCAAAAATGAGAGACTTGCTTACTAATCCCTTCTTGCAAAGGGTTTAAATAAAGGGAAATGATGAACCTTTCAAAAATCGACGAGATCGTAATTTATTTAATTTAATATTTGATATTAAATTAAATTAAAAATTAATTAATTAAATTAATTTTGAATTATTTAATTAATTATATTTATTTTAATTAAAAATCAATTTAATATTGATTTTGAATTAAAATTAAATGTAAATGAGGGATTTTCATGATTTTCATGAAAACAAGTTGCCAACTTGCCCAATCTTACTCATCTTCAAAATTCACCAAAATTGGCCACCTCCATCTCAAAGCATCCTCATCACCCTTGAGTTGTCACCCATTGAAGCTTTTTTTGAAGCTTTATATAATGGTGATTTGAGGTGTTTTAAGAGAATTATACGTAAAATTCAATATTCCCAAATTAGTGACCTTTGAGGTCTTTTCTTCCAAATTCTCTCAACCAAGGATCCTACAATCCGCTCTAAGGCCTCGAGGGTAGTAGGGAAGACTCTAACTGGTTGTCCACTTGTTCGTGGCTGAAAACCATCAACCGGTGAAGAGAATTTGATCTTCAAAGTTGAGTTTTCTATCCTCTCTGCTTTTTCAAATTTTGAGCATGTTTTTTATTTTACAAAATTGATCAACTTAGAGTGTTCAAGATCCAAAATTGCTTCCGCTTTCTTAATCTAGACACTTTCAATTGGTATCAGAGCAATTTTGAGCACTCAATTTGATCTATTTTGTTCTGTGGGTGGTGTTTTATGAAATACAATTTTCTCCGGCATCTAAAGTGTTCTTCCTGACTTTGCATTTAAATTGGAGCATCTATTTGTGCTTTATTTTCAAATTGCTCAAGTGTGTTTGAGCATTAATGTGTGTAGAATAAGCGTAAAAATTTCAAGTCGATTGGAGTTCTGGAAGGCCTTCAATTTGAAGAAATAAGCTCTAAGGTCACAAAACTGGAAAACAGAGGTCAGCTGTAAATTTTTTTTTTCTCTCAAATCATACTCTCACGCGCGTGTTTTCAATTTCAAATGAAGAAGATGGGTTTGACTTTGACCAGAAATGTTTGACTTTGACCTGCTTCAACTTTTTGGGCCTGCTCACTGCTTTTCTTTCCGGTTCGGTTTTTTTTAGACCTGTTTCTAACTATTTCGAGACCGGTTTTTCCATTTTGGAGGTCCGTTTCACCAATTGAGGCCCTGGTCAGCCTTTTTAACAATCCGATTTAACCTTTTGAAGGTCCTGCTCACACATTTGTAAGTCTGGTTCACCCAAATTCAAGAGTTCAAGTGGTTCGATGTTAATTTAGATTATTATTGTAATAATTTAGTAGTTTGCTTGCATTAGATGCCAAAATCACCCACTTTAGTGTGTTTAATTAATTATGCATTGTGAATGTATGTTTTAATTAAATTCCTAATTATATGTGCATAAAGTATGCCATATAGATTTTAAAATCCCACCATAGGAAGCATGCTCCATGCATTGAAAGTATGTTATAAGTGTTATAATATATTGTATGCATGTTAATTGGTGTGTCACAAGAATTAATATAAGAGTTATATTAATTTATGAAACAAATATTATATGTTTTAATTATAATTAATATAAGGGTTATATTAATTAAAAATTAAATATATAATTGCTATGCATTTATTCATGTGATGAATTTGTTATAAATGTATGTTTATTCATGTGATGAATGATGAAATAATTTATAACATAGAAATGCATGTAACTTAAGGTTAATTAATTAGTTTTAAAATGGTTTTAGAACTGGAAATTAATTAGACCTTAGGTTATCTAGTTCTAATAAGATTAGAATTAGAAACCAATAATTTATAAACTTTGATTAAAGAGGGACTCACGACTAAGGAAGGTTCTCAAGCCAGGTTGGGGAATACATGTTTCACTGAAACTAACACCCCACCCGAACCGACTGGGAGTGAATTTAATCCATAGGTTTATAAATTATCTTTCGTGAGTGGCGCTTATTAAAAGTTAATAAATTAAACTCATAGACCTAGGTTTATTAAAAGGTTAATAGACTTAGGTAATTCCAAAGATAATTGTTATATTGGTAGACTTAGGTCATATTGTTTTAGCCTGATTATGCCTAAGTAAAAGTATACCCAAACCGCTTAAAATACTTAGTGGGAGTGAAAAGGTATATATGATATATCAATTTCCTCTTACGCTCTCCACGAAGTTCACACCGTGAGATTTATGCTCGGGCACTACGTGATGTCAATAGGGCATCCCCATTCTGGATGGTGTTTGCATAAATCAAGAGCAAGGTGAATAGAGAAAGTATTTATAGTAAGTGAGTGAAGGAGGTGTGTCAACACATCCTACTTGTCTCTCCATTAGGTTGGACCGTGAGATTCCCATGATGCGCTCGCAGAGTTGCTCCAAGTAGCACCGCCCATTCTGAGGGATGTAACATGGGATTCGAATAACTCAAACTCCGTAAATGGATAGGGTCTCTTAGGTCCATTCCCAACTTTGTCTCTCCGCCTCAGAATATTGTTGGGGCCACTCCGAGGTCCGAAAATGGCGGGTCACACTTACAAGAATTGCTATGTTAGTAAATTCTTGACCAAAGTAGCGATAACTAGAATGTTATAGGAATAAGAGTTATTCCTGTTAGCATTTAGTCAAGAATGTCTTGGTTCAAAGGAAAGAGTGATTGATCGCTCTCTGAGTGGTTGCTCCGACTCACTGAGTATCGTTGCAAAAACAATAATGAGTTTATGGGTACATTATTACTTTTGCTAAATTCTTAAATTGATAGGTAACAAACAATTCACTAATAGAATTCATTCTTTTCAAAGATGTCGAACTCTTTTATCCAATTACTCGCCTTCAATAAACTTAATGGGTGATAACTATGGAACTCGGAAGTCAAACTTGAATACGATTCTTGTTCTTGATGATCCGAGGTTCGCCTTTAATGAGGGAATGTCCTCCTCCCGGCTCACCGCAAAACCGAATGGTTCGGGATGCTTATGAAAGATGGATTAGGGCTAATGAGAAGGCCCGAGTCTATATCTTAGCCAAAGATATCCGATGTGTTGTCTAAGAAACATGAGACCATGGTCACCGCAAAGGAGATCATGGGATCATTACAGCGATGTTTGGACAACCGCCCTCACTCGGTCCATTATGATGTCACAAATACGCTTACAACTCCCGCATGAAGGAGGGAGCCTCATAGGGAAACATGTCCTTGACATGATGACCCACTTCAACGTGGTCAAAAAATGGGGCGATCATTGATGAGAGAAGTCGTAACCTTTATTATGGAATCTCTTCCGAAGAGTTTCTCGCCATTCCGCACAAATGCGTGGATGAATAAAATAGAGTATAACCTAACTACTCTCCTCAACGAGCTACTGCACTTTGAGTCCTCATGAAATCAAAAGGAAAAGAGAAGGAGGCAAATGTTGTCACTTCAAGAAGTTCCTAAGAGGATCGCCCTCCGGGACTAAGTCAGGTCCTTCCTTTCTAAGAATAAGGGTATTCGTAAAAGAAGAAGAAGGACAAAGGGAAGGGACAGCTCCCGCACGCATAGCGCCAAGGCCACAGAAAATGTTTCCATTGTGGTGCACGGCACCGGAAGAGGAACCGCCAAAATACCTTGCAGAAAAGAAAGCTCGAGAAAGAAAAACAAGGTAAATATGATTTACTCATATTGAAACATGTTTAGTGGAACATGATGATTCCGCCCTGATATTAGATTCGTGGAGCCACTAACCATGTTTGTTCTTCTTTTCAGAAACTAGTTCCCCGGCAAAGAATCTGGCGATGGAGAGATATCTCTCAGTGGTTGGAACGGAGAGGTTGTCTCAAATGCAAAGCAAAGGAGTTGTGAAGTTGTTGTTTAGAGATAGATTTATTTTATTAAAAATATACTTTTGGTTCCCGAATCAAAAGAAATCTTGTATCTATCTCTTGTTTACTTGAACATATGTATAAAGTGTCTTTTGATCATAATGAAGCGCTCATTTGCAAAAAGAGGTGTACTGAATATGTTCTCACTAAACTTGAAAACAAATTTTATATGTGTTAAGACCAACAGAGTAAAGCTATTTTGAACACCGAGATGTTTAAAACAAATTGATACTCAAAATAAAAGGCGTAAACTTTCTCCTAGTACCTATCTTTGGCACTTGAGACTAGGTCACATTAATCTCAATAGATTGGGAGATTGGTCAAGAGTGGTCTCCTAAGTCGGCTAGAAGACAACTCTTTACCACCATGTGAGTCATGTCTCGAAGGAAAATGACTAAAAGACCTTTTTCCTAAAAGGTTATAGAGCCAAAGAGTCTTTGGAACTCGTGCATTCGGACCTTTGTGGTCCTAAGGAATGTCAAGGCACGAGGAGGGTATGAATACTTCATCGCTTTATTGATGATTATTCTAGGTATGGTTATCTTTACCTAATGCATCATAAATTTGAAACCCTTGAAAAGTTCAAGGAATATAAGGCGAAGTTGAGAATACATTGGGTAAAACGATTAAAACACTTCGATCGATCGAGGTGGAGAGTATATGGATTTGAGATTCCAAGACTATATGATAGAACGTGGAATTGTATCCCAACTCTCAAAGACTCCCAAGACACCCTCAAAGAAATGGTGTATCTCGAGGAGAAATAGAACCTCGTTAGACATGGTTCGATCCATGATGAGCTACGCCACCGCCTAGTTCGTTTTTGGGGATATGCAGTAGAAGTCGCCGATATATTTTGAACATGGTTCCCCAAGAGTGTTTCGTAAACACCCTATGAGTTATGGAAAGGGCGAAAAGGTAGTTTACGCTACTTCGTGATTCGAGGATGTCCTGGCATATGTGCTAGTGTCCAATCCAAAGAAACCGGAACATCGCTCAAAATTATGCCTATTCGTAGGATACCCCAAAGAAACGAAAAGGTGGTCTGCTTTTTATGATCCTCAAGAGGACAAGGTGCTTGTGTTTGACAAACGCCACGCTTCTTAGAGGAAGACCACATGAGAGATCATCACCTCGTAGTAGGATTGTCTTAAGTGAAATTTCCAAGGAAGTTACGTATAAATCAACAAGAGTTGTTGATAAAGTCGGTCCTTCTCAAGAGTTGAGAATGCCTCGACGTAGTGGGAGGGATGTTAGACAACCCGACTGCTATATGGGTTTGACCAAACCCAAGTCGTCATACACCGATGATGGCATTGAGGATCCATTGACCTATAAACAGCAATGAATGATATAGATAGGACGAGTGGATTAAAGCCATGGACCTTGAAATGGAGTCAATGTACTTCAATTCGCCCGAAACTTGTAGATCAACCAGTGGTGAGAAACCTATCGCTGCAAGTGAATCTACAAGAGGAAACGAGATCGCTTCTGTAAGTGCAAACCTTTAAGGCTCGACTTGTGGCAAAGGGTTATACCCAAAGGGAAGGGGTGGACTATGAAGAAACCTTCTCCCCTCGTTGCCATGCTTAAGTCCATTAGAATACTCTTGTCCATTGCCACGCTTTATGACTATGAAATTTGGCAAATGGATGTCAAGGCGACCTTTCTAAATGGCAATCTTGAAGAGAGTATCTATATGGATCAAATCCGTATGGGTTCATAGTTCGGGTCAAGAGCAAAAGGTTTTGCAGCTTAAACGATCCATCTATGGATTGAAACAAGCTTCTAGATCTCGAATATAAGATTTGATATCGCGATCAAATCTTATGGCTTTGAAATGCATATTGACGAGCCTTGTGTTTACAAGAAAATAGTCAATACAATCGTAGCTTTCTTAGTTCTATACGTAGACGATATCTTGCTCATTGGGAATAATGCAGTGATTCTCGATCACGTTAAGCAATGGCTAGCGACCCAATTCCAAATGAAAGATTTGGGAGAGGTTTCATTTGTTCTTGGAATCCAAATTGTTCTAATCGCAAGAACAAAACGCTAGCATTGTCACTGCATCTTATATTGACAAGATGTTGGTTAGATATAAGATGCACTCCAAGAAGGGTTTATTACCTTTCGTGCATGGAATTCATTTGTCTAAGGAATAGTGTCCTAAGACACCTCAAGAAGTTGAGGATATGAGACGCATTCCCTATGCATCCGCGCCGTAGTCCGATGTATGCCATGTTATGTACTCGACCCGACATATGCTATGTAGTGGGAATAGTCACAGATATCGCCTAATCCGTGATATGATCACCGGATCGCCAAGTTAAGAACATCCTCAAATATCTTAGGAGAACGAGGGACTATATGCTTGTGTATGGTGCAAAGGATTTGATCTCGCAGGATACACCGACTCGATGCGTGATGTAGATTCGAGGAAATCCACATCGTGATCAAAGTGTTCACTCTTAACGGAGGAGCTATAGTATGGAGGAGTATAAAGCAAGGTTGTATTGCCGACTCCACCATGGAGGTTTAGGTATGTCGCAGACTCATAGCAAATGGGGAGGTCGTAGGGCTAAGGAAGTTCTTGACCGATTTGGAAGTTGTTCTAAATATGAATTTGCCTATCACCCTTTATTGTGATAATAGTGGTGCAAAGGCAAAATTCTAAAGAACCTAGAAGCCATAAGCGCGAAAGCACATAGAGCGCAAATACCATCTCATCGTGGAGATTGTGCAACGAGGAGACGTGATCGCCACGCAGATCGCTTTCGAGCACAACATTGCTGATCCGCTTACAAAGCCCCTCACCGATTCTTTTGCTCAAAGATGTTTTACCCCACGCACGCTTTAGTCCAAGTGGGAGATTGTTCGGCTTTATGTCCTAAAACTCGTGGTTTTGTAAACTCAATGTATATTCTATATTACAATAAAGTTGTTATTGAAATTTATTCAAGAAAGGTGTTATTGATTTTGTGTATTGTGTAACCTTAATCCAATAAAGAACCCTTGGCTATAGGATGAATACTTGAACTTTATGTGTGACATAAAAGTGGATCAAGTTCAAGTTATAGCCAAAACAGTTTATAGTATAAGGATAAGGTCAGGGTGCCTTATCCTGGGACACTATGGACGCGCCCACTTTAGAGAGAACAAACGATGTGATCCTTAATCGCTCATGTGGAGACATGTGAGTGGGGCGCCTATGCAATGAGTTTGCATAAGATCGATCACGCAATAGTCATTTAGACTTTATAACTCCGCCATCGCCTTAACCGACTATATTCATCCGATGGCCTAGGTAACTCGATCTTAATCCCGAGCGCTCTATGGACTCCTCGCTTATTCGAATTATCCTTAGATTTGCATGGGTGAGAGTGGCTCGAGACCGCCACTCAATAAGCCCGCCATTTCAGTGGATAAAACCTGGTAGATAGTCGGAACATAGTTCGGCAAGATGGAATTCATTCCTACCCGCTTTAGGGATTAGTAGAAAGGTTGTTCCCTTGGCATCGACTGGTCTTGAACACGGGCCCATCCTCTCATTGGCCCGAGAGGATTTGGTTTGTCGGTTGGACCACAAACCAATTGTTCATTAGAGGATCGGTGGAACTTAAGGAACAAGAGGTAATTACAGGGTAAAACGGTAATTTTGACTCAAATTAATTACGAATGACCCGTGAAGGATCGACTTACTAATCATGGTTATATCGAGTGGACATAAATATATCTACAGTGAGGAGAGAGAGCACCACACTGGGCTTTAGTGGAGTATCACTATGGTTAACGAATGTTGATTAGCTAGGCTAAAGAGTTTGGCCTGCTTAATCTCGTGATCGTTGGAGCTCATGATCCGTAGGTCCATTAGGTCCTCCTTACTAGCTCCTGACTTAGCCTTATAACTTTTGAGAGAAAAGAATTTGAATTGTTCAAATTCAAGTTTGGGAGAAAGCGTTATTTATATGTGATATATTTAACTAATCATAGCTTAATTATGAATTAAACTATGATTAATAAGAGGTGGATATATTTAAATATGATTTAAATATTGGGATCGGTTTTATAGCATGAATAAGGATTCATGTTCAAAAAATCGATCGAGATCGGTAATTTATTTAATTTAATATTTGATATTAAATTAAATTAAAAAATTAATTAATTAAATTAATTTTGAATTATTTAATTACATATATTAATTTTAATTAAAAATCAATTTAATATTGATTTTTGAATTAAAATTAAATGTAAAATGAGGGATTTTCATGATTTTCATGAAAAACAAGTTGCCAACTTGCCCAATCTTACTCATCTTCAAAATTCACCAAAATTGGCCACCTCCATCTCAAAGCATCCTCATCACCCTTGAGTTGTCACCCATCAAGCTTTTTTGAAGCTTTATATAATGGTGATTTGAGGTGTTTTAAGAGAATTATACGTAAAATTCAATATTCCCGAATTAGTGACCTTTGAGGTCTTTTCTTCCAAATTCTCTCAACCAAGGATCCTGACAATCCGCTCTAAGGCCCGAGGGTAGTAGGGAAGACTCTAACGGTTGTCCACGAAGTGTTCGTGCTGAAAACCATCAATCTGGGTGAAGAGAATTTGATCTTCAAAGTTGAGTTTTCTATCCCTCTGCTTTTTCCAAATTTTTGAGCATGTTTTTTATTTTACAAAATTGATCAACTTAGAGTGTTCAAGATCCAAAATTGCTTCCGCTTTCTTAATCTAGACACTTTCACTAGGGTCCTGAGAGGGACAATAGAATGGTGGAAATTCAAAATCATGCAAAGTCATACTTGAAAAATCAAGAATTCAGATCAAGACTTTTACACAATAGCAACACAACCAAGAAAAACAGGGACAAAGACTCAAAACACTTAAAACCAAATAACACAAATAAGGAAACAAACAAACACACAAAACAAATAAGGAAAGACACACAAACACATTTTAGTCTAAAATTTCAAATTTTCTCCTAATATTAATTAATCTAAATAATCGTCATTCCCCAGCAACGGCGCCAAAGACTTGTTGCGTGTAATAATGGATATGCAATACCGCAGTGTACGAGTCAAGTTTTAGTATAATGATTTATGAGTCCAAGTATCGTCCTCGGGAATGGGTTTCTAGATTAATTAATTACTAAGATACTAATTCTCAATTTTAGCTAAAGAAACATAACATGGATAGTTGATTGAAAGTAAAGACAAGCAAACAAACACACATGTGGAGACACTGTTGCGTAAATTTTGTAATACCGCAAGTGTACGGGTCAAGTTTTAATATAGTGAATTTGAGTACGAGTATCGTCCACAGGATTGGGTATTTAATTCAATCAACTCCTATCAATAACACCACTCAATTTTATCTAGAAAATTAGACTTAAAGTGAGGTGAAGACACAAAATCAAAGAGTGAAAGTTGAGAACAATCAGAGACACGAATATGTTAGGGACTAGATTTCACCAATTAATTAACTATTTTATTGAGATCATGCTAATGGGTTATTGCACTGCTTTTATAAACCAAGAAACTAATATAACAAATAACCCCTCTCGAGGCAAGTGAATCTCATGCAAGATATAGAATTATACATCTCTGCTCAACCTAAAAATCAAACATGGCACTAAGTTCAATTCTTATGGGTTTCTAATAGTACTTCAATCATTCTCATGTCAAAATAACTATCACCATGCAAATGAGATCAGATCTAAAATATCTTTCTCAAGAATAAATTCAGACCTAAGAACAAATAAACCGTGATCAAGAGTCTATAAGAATTAAGGATGCAATTGCATGAATAAAAGCATTACAATAAACCAAAGGCAATCAATTCAACAAAATAACATAATTAAAAGGCTACATCTATCCCTAAGATAACAAGTTTAGCTACTCATGTCCACTATAAATCCTACTAAACTCAAATACAAGACCATAGTTCAACAATAAAAGTGAAAAGAACGAAGAAAAGAACTCTCGTGGCGTGAACGGCAACGATCCCTGCACTCTATCACAAACCCCGAGCTCCAAAAAAGTCTTCTCCTTGAAATCTCTCCAAAATCTTCTTACAATCTCTCACAATAATGGTTAAACAATGGTGTGAAAATCTCTCCAAAAAGGTCTCCTTTGAAAGAAGCATTCTTTCCTTTTTATATTAATGGCATGGCATTGCAACGCTGGGCATGGCGCTGCAACGCCGCGTTCTAGCGAATAAATCATAAATGGAAAATATCGTGCAAACGTTGCAACGCGAGGAAGCCTTGCAACGTTGCTACCGCGCGCGCGTTTGCTAATTGAAGTAGCGCTGCAACGCTGTACGCCGCTACCCTCGTATGCCTTCTCGCTTATCGGCAGTAGTGTTGCAACGCTACAAGGCAACGAATCTTCAAGGCGTAGTCGCCGTGCGTCTTTGGCGGTAACGCCGCAAAGTAGCATTGCAACGCTTATCGACATGGATTTCTATGGTTGAATAGTTGCACACAGAAGCGCTGCAACGCCATCTCCACTGATTTGATGGCTTGGTTTGGCCTTTCTTCTTCCATTTAATGTAAATTTTAGCTCCTTTAGGCAATCTTTGATCCTTTTTCACTCATAATTCTCCATCCATCCTTATATTGCTCTTTAACCCAAATTCAACAAATTAATTACGTGAAAGCCCCGAAATTATCACAAAACTAACATAATTTAAGACTAATAATAGCACATTTTTTGTGCTATCAAACACCCCTAAACTTAAACAATTGCTAGTCCTCGAGCAAAAATAAGAAAAAGACGGATCATATCGTAATAACTTTCATACTACGCACTCAAACCTCAAGAATTGTATGAATCAAGAATAACTCATCAAGAAAGTAACATTGATTAAAAACTACATAATAAGATTTTAAAATTAAATCAAATTATTCCTTGAGTGAGTGTGTGATAGCCTTTTCCAGCTTTAGTCCTAGTAAGCCCAAGATAACCTTATTGAGTCCTTTGTTCATTTTCCTCTACACTGCCCTAGGCTCCAAATCTTCAACTTTCATTTAAATAATCAAAAATTTTTACCTTTATTGTTGTTTCTCTTTCACCCCTAAACTTAAACTTTATTTTACTAACAACATATTTATTATTATTGTTATTATTATTATTTTTGGAGGGAATCCTTCAGCTGTCTATGCCTTCGCTCCAACATATTAACACTTTGTGGTAAAAATAGTGACTACTTGTTAAGCACAGTATACCATACAGATTGTCAAAGACTACTCGCATCTTAAGTTTAATCCTTCAAAAGACAAGTATTGGTCACAATACTTAGGATGTTGGAGTACCCTCTTATTTATCACTTTTTTTTTTTTTAGTGGAAAAACTTTAAAAAAGTATAATTTTCAATTAAGCAAACTTGCTCTTTCATTAGCTCCTAAGCCTATCGAGGTGACAACGATTTTCTGGACAAAATAAACTTTCCCTAAGCATTCAGGACCTTTCCGGGATTGGCTAAGTGCAATTAGGTTCAAGGAATTCTCTAATAAATTTTAAACATCCTAAAATTGAAATTTAATCAAGTTCTCTAGGCTGATGAACATTATTCACAATTCTCAATTAAATTTCATCAGTGGTTATCATAGTCAAAGTAGGAAAAACTTACAATGAGTAATCCATTCCATTAACCTGAAATCGATCAAATGTACCAAAAACACACAGCAGAAAAGAATATGATAGAATATGGAATGGAGTCAGATAAATCTCATGCAGTAAACAGTAATTAAAAGTCATACAATCACCCCCAAACTTGAGAACAACATTGCCCTCAATGTGCAAATACATATAAGAAAATAACATCCAAATCAGCTAAAGAAACAACAGGGGAGAGAAAAGAACTGTACTGCCCTGAACATGAAAAAGTCACATTCCTCATCCGAAGAGGCGTAAGGAGGCATAGTGTTCGGGAATGAAGGATCTGAGCCATGAATGTGCCGGAGACAGTCATAAAGATGGCAGTGAGAGGCCTCACTATACTACAAATGTCTCATGATCCGGCGCTCATCCCTACGACTCTAAGTCTTATGCTGGTCAAACCGCTGCTCGAGTCTAGCCATGGCCTGAACCAGATCCTGGTACTCCTGTGGGGCAGGGCGCTGTGGTGACTCATGTTGCCCCTCCTCTCCCATCACACCCTCGACTGCGTCAAGGAAAAAATTTTGGCTCGTCTGGTTGCATCCCCACAAGTACTTCTTGATCATGATCCCGAAGTCCCATGATGTAGTTTTATCCATCACCCCCTTGGGGTGAATCAGCCCTCCTGAGGTCCGGTGACTCGGCAAGACGATGAGAGAAATGATGAGAGAGGATGGCCCTAGTTCGCCCGTGGTCGTGCTCTCGCCGCACGTGTTCGATGTATCGACCGATGACTTTGCCTTACATCAATCGCCTTTCCAGCTGACAATGGCGCATAAGAGGATAGCGCGATCTTTCGTCCACGCCACTCATGTGTGCAACCTACCGGAATCTAGCACGATAAAACTATGCCACACTCTGCCGGACAAGATAAGGTCCGTTGTCCGAGTTTAGAGACCTCGCCTCTCCTTGTTACCCATTGAGCCCCCTGTGTCGTACTAGCATAGCAAGTACTGCATGCAGAGTTGAACTGTGTCCCCGGCATAGATAGTGTACTCATCGGGCCTCATAATCAAGTAAGTGAAAATACCGCAATGGACACAAATGCCGAACAGATGCATTTCCCTTGCGGTGGTATGGTAAGCCTCGCAGGCATGTTGGCGTAAAATTCCCGCACAAGGGGACCACTCTCGCCTCGGGCCATTGCACCAACAACTCCCAACGTCATTGCTTGAATGGTGGTGTAGATGTCCCGTGATGGGAGTCATCGGGAGCAATGCCCCACTCAGAAATCCGTGAGCGCGATGCACTATATAACTCGTACCGACTCACGCCTTCAAAGATCCACGAACCATTGTCCATCATATTCGTAACTAGAGCCGCTTGTTGTCTTTGCCCTTTTGGTGCCATATGGAAACAGTGTAAAAGAAAGAACTAGACAAGGGCAAGTAACAAAGTTAGTGCAAAGTAAAAAGGAAAACAAAGAGATGCCCTATGGATGGTGGATGAAGTATAAATGAAAATAAACTTTGAAGTTCTCTACCCAAGGATGATGTAAATGGGGGAGAAAGATAAGAACCCTATGACTCTAGCCACCTATCAATCATGAACAAAAAGTAGAAATACAACACAAGAGGGTCATATATAAAAGTGGACCACTTCATCATAGGCATACTAGGAGCAAGGAAAAAATAAGCATAAACCCAAAGACAATCCAAGCAAAACAATTATACATACCCCATCCAACAATAAGAATACGTTCCCAATTAGCAAGTGAAGACATCCAAAGGACCAAATTGACATACTAATTCAACTACAAGGTCAACCAACTCATCTCATATTCATGTAGGAAAAGTAGTCCAAAGAGAAAGCACAAACACAACTAAAGAGCAAGGATGAGTCTTACAAAATCAAAATGCACCTAATGAGCAATGACTTGTCTTACCAAAAGTAAAGAGCAAAGATACAACCACACAACCAAATCATGTATCCATCAAAATGCAAAACTAATGAGAAGGGACTTATGTTACCAAAATCAATGATTTCAATACCCCAAACTTAAGATTCAAGGCTTAAAGAATAATAATGCCCAAAGATGGAAAAAATATTGAAAACCAACATCAATTTACCATGAAAAACACATCTAGGGCACTTCCATTAAACTACCCAAATCCTCTAATCTCAACAATAGGCTATGAAAATTCATCAAAGCCCAAGATTCATCACCCTAAACAATAATATAGCAAAACAGACCACCAATCTTAGGCCTAATTACAAAAACAACACAAAAATCGGAAAGAAAAGGGTAGAGAAATAGTTACCCACGATTTACCTTCATATGGGTATGAAGTTTGTCCCAAAATGCCCAATCTAGCACAAAATAGGAAGAAAAGTGAGTGGGGAAGGGTTAAAGTGAACACTCTTTAAGAAATAGTGAGAGAGATTGAAAGAAAGAAGAAAGAAAATAGAGGAGAAGATGAAATTTGGGGTTGTTTTTGCGAAATCTGGAAATTTAAAATCCCAGATTTCGCAACAACGTTAGTAATCGCTGCGGCGTTGCAACGTAACGCTCCTCATGGGTCGCGTGGATCGAAAAAGCACGCAGCGTTGCAACGCCAACGCAAGGGTTGCAATGCTTGGATAAGCGTTGCGACGCCGTTTCGAGACTTTTTTTTTTTTTTACCTGAAAACACAAAACAAAAATGTCAACCAACTAATAATAAAATAATAAATAAACTAAAGTCAAATAAAATAAGATAAAGTAATATAATGAAATAAAATAAAATAAAATTGAAATAATCGAATTAAAATACAACGTTGCCTCCCATTCAAGTTGTTTTCTTTAACGCCTTTTTAGCTAGACCATTTTTTTTTCTTTTATTTTTTTCTTCTTTCACATCTGAAAACAAAAAGAACAACAAAGATTAAATAACCAAAGAAAGCAGAAATAATCACTGGATACGTAGATAAATCTCCTAAGAAAGTGTAATGAAGGTGTGCAAGTAATTGTTTCAACTCTGCAATGTGAGGTTTTGTTTCTTCTACCTTAGTGACATGCGCCAGTGAAAATTGGTCATATTGAAGTTTGGGCAATTGATTCAGTTGATTCATTACAATAAATAACTTCATGATCTAAAATTTCTAACCGATTTACCGTTAAATTTGTCATACAAGTCTTTAAGGGGGTCAACAGATAAAACTAGCTCTCTAGGTGTATTCACAAAGATTATCCGAATATCGATCATGTGACAGTACTTTACCTCATTAGGGTACTTCAAGGATCGAAAAATGTCAAATACAACCTTGTCCTCACCAACCCTTAGAGTTAGCTTACCATCCTACACATCTATCAATCCTCTTCCAGCAATGTGTAAAAGGTCGCCCCAAAATAATTGTGATCTCGTAATCTTCCTCCATATCCAGACCACAAAATCAAGTAGGAAAATGAATTGTTCAACCTTTACCAACACATCCTCTACAATACCTCTAGGATATTTGATAGAACGGTCCGCCAATCAGTATGAGATGGTTGTAGGTTGCACCTCCCAAGACCTAGTTTTCTCAGAAATGATAAAGGCATCAAATTAATACTAGCCTCTAGATCACATAAAGCTCTATCAACAAAAATACTACCAATATTGCAAGGAATAGTAAAACTCCCCGGATCTTTCAATTTTTGTGGTAGCTTCCTCCTGAGTACAAAGATCGCATTCTTCTTCAGTGAGATTGACTGCCTCATATTTGTCAAACTTCTTCTTTCTCGGGATGTGACTTCTTTCATGAATTTTGCATACTTAGGCATTTGTTCCAAAGCATCCGCAAAAGGAATGTTAATGTGCGCTTTCTTAAACATATCAAGAAATTTAGCAAAATCGTAATCAATCTTTTTCTTTTGAAAGCTACTGAGGATAAGGAATAGAGTTAGGAAAAATAGGAATAGAGAAATCGTAAATCTTCTCTGCTTGTTTTTCATGTGCTCGCTTCCTCACCCACTTCCTTTGTATCCTTCTTGGCATTAGAATTGAGTCGCTCTTCTCGTAATTTACCTTTTTCGGCCAGCAAAGCTCCTTACCACTTCTTAGGGTCACAGCTTTGCACTGCTCCTCAGGATTCACCTCGGTGTCACTAGGAAATTTACCTTTTGCAAATGTGTGTTTAGGGTGGTTGCCATCCGACTATTCTGCACTCTCAATGTTCTTAATGGTCGCTCCATGTGAGTTCACCGTGTTGCTCAAACTTAGCACTACATTTTCCAACTTGTTGGTTCGATTCTTGGATTCAAAGTGATGAATGAACTCATCATGACCTCCAGAGATGGTTTGCCTTCAGTTGTAGATGTAGATGCATAACCTGAAGGAGGCTGCAAAATATTCTTCTTATTAGCATAAGAAAAATTTTCATGATTGCGCAGACCTGAATGATAATGAGTGGGCAAATCGATTTTGATTCTCGATTTTCACGGCACCTATAACCTCTCGTTGTTCACATATTGAGCCCGCCAGTTCCAAATCTTCAACACCGCAAAGTTTGTTAGCAAATGCTATTGCAGCCTATGGATTCATCGTTACCTATACCTGCAAGTTTATTCACAGCACTAGTTAGGGAAGCCATATGGAACTTGATGGAGCTTACCTCATCTATCTCGTACATCCCTGCCATAGGTTTGGCAGTTGATCTTTCGTAATGCCAATTATAACTTGTGGCAATCATCTCTCAAGCAAAGTACGAGCATCCTCTCTGCAGATTTAGAAAACATTGACCCTCCAACGGCTGCATCCAGAAGAGATTTATTATTACCAGATAATCCATTATAAAATAATTGAATTTGCAACCAATCAGGATAACCATGTTGTGGGAATTTTCTAAGTAAATCTTTGTATCTTTCCCAAGCCTCAAACATCTATTCTCCATCCTCATTGCCTGCGAAAGTGCCAATCTCAGTGCGTAGCCTCGTAGTCTTGGCATGTGGGAAATATTTAGCCAAGAATGCCTGAGCTAATTCCTCCCAAGTACTAATACTACCTGTGGGCAATGACTCCAACAAGAATTTTAGCTTATCCTACAGAGAAAAAGAAAACAATCGTAAACGAATAGCGTCAGGAGATACACCATTAATTTTTACCGTGCCACAGATTTCAGCAAAGGATCTCAGATGCAGATTGGGATCCTCAGTGGCATGTCCTCTGAAGGCATTTTCTCGAACCATCTGGATGAGATCCGTCTTTATCTCAAAATTATTAGCCTGGATTGGAGCATAAATAATTCCATATTGGTTTCAAAGAAAGTGGGTTGGAAGTGCTCCCTAATGGGCTTATACTCTCCCGTTGCTCCTCCCGGTGGGATTTTTGTCCTAATCTCGTGTTTGTAAATTACTGTTTGAAATTAATAAGAGTTATTTATTTCATTACTTTCTGTCTCGCAATATTTACAAACTTTTCCAATAAACTAAGCTCCAGGGTCATTAAATTTATGAGAGAACTAAGAACTTGAACGGTGTGTAGTGGACACACAGGGAGGATCACGTTCGAAAGTTAATGACCCGAACGGTCTACGATACATGGATAAGGTTGGAGATCTAATCCTCGATACACAAAGGATGCGCCCGCTTTGTATTAGATACAAACGAGGTGATCTAACTCGCTCATGTGGTTGACATGCGAGTGGGGGCATCCTGCAATGAGATTGTACAAGACTGCATCGTGGAATTATTAGACCCATCGATGTAACACCGCTGACGGTAAGGACTAATAACTTCGTAGATGACCATTAGCGACTCGACCTTAATCCCGAGCGCAGCTACTGACTCTCGCCCCGCGGGTCCGTCCTTTTACTAGTATGGGTGAGGGTGGTCACGCTTACTCGCCCAATATGTCTATCTTCTCGTGGACAGACCAAGTAGGAGCCGGGAACTTAACTATGCGAGATGGAATTCACTCGCTCCCGCCTTAAAGGGAAACTAGAGGGGTTGTTCCCTTAAGTCGTCTCTAGGGCTTGGACAACGCGCGCCACCTTCTCACCGGCCCGAGAAGGGTGTTGTGTATGGTTAGACCATCACAATATGTTGTTCATTAGAGGAGCAAAGTGGGGACTTAAGGAACAAGAGGTAGACACAGGGGTAAAACGGTAATTTGATCCACCGTGTCTCACGAACAACCCGTGAAAGGGTCGACTCATGGGTATTGGTTATATCGCGGACACGTAATATTCTCGTGACCGACGGAGTGCAAACTACGGCTATAGTGGAGTGTTACCATAGCTAATGAATGTTGATTAACCGGTCAAAGAGTTTGACAAGTTAATCTCGATCATCGGAGCCCGCCAACGTAGGTCCATTAGGTCCTTCGCTGCTCAACTGGATTAAAAGGAGGGTTAATGTTTTGGTATGAAATTGAAGTGTTCAATTTCACTTAAAGGGCATTTATGTCATTTATATGAGATATGAATGATATAATATATGGTTTAATGTGAATGAGATTCATAATAAACTATAGGTTAGCCTAATTGTTAAATTATGGCTAATTGGAGAAATTAAAGTGGATGTGATTCAATTTAATTAATCCACAATTATTGCACATGTGATTTGCAATATGAGATATGAGATATCTTATATTATATGGTTATGCAAATGTGATTTGCATAACTTATGGTTGTGGTAAAGTGGTAATAATGTGGAGATTTTAACTCCATCATTTTCTACTATTTAAACCCTTTGCAAGAAGGGATTAGTAACTCATTCTCTCATTTTTTGATTTTCATCAAAGAGAAGAGATTGAGAATTCTCTCTACTACTCTCTCAACTCTCCTCCTCTCTCAAAACACTAGAATCCCACCATTCTCCTTCCTTCCAAAAGAAGAACAACCAAGGTTCTAATTGGTGGTGTTGTGTTCTTATTCGTGGGATTTGTTCGGGATCGTAGAGATCGTGATTGTTCGCGAAGTGTTCGTGATCACTGGAAGAAATATTCAAGAGAGTCTTCAACAAGTAAGTACAATTAATCTTGTTGTATTTTCTTCTTTCCTTGCATGTTTAACTAAGATCTAAGAGTTAGATCGTTTTAACAAAATTCAAGTAGCATAACGATGCCTTGATGATTCTGACCTTGTCCTTACTCTCCTTAAGCTTCCTTCTGAAAGTTCTGTCAATTTCAGGATCAAAAGCAACTAAATCTGTTTCTGAGTTACTTTGCATGCAACACACAACTCAACACAAAATCAAAAGAAACAAAAAATATAAAAACAACAATAAAAAAGAAGACAAACTCTAGATTAAGACCAAGTGACTTCTTAATAATAACAAAAGAATTAAATAAACGCCAATCCCTACAGAACTACGCCAAAAACTTGTTGCGTAAATTTTGCAATACCGCAAGTGTACGGGTCAAGTTTTAATATAGTGAATTTAAGTACGAGTATCATCCACAGGATTGGGTATTTAATTCAATCAATTTCTATCAATAACACCACTCAATTTTATCTAGAAAATTAGACTTAAAGTGAGGTGAACACACAAAATCAAAGAGTGAAAGTTGAGAACAATCAGGAGAGACGAATATCTTAGGGACTAGATTTCACCAATTAATTAACTATTTTATTGAGATCATGCTAATGGGCTATTGCATTGCTTTTATAAACCAAGAAACTAATATAAAAAATAACCTCTCTCGAGGCAAGTGAATCTCATGCAAGATATAGAATTAAACATCTTTGTTTAACCTAAAAATCAAACATGGCACTAAGTTCAATTCTTATGGGTTTCTAATAGTACTTCAATCATTCTCATGTCAAAATAACTATCACCATGCAAATGAGATCGAGATCTAAAATATCTTTCTCAAGAATAAATTTAGACCTAAGAACAAATAAACCGTGATCAAGAGTCTATAAGCATTCGTGATGCAATTGCATGAATAAAAGCATTACAATAAACCAAAGGCAGTCATTTCAACAAAATAACATAATTAAAAGGCTACATCTATCCCTAAGATAACAAGTTTAGCTACTCATGTCCACTATAAGTCCTACTAAACTCAAATACAAGACCATAGTTCAACAATAAAAGTGAAAAGAACGAAGAAAGAACTCTCGTGGCGTGAACGGCAACGATCCCAAGACCTATCACGAACCCCGAGCTCAAAAAGTCTTCTCCTTGAAATCTCTCCAAATTCTTCTTACAATCTCTCACAATAATGGTTAAACAATGGTGTGAAAATCTCTCCAAAAAGGTCTCACTTTGCAAGAAGCATTCTTTCCTTTTTATATTAATGGCACGGCGTTGCAACGCTGGGCATGGCATTGCAACGCCGTGTTCCTAGCGAATAAATCATAAATGGAAAATATCGTGCGCCGTTGCAACGCCGCTACCTACTCGCGCTTGCTAATCGGGCGTAGCGCAGTAACGTTGAGGACAAATTACAACGTTGAGGACAACGTTGCAACGCCGCTACCCGCGCGCCTTCGCTTATAGAAGTAGCGCTGCAACGCGCGCAAGGCAACGCTGCAACGCCATCGCCACGGATCTTCAAGGCGTAGGCTGTTTGCGTGTTAGGCGTTAACGCCGCAGCAACGCTGCAACGCTATCGGCATGGATTTCTATGGTTGAATAGCCGCACACGTAGCGTTGCAACGCCATCTCCACGATTCGATGGCTTGGTTTGGCTTTCCTTCTTCCATTTAATGTAAATTTTAGCACCCTTAGGCAATCTTTGGATCCTTTTTCACTCATAATTCTCCATCCATCCTTATATTGCTCTTTAACCTGAAATTCAACAAATTAATTACGTGAAAGCCCTGAAATTATCACAAAACTAACATAATTTAAGCCTAATAATAACACATTTTTTGTGCTATCAGATACGAATTGATAGATTTGAGGGAAGTGATTATACCAGTTAATGACTCAATTAACTCATGCAATGAACCAATGAGATGAATTTATAAACAAGAAGTAAAATACTCAAGAAAATCTCTCGATTCTTAGTGAGCCTCACACATGCAATAAACTATATAGTCTCCACATGAACCTACGACATGCATGGCATTAAGCAACTTCTTTATGCATTTCCCTAAGATTTCTAAGTAATTCTCATGCCATATTTCTAAAGGTTTTGACAATTTTGATCTAATTTAAGCTTTATCTCTCGAGTCCACTTAAATCAACAACTTAAGAAGTAAAGAACAAATTGCCAAAAATAAGAACAAAACATGCTTCAATACATAGTAATAAAGTCATAACAAGCAAATCAAATCCTAACTACAATGTTTAGCTACTCTAAATCACATGAAAATCAAACTAAACAAGTAGAAAACGTCTTTGAACGCTATTACAAATTGAAAGAAAGAGAAATTAAATTTATGTGTCGATGCCGGTCATTCGTCTCCGAGCTCCCGTATTCGATCTCAAACCTCCACGGATGCTTTGACTCCAAAAAACGCTCTTTTCTCTCTTCTTACAATGTGTATCTCAAAATTAGGGTGGATTGTCTATCAATTTCGGCCCCCTTTACACAATTGCATAATGTTGTATTTATAGGCATAATCGGCATGACAATACTGCAACGCTTAGGGACAACATTGCAACGCTTGTACCCTAAGCGGCCGTAAATAAGGAAACTCTCGATGGCGCTAGTAACGCCGAGGGCGGCGTTAACGCCGCTACCCTAACGCGTGCGCGCCTTCATATCGATCTGGCGCGTGCGACGCCGCAGCGGCGGCGTTGCAACGCCTATCGCGATCCTTCATGTGCGCTTTCTTATCAATATAGCGTTAACGCTTATCGCCTTAGGTCTTCAACGCATCTTGGTTGCACGTTCAGCGTTGCAATGCTATGAATGATGTTTCAACGCCATCACCTCGGGTCATCAAGCTTGGATTGGTCCTTTCTCTTCCAATTAGTATTATTTTTAGCTCCAAATAGCCTCGTTTTGATCCCGAGTGATCCAATTTGTTTCCAATAGCTCCGTTTAAGCTCTTAACTCAAAATCAATGAATTCAACACGTAAAGCCCTTAAATCATCATAAAACTAGCAATTATTAAGCCTAAGGATTACACATTTTGTGTGCTATCACAAACGCCACATTCCTTGAGGAGGACCACATCAGGGATCACTTACCAAGGAGTAAGGTTGTGTTAAACGAAATGGAAAGTTTATCAGCAAGAGTTGCTGATGGGGCTAGTACATCAACAAGTGTTGTTGATTCTAGCTCGTCTAGTCAAGTTCGTTCTCAAGAGATGAGAATGCCTCGACGTAGTGGGAGAGTTGTGACACAACCTGAACGTTACATGCGCTTGGTTGAAACCCAAGTCGCCACCCCAAGATAATCATGCGAGGATCTATTGACCTATGATCGTGCAATGGCGGGGCGCTGACAAAGACGAATGGATTAAAGTTATGGACTAGGAAATGGAGTCGATGCACTTCAATTTCGTCTGGGAGCTTGTGGACCAACCAGATGGGGTTAAACCTATTGGTTGCATGTGGATCTACAAGCGTAAACGTGGTGTAGATGGGAAGGTCCAGACCTTCAAAGCCAGACTAGTGGCAAAGGGTTTTATCAATAGAGAAGAGGTTGACTATGAGGAAACCTTTTCTCCTGTTCCTATGGTAAAGTCTATCAGGATCCTTCTGGCCATCGCCACATATTATGACTATGAGGTATGTTAGATGGATGCCAAGATGGCCTTTCTGAATGGCAATCTTGACGAGATCATCTACATGGATCAACCCAAAGGGTTCATTACGCAAGGCCAAGAGCAAAAGGTTTGATGGCTTCAAAGGTCTATTTATGGATTGAAACAAGCCTCGAGGTCTTGGAATATAAGATTTGATGAGGCTATCAAATCTTATGGTTTTAATCAGAATGTTGATGAGCCTTGTGTCTACAAGAAAATCATCAACAATATTGTCACATTTCTGATATTATATGTGGATGATATCCTACTCATTGGGAATGACGTAGGATTCGTTACTGACATTAAGGAATGGTTGGCTTCGCAATTCCAAATGAAAGATTTGGGAGAAACTCAGTATGTTCTAGATATCCAGATAGTCCAGAACCGTAAGAACATAACGCTAGCCATGTCTCAAGCATCTTACATTGACAAGATGTTGTCACAGTATAAGATGCAGAACTCCAAGAAGGGCTTGCTGCCTTTCAAGCATGGGGTTCACCTGACTAAGGATCAATGTCCTAAGACGCCTCAAGAGGTTGAGGATATGAGGCGGATCCCTTATGCTTCAGCTGTAGGGAGCCTGATGTACACCATACTGTGTACTAGGCTCGATATCTGTTATGCAGTTGAGATTGTCAGTAGGTATCCATCCAATCCAGAATTAGATCACTGGGCAGCCGTAAAGGCAATCCTCAAGTATCTTAGGAGAACGAGGAACTACAGCCTTGTGTATGGAAGTGGGGATCTGATCCTTACGGGATACATAGACTCTGACTTTCAGACCGATAAAAATTTTAGGAAGTCCACATCGGGGTCAGTGTTCATTCTTAATGGAGGAGTTGTAGTGTGGTGAAGCATCATACAGGGATGCATAGCCGATTCCACGATGGAAGTCGAGTATGTTGTGACTTGTGAAGCTGCAAAGGAAGTTGTTTGGCTTAGGAAGTTCATTCTTGATTTGGAAGTTATTCCAAATATGAACTTGTCGGTGACCCTATTTTGTGACAACAGTGGTGTTATAGCCAACTCGAGAGAACTTTGGAGTCATAAGAGGGGCAAGCATATTGAGCGTAAGTATCACCTGATACGGGAGATTGTGCACTCCAGAGATGTGACAGTCACGTAGATAGCGTTGGAGCACAACGTTGCTGATCCATTTACAAAGGCCCTCACGACTAAGGTGTTTAAGGGTCACGTAGAGAGTCTAGGTCTTCGAGTGCTTCCTGACTAGGGCAAGTGGGAGTATTGTAAAGAGTATTCAATGCCCTAGTTTATTGTATTACTTTTATGTATTACTGTACATTAGAGAAATGTATTATGTACTCCACTAGCTTAGTTCAAGTGGAATTTTGTTGGGGTGTATGCCCTAATCTCGTGTTGTTTGTAATATTTATTGTTGAAATAAATAAGAGTTATTTATTCCAACTTTGTGTCTCGCATATTTATAAACTTAATCCAATAAACTAAGCTCCAAGGTCATTATATTATGAGAGAACAAAGACTTGAACGGTGCGTAGTGGACACACGGGGAGGATCACGTTCGAGTTAATGACCCGAACGGTCTACAGTATATGGATAGGGTTGGAAACCTCATCCTGGTTACACTGTGGATGCGCCCGCTTTATATTAGATACAAACGAGATGATACAGCTCGTTCATGTGGTTGACATGCGTGTGGGGGCATCTTGTGCAATGAGATTGTACAAGACCGAACCGTGTATTATTAGACTTACTGCTATAACACCATTAACAGTATAGGACTAATAACTTCGTAGATGACAATTAGTGACTCGTCCTTAATCCTGAGCGTGTTACGATTTGCCTGCGAGGTCCGTCCTTTTGACTAGTGCGGGTGAGGGTGGCCACGCTTGCCCACCCAATATGTCTACCTTCTTGGGACAGACCACGTGGGGAGTTCGGAACTTAACTACGCAAGATGGAATTCACTCTTCCCGAATTAGGAAAACTAGAGGGGTTGTTCCTCTGGCGTCTTTGTCTCCAAGGCTTGGACAACAGCGCTCACCCCTCTCACTAGCCCGAGAGGGATGTTGTTTATGGTTGGACCATGCAACATAGTTGTTCATTAGAGGAGCAAAGTGGGACTTAAGGAGCAAGAGGTAGACATAAGGGTAAAACGATAATTTGACCCAGTTATGACTACGAACAACCTGTGAAGGGACGACTCACAGGCATTGGTTATATCGATGGACACAACTTGTCCTACGATGATGGGAGTGCAATACGGGCTTTAGTGGAGTGTTACCGTCGCTAATGAATGTTGAATAATCCGGGTCAAAGAGTTTGACAAGTTAATCTCGTATCATTGGAGCTCGTCATCCAGTAGGTCCATTAGGTCCCTCGGTTGGCTCAAATTGGACAATTGAGGGTTTATTTTGGTTTGGATTTGAAGTGTTCAAATTCATTAATTGGGTATTTATGTAATTTATATATAATATAGTTAACATAATATATAGTTTAATGTGAATAAGATTCATAATAAACTATGGTATAGCCTAATTGATTAATTAGTGCTAAATTAGAGAAATTGAATTGAGAGAAATTAAATTGAATATGATTCAATTTAAAATTTCACAATTATGCAAATGAGATTTGTTTAATAAGGTAGATACCTTATATTATGTGATATGCAAATATGATTTGCATATCATATGGTTGTGGTAAAATAGTGAATTAGTGGAAGTTTTTACTCCACCACACACACTTATTTCAAGGGGTTGTGAGAAGCTTTTCTCAAGACAATTTGCCATTTTTTGGTTTTTCACTTCCAATAGAAAATCTCTCTCTCTCAAAGCTCTCTCAACTCTAGAATTCTCTCCAAACCCAAAATCAAAGGGAGTTCCACTACTCTCCCTCAACCTCCCAAGAACAACCGAGAAGACTCTTTAGAAGTGTCTTGTTGTTCGGTTCGAGGATCGAGTTTGTAGAGATCGTTGGTTCGAGAGATATCATGATCGGAGGAGAAAACATCGAAGAAGTGTTCTTCAACAAGTAAGTAACATTTACTTTCTATTTTTCCTTCTCTTTACAGCATGTTTAACTTAGAATGTATGTGATATGTTCGATTTTAAGAAAATCGAAACACAACGAATCAACAACGTTTCACAACGTCTTCTGTTCCGGGAAATTTATTTCCTTCACCTTATTCTCCTAAGATACTTGAGGATATTCTTAACCGCAGTCTGGTGGTTTAACCCTGGATTGGACTGTGTACCTACTGACAATTCTCATTGCATAAAAAATACCAGGCCTAGTACACAACATGACATACATGAGGTGTAGGAATGAACGATTCACTCTGCAGCGGAAGCATTGGGTCGTCTTTGATTTATTTAGAATTAAACAAAAAACATTGAGGTTAAGCTAAAACTTACATTGGAGAAAATATGGATAAACTTTTCTGGCGGGTCTTTATCTCCTATCCACAAAGCCTTCCTCCCTATGATCGAACACATATGACATACCATGGCTTGTGGGAGCCTCTTGAAAGAAAATTCCAAAAGGGATGGGAGAGGAAAGAGTTTGGGGAGAATTCTCCAATTCTGGAAATGAGGAGATTGTTTCTCTTATGGTTCAACTCAAGGGTTCTATTTATAGAGTTCAAGGAAAATCTTTACCATAATTAAAATACTATATTTTAATATCAAATATAGTAAAATCTATCTTATACTTATTTGAATCTCGTTCAAATCTCCTATGATATTTAATCATTTGAGACTTATTCAAATTCTATAAATATCTTTTTTTTAATGTATCTAACATATACATTATATATTCTATGTATCAAATACAATAAATATATTTTCTTCTTTTATATTTAATATATCTAATATATTAAATATTAATTTGAACATTTCAAATATTTCTTTCAAACAAATTGATCTTTTTAGTGTTACTATGAGCTAGCAAGAGGACCTTATGGACCTACAGATTATAAGATCTAATGAAACAAAATTAATTAATCAATTTTCATTCATTAACTCTAGGGTCACTCCACTATAAACCTAGAGTTGAACTCTTATGCACTGTAGGACAAGTTGTGTCCATGGATATAATCACTACATACAAGTCGATCCTTCACGAGTTGTTCGTAATTACAGTTGGGTCAAAAGTCTGTTTTACCCTTGTATTTACATCTTCCACCTTAAGTACCACCGATCCTCTAATGAACAATTTGTTTATGATCTAACCATAAACTAAGTCCCTCTCGGGCCAGTGATTGGGTAGGGCCCATTGTTCAAGTCCCAAAATCAACATTTAAGGGAACTACTCATCTACTTACCATATATGGGAAGGAGTGAATTTCATCTTGTGAGATTATGTCCCCACTTTCCTACTTGGTCAAGTCCCCAAAGTGGTAGGGTTATTGAATCGGCTACAAAAGCCATTCTCACCCATGCAAATCAAAGGACAAGCCTCACAGCGTAAGTTCATAACTCACTCAGGATTAAGATCGAATTGCATATGATCATCCTGATGAAATATTAATCTTCTCAATTAACTGATTTATAAATAGAGATTAAATATTTTGTGGTCCGATCTTATACAAACTCATTATATAAGATACTCCCACTCACATGTCTCCACATAAATGATTTGGATCAAATCATTTGTAATTATTACAAAGTGGAGTCGTATCAATAGTGTTACCAGGATAAGACACCCAACCTTATCCAAATACTATGACCTTTTAGGTTATTTCTTGAACATGATCCTCTCGTATGTCAACTACATATTGTTCAAGATTACACTAATAACCTTGGATTTTTCATATAATGGATAATATTATACTACAAACAAAATAATTAAAATAATTATTAATTATTAAATAAAAATTAATCATGAGGCTTTAGGGCATAAATCCCAGCAATCTCCCACTTGCACTAAAGCTGATGAGACATGTATCCTATAGCATACTGTATACCCAACATATTCTCCCACTTGCCCTAGTAAAAATGAGACATGTTTCGTAATCCTAGACATTCTAGGTAACCCTCAAACACTTTAACCTGGAGAGTCCTTTTATATAATCCAAATAACTGCCATTAAAAGGTATCTTGGTCTCTACCACAATACTTTTTTTCTCTCAATATGATTCCTCATACATTTGTGCTTTCTAATTTCCTTAATATTAGTCTTTCCACTATAATTATCGTAATAAAGAGGATTAGACTAAATCATATTTGAAACGCCTTTCAAATCTTGAGGAAACTATTTGAGTCATACAAGTTCTTTTGTTGTTTCACAAGCAAAATAATTTAACTGTATATCATACTCCACCAACTAGGGTAAAATTATCTTAACATAGATTTCATAAATCTTGTAAAGATCAAATTTACACAGACTTTCTCATTATCCATATACAATTGGAGAAAGTTTTTAATTTTCTACGTAATGGTCATACTATTCATTCAACTGATATATCTTAACCAACCGGATTTTAATTGTTAAGTTTTATTTATTAATTATCTCCCACTTAGGGTAGATAATTAATCATATGCTCTCAACATTTCAGATTTCCTTAGGATACTTTTCCTTAGACATAAATATCAAATACTTGACAACAATTTTTTCAATATAAGATTTTCGAGACAAATTAGTTAATATTTTTGTCCTCAAAATCTCCATTTTGGACATATAAAATATATCGAGTCATTCCAAATCACTTATTTATAATTGGTTACTTAGTCAACTTTTTTATGTTAGACAGAATTCTTACATCATTCATAATAAGTAAAGTATCGTCGACATAAAACATCAGAAAAATTCATTAACCAACTAATAATTTTCTTGTCTATACAAGTTTTATAAATATTTATCCAACGTCATAGGTTTTGATACTTTTATTAAACCTTATATTCAGAAATCTATTTGTAAAATTCATTTCATAAATGAATCTTTACTATTTTGCGAACTTTTTGCTTTTGATCTTTGAAAATGAACCTCTATGATTTCTTTGAGTAGATGCATTATCTAAGTTTTCTTTTCATAAAAGAACTCTAAAGATTCTTTTTTTTTTTTTCATATCACATAGACAAGAATGAATTGAATAGTGTCTATAGACTTGGCAACATGTAAGAAAGTTTACCCGTAGTCTACTTTCTCATATTAGCTTAACCCTTTTACCATTAGTCTCACTTTGAGGGTAATAAGCCTTCACTTTTGTCATCTAACATGACAACTTGGCCTACAATTAAGTCCTTATAAAGGTTAGGTCATCTCATAACTCTCCCACTACGATGAGGCTGAGCTAATGCATAACTAGAGGATCCATTTGACTTTCAGGTGAAATTAATTGTTAACAACTTTTGTTAACTATTTTAGTGGTCTTACTTAGAACCAATTTTTTAACACTATATCGCCTTACTAAAGGTTTTTACTCTTTTATTTCTTACAAAAATGATATTTGTCATACACCTTATTTATTTTAGCACTATATAAAAGACTATTTTGTACTCCTTAGGGTAGCCTACATTTAGGCTTATCTTTGAACATATACAAGCTTTTAAGGCTTGTTTCAGCATGTAAGCTTAACATTCCCAAATAATGAAGTGTTGTAAACTAGCTTTACTACTTTTCTATAATCTCAAAATTGTCTCTTATACACTTTTTTAGGGAATAATGTTCACTATGCAATCTCTATTGCATATCCTAACAAGAGTCTTGTAATGACGTGTAACTCACTATTGATTAATCTATGTCCAACAAGGTCTTATTTCTCCTCTTCACATAAATGTACTTCGTGTTTAAAATAATTAAGATAAAAATCTATTTTTTATCTATTAGTCTTAGTAGTTAGTACGTAAGAAATCTATTTTTTATCTATTAGTCTTAGTAGTTAGTACGTAAGGATCTTATATTTTTTATTATGATATGATCATAATATCTTGATAGATTTACCTAATTATTTTTCAACTCTAGTCCTAATTTTCTTGAACTTTTCAAAAAAAATATTGACTTATGTTGTATTAGGTAAAGATACTGTATTCATGAATGATCATCAACTAGAGTGATAAAATATTCTTGATTTTAGTTGGTCTTTCCTATGATTTTCATGTTTTCAGATTTTCCGAATTGCAATTGCATATCAATTGTATATCATGCAATTGTGTAGCATTTGCACTGTCCAAAATTAGGGTCTTCAATTCGCACTTCAACTTCAACTCTACGTGGCGCTTCAAGCTCTTAAATTCGTGAGATTGACGTCATTATATTAAGTTTTGTGTCTAGCGCAAGTATGCAATTGCATAGCAATTGCGTTCCATTTGCATTCTGCATTCAAAACTGAAAAAGATGAGATTTTGCTTCCATGTTTGCTTATTTTCCCTCATACTTCAGGAATCTTTTTCTCTTCCTTAATTATATGCAGTTGACTCCACTTTATCCACTTTTTACCTAAAGAAATGAGGAAAACATACAAGTATAACTAAGTTTAAGGGCTAAAATAATTCCAATAAATGAGAATTGTCACCTTTACATTCATCAGACCACTTGGGTCAGAATGTGTAAGCTCACGATATTCTTTGGACTTGTAGCCTTATCTAATAAAGCCCGAAAGATTATCTTGCATGAAAGGCAAAACCTATCGACAGGTAAAGTAATTAACTAACTTTTAGAGAATTACCTCTTACTAGTCTTTTCATTCTATGTAAGCTTATGGTAATCAATCTTAACTGCAAAAGTCAAGTATCGTTTTTCCGGAGAAAATAATGTCTTTGTATTCTAGATTCTATAATCTTGAATATCTCAGTGTTTTGTAGTATATTATTTGTTAACATTTTAACATATTCAAATCCTTCTTATTTTTCAACTAAATGAATTTTCAAATAATTTTGAAAATATAAACTTTAATAATTCATACTATATGAATTAGTAATAAAGTTTGAGAAATTGAATTTCTCTTATGGTAATAGAACACCAATTCAACATTAAGTAACAGTTATCATTTAGTGACATCTTCCTTAGATAGAGTCCCTCTTTAATCATAGTTTATAAATTATAGATTGTCTAATTCTAATCTTATTAGAACTAGATAACCTAAGGTTTAATTAAAGCAATTCAAAAAGCATTTTAAACTAGTTAATTAACCTTAGGTTACATGCATTTCTATGTTATAATGCTTGATCATCCATCAACATGAATAATATAAACACATTCATAACATACTGATCATATGATAAAATGTATGTCAATGCTTTTCATCAAGTTAATATAACATTTATATTAATTATAATATGCATACTATATAATATAAGACATTATATTATAAAATGATGCATGATATGCTTAACCTAAGGTGAGATTTTAAACTATGTGACATACTTTATGCAACATGTAAATCATACATCAAATGCATAATTAGATAGCGAAAATGAACCAAATTTTGGCATCCTACAAAATTCATTAATAATTAATATAATCAAATTATATTAATTAATAATTAATTAAAATAAAGGGTAATTGTATTGGGTAGCAAATTAGAGTAAATTATTTGCAAATATAACAACTTTTAAAAAGATTTGCAAATATAGCAAATCTTTTAAATAAAGCTTTGTTGATCCTTTTTACTCTTATAGTTGCATATGAGAGTGAAAAAATGATCACCCAAAGGATGTGATTTTTAATGTCTCCAAACACTCTCGCATGAGATTTTTTTAACATTTTTTATTTTCTTTTAATTTTCTTTGCCTTCTTCTCCTCCTTCTCCTCCTCTTTCCACATATCAGTGATAGATTTCGATAGACTTCTATCGTAAGAGATAAGTAACACAAATAGAAATCTATCGGTGATAGTGATAGACTTCTATCATTGATAGATTTCAATCGTAACAAATAAAAGTCTCGAACAAGAAGTCTATCAGTAATAGTAATAGACTTCTATCACTGATAGATTTTAATCATAACATATAAAAATCTCAATGATAGACTTCTATCATTGATAGACTTCAATTTAAAAAGAAAACAAAAATCCCAACGAAAAAGTCTATCAGTGATAGTGATAAACTTCTATCATTGATAGACTTCAATCTGAACAGATAAAAAATTTCAAACAAGAAGTTTATTAGTGATAGTGATAGTGATAGTAATAAACTTTTATCATTGATAGACTTCAATCGTAATAGATAAACAATCCAACCAAGAAGTCTATCAGTGATAGATTTCGATAGACTTCTATATCACAGAAATTGGTTGTGTGTTTTTTTGTAATTTAAATGGTTTGAGCAACCAATTTTGCTATATTTGCAATATTTTTTTACATTTTGCTATATGTACTATTTTTTATCCCCATTTTGCTATATGCCCAATTGTCCCTTTAAACTAAAATACCTCTAGTGTAGATTCTACTTTATATGTATATATTTAACAAATAAAAGAACTAAAGCTAATTCTACTTAGAAAGGAGGGAGAGAGGGTAGGTACTGACAAACTTAAATTATAATGTTTTATTATACAATATGATTTTGAGGTTACATAATTTACTAGTTCAATGTCATAGGAAGCCATTAAAAACTAAAAGAAAGCTAGTAGTTCATTGTCTAAATTACCCTAATTATTTTAATATGGAACATGAAGCAATTGTGACATGTAATTTCATGAAAAACACTAAGGAGAGATTGAAACCCTAAAGAAGCCCAAATAAGACGTGTAATTTCATCTTCTCATATTTGTCAGCACTTAATGCAACCCAATCAATTTGAATTTCTCTTCCATGGTGAGCAAAACATTTCATTTTCCCATCATTCCCAATTCAATAAAATTTTTCATATTTTTTTCTTGTCCGTCATCTTTTCCACACGCGTTTGTTTTTTTACTGTCATTATATCCTTAAGGGGTTGTTTGGGGCGCAGTTCGAATCGAAATCCACAGGGAATCGTAAGCTTTGGAGGGTTTGTTCTGAGGGTTCTGGCACGGGAATCGTAAAACGTGTTTGGGGTGCGTGTGTTCAAAGTGCGGGAATTAAAAACTGTGTTTGGAGTGCAGTGTTCTGAAGCCTGGGAATCAGATAGTTGTGTCTTGGGTGCAGTTTTCTGAACTCTAGGTTTGGTACAGTTTTGTTTCACCTTTTTTCTTTTAGCTATTTTGTTCCTTTTAAATTTTTGTAATTGATCTTATGTAAATTGTAGAAGTTAATAGACAACAAGGATCAATTTTTTGAGTAACTTTTCCATGAAACTTTCAATTTAGGTAGTTGTTGAGGAATAAAAAAGAGTTTTAAACCTTTACAACAATTTTTAGCATTTAGACCCAACTCAACTATTCGGGTTGCAAATATCTTCAACCCAATGAATTGGATTTTTTAACCCAACGAATTGGGTTGGGTTGATTGAATTTTTCGGGTCTTCAGGTTTTTTGAACACCCCTACGACGAGTTTACACATACAGATACATCGCCCAAAAGTGTTGCAACTAACATGAAACAAAAGAACATAAAACGCCTTTGTGCGAAATAAAAAAATTATTTCATTTTTTCTAACTTTTAAAAATAAATTACAAAATTGAGCCATTTGAGTGTACATTAAAAAAATAATACAAGTTTTTTTAATAAAAATTTCACAAAGTTCAAAGGTCTTTGAGAGTAGCATAAAAAATTGTTTATTAGCCATTTTTAGTTTTATTTTAACCTTTTAAAAAATTGACTAGATTGTCGAATTGTTGGAGTGGTCAAGTTGATGAGGTGGTGTGATTGTCGAGGTGGTCGTTGGATTTTTGATTGTCGGCGGTCATAGGGTCGCCGAGTTGTTGTTGAAAAGGTCGCTGAGGCAACCATCGGTGGTTGCTAGTCGTCGATCTTGATCGTCGAGTTGTCGTTGTCTATAGTTGCCGGAGTTGTCACCGGGTTGTGTTGTCGGTGGTGGTGAACTAGATTTGGGCATATTTACCTAATGCACCACAAGTCCAAGCACTTGAAAAGTTCAAGGAATTCAAGACCGAGGTTGAAAATCAATTAGGTAAAATCTGTTAAAACACTTCGATCGGATCGAGGGGGAGAGTACATGGATTTAAAATTCCGTAACTATATGATAGAACATGGAATTACATCCCAACTCTCACCTCCCTACACACCACAAAGAAAACGGTGTATCGGAAGGAGAAACGTAACCTTGTTGGACATGGTTCGATCAATGATGAGTTATGCTCGTGAATCCCCAACATGTGTCCTTTGAGTTCACAATTCTAGGATCGATCTCAATTATTTGACCAAATACTCGCTGTCGGGTGGTCGCCGAGTTGTTATCGGAGTTATTGTCGGCGCGGTCACCGATAATGAAAAACGAAAAAAATTGAAGAGCAAATGGAAAATCAAGTGTTTTTCGGAGGCAATCGTCAGCGGTAGTCGAGTCGCTGGTGTGGTCGTCGGAGTTGTCGTTGTCGATGGTGTTGGGTGGTCGCCGAGTTGTCACCGAGTTGTTGCCAAAGTGGTCGCGATGCGATCCGTCGGAGTTGTCGCTTGTCGTGGTTGTTGAGTGGTCGCCGGAGTTGTCACCGAGTTGTTGCCAAAGTGGTCGTCGGTGCGGTCGTCGGAGTTATCGCTGTCGATGGTCGCCGGGTGGTCGCTTGGAGTTTTTATCGGAGTTTTCATTGTCGATGGTCGTCGAAGTTTTTACCAGAGTTGTCGAAGTAGTCGACAAATGGATGAGAAAAACATTGAACAAATTTCATGAGATTACACTGTTGTAACCCATGGGGTTGTATTGTTGTAACCCATGGGAATGGGTTTCAAAACCTAGGATTTGGAACACCTTGCTCCAAACATGGGTTTGGATTTGGATGCCAAACCCATCCAAATCCAAACCCATGGGTCAAATAGGATGGATGGTATGGGTTGAGTTGAGTTGGTTTAAAAAATCAACTCATTGTTTGGAGCATTAAGTTGGGTTGAGTTCTCAACTCCCCACTTCCCAAATATCTCCCCCAATTTTCTCACCTTACATCTCCCCACAAAATCAATTCACACACCTTTTTCACTAATTTTCCTAAACCTTGATTCCCTTCCGACCTCCAGCGGTGGTCCGACGACTTCCGGCGGTGGTCCGGCGACCTCTAGCGGTGGTCCGACGACTTCCGGCGGTAGTCCGGCAACCTGTAACGGTGACCCGATGACTTCCATCGAAACTCCGCTCGATTGTCCAGCAAGATGAAGAGTGAAATGAAAAGAAAAGAAGGAGAAGAAGAGGAGAGTTTTGAAGTGTATCCTTTAAGTTGCAATTACTCTAGTCTAAATAGGTACCAAAAATGTTGGGATGTATGTCCTCATCTCGTGTAGTTTGTAATATTCCAAGTTGTAAATGAATAAGAGTTATTTATTTCAACATTGTGTAATAAATAAGAGTTATTTATTCAATGTTTGTGTCTCGCATATTTTCATAAACTTAATCCAATAAACTAAGCTCCAGGGTCATTGTATTATGAGAGAACTAAGAACTTGAACGGTGTGTAGTGGACACATAGGGGAGGATCACGTTCGAGTTAATGACCCGAACGGTCTCACGATATATTGATAGGGTTGAGACCTAATCCACGATATACACCGTGGATGCGCCCGCTTTATATTAGATACAAACGAGGTGATCCGACTCGTTCATGTGGTTGACATGCGAGTGGGGGCATCCTGCAATGAGATTGTACAAGACCGGACCGTGAATTATTAGACTTGCTCATCGATGTAACACCGCTAATGTGATAGAGCTAAAAATTTGTAGATGACCATTAGTGACTCGACCTTAATCCCGAGCGTGTTACGGACTCACATGCGCAAAGGTCCGCCCTTTAACTAGTACGGTGAGGGTGGCCACCGTTGCTCGCCCAATATGCCTATCTTCTCGAGGCGGGACCACGTGAGGAGTTGGGAACTTGACTACGCAAGAAGGAATTCACTGCCCCGACTTTAGGGAAACTAGAGGGGTTGTTCCCTTAAGTCGCTCTCTGGGTTTGAACAACGGGGCCCCACTCTCTCATTGGTCCGAGAGGGTTGTTGTTTATGGTTGGACCATGCAACGTAGTTGTTCATTAGAGGAGCAAAGTGGGACTTAAGGAGCAAGAGGTAGACACGGGGGTAAAACGGTAATTTGACCCAATCGTGACTACGAACAACCCGTGAAAGGGTTGACTCATGGGTATTGGTTATATCAATGGACACAACTTGTCCTACTGGTGATGAGAGTGCACTACAGGCTTTAGTGGTGTGTTACCGTAGCTAATGAATGTTGAATAACCGGGTCAAAGAGTTTGACAGTTAGTCTCGAATCATTGGAGCTCGTCACGTGTAGGTCCATTAGGTCCCTCGGTTGCTCTCAAATTGGACAAATTGAGGGTTTATGATTTGGTGTGAATTTGAAGTGTTCAAATTCATTATTTGGGTATTTATGTCGCTTATATGAGTTATAGATGACATAATATATAGTTTGATGTGAATGAGATTCATAATAAACTATAGTATAGCCTAATTGATTAATTAGTGCTATTTAGAGAAATTAAATTGAGAGAAATTAAATTGAATGTGATTCAATTTATAATTCCACATTTATGCAAATGAGATTTGTATAATAAGGTATGAGATACCATATATTATATAATATGCAAATGTGATTTGTATATTATATGGTTGTGGTAAAATTGTGATTTGGTGGAGGTTTTAACTCCATCACACAATAGTATTTAAAGACTTTGCAAGAAGCCTTTGGTGTGCCATTTTGCCATGTTTTGGATTTCCATCCAAAGAGAGCAAGGCAGTTCTCTCTCAAATTCTCTCTCAATTCTCCAAAATTTTCTCCTCACCCAAAATCAAAGAGAGTCCCACTCACTCTCCCTCAACCTCCCGAGAACAACCGAGAAGACTTTTTGGAAGTGTCTTGCAACACTGATCGAGGTTCGTGTTCGAGGAGAACGTTGGATCGAGGGAGATTGTGATCGGAGAAGGAGAAAACATTGAAGAAGAGTTCTTCAAGAGGTTAGTAGTTTTTACTTACTGTTTTCTTCTTCTTCTTTGCATGTTTAGCCTAGGATCTATGAGATAGATTCAATTTTAAGACATGTTTTACACAACGGATCAACGACGTTTCACAACGCGTCTTTCATTCACTGAAATTCAAAATCCTTCAAAAAGTCCTAATCTTTTTAGAACAAGAAATCCTATTTTTTAGGAAATGAAATCCTAATCCTATTTTTTTATAAAAAAGAAATCTTAATCCTTTTTTTATTTCTTTTTTTATAACATAAATCATAATCCTTTTTAGATTTTGAAACACCATTTCCTAAAAAAGCTCTATATTCATATATTTTATCTGATTATCAAAAAATTCAAATTTAAATCAAATACAATTAAATCATTTGATTTTACGAGGTTACAAAAAAATAGGAGGTTTAAGTTGAATTATCCATAAGTTCCGTTACTGAAACGAAAAGGAAGGTTACACAGGAGTGATTAAGAAAAGAAAAATATGAAATGGAATCCGCTAGACGTAAAAATGTTGTAGGCCAACTGTATGCAATAGAAGGGTTGACCAATGATGATCTCTTTAGTCGCAGACATGCAAAATACGGGTTGTTTCTTCCAAGTCCCACCACAATCCAAGAAGAGATACTACTTGCATATATTTGGTAGGACTGGTTGAACACCTACTCCACAAGCACTTCATGTTTATTTCGTTAGATATATTTTGTGAGTGATAATATTTTTTGTATACTTTAATTTTTTGGTGGCATGAGAGATAAGATTTGATAGCATGTCAATAATTCTTTTGTCATGAATGAATGTATCATCAATGATGGGAAGATAAAAACTGATTATTTGATCTTAAAACCATAGTAAGATAAAAACTTATTATTTGATCTTAAAAAAAAACTGCACCAAATACCTCTGCACAACTCAACTCACTTCTGCACAACTCAACTCAACTTTGCACCCCAAACACAGATTTCTTGCACTCAACTCAACTCAACTCTGCACAACTCAACTCAAATACGCAAAGACCTAATTGGTTGCGATGAATCGATTAGAACCCTACACTTTAGACCATGTTTTAGTTAATTAAAAAAAAAACAAAACCTATCATATTTAAATTTGGGACTTCATCCTATTTATTATGGATATAGTTGAATATTGATTTGTTGACCCACGTATCTCGCTACATGTCGTGTGTGTATATATATATATATATTTTATTTATTTATTGATCTTGTTTTACTATATCTATTGCATTATTTTGTTGTTTAATTTTGAACTTTAATACAACACTTTCTTGTCCTTCTAGATTTTAGTCTATAGTTTGATACAATTAAAGTGGATAAAGTTTATACAATGGAAAATATTCTATGCTATTGTTTTACTAAGGTTTGAGATGATAGTCTATTAAACCATAACAAACTGTACATATGTTTATAAGTCAAAACTAATGTTGAGAGACTCATTCTAAGACGGAACCATCTTTCATTTTTACTCTCATCAGTATTGTTTTCTAATATATTTGTTCTAAAGCTTAAGGGTCCATTTAGAAATTAATATTGTTATTTTAATTTATTTCTTTCTAAAATGATTTCTCCAAATCAGTGACGAATCCAATAGTTTTAAAATTTCGTAAAAAAATTCAAATAAGCGATCTAAGAAATCATAAATGAAATTGAACCATTAACTTGATATATTGTAATTGTCTTCTATAAATTTTTATACTATGAAATTTTTGCATAATAACTTTGTTATCTATTTAATCAAATATCTATTGAATGTGTGCTATAAGACTAAAAATTTATATCTTTTCAAATTTGAAAAATTAAGAGAGCATGCCTCCATCAGGACCATGATGTATCCACTACTCAAGACGAAACCAAACCTTTATGTGCCAGAGAGGAATTCTATAAGAAGAGTTTTGATATTACTTAATCTAAATGTTATATACCAATGCATTTAATATCATATTTGTATAAATTTGTGTTCGTTTTGATATCAAATCCTAGATCCGCTTACTGATTTTTTAGTTTCAAAATTTTACTTGGATTTTGAAACATTTATGAAAGGTAGATAACAAAACAAAGAAAGCTATAACTACAAGTAGTGTGTATAAGTCGACGGGAGCTAATTAACTTTAAGCTTTTTAAATTTAATTTACTTTCTTTATTCCATTGTTTAATTAACATCCTTTCCCAAAAAAGTCACCAAATAACTCATTTGAATTTTCATTAAGCAATATTTCTTTTGAAATTGTATGTTTTGGCTTAGCTATTGTTCTAGTGTGCTATAAATGTGACGTTCGAGAAGAGGATGAGTATATGAATGAACTGAAAACCACATTCAAATAAGAGAGATCCTAGATATGCAAATATTGGTGAGAAAAACTTTAAAAAAAATTGATAGTTGTTATCTATATCAATAAAGTGAACCTTACTTTCTTGATGCCTCAATCATGTAAAATTCTAAAGTTACACATACTTAGTCTAGAGCAATTCTATGTTGGGTAACCTCCTAAATATTTTACTAGGAAACTGGTGAGTGGGTACAAAACATCATAAAAGTGTCATATTGGTCCGTGGAGATAACCTCCTTTACTCTTCGAAGCGCTTAAAATGCTAGATGCCCCAAAGGTTCTCCCTTAGTTGAATTTGGAATATCCGTTGGCTTAAAAATTCTAAGAAGTATGTGTGTGGATACAAAACATGTTAAAAGTATCCGTATTGGTTTGTGGCGACAAACTCCTTTACTCTTCGAAGCAGTTAAAACGCTAAATGCCCTAATTCTCCCTTGGCTGAGTTTACAATATCCAAAACTTATAATTATTTAACAAATTGGCTTTAGTCATTCATGTCATTAGCCGATAGTATTAAATCAAAGTAACAAGATTTTTCATTGTGAATATGAAAGTGAATATCAAAAGTTGGTTGACCCTATCTCAAAAGTTGTCTCACCATTTCCATTATTTTCTTCCTAAAGTAATTCTCATTTCCAACCACAAAACATTCACTTTTTTTTTCTTTTTTTTTTCTTTTTTTTTTTTGGAGTTACAATCACAAAACATTCAAAAGTAAAGAAATTGCACCACCTCAGAAAGACAATCATCTTTTCCTTGCTTCAATGATTTGAATACGTTCAAAGCCACAATGTTGACAAATCTTGAAAAAGTAATGCAATGTGTTCTAGAGATTCAAATTAATGAAGCCTTTTCTCAGAGTAGTTCATTAACCAAAAATTCTTGTTCTTAAGAAGATTAAAATAAAAATTGTTTCATTTTTCTAATTTTTTTTAATAACTATTATAGATGGTGGAACCTAATGTTGGATATAGATAACTTAGAAAATAAGATTATTAACCACTACATGAAGCTTTCTCCTGCAATAATTGATTGGCTATCCCTAATCTTGAGAGGCGTGAAAGCAAAATCTATTGGCGAGTCCCAAAAATCTGTAAGAAAGAAAAAAAAGGAAAACGAGAGATTTGAAAATGGTGCTTGCCAAAGCAGCAACAACAGTAAATAGCTTCAAGTGAAGCATCAGTATATGACCCTTTGGATTTGGATTGTGATTTTTATAGGTGTAGACTGTACATATGAACATTCACCACATTGTGATTCCAATCTTGTCAATTAAAGGACCTATTGCATCATCTGAGAGACTTTGTGATCAACTATCAAACAGAGATAGAGGCACGCTAGCATGATTCGAGCAAAGACAGATCTCGTCATTTGGCTAGAGAGGAAGAGAAAGGCATGCTACTACGCCTAGGCTATATGAGAAAGTTTAATTGTATTAGCAAAAGCAAAGGGATGCATCATGGCGTCATAGCTATTCACGTTGAATAGGTAATAAAGTTCCATAGAATTTGCCAACTCGATCATAACTCAATTGATTAAGATAATATATCTTCGACCAAAAGGTTAGAGGTTAAATCCTCCCCCCACACACACAAGTTGTTGAATTCAAAAAGGAAAATAAAAATTCATAGCATTTAATGAATGGCCTAGGAACTTCATGGACATAGTGTTGACATAACACTAAGGGCATAGGTTATAATAACTTTGTGGACTCTTACTGCCAAATACAAACTATTATAACCAGTAAACTAAACAATTCTACATTTTAAATAATATTATGTGATTCTACAAACTATAATAATCTAAGGCTCTTTGTTTGAGGCACAAGGTTATAATAACCTGGTGTTATACTGCACCCCAAACACAAACTATTATAATCCTGTATCTTACTACTGCATTTTAAATAATATTATATGATTCCACAGATTGTAATAACCCACCGACTATTATAACTCAAGTATTATAACTCACTCAACGCCACAAACAATCCCCCAAAGACTATTATAGTCCATGTTATTACAACTCACTCAATACTCCAAACAACCCCTAATTGATAGATGAGCATCCTCCTCCAACCCTTATTGTAATATAGCCAGTTGTGAGAACCATACAATTCAGTCAGATCATGTAAAAAATTAAAAGAAGACAATGTTAGACATCCTTCTCTCTCTTGGTTTCTAACTTTTGATCAAGAAACTTTCTAGCTTCACTTTGGCTATGGCATCCACAATTATTCACAAGCTTGTTTTCATTCAAAAGAAAATCCAAAAAACTCACAAGAAACAGTGCTGTAGTTTCATCAAAATGTAAATTTCATTATTACAGAGGCAGTGAGAGTACAAGCAAACCAACACGAAAGATTAAAACGACAAACGACAAAAGAAACTCATGAAAGGGGGAAAACAGCTAAAAGGTGGAGAATACAAAAACAATAATGCGGAGGAAAAACACATTCATCCACCAATTATTCATCATCTTCAAACTCAAACTGACAAACTCACAGGGGAGCAACGACCATTAGAAACAGCAAATCTAAAAACTAAAGCCAACCTCAGTGAAAGTTCCCACGAGCAGCAGCAGAGCACCACCACCACCACCACAACTTTCTGTACAAAAAGCAATCACTTCCCACTTTGCAAGAAAAAAACAAGCTTACCTTTACGACATCATTGATTAAAAGGCAAGTCCAGCTCAGCTCCCACCATATCATCATGAAACACAATGCTACACTCTCACAATTCCTTGCACTTGGATCACTTTTCCAATACTTTCATTATCTGCAAATTTTCTTTTTTTTTTTATCCATAAAGGGTCAAGAGAAGACAAAGCACAATATAGAGAAGGGGGGAGGTGGAGTTGAGTGGAGGGTGGGGCCTAAGCTACCAAATGCGCATGCACTAAATTCATGGGGTTTCACAACATTTTCCACGAAAAGAGGGGTCCTCAAAAATACAACAAATACCTCCACTGTCACCTCCTAAGTTGTCAAATCTGAGTGATTCCTTTAATCTTTAGTGCCCCAAAAGCAAATAGAAAATCATTTCTGGTCAGCATTACCCATTTTGTCTTCAATGGCAACAAGCAAAGAGCAGTATCTGCATATTACATAAATTCCTTTAGTAGCCCATTCTGTACAGTCCCTTAATGTCCATGGGGTCCCATAAAAGCAAGCCAAGCTACCACATTGATTTTCAAATTCAACAATGATTCTGGAAAAGAAATATTTGGTCACCACTTTTTCTCCCCATCCTGACATCCTTGACCGACATCACAGTGAGAGAGCACGGCAGCCAGCCCCATAGCTTTTGCTTTAAACTTTAGAGACTTCAAGTAGTCTATAGCCTCATCAATAACCAACATCGGGTGCTTGCCCTCAGCACCAGGAACCATGCTTTCAAGAAGTTTCAAAGTCTCTCGTAACTTGTCTTTTTTTGATGAAAAATGGCCCAAACTGGAATCCATTTGATGTCCTTGGCTATCGCCACCAGTGTAGCTTGATTTCGTATCAACTCCGTAGTTGTTAAATGCATCTACTTTCACTGAAACAGGAGCATCTGACAATTTCTTGTGCCCACCATCTAGCAATCTCTGCCTTTTTCTGGGGCCATCAGAGCTTGCAACTTCCTCATTCATTTCCTCAGTTTGTTTATCATAAAGTTCCTTAATCAGCGGTGGGGAATGACCAGTGCTAGTTACTTCATCATCACTGCTATAGTGATTGTCATCATCTGAATAAAGCAAGGCGTTTATTTCTTCTGTGTCTTCATGCATCTCACTCTCCTCACCAGCAATTCCATTTGTCAAAGGAACTTTGTGAAATAAATAATTTTTTAAATCAATATCCCCAGCAGCTTCTTCTTCATCATCATTTATGCCATGACTGCAATTTTTTGCACTAATTGAGATGGGGATCTGAGCACAACCAGAACTATACATTACACTTGTTTGATTTCCAGACTGATCAAAGATAATGAATTCCCTCTTAGAAAACTCGGTATTTGAACCAGGTAAAGTCATTCGAGCAAGTCCCAAAGATGAATCACAGTGTTTCTCCATAAGGTATGGAAGTACATCGGGAGGCATGCTGCCAAAATGAGATGGAAAGCTATGAAGCAACCCATTCTTCTGTCCCGAATTCAAACCAGCATGTGGAATAGCAGATCCCCGAACTTCCGTTTGTGCAGAAGAGATATAAGGGTCTGGGTTCTGACATTGCAGTCTGAAATTTAGCAATTCATTCATGCAATTTAAATTGGGCAGGTTCCCAGCAGAATGCCCAGGCTGAGGCCAACAATCTCCAGTCTTAACCATCCAACAAAAAAAATCACCTAACATTGACAATGAAAAGAAAAAACAAATATTCAGAAAGCAACCAAAAAAAGGAAAAATATCACAGAAGATCATTTCAAGAGTGGTAAATAAGCAAGACTGGAAAAACCTACCACAAGATGAATATGTCTCTGATTTCCCCTGTTCAATTACTCTTTGATTCTTTCAGAAACAAATAATTAAAAGGACAAAAGTGAAAACTCCAGCTCAAGTTTATCGCAAAAATCACAAATTGATCTACGTGACAGGTTTAAGCAAATGACGGAAGTACTCAGCCTGAAAAAAAGAACACAGCAACATTAACCATAATTTCCAGGATGTCAGTGATCTTCAATTACACAGAATGGAAACAACTTATCAGAAGAATGGCAGTGAAGATAATAGACTCATGACCCAAACTAATTTACTGTGAAAATAGAATCTAGGTAACCAAGCTGTGTATACCTGGCAATTCTGCAGAGGTTGAAAACATGCAATCACTTTGACTATAATTGTTGGCTTCCCTGCAATCCCATTTTCATGTTTCAAAGCCCGAAATCGTGTTTGGCTCGCTGCTTGGCACACCATAACTACTTTTGACCCTTTATTATGCTAAACGATGAATATGAGGTGAGACAGAAGGGAGTAAATAATGGAACAAAGGCGAAGTAGGTTTGTCGAAGTTCACAGGACACCAACCATCAAACATAACACGGGGGAACTGAACAAAAGCAGAGAAACAGAAAACCTAAAGCAAACTAGGAAGAAACTTAGATTGAACTCCTAGAATTGGAGTATAGAACTAAAGCCTGAGGTAGAATTCCAACAGTATACTGATTTCAGCTGATGTATATATCAGAAGCAATGATAAAAAGTGATTGGATCCCATGTTTATATGATATGAAGCAGATAAGAAATGAAGAAGGAAAGGTTCAATGGGACGAGAGATGATTTATAGTATAACCCAGCAACATATTTTCAGGCGCACAACTTTGTGAAACACATCGACTTTAGAACTCGACCAAGGCATATTATTATTCCTATGAAATTCCTTTATCCCCCAGTACTGGCTCCAGTCACTGCAATAAGTTTCCTGCAAAATAGCAAGATCGCAATCCAGTGTTCAGCATTAAAACCTCAACGCAAAATTGGTGGCAGATAAAAAAGAAAAGGTCGAAATAAGAAGCTAGCTATATCCAGCTAAATTTGAAGAAGCACAACTGCAATTCTTCTCATTTTTTGCCTAGAAAAACATATGAGATGAAATGTGAGTAGTCTCAATCTATAAGACAAGCATCACAACCAACTTCGCAGTTCTATAGAGACAAAGGAAGAGAGTTCTCTAGCATATTCTCCCTTTGCCCCTTCATTTTCAAAGCTACAAAATAAAATGCTACAATCCAAACAGTATTCAGAGCATTAATTAAACACACACACACACACAAACAAACAAAAAATGATAAATCATATGTTCTCATGTACAGAAAGGGAATAGTAAATGCTTTCTGATTCAATAGAAAAGAAAGCAAGAATAACTATCTCACATCTTTACTTAAAACACCCGAGTGAATAAAGAAGTACACCTTACACTTAGAATTTCAATTTCATCAGCCGAAAAGCAATTCCTACTTTAAGCTCAATAAGCAACACAACCAAACCAATGAAGAAAACAAAGAATCACAACATCGATAAATCCAAAGGTCGCAAAGATAAACGAATCCCATTAATGCCGCGACTCCAAAGGGTCTCCCCATTCATCCATAGAAGAAAAATCAAAGAAACCATCGAGCAAAAGAAACCCACAACAACAACATGATGAAAAAAGAAAAAAAGAAAAAGCAATTGAAGCTGTGGAATCAAAAGCAGAATTTGCAGGGGAATTGGGGAAGAATCCGAAGAATTATGCAGGCGCTCACCTTTTAGCCGAATCGTGTGAAGATCGAGAGGGAATGGAAAGAAGAGAGTTTGAAAAGTTTGGGAGACAAAGGAAGTGGAAGCGAAAGCTGAGGAGAGAGGGAACTGTAGAGGAACAGTGGAGAATGGGAAGCCGAATTGCACGCTTATTGTCCAGAGATGGGAGACTGATAAAAGGAGGTCAAGTCAACATTATAGCACTTCCAAATTACTCTTTTGCCCCTTCCTTTTATAATTTTCTCAGACATGCTTTTTTTTTCTCTTTTTTTTTTTTTGGTCCATCAATTTTTGTGGTTCTTATATTCTTACCTTTTCATAGCTTTTTGTTTATTTTTTCTATTTTTCCCCCTATTTTCTAGGTTTGCTTGATAATTTCATACTTTCTTTAATATATATATATATACACACATATATATTATTTGAATTTATTTTTAAAATATACTTTTGCAAACTTATTACTTAAAATAATTTTGTTTTAGTTGAATAGAAACAAAATTATGAAATACTCATGGTAGGAATTGAAATTTAATAATATTATTAGTGAACGTATTGAACAATATATGTCATCTAGAGAGTTTATATAAATTAACTAGTACAATACTCATACATTACCTAGTAAAATGATCTAAGAAATTAATCATATTTTGGTTGTCCAATGAATTCAATGTGCTCATGGTAAAATTATAACTCATAAAAAAAAACACAGAAACTGTGTTCTTTGAAGATGGAGAAGTTACCATTAAAAGGAGAGAGTGTGGATTAATGAGAGATAGACTGATGATTAAAACGAGAGAAAATGTAAATTAAAGAAAGAAAACTCAATTAAAAAGGGAAAGCATAAATTAAAGACACCTACCATCAAAGGGATAGAGAGCCTAAAGTAAAGAGAGGGCACATAATCAAAAACAGAGAGTGATAAACTACAGAGAAGCCACCTTTTTGTTTTCTTTTTTGGAGAATAGGATTAAAGAGAGATAACTTAACTTATTTGACACTCAAAATTGAGTTGAGTTTAGCAGAAATTGGTTTTGTCATGAGTTAGCAATAAAATTTGTGTTTATGGTGCAAAGTTGAGTTAGGGACATCTGACGTAGATTTTTGTAACCTAAAATAAATTGACTTTTAGTTGGCTATTTTTGTTTCCTTTAAATTTTTTTTCACCCAATCATTCACTTAGAAATATATTTCGCCAACTTTCTAATGCTCAATTAAGATGCCAACTTCAAAATGACAACATATCTCAATATTATAGGATTTTTTTTATTGAAATATTTGCGAAAGTAATGTCTGAATGCATTAGTATTGACCCTATTTAAAAAAAAAACTTCATTTGTTTGACTTTCTTGGACTTATTGCAATGGATGTGCAATGTAGCCTTGTGTTTATTTTTTATGCACTACACATTCAAGTTCTTTTCAATTAGTAGAAGCCAAATGTCTCATTGCATATTAAACTTCTTTTAATTTAGAAATAAAATATTGCATTCTTTAAAGCCACAAATCACAATTGACTAATGAAGATAAGTCAACATTAATGTCATGTATGTGTGGAATATTGAGAAAAATATTGTTGGGCCATGAATTGTCTATTTACTTGATGCACAAAAAAAAGCAGTTCACAAAAATATCAAGCACATGGTTGCCCTCACCGGTTGAGGTCGACCAGAGGGTAAAGCACTAGTTTGGGGCTTTGTCATGGTCCCCTAGGTGAGGATAGAAGCTCCGACTTGGATTGAGGTCCAAGCCCGAGGTTGGCCTTGGCCCCAAGTGGCAAGGTCCCATTTTGGGCCTTGCCTCGATCCCTCACGACCTAAAGACCATTTTTTCAATCCAATTTGGTCCTTCCTTTTTTCAGGAGGCAATGGAAACCCACAAAAAACCTTAAAGAAGAGTTATTTAAGCTCTCTTAGGAGGGGAGAGTCAGATAAATTCATTCTAGACACCAAAATACTCATCTCCTCCTTAATTCTCTCTAAGCTCTCTCTAACTTAAGCATCAGAGCCGGTGTGGCCTACAAGAAACTGTTGTCCAGGTTTTTCTTGTCTTGCAAGTCGTGTTCTTCCCTTAGAAATACAAATTTACCGTCGTTGTCACGTGGAGTCAGGTGTGTTCTCCTGTCCAAAATTTTCCCCATGGGGATCAAGGCAACACTTGCTTGGAAAACCTTGTGCTTGAGTGAAACTTCCTACGAAAAGATGAGAGAATTTCTGGAAACAAGTGTTGGAACAAGAAGAAACACGATTTCGATCAAGACCGTGATCTGCAACAATCGCAAGAAGACAAGCCTCCTCGACCTCATACCGAGGTTGAGGCCGACCAGTACATGGTTGAGGCCGATCTGAGTCATGAAGCAACAACTGAGTCGAAATTGCATGCGCGCGAGACCAAAACCAATGTAGGGGACGGCCGGCTGAGGCAAAATAAAACTCCAACCTTTGATCAATACGAATAAGTGATAGATTTAAGAAGCATAATTGAGGATAAGAAGCGACAAGGAACCTTGGTCGGCTACAAGCGCGAGCAATTTTTCGATATTGAAGTGATAGATATGAGAAGCGTCATCGAGTGGAAAAAGCAACGAGAAGGTCGTACGAGGTTGACATTGAGGTCGGTTGAGGTGAGGTTGAGGCCAATTTTGGAGCTAGGTCGGGCTTTTTGAAACAAAGGCCAATTACAATTTTCATGCTAAGGCTAAGGCGGAAGCCGAAGCCAATTCTAGAGTCAAAGGTGAAACAATCACTCCACCATGGAAGGCAGAATTATTAAAGATTCAAAAAGAGTTAGACCATATACAAGGTAATTTACACTGTGTGAGTAATGTAGGGTTTGACATTGAAACTTTGATAGAACAGTAGATCCATCTTTTACTAATGAAATCATCAATGTAAATCTACCTCCCACATTCAAAGTTCCAAAAATAAAACCTTAGGATGGAAACAAAGACCTTCTGGTACATCTAGATATGTAAACGATTTTAGATGGAACTTCATGGGTGAACAACATAATCAGATGTAGAGTCTTCATTCACTCTAGTAGGACTAACAAGAAATTTGTGTGACAACATAAAAAGAGGATTTATAGGTTCGTTTAAGAAATTGGCTCAAGCATTCGGGACACAGTTCTTAGGAGGAAGAAATCAGCGCAAGCTAGCAACTCATCTGCTCTCCATTAAGCAAGGATCCAAATAAACTCTACGAGGATATATTGCTCGGTTCAATAGTGAAGTCTTATGTGTTGAAGATTACATTGATGGAGCAGCATTCATTTTCATAGTTAATGGACTCAGACATCGAAGACTCATACAATCTTTGGGAAAAAGAAAACTCACATCGTATGTAGAGCTCATCACTCGAGCTCAAAAGTACGTGTGTATAGAAGAATTGCTTCATATGAAGAAAAAGATTGATTTACTTGAAAAAAGATCAAGTGAAACATTACATCAAAAAGCTAAGAGACAGAAGATGGACAACCAGATGTTGGGGTGTATACCCTAAACTCGTGTCATTTGTATCATGATTAGTAAAATTTATTTTATCATCAAACTTTGTATCTCGCATTTTATCTTAATCTAATAAACTAAGCTTCAAGGTCATTCACATTTATGAAATCTTGAACGATCGAATAATTGACCTGAATGGTCTACAATATATGGATAAGGTTGGGAACCTCATCCTGGTAACACTGTGGATGCGACCCACTTTGTATTGGGTACAAACGAGGCGATCCAGCTCGTTCATGTCGTTGACATGCGAGTTGGGGCATCCTGTGCAATGAGATTGTATAAGACCGGAACGTGAATGATTAGACCAACTGATGTAACACGTTAACAGTTTAGGACTAATAAATTCGTACATGACCATTAGTGACTCGATCTTAATCATGAATGTGTTACAGACTCCTGTCTGCATGGGTTTGTCCTTTGACTAGTACGGGTGAGAGTTGTTGGGATTTAAGACCTAAACTTGTGTAATTTTGATCAAATAAATAAAGGGTTATTTGTTTTGATAAAATTACAGTCTTGCTTTATAAATCCAATAAACTAAGCTCCAAGGTTATAATATATATCTTGAACATCGGTGTAGTAGACACTATTTGGATTCAGTTCAAGAATATAACCTAAATGGTCTATGGTATAAGAATAAGGTTGGAAACCTCATTCTGGTAACACCATGGATGCGACCCACTTTGTAATTAGTACAAATGAGGTAATCCAACTCATTCATGTAGTTGACATGCGAGTGGAGGCATCCTATATGAAGAGTTCATACAAGACCGGACCGCAAATTATTAGTCTAACCAAAGTGTAACAATCGTTAACTGATAAAGACTAGTAATTTATAGATGGTCATTAGTGACTCGACTGAATCTGAGCGAGTTAAGAACACCTGCTTATAGGGGTTTGTCGTTAGACTAGTATGGGTGAGAGTGGCATGTAGCCGACTCAATAAGCCTACCTTCTCGGGACACAAACCTCGTAAGTAGTTGGGAACTTAATCAGCAAGATGGAATTCACTCATTCCTACACTAAGGAATTAGATAGGTTGTTCCCTTAAGAATCGACTCGGATCTTGAACAACGGGGCCTCGCCTCTATGAGGTATGAGTCTATGGTAGGACCTTAGACTTGTTGTTCATTAGAGGATCAAGTGGTGGTTAAGGAACAAAGAGGTAATCATAGGGATAAAACAGTAATTTGACCCAACTGTGATTACGAACAAGCTGTGAAGGGTCGACTCATGGGTAATGACTATATCGGTGGACACAATATAATCTACAAGATGGAGAGTGCAACTACAAGTCTATAGTGGAGTGACTTGTAGTTAATGAATATTGATTAAATGGATCAAAGAGTTTGATCGATTAATTTCACATCATTGGAGCTCATGAACTGTAGGTCTATTAGGTCCTCTCGTTTGCTCAACATGGTAATATTGAGGGTATAAAGTTAGGAATGAAATTGAAGTGTTCAATTTCATACATAAGGTGTTATATCAATTATATATGATATAATTGATATAATATATAGTTTTAATGTGAATTAGATTCACATATAAACCATATACTATTGTAAGAATAAAAGTGGGGTAGGATTGTCATTTTCATCCTATTTCCCTATATATATGGTTGCATGAGATGCAACTAGGTTAAGGAATTTTAACCCTTTGTTGTGTTGTTGGAAAAGTTCCAAAACACAAACTTCTCTCTCAAAACATCTCATCTCACCTAAAGGGAACCCACCTTCCTCCCTCACCTAGAGAACAACGGAGAAAATCCGGTGGTAGTGTTCGTAATCTCTTAGGTTCGTTTGTTACTGAGATCGTGGTCGTGGGAGAAGGAGCACTCGAAGAAAGGTTCTTCAAAGGTATATTTCTTGTTGTCCATATTCTGTTTTTATGCTTAATCTATTTATTTTAGTTCTTGAGTGTAATCGTTGTAACGAAATTAAGAACGGGCAATTCACAATCGCTTCCGCTGCGGGATTCGATTCCCTTCAATTGGTATCAGAGCCCAATTGCGTTCTTGATTTACGTTCTGGATTTTTCAAGAATGAGGTGGGATTTACTGTTTTGCATGAGATGTATGAACGGTTTGCAAATTAGATGTTTTCGATTTTGGCACTTAGATTTACAATTTTTTCATTGAATCGTTCAATGTAAGGCCCCGGTATTTTGGGCAATTTGAATTGTAAATCGAGTCTGTAAGTCCGTGTCGATCGAGGCAAGGTGGTTGCTGAGAAAATCGGAGCGAAAACGAGCAAGGAATAGGAGATTCCACATGCTGTCTGTGTGCAGCGTTGCAATGTTGTTCATTGGCATTGCAACGCTGCGCTTATGGAAGGAGCGCGCAGGAGACGACAGCATTGCGCAACGCTGCTGCTAAGGCACATTTCAACCGGCAGAAGAGGACAAACTGCAGCGTTGCAACGCCACAGGCGTTTCACGCAAAGAAGCAACGGGCAGAAACGATTTTTTATTATATATTAAATTAAAAAAATGTTTTATATTTAATTTAATTAATTTTAATTAATATAATTAGATTATATTAATTAAAATTGAATTTAGGGTGCCAAAATTGGTCTAATTTTGTTATTTAAATTATGCAATTGTTGTGTAATTATTGCCATGCATAGTGTATGCTTTTATTTTAAAAATCTCACCTTAGGTTAAGCATTTCCATGCATCATTTATAATATAAAGAGTTATATTATATAGTTTGCATGATTAATTAATATAAGGTGTTATATTAATTTATGGACATCATTGACATGCATTATATTTCATGAGATGATTATGCTATGAATGTCTTATTATTCATGTGATGAATGATCAAGCACTATAACATAGTATGCATGTCACCTAAGGTTAATTATTAGTTTTAAAATGTTTAGAACTTGGAAATAATAGACCTTAGGTTATCTAGTTCTAGTTAGATTAGAATTAGGAACCAAGTAATTTATAAGTTATGATTAAAAGAGGAACTCTGTCTAAGGAAGGTTCTGTCTAGGCTTGGGTATTTAAGTGATTGTAAAGCGGAACACTCCCTACCCGAAACCGACTGCATGAGTGAAATTTAATCGGAGAATTTATAAATTACAAGATGGCGTCAGCCGGTTTATTAAGGGGTTAATAAAATAGAAATCCTAAGCTTAATATAAAGAGTTATATTAACAAACTTAGGATAAAATCAATATAAGAGTTATATTGATTATCGATATAAGAGTTATATTGATAGAGTTAGGTAAAACCATTAGCCGGGTTTTAGCCTAAGTAAGATTCATATAACTTTAAAGTATCCAGTGGGAGAAAAAATATATATGATACATATTTTTCCACCTACGTTATCTTCGAAAAATTCACACCGTGAGACTCATACTTGGCCTCGTGGCGCAAACGGAGCATCCTCTTGGATGGTGTTTGTATGAGTCAATATCAAGGTGAATGGAGAGGATACTTATAGTGAGTGGGAGCGAGTTTAGTGAAAAACAAAACCTACGGTCTCTTTGTCCGTTTACACCGTTACACCACTATGGTCACCGCTACTTTGCTCGAACGCATAATCCCTTCAGAGGGCTTGATCATAGGGGATCGAACACAAAAGTGAGACACCCGAAAGGGATAAAGATTTCCTTAGTCCTTTTTCAATCTAGTCCTCCCTTCGACGGATTTTATTGGATGGAGACTCTGGGATCTAAAGACAGAGGGTTACACTCACGGGGTACATAAGTTGTGTATGTATCCTGACCGAAAAATGGTAACTAAAGCCTATAGGAATAAAAGTTATTCTGGCATTAGGTTTTGGTCAAGAGTGTCTTGATCCAAATGAGGAATGTTTTTTATTACCCTTCGGTGTCATACATTCTAAACCTTTGGAGTATCATTGCAAATTATAAATGACCTAGGAATCATTTAATAATTAGCTAAAACAAGATTGGATTAGAGTTATAGCAAGAAACTCATACAAGTTTGTTTGTAAATTTTTCAGCAAAAATATCTATCTCTATTATTTCCTTATTGGGTGCGTAAAAGTTAACCGGATAGAATATGATGACGTGGAAAAACAAACTGAATACTATATTGGTAGTGGATGATCTGACGTTTGTGCTAACTGAGGAGTGTCCTCAGGTGCCAGGCTCGAATGCGTCACGAAATGTTCGTGATGCATATGATCGATGGATCAAGGTCAAAGATAAGGCCAAAGTCTACATGCTGGCAAGTATGTCTGACATATTAGCCAAGAAGCATGAGGGCATGATAACCGCCAAGGAAATCATGAATTCTGTGCAGGGTATGTTTGGACAACATTCCACACAGGTCCGACACAATGCCCTAAAGTACATACAACTCGAGGATGCAAGAGGGTACATCAGTTCGGGATCATGTCCTGGATATGATGGTGCACTTTAACATCGCGGAGTCGAATGGTGCTTCCATCGATGAATCGAGCCAGTCGACTTCATTCTGAAACCCTTCCGAGATAGTTTCCTACTGCTTTAGAAGTAATGTCTGTATGAACAAGCTTACTTTTAATCTTACCTCCTTCGAATGAACTCCGGACCTTTCAATCTTTGATGAAAATTCAGAGATCGAAATGTGAGACAAATGTTGTCAGTAGGAGTTATCACAGAGGTTCGACCTCGGGTACAAAAATAGTGGTTTCATCTTCTTCTAACCTGAAAGGGAAGAAGAAGAACATGAATAAGGTTGGTAAAGGGAAACGAGCTGACAAAGCTGCCGCCCAGAAGGGCAAGAAAGTCAAAAAAGTTGCTGATAAAGGAAAGTGTTTCCACTACAACGAAGACGGACATTGAAACTGAATCGTCCGAAGTACATTGCGAAAAGAAGAAGGAAGGTAAATATGATTTACTTTGCCTAGAAGCTTGTTTAGTGGATAATGATAAAACTGCTTGGATACTTGATTCAGGCGCCACTAATCATGTTTGCTTTTCTTTTCAGGCAATTGATTCCTAGTCATGCCTCTGTAAAGGAGAGATAACGCTCCGGGTTGGAAATTGAGAAGTCGTCTCACCAGAGCGATGAGGCACGATGAAACTTTATTTTGGCAAGAAATATATGTTGTTTGACAATATATTAGTGATACTGTGGTTTACTAGAAACCTTATTTCAATTTCTTGCCTTATAGAACAATGTATTTCTTTTCTTCTCTATGAATAAAGTGTTTATTTTGAAGAAAGGTATAGAAATATGTTCAGCTTCATTAGAAAATGGGTTGTATGTTTTAAGGCCTAATTCAGTGAAAATGGTTTTGAACACTGAATTATTTAAAACTGCAAACGCACAAACTAAGAAACGTAAAATTTCTCCTAAAGAAAATACTCATCTTTGGCATCTTAGATTTGGTCACATTAATCTCAATAGGATTGAGAGATTGACAAAGAATGGACTTCTAAATGAGTTAGAAGAAAATACTTTACCTGTATGTGAATCCTGCCTAGAAGGCAAAATGAATAAAAGACCTTTTAGTGGAAAAGGTTATAGAGCCAAAAGAACCTCTTGAGCTTATACATTGGACCTTTGTGGTCCGATGAGTGTTAAAGCCGGAGGAGGTTATGAATATTTCATCTCCTTTGTAGATGATTATTCCAGATTTTGGCATATTTACCTAATACAACATAAGTCTGAAGCACTTGAAAAGTTCAAGGAATTCACGACTGAGGTTGAAAATCAGTTGGGTAAAATAATTAAAACGCTTCGATCAGATCGAGGTGGAGAGTATATGGATTTAAAATTCCAGAACTATATGATAGAACATGGAATTACTTCCCAATTCTCGGCTCCCGGTACACCATAACAAAACGGTGCATCGAAAAGGAGAAATAGAACCTTGTTGGACATGGTTCGATCAATGATAAGCTATGCTTATCTCCCTAGTTCTTTTTGGGGTTACGCAGTAGAGAATACGATATACATTTTGAATAATGTGCCCTCAAAAAGTGTTTCTGAAACACCTTTTGAACTCTGGAAATGACGTAAAGGTAGTTTATGTCATTTCAGAATTTGAGGTTGTCCAACACATGTGCTTGTGACAAATCCAAAGAAGTTGGATTCACGTTCAAAATTGTGCCTATTCATAGGCTACCCAAAAGAAACAAGAAGTGGTTTATTCTATGATCCTAGGGAAGATAAGGGTTTTGTGTCAACAAATGTCATTTTCTTAGAGGAGGACCACATAAGGGACCACAAACCAAAAAGTAAAGTTGTGTTGAGTGAGTTAGACGGAACAATAGCAAAGGTTGGTAATAAAACTAGTACGTCAACAAAAGTTGTTGATACTAGCTTGTCTAGTCAAGAGAGTCCATCTCAAGAGTTGAGTATGCCTCGATGTAGTGGGTTTATCTGAAACCCAAGTTGTTATACCAGATGACAACTGCGAGGATCCATTACCTTATAATCAAGCGATGGTTGACAAAGACAAAGACAAATGGGTCATAGCCATGGACCAAGAAATGAAGTCTATGTACTTCAATTCTGTTTGGGATCTTGTAGATAAACCTGATGAGGTAAAACCTATAGGTTGTAAGTGGATCTACAAGTGAAAGCGTGGTGTAGACGGAAAGGTACAAACCTTTAAAGCTAGACTAGCAAAGGGTTATACCCAGGTTGAAGAGGTTGACTATGAGGAAATCTTTTCACCTGTTGCTATGGTAAAGTCTATCCGTATCCTACTTGCCATTGTCGCATATTATGACTATGAGGTATGGCAAATGGATGTCAAGACAACCTTTTTGAATGACAATCTTGAGGAAAACATCTACATGGACCAACCCAAAGGGTTCATTGAACCAGGACAAGAGCAAAAGATTTGCAGGCTTAAAAGGTCAATTTATGGACTGAAACAAGCCTCTAGGTCCTGGAATATAAGATTTGATGAGGCAATCAAATCTTATGGTTTTGACCAGAATGATGATAAACCTTGTGTCTACAAGAAATGATGGGATTTGTGCCCTAAAACTCGTAGTTTGTAATTATGTTCTAATTAATGTAATAAAGTGTTATTATTTCAATAAAGTGTTATTGTTCGTTATCTATGAGTTTGCCTTTATTTAAAACCCTAAATCCAATAAACTAAACATCCAAGGTCATTAAATGAATCTTTAACCGAATGTAATGTACATAAAAAGGATCTCGCTTCAAGATACAACCTAAAGGGTCTATAGTTAGGGATAAGGTTTGGGTACCTTACCCCACTGTTAAACTATGGATGTGGCCCACTTTGTATTTGATACAAACACTTTGTGATCCTAACGTGTTCGTGTAGATGACATGTGAGTGGGGATATCCTATGTAATGAGATTACATAAGACCGGACCACGAAATAGTAATCTCTAGCTGTAACTTCGTTGACTAGTTAGATTTCTATTTCACTAGGATGACCTAGGCAACTTGATCTCAATCTCGAAAGCAGGTTACTTAACTCACCATGAGGGATTGTCCTTTGACTAGTATGGGTGAGAGTGGCCAGATTCGCCGACTCAATAAGCCTACCTTCTTGGGGACAAGACCGAGTGAGCGGCTGGGAACTTAACTTAGCAAGATGGAATTCACTCCTTCCCGCCTACTAGGGTAAGTAGAGGAATGTTCCCTTAAGTGGTGTCTCTGGGACTTGAACAAAGGGCCCGACCCTCTCATTGGCCCGAGAGGGACTCTGTTTGTTGGTAGGACCACAAACAAATTGTTCATTAGAGGAACACTGGTACTTAAGGCATAAGATGTAACCCAAGGGTAAAACGGTAGTTTGACCCAGCTGGTGTTACGAACATTCGTGAAGGATTGACTTGTTGTTATTGGTCAATATCCATGGACACAGAAAAATATCTGCAGTGAGAAGAGTGCTGCTGTGGGACTCTAGTGGCGTGTTCCCGCAGTTAACGAATGTTGATTGAGAGGTTAATGAGATTAACCGAGCAATCTCGTATCGTTGGAGCTTCTGATCTGTAGGTCCATTAGGTCCATTTTCTAGCTCGTAAAGGGTTCTTAGATCATTTGAATTTGAAATGTTCAAATTCATTAGAGAATATATTTAATGTATATTGATACGATATAATATATAGTTTTGGAACTATATATTATAAATTTAATGTGAATGTGATTCATATTAAATTACATGAGAGAATTAACTATTTGAAAGAGTTCAAATATTAAATTCAAATGTGAATGTGATTCACATTTACAAACTATAGGATAAAATTTAATGTGCACTCGTTGTACATTAAACTATAGTTTAAAGGGTAAAATGATTAAATATGATTTAATCAATTTAATTAATATTATAATTGAATTAAATATGATTTAATTTAATTAATTAATATAATATTAATTGGGAACGTGTCAGGCGGACACGCTCCCACTACCCCCAACTCCCCTCGATAGGGAGTGGGAGTTGCTTCATCAAGCTTCTTCTTCTCTTGGTGAGAAGAAGAAGAAGTGATCGATCTGCAAAATTTTGGAGAAGAGTCTCTGAAAGAATTCTCTCTCTCTCACATTCTCATTCCAAAATTTTCCCAATTGTTGGAATCCTTCCCAGAAAGGAGGGATCTAAGCACTCAGAGACATAGAGGGTTTTCCAAGTGGTAGTGTTCCCGCTGAAAAAAGCAGAGAGTTGTTGTGTTGCCGATTTATCGAATTTGCTTGGAGCAAGGAGTTGTTGCGAGTCTCCAAAGGTAAACGTTTATTCCTCTTCCATCTTAGTTTAATTGTTAAACTTAGTATGTTTGTATGCAATTAATCCATGCCTAATTGGATTAGAATTAATTTTCATGCTTGTTTTGTTTTATTTATCAATGTACTGATTTTTGGTTCAATGAAAACAATCAAGCAATTACGATCCCAAACACGTTTTCGTTGTTCAAGGAGATCACATCTCAATCAATTGGTATCAGAGCAATGCTTGTATTATTTTATTTTGAAACAAAATTGCATTGATTTTGGTGGGGATTGCATTGATTTGTCAGAATACTATTTAGGAATTTTTTTGCCATAGTTTACTTTTGATTTTGATCAAATTGTATGTAAAGGCCCCTGCGTTTTTGGGTAAAAAGTGTAAAATTGAGTCTGTAATTTAGTTACGGGTCGTTCGGGACAAGTTTCAAGAAAATCGGTGGAGAATCGAACGAGAAATTGCAAGATGATGAAGTCATTGTGTTCGTAGAAAAGTTCTTTGCCGCCGGCGCGGAAACCTTACAACGCCAAGAACAAAGTCGTCGCAACGCCAGCGCTCTCTATCGACGCGCGATGGAGGGTCGTAGGCGTTGCAATGCTGCCCTCAGCGTTGCAACGCCCCGATAGCAAAGGCGCGCGAGGATGAAGCGCGCGCAACGCCAGCATCGCGATTGCAACTCCGTGAGGCGATTCAAGTAGTAGCAGACCAGTTCGAGCTAGTTCGTTGGTTTTGGTCCAGTTCGAGCGGTTCAAGGCCGGTTCAGGGTGTTTTTTGACCGGTTTCATGAAATAAATTAATGTAATTTATTGTTTTTTTCACTTTAGGGGCCAAATTATTCCGGTTTTATAGCTTTTTATCTATATGAATGTTATTTAGATTATTCCCACCTTAGGGTAAGCATGTTCATGCATTTTATTTATATAAATGTTATATGAATATGGTTGAATGCATGACTAATTTATTTTTTCATGAGTAATTAATTATAAGTGTTATAATTAGATTATATGGAAAATAAATTGCATGGAGCATGAAATTACTTAGTTTAAAATAAATGTTATTTTGTTTAAGTAATTTTATAAGTCAAATAGTTGAATTTATTTTATAATTCCAATGTGAATATCGATTGTTGGATTTATAATATAGTTTCTTTATCATAGGTTAATTATTAAAATTTATAAAAGTTATAAATGTAAACCCGAGATCTTTCTCTAGAACTTCCTTTTATCAAACAACAAAAAAAGAGAAGAAATGAATGTTTAAAACTTGGTTTCATGTGTTTTAAAAAAAAAAGAAATGAAGTGAAAGACAAAAGGAAAACAAGGAAGAAAAACTTTAAACCATTTTTGGTTCGGTTTGCTTTAAAAGATAAAAGAAGAAGAGAAAATGAAACAAATGTAAATCATGTTAAGTTTGTTTTGTAAAAAAAAGAAAAGAAGGAATGAGATAAAGGAAAGAAAAGAAAAGGAAAAAAGGAATGAAAAAGGGAAAAGCAAAGTGGGTGGTAGACCCCACCATAGTTTTCTTTTTAAAATAACCCTTTCCATCGATTTCTTTCTCATTTTCAACAAGGAGCAGCAAGGGTTTCGTGGGAGAAGGAGAAAGGAAGAAGAAGAAGAAGCTTTTCATGAGTTAGAGTTGCAAAAGAAGGAAGGAGAGCTCAAAGCTTGGTTGTTTAGCAAAGAAGGAGATCAACTCAACCCGGTTCTGGTTTTCTGTTCATATCGAGCTCCACAGGAAGAGGTAAGAGCTGAGGCTTGGTTTTCTTGAAAGCTAATTCAATTTTTAACAAAGTTCGTGAAGGATTCTTGAGCCAATTCTGACCTTAAGTTGCTGTTTTGTGAAGAGGAAGATAGAAGACCGAATTTGCTGTCAAATCCGAGAGGTCTCTGATGTTTTGGTTGTTCTGATCTGTATTCTTGGAGTTAGAAGCTCTATTAGGTATGGTTGGAAAGCTTATTGCATTTCCTACAACTTTTGTGAAGAAACCGTGAACATAAAATGATTGGAAGATGTTGTAAATAGCAGGTCAAGTTTCGGGTTGCAGCAGAAAATCGATTCTGGAATAGCAGAAGTTGGTTCCTGGGAAAGAAGACTTCGAGGTATTTCTGAACTAATCTATTAGGAATCTCATTTTCATGTCTTCATAAGAGTTTTAGAGGGTTCAAAAAGGAAGAGTTTGGTATAAAGTACATTCTTTTTGGATAATTAATGAAGAAGTTATGGCTGTCTGAAAACAGGACAGAAAATCTGAAAATGCTGGAATTTTTGAAAGTGTGTTTTCTTGTAGTTTTAAGGTTAAAAGCCATGAGCTCGAGGTTCTAATACATGAATTTGGTTTGTTTGACAGGCCAAGAGCAAATAGGTCGAGTGTACGGGCTAAGATTCTAGTTCAAACACTGTGAGTGATAAAACGAACTTCAAAAGTGTATATATGCTTGAATTATGTTCAAGAAATGCAAGTTTTGCTAGAATAAAGGTTTTCAATGCATTATGATTTCTTTGAACACATGTTTATGAGTATTCATGTTTTCCTAGAAATGTTTCAAGTGTTCATTGTGACCCTAAAAGTCTTTATAAAGTTTATACATGAGCATATGTTCAATGGTTGCCAAAATTTATGGAAATGTTATGATTTCAAGCAAGCATGTACTAGCAAGTATGTTTTAAAGAATTCCAATTTTATGAACAAGCTGAGTAAGCTTGAGTTTTATGAAAGAAAAGATAATCGAGCATGTTCAAATGTTTTCATGTGATTTTCTCGAGATATTGAGCTCGAGGCTTTATGGTACCGCAGCACACAGTCTTATTCTCGTTGTCGACGCTGAGTGTACTCCGTGACAACAGCCATTGCTGTCGTGAGTCTTTGGGCGCCCCACTACGACAAAGACGATGGGAGTGCTGGGCGGGCCCCACTACATCGTAGAGTAAACGTTGGTTGTACTGGGCGTGCCCTACACAACGTGGATTGTGACATGTTTTTAAAAGAGTTTATCTCATTTACATGCCTTACGAGATTTTGATGATATACTTGTTGGTTTTCTGAAAGTCTATTATGATTCTACGTTTACTTTCAATGCCTGAATACAAATGCATATGCTCATAGTTTTCAGGTCACATGTTTTACAAGTTACAGATATTAAACACAGTCACTCACTGAGCTTCATAGCTCATTCCTTCTATGTTTTCAAACTTTTCAGGTAGAGATCGAGTTCCCGCACCCGAAAGTTATCGCCATAGTCTCACAAGCTTCATTAGATAAATACTTTGTACGTGGGTCGGTTTTGTCTAGCAAGTCTCTATGTTTGTAAATTATTTTGAGAGGACTTTGGTGTTATAGTTGTTTGTACATTAGAGGTTGTATAAACAATGGTTCGTCTTGTGTTGTTTCTGATGCACTAAACTTTTAGTTTCCAAGAGAGACTTGCGAATGGTTTCTCCTTGTATATGTTTAATAGTTGTCCAGCTTCCGCTATGTCATGTTTAAGTGTTCCATTTTCAACATAGTATGTTTATCAAGTGTAACAGGTCAACAGTGTGTATTGTTAAGAGATAAACAATGTCCGTTGGCTTCACGTCGCTTTCGAGTGAGGTAGCAGAGTAGTTCTGAAGGGGTGTGACAACTTGCATCGAGCGCTTAGCTCCATGGGAATGAGACAGGCAAGTTAGCTCAGAGAATAAAGTAAAAGTCATAGCAAGTTATTGAGTTAGTTCATTGAACTAGTAGAGTATGGTTCAAGTAAGGGTAAGAACAAGTCCAAGTTAGGGCTAAAATATGAATAGAAGTTTAGTATTGTGTATTTGAGTTAAGTATCCATAGTATGTCTAATATGTTGATATGTTATAGGAGTCATGCCACCACGTACTAGCAGCACGACGCGAGCAGTGATCGTGGCGGGACGCAGGATCCTACCCAAGGCCAACTGAGAGGGGATCTAGTGCCCCGAGAGTCCAAACCGAGGCCGAGATCGGCGAAGCATGCCATTTCCTCACAGAGAGGTAGGCGAGCCGCAGAGAGAGCGGGCCAAGTGATCCGAAAAGGCGTATGGAATAGAACGTCTCAAGAAATTGGGAGCCACGATCTTTGAGGGTTCCACAGATCCACTGACGCCGAGGTGTGGTGAATAAACTTGAGAAATGTTTTGATGTGATGAGTCACCTCAAGAGCGTAAAGTCAAGCTAGCTACATTCCCGCTATGAGAAAGAAGTAGAGGGATGGTGGAAGTCAATTTTAGCCGACGGAGTGATGCACGCACTTTAGATCGGCAAACTTTCGAGGCATATTTGAAGATAAATATTACCCTCGCACATACCGCGGCGGAAGAGAGATGAATTTTTAGAATTAAAGCAAGGGTCACTATCGTTGGTCGAATACGAGAGAGAAGGTATACCGAGCTATCACGGTATCTCGATGTTATTGTGGCATCCGAGAGTGACAGTGTCGACGATTTGAGAGAGGGTTACGACCGAGATACGCACTCCCAACCACACCATTGCTAAGTGGACCGACTTCTCACAACTGTAGAGACCGCTTCTACGTGTTGAGCAGAGTATAGCAGAGGCGCAGCCGATGAGTGGAGCCAACTCGTGGGCCTTCAACGACGAGTAGTTTTCGGTCGCAACAAATAAGATTCACACTGGGTGAATGTTTCAAGTCGTCGACTTTAAGAATCGAGTGGGCCGATTTCGAGGCACATGAATGTTAGTGGTGCCTATCGGCAGCAGAGTCAAAGAGCACCTAGTCGATCCGCGGATCCATAGCAAGACCACGCACAATGTAACGCCTCCTACTTTTCTATGATCAAATCCCTAGGGACATTACTACGCATGCATGCATTTATAGGTAGAAATAGAAGGAACTTAAAAGAAATTTCCATTTAACTTAAATAGTTCCAGGGATCCCAAACAAAACAAAACATTCAAATCATTTAAAACATCACGTCGGTTTGGCTATTAAAAGCGTAAGTAAGTTTAACTTCAAATAAAAAAACCTAAAGACAACAATAGTTCAAATAAAAGTATGCGAAAATTATGTTGGTTCCCATGGTCCTAATCACGCCTCCACCACACGCCGCGCACGTCCTTCCCTTTACCCGAAAAACATTTTTAAAGAAAGGGTGAGTATTGCATGAACAATACCCAGTAAGTAACCTCGCTACCGAGGTTTGGGATATGCATACACATACAATCATGATCTTTAAACTCATTCATAACATACATAGATGGGAATTAAAACTTTCTAGAGTTGCCAGGTCTTTAATCCATGGCTGCATAGTAATTGTCGTGCCTTTAATCCATGATCGCTCATTCGATTGCAGTGTCTTTAATCCATGGCTATTCATTCAGTTGCCAGGTCTTTAATCCATGGCTATTCATTCCGTTGCCAGGTCTTTAATCCATGGCTATTCATTCAGTTGCCAGGTCTTTAATCCATGGCTATTCATTCCGTTGCCAGGTCTTTAATCCATGGCTATTCATTCATTGCCAGGTCTTTAATCCATGGTCGCATATAATTGTGAGGCCGATCGGTCATCCCGAGTCCTTTCAATGATCTCGGGGTAACCAATGTCCACACTATTCAATAATTCATTTCGTGACATACAAAATCATGCATAAGGTCCCATCACCACATAATCATGGTGTACATATCATAAATATCATCATCAACATATCATTCATACTTTCTCATGGACAGGTGCTAAATCATACTTTTGTAATAAACATGAAACATTCTCATACACACTCATCGTCTGTTTTCACATGAAATAATGGGATCTTTATACATAACATACGAGAATACTTTCACATAAAATAATGATTCATTTTCACATAATACGTCAAATATTGCACATAAAATATCACGTATTCTCAAATAATATCTGTGGATTTTCATGTGGAAAAAATATGAACTATTTCACATAAAATCATGAAAATCATTTTCATTTTCTCCCATTTAAAGTTCTCGGCACGAGGTCCCTTACCTCGAGCTTCGATTTCTCTCCAAAAACCTACTCGAACTCCCCGCTTATTCTCCTTTCAAATGAAACCCGATTCACATCAAAATTTCCGAATTTAAACCCCCGAGTATTCACTAAAACCCTAATCATGCGATACTCAATTTCATCAGTAATAAGATACCGTGCCCCGCTTACCTCGGGTCCAATACGTAAATCCCTTTATCCTCTTAGTCTGCTTAGACCATCCACCTCCAAACCCGCTCCCGTTTTGTCTCCTACAAGCAAGCGTCAATCTGTAACCTAATTCTCAAACGAATATTTAATCATACGGTGGATCGCATGCGGTTTCCAATCAATCATGAAATCGAAATCGAGTGCTCACCTACCGGACTCGATGCTACCGATGGTTGGCCGGTCTCATGGCCGAGCGCGTGGTCGCGCGCGTGACGATCAAGGCGCAGCTTGCGGATCGGCGTTAAATCGATCGTGTTCTCCTCTCACCGGCGAGTGGGTGATGAAGCAAGGAGTGCGGCCGACCAATCGCGAGCTCCGGCGAGGTCTCGCGGTTGGACCGGACGCGATCGTGATCCGGCACGGCGCAAGGACTTCGACGGCAGCTCGGTTGTTCTCCGCGGCGTACTCGACGCGAGCTCTTCCCCGAGACGGCCTCAACGCGCGACCTCCACGTCACGGATCCGATCGTGGCTGGCCGCGCGTTCGCTTCGTCGCGAAAGCGCAGACGTGTTGGTGAGGGATTGAGCCGCCGCCGCCCTTCGCCGCGCGAGTTGCGCATAAGTCGGTGAGGATGGTTCGCGGGATGCGCAAGACGTGTTCCACCGAGGCTCGTGCTCGGCGCTTCAGCTGGTTTGTCGACGGCGAGCCCTTCTTCTCTCTCTCTCGAGGTGGCGGCGAGAGAGTCCAGCAAAAGGTCATTGCGGCTAGGGGTAAGAAAACGAGAGAAGAAGGAGGTGATAGATGTTAGGGTTTGAGCTAGGTTTAGGGTTTCCCTTAGGTTTACAATAAGAAGAGGCTAGGGTTTGTTGCAATTGGTGGGAGAGATAGAATTAGGGTTTCTCATGCTATAAATATATACTATGCATTAGGTTAAGTCATGTGTCCAAGATCACCCTAATTTAGACCTAAATCACCAAAACGCCCTTAAATTACCTTCCCTTTAATTTTCATAACTAATCTCATCTTAAAAGAGACAAATCACGTAAGACAACAAAACTACGGCCTCCACCTCGCCGAGCTTGATTAAAAACACTAATCCAACTAAACACGGCGTTTACAAGAGCGTTAAATAAAATTATTAATAATACCTGTGATGATGGTCGTCACAATCTTCCCTCCTTAAGAACTTTCGTCCTCGAAAGTTCCTATTCCTGGAATAGCTCTGGGTATTTAGCTCGCACTTCCTCTTCTCGCTCCCATGTAGCTTCTTCCGTGCGGTGGTTCTGCCACAACACTTTAACTAAGCTGATCTCGCGGTTACGGAGGGTCTTTCGATCCCTTGCAATAATTTGAACCGGTGCTCACCATAACTCGATCTTCTCATTAATCGTAATGGTTCGAAGTCTATGACATGAGTCGGATCTGGGACGTACTTTCTCAACATGGAGACATGAAACACGTTATGGACCGCCGAAAGAGAAGGCGGCAGTGCTAATCTGTAGGCCACTGCACCAATCCTCTCTAAAATCTCAAATGGTCCGATGAATCGCGGACTCAACTTCCCTTTACGGCCAAACCTTAGAATTCCCTTCATTGGAGCCACCTTAAGAAACACGTGGTCCCCAACCTCGAATTCTAGGTCCTTTCGTCTCGTGTCAGCATAATTCTTTTGTCTGACTTGGGCGGCCTGCATTCGTGCCTCTTATCTTCTCGCATTGCCTCATTAGTGATCTCAGACTTCACTCGACCCAACAACCGACGTTCACCAACCTCCTCCCGAGGCGGAGTTCTCGCAACGCTTTCCATAGAGAGCTTCAAATGGAGCCATTCCGATGGTCGATCGATAATCAAGTTATTGTAAGCAAACTCCATTAGATGCAACCGGAGTGTCCCAACTACAGGAAGTCTAAAGTGCAAGCTCGCAACATATCCTCTAATATCTCGGTTTAAACGCTCTCGCTCGCCCATCCGTCAGTGGATGAAAAGTCATACTTAAAGTTCAAATCACGAACCCAAAGCTCTCTGTAAACTCCTCCGGAAGTTGGAGGTGAAACGTGGATCCTCATGCGAAATAATCTTGACCGGGATTCCATGCAAACGGACTATCTCTTCCGTAAAGTCGTGCCCACTTATCTCGTAGAATAGGTGGGCTTCCACGTATAAAATGTGCTTGACTTTGTTAACTTTGCCCACTATGACCCAAATCACCGTGTAACCTCGTAAAGTTCTAGGCAATCCAACTATGAAATCCATAGAGATCTCCTCCCATTTCCACCGAGGTACATGTAATGGTTGCGGCAGCAATCCTGCGCAGCCTCTGTCTAGGTGCCTTCACTGGCGACAAGTCAAACACTTGGCGACAAACTCGCCACGTCGCGCTTCATGTTGCACCATCAAAATGATCAAGCTGAGATCTCGGTACATCTTGGTACCGCCAGGATGCATAGAAAATGGTGAATTGTGGGCTTCGTTCAAAATCTCACTCTCTCATCTTGTCATTGTCCGCACACACACAACCGCCCCTCGAAATAGCAATCCTCCATCCGAGGATGGGAGAACTCACAACTCACCCGTAGCTACTGCAGTAAGTTTTTCCACTAATCGAGGGTCCACCACGAGCCTCTATAATACGTTGCCTCAAGGTCGGTTGCACCATTAATCCCCAGGCTAATCGAGCCGTGGTCTTTCCTACTAGCACCGCAATTTCACCTCGAGCAAATTCTCGCTCGTAACTCTGCTGCCGGCATGCACTCGCGCAGCAGTATGCACGCTTCTCACGAGGGCATCGCCACTACATTAGCCTTACCGGGATGGTGCTTGTATGTCAATATCATAATCTTTCACCAATTCCAACCATCTGCGTTGCCTCATGTTCAATTCCTTCGGGTGAACAGATACTTGAACTCTTATGATCCAGTGAAAATCAGTATTTTCTCGCCATACGTAGTGTCTCCGATCTTTAATGCAAATACCACTGCTTTGCTAATTCCGGATCATGAGTTGGATAATTCCTCTCGTGCGTCTTTCAATTGTCGGGACGCATAAGCTATTACTTTACCGTCTCTTGCATCGCGATACACAACCCAACCCTTTCTTGGAAGCATCATCAGAAACCACAAAGCTCCTGTTCCTCGGAATCTGTAAGAATCGGGGCCGACACCAATGCGGCTGAGTTCCCGGAAACTCGCTTCACAAGCATCATTCCACACAAAAGAGTTTCTCTTACGCGCGTCACCGAGTCATAGGCATGGCTATCTTGGCAAAATCCTCGCACGAAACGCCTATAGTATCCCCGCAAGACCCGAAAACTCGTACCTCACTCAGAATCGTGGTGAGACGAGGCCACTGTGTGTGGCGGCCTCCACCTTCGCTGGATCAACAGAGACTCCACCGGACATACCACATGCCCTAGAAAAGATACCCGTGCGAGCCAAAATTCACACTTGGAGAATTTTGCATACAACTTATTCTCTCTCAGTGTGAGTAAGACTTTCCTCAGGTGCATTTCATGTTCTTCATCACTCCTGGAGTATATCAATATATCATCGATGAACACAATCACGAACGTATCAAGAAACTCCTTGAACAAACGGTTCATCAAGTCCATGAAAGCGGCAGGAGCATTGGTCAGGCCAAACGGCATCACTGTGAACTCGTAATGCCCATAACGTGATCTGAATGCTGTTTTAGGGATATCCCCTTCACTGATCCTCAACTGATGGTAGCCTGATCTCAGATCGATCTTAGAGAACACTGTCGCCCCTTGCAACTGATCGAACAAATCATCTATCCTGGGGAGAGGATATTTATTCTTGATTGTAACTTTATTCAACTCCTCAGAATCTATACACAGCGCATGGATCCGCTCTTTCTTTTCACGAACAAAACTTGCTGCTCCCGGTGGTGAAACACTTGGCGAGTATAAACCCTTTGTCTAGCAAGTCCTGTGAATCAGATTTTTAGTTCTTTCAACTCTGCTGGTGCCATTCTCAGACGGGGCCTTGGATATCGGGTCGCCCCCAATTCCAACTGATGTTAAAATCTACCTCCTCGACCGAGGTATTCCGGGAGATCCTCGGGAAGACGCTCAGAAACTCATTCACTACTGTACGGCGTCACTGAGATTTCTGTGCACCTTGCATCTAGTATGCAAGCTAAGACGCCCCAAGCTCCCCGATGCAATAACTTTCGGCCTTAAGGCGATGAATTACCTTAGGCCTACTTCCCGTTAACGTGCCTCAACTCAGTAGCTGTGTTGGTTGGGAGGAGTGAACACTACCTCCTTCCCCGAATAATCAATACAAGCATGGTTCTCATGCGCTAACCACCCCATGCCCAATATTACATCAAAATCAATCATATCTAGAACCACTAGGTTCACTCGCTAACTCACGGGCTGCGATGGTCACACTACCATCCTTGACTTTCATATTGGCTAACAAATTTATCCCAAAGAGGAGTGGAGACAGATAGGGCATATCATGAATCGTTTAGTTCTAACTCACTTGACTTACAAATGATGCGTAAATAAAAGAGTCGTAGAACCGTAATCAAATAGTACAAAGGCGAGGTGCCCAAATAATGGAAGTGTACCAGAACCACCGAGTCCGAGCCATAGATGTCTCTACCGGTGCTCGCATAGGCTCTCCCCTCGATGTATGGCCGGCTTCACGGCAGAGCCCACTACTCATAACTGTGGTCGCTAGTCTTTGGCTTGATTCGGCGTATATTAGCCCCAGCCCTTCCTTTCCACACTTGAAACACGCTCGGGATCGGAAGCATACATTTACCCTCAAAGCGCTTTACCACATTCCTTGCACCGTGGTCTATCTCCGCCGCTATTCCCGATCCGTTGGATCGGTGGTTTCGGCCGGGACTGTCACGAAATGCCCTGGTCTATGCGGTGTACGCCGGGGCGCCAGAGCCGGAATGGGCCGGTCCCACTTCCTCTTATGATTCGCTATGGGTTGCTCCGAGCTAACTACCACTGTTGTGCGATCGAGCTCGCACCCAAATCCGCCTCCGCCACTCTCACTGCGGAGCGTAATCGGGAGGTGCTAAAGCTTGAATAAAGCCTCGAACATTCTCGTCTAGCCCCATGATGAAGCGCTCGCCTTCTTTGCTTCAGATCCACCACTCGGGGCAAAAGCGGGATAGACGGGTAAATTCCCTCTCATAAATCTCCACCGCTCTCTGTTCGCACGCATAGTAAGAATTACACCGCTTCTTCGTGAACGAGCCGCAGCGAGATAGAATTTCCGCCGAATGCTTCCTTGAATAGATTCCAAGTAATCGTTTCTCCGCTGGCAACAATGGTTCCTTGGGCGGACTCCACCACAAGTACGCTGTCATCCTCAAAGGCATGAAGGTCGCACAGACACCCTCCGGTCCTCGTGGCGCTTCATCATCGAAGATGGTCTCAATGGAGGACAACCACAACTCCGCCATACGGTGGGGTCACCGAAGACCCATTGAAAGATCTCGGATCATACTTCCGAAGTCCTTCGTAACGGACTCGAGTTGCGCGCGTTTACGCCGATTTGCTTGGGCGGTGGGTGGCTACCGTGGCTCGCACTAGGCTCTGCATGGCCTCCACCATCATAGTCATAACATTGGCGTTCCTCGGTGCGCCACGGGGGCAATCGCCAGTATATTCTCCTCGACGCTCGGGCGGGTCCCGGGAGGTCTCGAACGGGTGGAGTAATCTCTTCCCGATCCAAGGGTAATTCCGTTGGGCGTCAATGTTTTCCCTTGCCCTCCGGTCCCCTACCACGTCCTCTCTACCTCTCCCTCGGCCTCTAGGTGACATTATGTCAAAACTACATTGAAGAGAGTTTCTAACTCGGTTTCTTTACTTTCAAATCATAAGATAAAATCACCCCTTGGGCTTTTAAGGTTATGTATGCATAAAATCGTATCATATCATAATCATTTACTTTCTTAATAAAATGTCGAACGCACACGCGTGGCTCGGAAGCGTTGTTAAACCATGGGAACTACTCATGCTTACTCAGTAGCAAGTCTACGTAACCCTTAAAACCTAGGGCTCGATACCAACCGTAACGCCCTACTACTTTTCTATGATCAAATCCTAGGGACATTACTACGCATGCATGCATTTATAGGTAGAAATAGAAGGAACTTAAAAGAAATTTCCATTTAACTTAAATAGTTCCAGTGGATCCCAAACAAAAACAAAACATTCAAATCATTTAAAACATCACGCCGCTTTGGCCTATTAAAAAGCGTAAGTAAGTTTAACTTCAAATAAAAAACCTAAAGACAACAATAGTTCAAATAAAAGTATGCGGAAAATTATGCCGGGTTCCCATGGTCCTAATCACGCTCTCCACCACACGCCCGCACGCCCTTCCCTTTACCCGAAAAACATTTTTAAAGAAAGGGTGAGTATTGCATGAACAATACCTAGTAAGTAACCTCGCTACCGAGGTTTGGGATATGCATACACATACAATCATGATCTTTAAACTCATTCATAACATACATAGATGGGAATTAAAACTTTCTAGAGTTGCTGTGTCTTTAATCCATGGTCGCATAGTAATTATCGAGCCTTTAATCCATGATCGCTCATTCATTGCCGTGTCTTTAATCCATGGCTATTCATTCGATTGCAGTCTTTAATCCATGGCTATTCATTCCGCTGCCGTGTCTTTAATCCATGGCTATTCATTCATTGCCGTGTCTTTAATCCATGGCTATTCATTCCGCTGCCGTGTCTTTAATCCATGGCTATTCATTCGATTGCAGTCTTTAATCCATGGTCGCATATAATTGTGAGGCCGATCGGTCATCCCGAGTCCTTTCAATGATCTCGTGGTAACCAATGTCCACACTATTCAATAATTCATTTCGTGACATACAAAATCATGCATAAGGTCCCATCACACATAATCATGGTGTACATATCATAAATATCATCATCAACATATCATTCATACTTTCTCATGGACAGGTGCTAAATCATACTTTTGTAATAAACATGAAACATTCTCATACACACTATCGTCCTGCTTTTCACATGAAATAATGGGATCTTTATACATAACATACGAGAATACTTTCACATAAAATAATGATTCATTTTCACATAATACGTCGAAATATTGCACATAAAATATCACGTATTCTCAAATAATATCTCGTGGATTTTCATGTGGAAAAATATGAACTATTTCACATAAAATCATGAAAATCATTTTCATTTTCTCCCATTTAAAAGTTCGGCCACGAGGTCCCTTACCTCGAGCTTCGATTTCTCTCCAAAACCTACTCGAACTCCCCGCTTATTCTCCTTTCAAATAAACCCGATTCACATCAAAATTTCCGAATTTAAACCCAGTATTCACTAAAACCCTAATCATGCGATACTCAATTTACTGTAAATAAGATACCGTGCCCCGCTTACCTCGGGTCCAATACAAAATCCCTTATCCTCTTAGTCTGTTTAGACCATCCACCTCCAAACCCGCTCCGGTTTGTCTCCTACAAGCAAGCGTTCGAATCCGTAACCTAATTCTCAAACGAATATTTAATCATACGGTGAGATCGCATGCGATTTCAATCAATCATGAAATCGAAATCGAGTGCTCACCTACCGACTCGATGCTACCGGATGGTTGCTTTGGTCGTAGTACCGAGCGTCGCGTGGTCGGGCGGCGTGGCCAAGGCGGCGCAGCTTGCGGATCGGCGTTCGTCTGATCGTGTTCTCCTCTCACCGGCGAGTGGCTGATGAAGCAAGGAGTGCGGCTGGACCAATCGCGAGCTCCGGCGAGGTCTGCGGTTGGACCAGACGCGACTGGTGATCCGGCACGGCAAGGACTTCGACGGCAGCTCCTGGTTGTTCTCGGCGTACTCGACGCGAGCTCTTCCCGAGACGGCCTCAACGGCGCGACCTCCGCGTGACGGATCCGATCGTGGCTGGCGGCTGCCTTCGCCGTTCGCGAGCGGCGGACGTGTTGGGCGAGGGATTGAGCCGCCGCGCTCGCTTCGCCGCGAGTTGCGAACAAGTCGGTGAGGATGGTTCGCCGGATCGCGCAAGACGTGTTCCACCGAGGCTCGTGCTCTGGCGCTTGGGTTTTCTTGGCGGCGAGCCCCTTCTTCTCTCTCTCTTGAGGTGGCCGGCGGGAGAGTCCAGCAAAAGGTCATTGCGGCTAGGGTAAGAAAACGAGAGAAGAAGGAGGTGATAGATGTTAGGGTTTGAGCTAGGTTTAGGGTTTCCCTTAGGTTTACAATAAGAAGAGGCTAGGGTTTGTTGCAATTGGTGGGAGAGATAGAATTAGGGTTTCTCATGCTATAAATATATACTATGCATTAGGTTAAGTCATGTGTCCAAGATCACCCTAATTTAGACCTAAATCACCAAAACGCCCTTAAATTACCTTCCCTTTAATTTTCATAACTAATCTCATCTTAAAAGAGACAAATCACGTAAGACAACAAAACTACGGCCTCCACCTCGCCGAGCTTGATTAAAAACACTAATCCAACTAAACACGGCGTTTACAAGAGCGTTAAATAAAATTATTAATAATACCATGATGATGATGGTCGCCACGCACAATGCAGAGTCTGTTGCCGGTGCAGCAAGAGAAACTCCATGTGCAAATTGTGGCAAGAATCATCGAGGCCAATGTCTTGTTGGTGTCGGTGTGTGTGTTACCAGTGTGGATGTACCAGGGCATTTCAAGAGGATTGTCCACGGCTTAGAAGCAACCGCAGGCAGGGACCAGGAGTTGAGTCCCAGAGCGCATAAATGGCAAATGAGAGTTTCATGGAGGTGCGGAGAGAGGGCACCACGGCAAAAAGCAGAGAGGGAGTTGTAGGGAGACCTAGGCAACAGGAAAGGTCTACGCTATGACTCAAGCAGAAGCAGAGGATGCACCAGGATGTGATTATCGATACGATTTCTATTTGTAATGTACCGCATGTGTTTTGATAGATCCAGTGCTACGCATTCCTTTGTTTCCGCTTTATTCCTAACTAAGCTTAGTAGGAAGCTAGAGCCTTTGTTTGAGGAGTTAGTTATATACACTCCAGGTTGGTGATGCTTTACTAGTCAATTCGGTGTTGCGAGATTGTGAGGTCTTAGTGGAAGGTCTCAATATGTTAGTGAATCTTCTTCCACTAGAGTTGCAGATGTTAGATGCAATCTTAGGGATGGATTTCTTATTCACTCATTATGCTTCCATGGATTGCCATAAAAGGAAGTTGTTTTTAAAAACCGGGGTTGGTGAAGTGGTTTTCGGGGTGAAAAGAAGATTATTCATACGAGTTTGATTTCGACATTCAAAGCTCGAAGTTGTTGAGAAAAGGATGCACGACGTTTCTTGCTCACGTAATGGAGGTGCAGGAAGAAAAGTTAAAACCGAGAAGATGTTTTGTTGTGAAACGAATTTCTAGATGTTTTTCCAAATAGATCCATCGAGTTGCCACACTGATAGGAGAGGTAGAGTTCACTATTGAATTGCTACCGGAACAACCCCTATTTCGCGGTAGCGCCGTATAGAATGGCTCCAAGTGAGCTCAAAGAGTCAAGATGCAATTGCAAGAACTAGTTGATAAGGGATACATCGGACCTAGTGTATCATGCAGGGAGCTCCAAAGGTGTTATTTGTAAAGAAGAAAGATGGTACCCTTAGATTATGCATTGATTACGCACAATTAAACAAAGTCACGATCACGTAACAAGTATCCTTTACCCCGTATTGATGACTTGTTTGACCAGCCACGGAGGAGCATCGGTGTTTTCTAAGATTGATTTGAGATCGTGGATACCATCGATTAAAGGTAAGGGAATCGATATTCCTAAGACAAAGATTCGTAACTGTGCACGACCATTATGAGTTTCTAGTAATGCCATTCGGTTTGACGAATGCACCTGCAGTTTTCATGGACCTCATGAACAGGATATTCCACCAGTATTTGGATCAATTCGTGATAGTATTTATTGATGATATACTAGTTTACTCAGTTGACAGGAAAGCTCATGAGGAACATCTAAGGATTATTCTGCAAACACTACGAGATAAACAGTTGTACGCTAAATTCACCAAATGTGAGTTTTGGTTGAATAAGGTAGCAGGTAGTTCGGAAGGGGGTGTGACAATAAATTAAAGGGGTTTTAGAAATCATAACCTATAATAAAGAAATGCATGCAAACATAGGAACTTGGGTTAAATTTAATTAGTTTTAAATCGTTTAAAATTAATTTAGACCTAAGTTTCAATATCTAATAGGATTAGAAATAAGTTTTACGTAATATTTTAAATAGTTTAAAATATAGTAGGACTTTAGGACTTTGGTTATAAGGGAACTCTACCAGTGAAGTTCTGTCTAAGGCTGGGGGTACTTAAGTCGACTCAGTTAATCTTAACACCTCCTACTTGGGAACTGACCCGGCTTAGTTGAATTAACCTCAATTTTGTTTTATCTCTAGGTAATTAAAATGTTTATTCACCTAGACATAAGGTTTAAGACCTAGATATAATAGTTATAATAGGCATAGACTTAGATAGATTCTTTTAGCCGAATCCGACTAAGTTAAATCCATACCCTAATTTTAGGAACTTGGTGGGAGAAAAACGAGATGTTCGCATCGAGTTTACTCTCACGCCCTCAAGAGTTCACACGTGAGTTCCATGCTCGGCTCACGCCACGCGTCAATAGGCGTCCCCTACGGTATGTGTTTGCATGGTTCAATACCAAGGTGAATGATGGAAGTATCCATAGTAAATGGGAGCAGGACGCGTGTCAACGTATCCTACGGTCTCCTCCATTAGGTTGCCGTGAGATTTCTATAGTCCGCTTTGCTAGGTTGTCTGGAGCATGCCCAAACCCTACGGAGGGCCCGACTATAGGGATCGGACAACCGCGAACTACGTAAATTGATAGGGTCTCTTAGGTTGTTTGCCGCCAGCTTGTCTTTCTTAATAGTAGCCTATTGGCTCGGGCCTATTGGATCTAAAAATGGTAGGGTCACATTTACGGATGAGTTAATTTAGTTAACAAATCCTTGACCAAACAAACGGTAGCTAGGGACCATTGGGACATGAGATGTTCTGGTAGTGGGAATTGGTGAGAAAGTCTCAATTCAAGGGAGGAATACCGTCCGACGGAGGCTTTTGTTCTAAACCCTTGAAGTATCGTTGCAAAATTCAAGGTTTAACTTAAACAATGGGTTTTAGTTTAAACACTAGGGTTCTTTAATAATTTTGCTAAATTAGATTGGTTTTTACAATGGGTTTAAAGACATAACTAATTAGAACTATTTTGGATTTGCAACATGTCGTCCTCAATAATAGCCTTACTTAAAAGCGACCGTTTAACTGGTGAGAATTTTACTACGTGGAAGTCCAACTTGAATACGATTCTCGTTGTTGGCGACCTTCTGGTTCGTATTAATCGAGGAATGTCCTCAGATTCCCGCTCGTAACGCCTCTCAATCATAAGGAGGTGTACGACCACCGGATCAAGGCCAATGATAAGGCCAATGTCTACATTTTGGCTAGTGTTTCTGAAGTTCTGGACAAAAAGCACGACGACATGGTCTCAGCTATAATAAGGTTACATGGAGAACCTAATTATAGGCCAATGTCTACATTTTGGCTAGTGTTTCTGAAGTTCTGGACAAAAAGCACGAGGGCATGGTCTCCCCACATTCAAGAAATAAACAATTTTACTCAGCACTCAATCACTTTTTTTTAATGTCACTTTTTCTATTTTCTTCTTCTTTTTTTTTTTTTTGTGTAAGGACACTAGCTTTCACACATCCACCAAGGACCTTTAACTAGAGCACTCGCTCAATGAGTGACCTAACTGATCACAGTGAAGGTAACTCTTTTTGTCCTCATGATTTTTTCTTTAGCAAACAAAACAAACAAACTTTTTTTTTTTTTACATAATGCACATATTTTACAGATCATGCACTTCATATTGTTATTCACCCTATCCTGCAGTTTAACTCTCAAATCAGTCCTTATACCCATCTAGGTGACATCAAACTTCTAAACCTAATAACTTTGTTCTAAGCATTCAAAGCTACAGGAACACAGGCTATGTGCACAATATTGCAGGAAAACCTCAAGAAATTTTTTAAATTAACTAAGATTAATATCATGCTCTCAGGTTTCAGCAGAATCACAAAAATTTTCAATTAAATCTCATCCTAGGCCATCCTAATCATACTTATGCATAAGATTAATCAACAATTCAACACATACTCAGGACAATCACAACAGATAAACATCACATTCCACCCCCAAACTTAAACTAAACATTACCCCCAATGTTTGAAAAATAAGCTCAAAGAAAGTAAGAAGGGTAAGAGTGAACAATATTGTCCTGAGTAATGGAGATCTTCATTTTTCTTTTTGAATTCCTTGGACGACCAAGTCACGAGAGATAAAGTACAGCAGAACGGGAGCATGGATTTAACGAAGGAGGCATCAATGACAACCTACAAAACAAAATAAAGTAAATTAAGAACTAAACAAACAAAACAACTAAAAACATAAACATAAATAAATGAAAAGTAAAGCTTGGGTTGCCTCCAAAGAAGTGCTTTCTTTAACGTCTTTAGATAGACTGGACCCATGGTTGGCTTTAAGGCACGTAAAATTGCTCATATTTCTTCGGGCCCTTCTTGCTTTAGTCAATATAGCCTTCTAAGTCTAAAAGGCTCTCTTGTTTTTCTTGAGCACCTGAAAGATAAATATTTTTATTATTTTTGTTTATTGAAATAAAAGAACAAAATTCAAAGCAAGACTTGTGAGTATAGGAAAAAGGTTTATCAAGATTAAAAGAAACTTTTGGAGATAAAGGGGAGAAGGAGAGAGATTTTTTAGTCTCAAACTCTATCACCTGAATTTCTTCTGCGGACGTGATTGCATTATCATTCTCTACCTCACAAACCTGTTTTTAGTGTGTTTCAGTCTCCTCCAACTCATCTTCACTGTCATATGCATAAGTCCTCCTATGATGCTCTTCCTCAGTGGCAATGATAAGAATTTGCTCATGTATGGTCTTAAGGGATTCAACCATTTGATTGAGATGATGAGTCATTCCATGTATTGTTGCCCTAAGTTCTACCACTTTAGCTTCTAACCTATCCCACTTTTCTAATTCAGCATGACACAAATTTTTAACCCTTACTCTAAAGTGTACTCATTCAATAAATTTACAAGAGAAGAGTTTTCTATAGATTGGTTTGGGTAGGAAAAATTTGGGTCCAAATGCCTATATGATTATCATAAAAAGAATTTTCATAAATCATAGATTCAGAATGGTAAGGATTATACATTTGGTATCTAGAGAAATCATGATTCATAATCTTAGGGTCGTGGGAGGAATAGTACATTGGCGAAGAATTAAAATTATGAAAAGTCATACTTTAAATCACAACAATTCAAATGTAGACTTTTACACAAAAATCAATATAACTAAAACAGAGACAAAGACTAGAAAAATGCAGACAAAACTAAATTAAGAACAAATAAGGAAAAAAAACAAATAAGGAAAAAACACAAAAGGAAAAAACACAAAAGGAAAAAAAACTTTAGTCTAAAATCTAGAATTTTCTCCTAATATTAATCAATCTAAATAATCGTCATTCCTCGGAAACGACGCCAAAAACTTGTTGGATAAAATGATATTGCAATACCGCAAGTGTACGGGTCAAGTCTTAATATAGTGATTTAAGTTACGAGTATCGTCCTCAGGAATGGTTTTCTAGATTGATTAACTACCAAGCTACTAATTCTTAATTTTATCTAAAGCAACAAAACTTTGATAAAAGGTGAAAACAAAGATAGAAAAGTAAATATACAAGTGGAGACACGAATATGCAATAATTATTAGGGGAATTGATTTCACAAGTTATTTCCTTATTTAGCACATGCAATTGACTATGGTTGTGAGATTATAAACAAGAAGTAGAGATATTCAAAAGACTCTCTCGAGAACTAATGATTCTCATGCATAGCAATAAATCCTAAAGTTACCTTATGAATTTTAAAAGCACGCTTGAAATTAAGAAACTTCTTAAAACGTTTCCCAAAGAACCCGAGTCACTTTTGTGCCCCGAATTACTAAGGATTTTTGCAACTTTGCTCTAATCTTAGTCTATTCTATCGAATCAACTTAAACCAACAAATCATGCTAAACTTGGCCAAAGAAAAGTAAGTAATTTAAGAAAGAATTGCCAAAAATAAAGCAACATAAACATAAGTTCAATACATAATTAAATAAGTTCAAAACATGCTAATCAATACCCTAACTACGACAACTAGCTACTCATAATCACTATCAAAACAAGCTAATGTCATACTAGAGTCTATAGCAAAACTACAAACGAAAAGGAAGAAGGAATAAAACTCATTGGTGAAGATGTCGGTCCTTCGTTCCCGAGCTCTCGTCACGATCTTGAGCCTCCTCTCACGTGCTTGGCCCCCGAAGAATAGTCTTCTGCTCCTTTTTTAGTGTAAGAGTCGAAAATAGGTCTAAAATTCTATACAATTCAGCTCCCTTTACAAAGGGTACAATATGATGTATTTATAGTACAAAATGACATGACGTTTCAACGCTAAGGGTGGCGTTGCAACGTCGTGCCCTAGGCGACAAATAAAAAAGGAAAAATATTACAGCGTTGCAACGTCGCTATCCTAACTCACCCGCCTTACCGATACGACGTTGCGACGTTGCAAAGCAGTGTTGCAACGCTGTCACCTTGACTTCAATGTGCCAAAATTCCGCAACATCGGCGTTGCGACGCTACCGCATGGCGTTGCAACGCCGCCATCTCGAGTCAAAAAGCTTGAATTTATCCTTCTCCTTCCACTTGATGTCATTTTTAGCTCCAAAAGCCTTGAATTTAACTTGAGCGCTCCAAAATATCTCTAAATGACATGTTAATGCTCTTTACTTGAAATTGGATGATTTAAATGTTGGGGTTTATGCCCTAAACAAGTGTAGTTTTATAATAATATTTCAAATGAATAAATAAAGAGTTATTTATCATATTCTCGCACATAAACCTAAATCCAATAAATTAAGTTCCAAGGTTATAATATTCAATCTTGAACAATTGTGTAGTGGACACGAGTTGGATGAAGTTGTTCAAGTATAACCTGAATGGTCTATGGTGCATGCATAAGGTTGGGAACCTTACACTAGTAACACCATGGATGCGACCCGCTTTGTACTTAGTACAAACGAGGTAATCCAACTCGTTCATGTGGTAGACATGCGAGTAAGGGCATCTTGTATAATGAGATTATACAAGACTGGACTGCAAATTATTAACCTACTAGTGTAACACCGTTAACAAGATAGGTTTAATAATTTTTAGATGATCATTAGTGACTTGGCCTGAATCCTGAGCAAGTTACGGACTCCTGCTTATGGGGTTTGTCCTTAGACTAGTATGGGTGAGAGTGGCCTATAGCCGACTCAATAAGCCTAAATTCTCAGGGACATAATCTTGTAGGTAGCTGTGAACTTAACTCTGCAAGAAGGAATTCTCTCATTCCTAAATTAGGGAATCGAGATAGGTTGTTCACTTAAGAACCTGAATCCGTGTCTTGAACAACGGGGTCTCGCCTTCTTACTGGCCTAAGAAGGATTAATTTTATGGTACGACCTTAGACTGACAATTCATTAGAGGATCAGTGGAGCTTAAGGAGCAATATGTAATCACAGGGGTAAAACGGTAATTTAACCCAACTGTGATTACGAACAATTTGTGAAGGGTAACCTCATAGGTATTTATTATATTAGTGGATACAACATAGTCTACAGTGAGGAGAGTGCAACTACGAGTCTATAGTGGAGTGACTCGTAGTTAATGAATGTTGGTTAATTAGATCAAAGAGTTTGATCGATTAATATCGTATCATTGGAGCTCATGATCTGTAGATCCATTAGGTCCCTCCGTTTGATCAACATGAAAATATTGAGGGTTTATAGTTTGGAGTGAAATTGAAGTGTTCAATTTCATACATAAGGAGATATATCAATTATATTAGTGTATAGTTCAATCTATATATTAAATGAGAAATACCCTATAAGAGCATATAGGGGTAGGATGTTTATTTCCATCCTATTTTCCTATAAATATGTGCATGAGATGCACATTTTGTAAGCATTCCAAAGCATTGGTGAGAAACTCAAAAAGTGCTCTCTTGTGTGTTGTTGGAAAAGTTCTAAAACACTCATTTTCTCTCAAAATCTTCCTAACTCTAAAAGTGGTTCCACCACTTTCCCTCTCCTAGAAATACAACGGAGAAGATCTAGCGGGCGTGTCAAATAACTTGTTCGAAGTTTGCTGAGAACGTGTGATCGTTGAGATCGTGAGAATGAGAGGAGCAAAGGAGCGCGTGCTGGTTTTTGTCTACAAAGGTAAAATTCTTGCTGTCCAATTTTAATATGCATGCCTAATCGCTTTTAGATATGTTTCTGATCAGATATACATAACAAATTACAAGAACACGCGATTCAAATTGCTTCCGCTGCGGGATTCGATCCTATCAATTGGTATCAGAGCCAATTGTGTTCATTGTTTTTGTTCTAGATCTGTCAAAAACATATGTGAGATTGCATGAAATTCATGAGATGAATGTTTGTTTGCAAATTAGACGTTTTCATTTTTGGCACTTAGATTTGCAATTTTATCATTGAATTGTTCAATGTAAGGGCCCGGTATTTTGGGCATTTTAAATCGTAAATCAAGTCTGTAAGTCCGTGTCGATCGAGGCAAAGTGGTTGCTGAGAAGAACGGAGCAAAAACGAGCAAAATTGGAAGATGGCGTGTTGTTTCTATGAATGGCGTTGGAACGCTGCTCATCAGTGTTTCAACGCCAATGCATCAAGCGGATGACTGAGCAGACAAGAACGTTGCAACGCCACCCACGATGTTTCACAAGGTGCTCGGACGGACAAAAACAGACAAAGCTCAGCGTTGCAACGCCGAAGGCATAACCGTTGGAGCCGAGCAACGGGCAGAAGCTGATTTTGTTTTATAATTAATATATAAAATATTTTTTTAATTTGTTTTAATAAAAATGTTTTATATTTATTTTTATATTTATTATTATTAATTTAATTAATATAATTAGATTATATTAATTAAAATTAATTTTAGGGTGCCAAAAATGATCTAAGTTTACTATTTATTTTTATGCAATTGTTGTATAATTATTTCCATGCATAATGTATGATATTTAGAAAAATCCCACCTTAGGTTAAGCATCTTCATGCATCATATTATAATATAAAGTGTTATATTATATAGTTTGCATGAAAAATTAATATAAAATGTTATATTAATTTTTTTGATAGCATTGACATGCATTATGATTCATAAGATGAATGTGTTATGTATGTTTTATTATTCATGTGATGGATGATCAAGCAATTATAACATCATATGCATGTCACCTAAGGTTAATTATTAGTTTTAAAATGTTTAGAACCTGGTACTAATAGACCTTAGGTTATCTAGTTCTAATTAGATTAGAATTAGGGACCAAATGATTTATAGACTATGATTAAGAGGAACTCTATCTAAGGAAGGTTTTGTCTAGGCTGGGGTATTTAAGCTAACGGAAACAGAATATCCATACCTGAGAACTGACCTTGGAGTGAATTAATATTAGAGTCTATAAATTATTAGAATGTCACCAAAGTTTATTAAGGGTTGATAAACTAGAAACCCTAGGTTTACATACTTAGGTAAAGTTCAATATAAAGGGTTATATTGATAGACTTAGGTAAAATCATTAACTGGATTTAACCTAAGTAAATTTCCTAAAACACTTAAAGTACTTAGTGGGAGGAAAAATGTATATATGATACATCGATTTTTCCACCTACATATCTCCGAGAAAATTCACACCGTGAGATTCATACTTGGTCTCGTGGAGCAAACGGGAGCGTCCCCCTTCAGATGGTGTTTGTATGGATCAATATCAAGGTGAATGGAGAGGGTACTTATAGTGAGTGGGAGCGGGTGAAGGGAATGAAATCCCACGCAGCAGAAGGACGATTGAATCATCGTGGTATCGTTGTGAAACTCATTTTCTTAAAATTAAACTATCACATAGAATTAGGCTAAACATACAAATGAGAAAGAAAAACAGTAAGAAATATACTTGTTGAAGAACTGACTTCTCGTTTTCCTCCTCTGATCACGAACCCTTCGTGTACTCGTTCTCAACGATCTTGATCTCCTCTAACGAACAAACGATCTGGACAACTCCACTTGGTTTCTCGGTTGTTCTACGTTTGGTAGAAGGAGAATGGTCGGATTCTCTTCTTTGGTGTAGGGAGGAGAGATTGAGAGAGAGGTATTTTTTTGAGAGAGAATTGCCAATTGCTTTTGGTGAGTAATCCAAAAATGAGCAATCAACCTTACCACCCCTTCTTGCAAAGGGGTTTATATAATGGTGATAAGTGGAGTTGAAATCTCAACCTATTTACCATTTTACCACAACCATAGGTTATGCAAATCATATTTGCATAACCACATATAATAAGATATCTCATATCTCATTTTACAAATCACATTTGTATTATTGTGGATTTTAAATTGAATCACATTCAATTTAATTTCTCTCAATCTAATTTCTCCAAATTAGCCTTAATTCAACAATTAGGCTAACTTATAGTTTATTATGAATCTCAATCACATTAAACTATACAATATGTCATTCATATCTCATATAAATGACATAATTACCCTTTAGTGAACTTGAACACTTCAAATTCACACCAAAACTGTATACCTTCTATTAATCCAGTTTGATCAAACCGAGGGACCTAATGTGTTGGAGTTTGTGCCATAAAACTCGTAGTTTGTATTTTTTCTTCTAATTATTGTAATAAATTGTTATTACTTCAAGAAAGTTTTATTTACGAGATTGCCATTGTTTTAACCCCAAATCCAATAAACTAAATATTCAAGGCTATAAAATGTATCTTTAACTGAATGTAGCGTACATATAAATGATCTCGGTTCGAGATACAGCCTAAAGGGTCTATAGTAAGGCGATAAGGTTTGGGTACATTACCCTAGTAAAACTATGGATGTGGCCCACTTTGTATATGATACAAATACTGTGATCCTAACGTATTTGTGTAGATGGCATGTAAGTGGAGATATCCTATGTAATGAGATTACATAAGACCGGACCACGACATAGTAACCACTAGATGTACCTCCGTTGACTAGTTAGGTTTCTATTTCACTAGGATGACCTAGGCAACTTGATCTCAATCCTGAGCAGGTTACGAACTCATGTTTGCGAGGGATTGTCTTTTGACTAGTATGGGTGAGAGTGGCCAGATTCGACGATTTAATATGCCTACCTTCTTGGGGACAAGACCGAGTGAGCAGCTGGGGACTTAGCCGAGCAAGATGGAATTCACTCCTTCTCACCTACTAGGGTAAGTAGAGGAATGTTTCCTTAAGTGGTGTCTCCGGGACTTGAACAAAGGGCCCGACCCTCTCATTGGCCCAAGAGGGACCTGTTTGTTGGTAGGACCACAAACAAATTGTTCATTAGAGAAGCACTGGTACTTAAGGTACAAGATGTAACCCATGGGTAAAATGGTAATTTGACCCAGCTGGTGTTACGAACATTCGTGAAGGATTGACTTGCTGTTATTGGTCAATATCCGTGGACACAGAAATATATTTGTTTGTGAGAATAGTGCAACTCCGGGACTTTAGTGGAGTGTTCCATTGTTAACGAATGTTGATTAGGAGGTTAAAGAGATTAACCGAGTAATCTCGTATCGTTGGAGCTTCTGATCTGTAGGTCCATTTGGTCCACTTTCTAGCTCGTAAAGGGTTCTTAGATCGTTTGAATTTGAAATGTTCAAATTCATAAGGGAATAAATTTAATGTATATAGATACGATATAATATATAGTTTTGGAACTATATATTATAAATTTAATGTGAATATGATTCATATTAAATTGTATGGGAGAATTAAATATTTGAAAGAGTTCAAATATTATTTTAAATGTGAATGTGATTCATATTTGAAAACTATAGGTTAAAATTTAATGTGCATTAGATGTACATTAAAACTATAGGTTAAAGGGAAATATTGATTAAATGTGATTTAATCCAAATTAAATATATGATATTTAATTAATTTTATTTAAATGTGATTTAAATTAATAATTAAATTTGATTTAATTATTATTTTATTAATTTAAATTAAAATGAGGGAACGTGTCACCCAGACACGTTCCCACTATCTCTCTCCTTCTCCCTATCGATAGCTTAACAGGGAGAAGGGAGTCAGTTGGTTGAATGATCAATTTTTCTACACTTTGAGAATTGTTCTCTCTGAAAAAACTCTCTCGTCTCTCTCAAATTCCTTGAATCTCCAACTGTTGGATCCTTCCCACCTAAGGGAAGATCTAAGTGGAACTCAGAGCCTTAGGAGGTTTTCTTACTGGTTGTGTCTTGTTGGAGAAAACAGAGAAGCTTGGTGTTCTTACTTGCTGTGTTGCTGCAATAGGAGCAAGGGGTTGCAGGGAGACTAAAACTACAAAGGTATTATGAACTCTCTTTTAGTTTACTTTAATTACAAAGCATGTTTGCATGTTTACTCCATGTCTAATTAGATTAGAATGCATGTTTATCTCTGTTCTTTTCCAATGTATTGGTTTTTGATTTTCAACCAAAATGAACTTGCAATTACGATTCCAAACTCGTTCCACTGAGCAAAGGGATTAGATCTCCATCAATTTATATCAGATCAATGCTTGATTTGTTTTAGTTGAAACAAAATTGCATTGGATTAGGTGGGAATTGCATTTGGTTTGCTGTAAAACTGTTTAGGAATTTTTTGCCTTAGTTTTTATTTATTTGATCAAATTATTTGTAAAGGCCCCTGTGTTTTTGGGAAATTAAATGCATTATCGAGTCTGTAATCGAGTTAAGAGTCGTTTAGGACCAGTTTCGTGCAAATCAGATGAGTATCCAAGGAGAATTTTATGTTTGAAGTCATTGCGTGTTCGAAGGAGAAAGTCGCCGCCGCAAACAACGTTGCGTAACGCTACCAAAGAATAAGCAGCGGCGTTCATCGCCTTTACATCGCCGAGAACGGCGTCATAACGCCAACCTTCCCTATCAACGGGTTCTCCGAGGTCGGTGGCGTTAACGCCCCTCGGCCAAGGTAATGCTACCTACGATAGCGAGCGCGCACGCGGACAAAGCGGGCGTTGTAACGTGATGATGCCAAATCTGAAGCTGCAGACCGGTTTGGGCGGTTCGGTTGGTGTTCCGTCCGGTTCGAGCGGTTTGAGCCCGGTTTAAGGAGTATTGGACCGGTTTTGTAATAAAATTAGAGTAATTTTATTATTTTTGCACTTTAGGGGGCCAAATTATTCTGTTTTTGCAATGCTTTTTCTTTATAAATGTCATTTAGAATTTTTCCCACCTTAGGATAAGCATGTTCATGCATTTTATTTGTATAATTGTTATATAATTATGGTAGAAATGCATGATTTTATTTATTTTTCATATGCATTTATTTATAATTGTTATAATTAAATAAATGTGGAAAATAAGTTGAATGGAGCATGAAATTACTTAGTTTAAAATAATTATTATTTTATTTAAGTAATTTAGATTATTCAATTAGTTGAATATTTTATTTATAATTCTAATTTGAAAATAATTGTTGGTTTTATAATATAGTTATTTGTCATAGGTTAATTTCTAAAATTTCTAAATGTTATAAATTAAAGGGGTTTTAGAAACCATAACCTATAACAAAGAATTGCATGCAAACATAGGAACTTGGGTTCAAATTAAATTGGTTTTAAATTGTTTAAAATTAATTTAGACCTAACTTTTAATTTCTAATAGGACTAGAAGTTAGTCTTACATAGTATTTTAAATAGTTTAAAATATAGTAGGACATTAGGACTTTGGTTATAAGGGAACTCTACTAGTGAAATTGCCTCAAGGTTTGGGGTACTTAAGTGGCGGTTAACTAACACCTCCTACCTTGAACCGACTTTGAGCTTGAGTTGAATTAACCTTAGTTCTATTTTATATCTAGGTAATTAAAATGTTTATTCACCTAGACATAAGGTTAAAAGACCTAGCTATAATAGGCATAGAGTTAGATAGATTCTTTTAGCCAGAATCCGACTAAGTTAAACCTATACCCTAATCTTAGGAGCTTCAGTGGGAGAAAACGAGATGTTCGCATCGAGTTTACTCTCACATCCTCGAGAGTTCACACCGTGAGTTCCATGCTCAACTACGTGGCGCCAATAGGGCGTCCCCTACTGATAAGTGTTTGCATGGTTCAATACCAAGGTGAATGAGGAAGTATCCATAGTAAATGGGAGCAGGGCTGCGTGTCAACGTATCCTACGGTCTCCTCCATTAGGTCGCACCGTGAGATTTCTATAGTCTGCCTGCTAGGTTGTCTGGAACAACCAAGCCCTACGGAGGGCCTGTCTATAGGGATCAGAACACCGCGAACTTCAGAAATGGATAGGGTCTCTTAGGTAATTTGCCAACAGTTGTCTTTCTTAATAGTAGCCTGTTGGCTCGGACCTATTGGATTTGAAAATGGTAGGGTCACATTTACGAGATAAGTTAAGCTAGTTAACAAGTCCTTGACCAAACAAACGGTAGCTAAGGACTATTGGGACATGAGATGTTCTGGTAGTGGGAATTGGCTGAGAAAGTCTCAATTCAGGGGAGGAATGACTGACCACCCGACGGAGGCTTTTGTTCTAATCCTTGAAGTATCGTTACAAAATTAAAGGTTTAATTTAAACACTGAGTTTAGTTTAAACTTGAGGGTTCTTTAAAAATTTTGCAAAATTTGATTGGTTTATAATGGGTTAAAGGCATAACTAATTAGAACTATTTTGGAATTTCAGTATGTCGTCCTCGATTATAGCCTTCTTCAAGCAATGATCGTTTAACTGTTGAAAATTTTACTACGTGGAAGTCCAACTTGAATACGATTCTTGTTGTTGACGACCTTCGATTTGTCTCGACCGAGGAATGTCCTCGTGTCCTTCTCAAACGCCTCTCAATCAATTGGGAGGCGTCGGCGGCCGGGAACAAGGCCAATGATAAGGTCAAGGTCTACATTTTGGCTAGTATTTACGAGTTCTAGCCAAAAGCACGAGGGCATGGTCTCACCGTGAGATCATGAGTTCGCTGCGAGGATATGTTTGGACAACCGTGCGATATGACTTCTTGACACGAATCCCTCAATACGTTTATAACTCCCGTATGAAGGAGGGGGTCGTTGGTGAGAGAACATGTTATCGATCTGATGGTCCACTTCAACGTGGCTGAGATGAACAACGCGGTCATTGATGATCAAAGTCAGGTCTCGTTCATCCTGGAATCTCTTCCGAAGAGTTTTCTGCAATTCCGCAAAGAATGCAAAGATGAACAAGATAGAGTATAACCCGACTACTCTCCTAAATGAACTACAAACTTTCCGCACCCTTATGAAGAATAAGGGACAGGCTGATGGAGAGGAAAATCTGTTTGCCCATTCCAGAAGGTTCCAAAAGGGTTCATCCTCTAGGACTAAGTCCTGTAGTTCATCTTCTGGGCTTAAGAAGACCCAAAAGAAGAAGATGAGAGGGAAAGGGAAGGCACCTGCTGCTGGTAAAGGCAAGGGAAAAACCAAGGTTGCAGACAAAAGAATGTGTTTCCACTGCAACGTGGATGGGTACTGGAAGCGCAACTTCCCAAAATACCTTGCTGAGCTCAAAGAGAAGAAAGGTAAATTAGATTTACTTGTTCTTGAAACTTGCTTAGTGGAAAATGATGATTTTACCTGGATACTTGATTCAAGAGCCACTAATAATGTTTGCTCTTCGTTTCAGGAAACTAGTTCCTTCAAGGAGCTCGAAGAGGGTGAGATGACGCTCAGGCTCGGGCAGGAGACTTCGTCTCTCTAAATGCGATGGGAGATGCCAAGCTGTTTTTTAGAGATAGATTTTTATTAGAAAATCTGTATATAGTTCCTAAAATTAAGAGGAACTTAATTTCTATCTCTTGTTTAATTGAACTTGGCTATTGTATTACCTTTTCGTTTAATGAAGCGTTCATTTTAAAGAAAGGTGTCAATATTTGCTCGGGTAAGTTAGAAAACGGCTTGTATGTACTTAGAACGAATCGAACTAAAGCAATTTTGAATCATGAGATGTTTAAAACTGATAATACTCAAAGTAAAAGGCAAAGAATTTCTCAAAAATGATACCTATCTATGGCATCCTAGACTTGGTCATAGAAATCTCAACCAGATTGAGAGATTATCTATGAATGGACTTCTAAAAAAGTTAGAAGACGATTCTCTACCTCCTTGCGAATCATGCTTGGAAGGTAAAATGACTAAACGTCCATTTACTGGAAAAGGTTACAGAGCCATAGAGCCCTTAGAACTTATACATTCAGATCTTTGTGGTTCGGTGAATGTTAAAGCTCGAGGAGGGTACGAATATTTCATCTCTTTCATAGATGATTATTCGAGTAATGGTTATTTATACCTAATGCATCATAAGTCTGACGCTCTTGAAAAGTTCAAAGAGTACAAGGCTGAAGTAGAGAATGCATTAGGGAAAACCATTAAAACACTTCGATCCGATCGAGGTGGAGAGTATATGGATTTGAGATTCCAGGACTATTTGATAGAACATGGAATTAAATCTCAACTCTCAGCACCTAATACACCACAACAAAATAGTGTGTCAGAAAGGAGAAATAGAACCTTGTTGGACATGGTTCGTTCTATGATGAGCTATGCTCAATTTCCTGCCTCGTTTTGGGGATACGCAGTAGAGACTGCAGTTCAAATCTTGAACACTGTTCCATCAAAGAGTGTTTTAGTAACACCTTTTAAATTGTGGAAGGGGCGTAAACCTAGTTTACAACAGTTCAAGATTTGGGGTTCTCCAGCACACGTGCTAGTGAAAAAACCAAAGAAACTGGAACCTCGTTCAAGATTATGCCAATTTGTTGGCTATCCCAAAGAAACGAGAGGTGGTCTTTTCTACGACCCACAAGAACACAAGGTAATTGTATCGAAAAACGCCACTTTCTTGGAAGAAGATCACATGAGGAACCATAAACCACGTAGTAAATTAGTGCTAAATGAAGCTACAAATGAACCAACAAGAGTTGTTTATCAAGCTGGACCTTCATCAAGAGTTGATGGAGAAGCCAACACCTCTAGTTAGTCTCGTCCTTCTCAATCGTGGGGAATGCCTTGACGCAGTGAGAGGGTTGTTTCCCAACCTGACCGCTACATGGGTTTAGCTGAATCTCAAGTCGTCATACCTGATGAGGGCGTAAAAGATCCATTGTCTTATAGACAACCAATGAATGACGTAGACAAGGACCAATGGATCAAAGCCATGGACCTTGAAATGGAGTCAATTGACTCCAATTCAGTATGGGAACTTGTAGACCAACCTGAAGGGGTAAGACCCATAGGGTGTAAATGGATCTATAAGAGAAAGAGAGATGCAACCGGAAAGGTACAAACCTTTAAGGCTAGACTTGTAGCAAAAGGTTTTACCCAAAGGGAAGGAGTGGTCTATGAAGAAACGTTTTCCCCTGTTGCTATGCTTAAGTCTATTAGGATACTCTTGTCCATAGCCGCTTTTTATGATTATGAAATTTGGCAAATGGACGTCAAGACTGCCTTTTTGAATGGTAATCTTGACGAGAGCATCTATATGTCTCAGCTCGAAGGGTTCATAACCCAAGGTCAGGAGCAAAGTTTGCAAGCTCAATCGATCAATTTATGGGTTGAAACAAGCATCCGTGATCTTAGAATATAAGATTTGATATCTGCGCGATCAAGTCTTATGGCTTTGACCAAAACGTTGATGAGCCTTGTGTTTACAAGAGGATCATCAACGACAAAGTAGCTTTCTTTGTGTTGTATGTGGATGATATCCTACTCATTGAGAATGATGTAGGATACCTTACTAACATAAAGAATTGGTCACACCCAATTCCAAATAAAAATTTGGGAGAGATGCAATATGGTCTTGGGATTCAGATCTTCAAGAATCACAAGAACAAAATGCTACCTCAGTCTCAAACATCTTATATCGACAAAATGTTGTCCCGATATTCGATGCAGAATTCCAAGAGGGGCTTATTACCCTTCAGGCATGGAGTTCATCTGTCTAAGGAACAGTGTCCTAAGACACCTCAAGAAATTGAGGATATGAGACGTAATCCCTATGCCTCTACAGTAGGTAGCTTAACGTATGTTATGCTCAGTGCACGCGCCAAACATTTGCTATGCAGTGGGAATAGTCAGTAGGTACCAATCCAATCCAGGGTTAGACCACTGGACAACAGTTAAAAATATCCTTAAGTATCTTAGGAGAACGAGGGACTATATGCTTACGTATGGGACTAAGGATTTGATCCTTTACTGGATACACTGATTCTCGATTTTGGTCGGCCCGATAAGGATTCTAGGAAATCCACATCGGGATCGATTTTCACCCTTAACGGGAGTTATAGTATGGCGAAGCATCAAGCAAGGATGCATCGACTCCACAATGGAGGTTTGAGTATGTCGCCGCCAGAAGCAACAAAAGAGGCTGTTTGGCTAAGGAAATTCCTTACTGATTTAGAAATTGTTCCAAATATGGAATTTCCCATCACCTTATACTGTGACAACAGTGGTGCAGTAGGCAATTCGAAGGAACTTTGTAGCCATAAGCGAGGGAAGCAAATCAAGAGGAAGTATCACACGAGAAATAGTGCAACGAGAAGATGTGACAGTCACGAAGATCGCTTCGGGGCACAATATTGCTGATCCGTTTACAAAGACTCTCACGACTAAAATGTTCGAGGTTCATCAAGAAAGTCTAGGTCTACGAGACATGTATTTAGGCAAGTGGGAGATATGTAATGGGTATATGGATGCCCTAGTTTATTGTATTTCTATCTCTGTAACCACTGTTTTTAGATTATGATGTACCCCACTAGAGTTTTAGTTCAAGTGGGAGTATGTTGGGGTTTGTGCCATAAAACTCGTAATTTGTATTTTTTGTTCTAATTATTGTAATAAATTCTTATTACTTCAATAAAGTGTTATTTATGAGATTGCCATTGTTTTAACCCCAAATCCAATAAACTAAACATCCAAGGCTGTAAAATGTATCTTTAACTGAATGTAGCGTACATATAAAGGATCTCGGTTCGAGATACAACCTAAAGGGTCTATAGTAAGGGGATAAGGTTTGGGTACCTTACCCTGGTAAAACTATGGATGTTGCTCACTTTCTATAAGATATAAACACTGTGATCCTAACGTGTTCGTGTAGATGACATGTGAGTGGGGATATCCTATGTAATGAGATTACATAAGACCGAACCACAAAATAGTAACCACTAGATGTAACTCCGTTGACTAGTTAGGTTTATATTTCACTAGGATGACCTACGCAACTTGATCTCAATCCTGAGCCGGTTATGAACTCCTGTTTGCGAGGGATTGTCCTTTGACTAGTATGGGTGAGAGTGGCCAGATTCGCCGACTCAATATGCGTACCTTCTTGGGGATAAGACCGAGTGAGCATCTGGGGAATTATCCTAGCAAGATGGAATTCACTCCTTCCCGCCTACTAAGATAAGTAGAAGAATGTTCCCTTAAGTGGTGTATCCGGGACATGAACAAAGGGCTCGACCCTCTCTTTGGCCCGAGAGGGGCTTTGTTTGTTGGTAGGACCACAAACAAATTTTTCATTAGAGAGCACCTTTGGTACTTAAGGTACAAGATGTAACATAGGGGTAAAACGATAATTTGACCCAAATTGTGTTACTTAACATTCGTGAAGGATTGACTTGCTTGTTATTGGTCAATATCCGTGGACACAGAAATATATCTGTAGTGAGAAGAGTGCAGCTGCGGGACTTTAGTGGAGTGTTCCCGCAGTTAGAAAATGTTGATAAGGAGGTTAATGAGATTAACCGAGTAATCTCGTATCGTTGGAGCTTCTGATCTGTAGGTCCATTAGGTCAACCTTCTAGCTCGTAAAGGGTTCTTAGATCGTTTGAATTTGAAATGTTCAAATTCATAAGGGAATAAATTTAATGTATATAGATACGATATAATATATAGTTTTAGAACTATATATTATAAATTTAATGTGAATATGATTCATATTAAATTGTATGAGAGAATTAAATATTTGAAAGAGTTCAAATATTATTTTAAATGTGAATGTGATTCATATTTGAAAACTATAGGTTACAATTTAATATGCATTAGATGTACATTAAAACTATAGGTTAGAAGGAAATATTGATTAAATGTGATTTAATCCAAATTAAATATATGATATTTAATTTGTTTTATTTAAATGTTATTTAAATTAATAATTAAATTTGATTTAATTATTATTTTATTAATTTAAATTAAAATGAGGGAACGTGTCATCTAGACACGTTCTCACTATCCCTCTCCTTCTTCCTATCGATAACTTAATAGGGAGAAGGAGGTCAGTTGGTCGAATGATCAATTTTTTTGCACTTTGACAATTGTTCTCTTTGAAAAAACTCTCATCTCTCTCAAATTCCCTTGATTCTCCAACTGTTGGATCCTTCCCACCTAAGGAAGATTTAAGTGGAACTCAGAGCCTTAGGAGGTTTTCTTACTGTTTGTGTCTTGTTGGAGAAAACAGAGAAGCTTTGTGTTCTTACTTGCTGTGTTGCTGCAATAGGAGCAAGGAGTTGCTGGGAGACTAAAACTACAAAGGTATTACGAATTCTCTTTTAGTTTACTTTAATTACAAAACATGTTTGCATGTTTACTCCATGTCTAATTAGATTAGAATGCATGTTTATCTCTGTTTTTTTCCAATGTATTGGTTTTTTCTTTTCAACCAAAATGAACTTGTAATTACGATTCCAAACTCGTTTCCAATGTACTGGTGTTTTTTTTAGAGAGAATTGCCAATTGCTTTTGGTAAGTAATCCAAAAATGAGCAATCAACCTTACCACCCCTTATTGCAAAGGGATTTATATAATGGTGATAGGTGGAGTTGAAATCTCCACCTATTTACCATTTTACTACAACCATAGGTTATGCAAATCATATTTGCATAACCACATATAATAAGATATCTCATATCTCATTTTACAAATCACATTTGTATAATTGTGGATTTTAAATTGAATCACATTCAATTTAATTTCTCTCCATCTAATTTCTCCAAATTAGCCCTAATTCAACAATTGGGTTAACCTATAGTTTATTATGAATCTCATTCACATTAAACTATATAATATGTCATTCATATCTCATATAAATGACATAACTACCCTTTAGTGAACTTGAACACTTCAAATTCACACCAAAACTGTATACCTTCTATTAATCCAGTTTGAGCCAACCGAGGGACCTAATAGACCTACAGTGATGAGCTCCAATGATCCGAGATTAACCTGTCAAACTATTTGACCTGATTAATCAACATTCATTAGCTACTGGTAACACTCCACTAAAGCCCGTGAGTTGCACTCCCGTTAGTGTAAGACAAGTTGTGTCCAGTGATATAACGAATGCCCATGAGTCGTCCCTTCACAAAGTTGTTCGTAGACACTCATCGGGTCAAATTACCGCTTTACCCACTGTGTCTACTTCTTGCTCCTTAAGTCCCCACTTTGCTCCTCAAATGAACAACAACGTTGTAATGGTCCAACCATACACAACACCCCTCTCGCCGCGAGAGGGTGGGCGCCGTTGTCCAAGCCCCGAGACAACAACACTTAAGGGAACAACCTGCCTAGTTTTCCTAAAGCGAAAACGAGTGAATTCCTTCTCTCGTAGTTAAGTTTCCACTCCCTACTTGGTCCTCGTCCCGAGAAGATAGGCATATTGGGCGAGTAATCGTGACCACCTCACCCGTACTAGTCAAAGAATGGACCCTCAGCATGTGGGAGTCCGTGAACACGCTCAAGATTCGTGTCGAGTCACTAATGGTCATCTACGAAGTTATTAGTTCCATACTTTGCTAGCGGTGTTACATCGATGAGGTTTAATAACTCACGGTCCAGTCTTGTACAATCTCATTACACAGGATGCCCCCACTCGCATGTCAACCACATGAACGAGTCAGATCACCTCGTTTGTATCTAATACAAAGGAGGCCACATCCACAACGTATCCGTGCTTAGGTCTCCAACCCTATCCATATCTCATGACCGCTCGTGTCATTAACTCGAACGTGATTCTCCCCCCGCAGTGTGTCCATTACACACCGTTCAAGTTTTAGTTCTCTCATAAATTCAATGACCCTGGAGCTTAGTTTATTGGGCAAAGTTTGCAAAATATGCGAGACACAAAGTGATGAAATAAACAACTCTTAGTAATTTCAAATGGTAAATTACAAACTAAACGAGATTAGAAAATACATCCCAACAGCGGGAACTGTGAAAACAAAACCCATGGTCTCTTCTATTGGTTCACACCGTGAGATCACTATGATCAACCTGCTAGTTTGGCTTGGACCAGACAATCCCTTCGAAGGGCTTTGTTCATAGGGGTTGGAACACAGTGAACACCTTTAAAGGATAAAGATTACCTTAGTTTATTTTCTAACCTAGTCCTCCATTCGACGAATTTTGTTGGATCGGGACTCTGGAATCTAAAGATAGAGGGTTACACTCACAAGGTACATAAGAAGTGTATGTATCCTGACCGAATAATGATAACTAAAGCCTATAGGAATAAGAGGTATTCCAGCATTAGGTTTTGGTCTAGAATGTCTTGATCTAGAGGATGAGTGTTTTTTATTACCCTTTGGTGTCATACATTCTAAATCTTTGGGGTATCTTTGCGAATTATTAATGACTTAAGGAATCATTAGATAATTAGCTAAAAACAGATTGGGTTAGTTAAACGTTTAGCGAGAAACTAATACAAAACTTTGTTTTTTCAGCAAAATGAATAGCTCAATAATTTTCTTGTTGGCTACCGAGAAATTAACCAGGGAAAACATGATCTTAATATCATTTTGGTTGCGGATGAACTTAAGTTTGTGCTTACTGACGAGTGTTCTCAGATGCCAAGCTCGAATGCGTCATGAAGTGTTCGTGATGCATTCGATAGATGGATCAAGGCTAATGACAAGGCCAGAGTCTACATCATGGCAAGTATGTCGGACATACTAGTCAAGAAGCACGTGGGCATGATGATCGCCAAGGAAATCATAGATTCGTTGCAGGGCATGTTCGGACAACCGTCTGTTCAAGTTAGGCACAATTCCCTCAAGTACATCTTCAACGCTAGAATGGCAGAGGGATCATCTATTCGGGATCATGTTCTCGATATGATGGTTCACTTCAACACGACGGAGTCGAATGGTGCTTCTATCGATGAATCGAGCCAGGTCAGCTTTATATTAGAAACTCTTCTAGAGAGTTTTCTACAGTTTCGAAGTAACGTTGTTATGAACAATCTTACTTTCAACCTTACCTCTCTTCTGAATGAACTCTAAACATTCCAATCTCTGATGAAAATCAAGGGATCGAAAGGTGAGGCAAATGTTGCCAGTAGGAGTAATCACGGAGGTTCAACCTATGAGATAAAATCAATGGCTTCATCTTCTTCAGGCCTGAAAGGCAAGAAGAAGAAAATAAAGAAGGCTGGTAAGGGGAAACGGGTTGACAAAGCTGCAGCCCAGAAGGGCAAGAAGGACAAAGAAGTTGCAGACAAAGAAAAATGTTTCTATTGCAATGAAGACGGGCACTGGAAATAGAACTGTCCGAAGTACATTGCAGAAAAGAAGAAAGAAAATAAATATGATTTACTTTGCTTACAAGCTTGTTTAGTGGATGGTGATAACACTGCCTGGATATTGGATTCGGGAGCCACTAATCATGTTTGTACTTCTTTTCAGTGGGAAGTTCCTAGCAAGCGACTACAAAAAGGGAGATATCATCACCCGTGTTGGAAATGGGGAAGTTGTCTCGGTTGTGTGAAGTGGGCACCATGAAGCTGTTGTTTGGCAAGAAACATATGTTGTTAAACAATGTATTAGTGATACAAGAATTTACTAGAAACCTGATTTCAATTTCTTGCCTAGTAGAACATGTATTTCAATATCCTTTTCTTCTAATAAAGTGTTTATTTTAAAGAATGGTGTTGAAACATGTGCAGCTTCATTAGAAAATGAGTTGTATGTTTTAAGGCCTAATTCAGTCAAAATGGTTTTGAATACTGAATTATTTAAAATTGCAAACACATAAACTAAGAAACGTAAAATTTCTCCTAAAGAAAATGCTCAACTTTGGCATCTTAGGTTGGGTCGCATTAATCTCAATAGGATTGCGAGGTTGGTAAAGAATGAAATTCTAAATGAGTTAGAAGAAAGTACTTTACCTGTATGTGAGTCCTGCCTAGAGGAAAAAATGACTAAAAGACCTTTTAGTGGAAAAAGGTTATGGAGCCAAGGAACCATTAGAGCTTATACATTCAGACCTTTGTGGTCCGATGAATGTTAAAGCTAGAGGAGGGTATGAATACTTCATCTCTTTTATAGATGATTATTCAAGATACATGCATATTTACCTAATGCATCACAAGTCTAAAGCACTTGAAAAGTTCAAGGAATTCAAGGCTGAGGTTGAAAATCAATTAGGTAAAGCTATTAAAACACTTCGATCTGATCGAGGTGGAGAGTATATGGATTTGGAACTCAAGGGCTATATGATAGAACATGGGATTACATCCCAACTCTCAGCCCCTGGTACGCCTCAACAAAACGAAGTATCAGAAAGGAGAAATAGAACCTTGTTGGATATGGTTCGATCAATGATGAGCTACGCTCATCTCCCTAACTCGTTTTGGGGTTATGCAGTAGAGACTGCAGTTTACATTTTGAACAACGTTCCATCAAACAGTGTTTCAGAAACACCATTTAAACTCTGGAAAGGACATAAAGGCAGTTTACGCCATTTCAGAATTTGGGGATGTCCAACACATGTGCTTGTGACAAATCCAAAGAAATTGGAATCACGTTCAAAATTGTGCCTTTTTGTAGGCTACCAAAAAGAAACAAATGCCACTTTCTTAGAGGAGGACCACATGAGGGATCACCAACTAATAAGTAAAGTTGTGTCAAGAGAACTAGATGGAACAACAACAAAAGTTGCTGATAGTACATCAACAAGGGTTGTTGATACTAGTTTGTCAAGTCCACCTCAAGAGTTGAGAGTGCCTCGACGTAGTGGGAGGGTTATAACACAAACTGACCATTACATGGGTTTAACTGAAACCCAAGTTGTCATATCAAATGATGACTGTGAGGATCCATTGACTTATAACCATACAATGGTTGACAAAGAGACAAATGGGTCATAGCCATGGACCAAAAAATGGAGTCTATGCACTTTAATTCTGTTTGGAATCGTGTAGATAAACCTGATGGGGTAAAACCTATAGGTTGTAAGTGGATCTAAAAGAGAAAACGTGGTGCAGATGGAAAGGTACAAACCTTGAAGGCTAGACTACTGGCAAAGGGTTATACCCAGGTAGTAGGGGTGAACTATGAGGAAACCTTTTCACCTGTTGCTATGGAAAAGTTTATTCGTATTCTACTTGCCATTGCCGCATATTTTGATTATGAGGTATGACAGGTGGATGTCAAGACAACATTCTTAAATGTCAATCTTGACGAAAACATGTACATGGACCAACCCAAAGGGTTCATAGAACAAGGACTAGAGCAAATGGTTTGCAAGCTTAAAAGGTTTATTTATGGACTAAAACAAGCTTCTAGGTCCTAGAACATAAGATTTGACGTGGCAGCAAAATGTTATGGTTTTGACCAAAATGATGATAAACCTTGTGTCTACAAGAAAATCATCAATAGTTCTGTCGCTTTCCTAGTCTTATATGTGGATGATATCCTATACATTGGAAATAATGTAGGTTATCTTACTGACATTAAGAAATGGCTGACTACGCAATTCCAAATGAAAGATTTGGGAGAGACGCAGTTTGTTCTTGGAATCTAGATTGTTCGGAATCGCAAGAACAAAACTCTAGCATTGTCTCAAACATCTTACATCGACAAGGTGTTGTCATGATTTAAGATGCAAGACTCAAAGAAAGGCCTATTACCTTTCAGGCATGAAGTTCATTTGTCTAAGGAACAATGTCCTAAGACACCTCAAGAAGTTGGGGACATGAGACGAATTCCTCATGCATCATCTGTGGGAACTGATCTATGCTATGTTGTGTAATAGGCCGGACATATGCATTGCAGTAGGAATGGTCAATAAATATCAATCCAATCCAGGACCAGAACACTGGACAACGGTTAAGACAATCCTCAAGTATCTTCGGAGAATGAGGGACTACATGCTTGTGTATGGAGCTAAGGATTTGATCCTTATAGGATACACAGATTCTGACTTCCACACTGACAAAAATTCTAGGAAATCTACGTCAGAGTCAGTTTTCACTCCTAACGGAGGGGCTGTAGTTTGGCGAAGGATCAAGCAAGAATGCATCGCAGATTCAACTATGGATGTCGAATATGTAGCAGCTTGTGAAACAACTAAAGAACCCGTATGGCTAAAGAAATTCATGGTGGATTTGGAAGTTGTTCCAAATATGAGTTTGCTAATCACACTTTATTGTGATAACAGTGGTGGTGTGGCAAATTCTAGAGAACCCCGAAGTCACAAGAGGGAAAAACAGATTGAGCGAAAGTATCATCTAATCAGGAAAATAGTGTATCGAGGAGACGTAATCGTCACGAAGATAGCTTCAGAGCACAATACTGCTGACCCATTTACAAAGGCTCTCTCGGCTAAAGTGTTTGAGAGTCATCTAGAAGGTCTAGGACTACGTATCTTACCCTAACTAGGGCAAGTGGGAGTATGTTGTAAGGGTTATTTAGTGCTCTAGTTTATTGTCTTTAACATTACTGTAATGTTTATTCTGTACTCCACTAGCTTTAGGTCAAATGGGAGATTGTTGGGGTTTATGCCCTAAACAAGTGTAGTTTTGTAATAATATTTCAAATGAATAAATAAAGATTTTTTTATCATATTCTCGCACATAAACCGAAATCCAATAAACTAAGTTCCAAGGTTATAATATTCAATCTTGAACAATTGTGTAGTGGACACAAATTGGATGAAGTTGTTCAAGTATAACCTGAATGGTCTATGGTGCATGCATAAGGTTGGGAACCTTACACTAGTAACACCATGGATGCGACCCGCTTTGTATTTAGTACAAACAAGGTAATCCAATTCGTTCATGTGGTAGACATGCGAGTGAGGGCATCGTGTATAATGAGATTATACAAATCGGACCGCAAATTATTAACCTACTAGTGTAACTTCGTTAACAATGTAGGTCTAATAATTTATAGATGATCATTAGTGACTTGACTCAATCTCGAGCAAGTTACTGGACTCTGTTTATGGGGTTTGTCCTTAGAATAGTATGGGTGAGAGTGGACTGTAGCCAACTCAATAAACTTTTCTACACATGCATGCATTTATAGGCCAAAGGATATAAAACGTTCTTTAAAACTCCACTGAAAACAAATTTGTCTTTAGGGATCCCATTAAAACATTCAGAACACGCAAAAGAAGCAGTTTAAACATGGCCTAAGTAAAATCTGGGAAGTAAAGTTAAACTACGAAAACATAAAATGACAACATCAGTTTTAAAAGAAAAATATGCGGAAGACATGTCTATTCCCATGGTCACGGCAACGCGCCTCCGTCACTCGCCCTGCACGTCCTTAGCCTTACCTGAAAAACATTTTTAAAAGAAAGGGTGAGTATTGTAAAACAATACCCAGTAAGTGACCTCGCTACCGAGGTTTGAAATATGCAAACACATGCAATCATGACTTTTAAACCTGTTCGTAATGTACATATGTGGGACCTAAAACTTTCTCATATCGTCATGACTATAATACATGACTTCCTTTTTCCTTTAAGTGGCCAATTGGTCATCCTGAGTCATTTCATTTTGAGTCCCTCACAGACCCCTGTAATCATTTGAGTCCCTCACAGACCCCTGTATAAATTGAGTCCCTCACAGACCCCTGTAATTTGACCCATAGGGTCTCTAATGCATGTTTAAGCATGCACATAATGCTCTCAGGAGACCAATGTCCACATTTTCATCAAATCATTTCATGGCATACATAACATGCATGAGGTCCCATCATTCAACATAACAATAGTGTACATGCCACAAACATCATCGTCAATATGCAAATCATAATTTCTTCATAGGCAGTTTGAAGATAATACTTTTGTAGGAAATCATGAAATATTCTCATAGAAAATGCGGTAATATCCTTACATAAGATACTGGATTATTCTTACATAACATGCAAAGATATTTTCGCATAAAATACTAGATTATACTCACATAAAATATTGAGATATCTTCACGACGTCGAATATCAAAGCATTCTCACATAAAATCTTGAAATATTCTCGTGTAAAATCATTAAATCTTTTTAAGTAAAATAACGTACTAATTTCACATAAAATAATGAAATTCGTTTTCTTAATTCCATTTAAAATGTTCGGCACAAGGTCCCTTACCTTAGTCTAAACTGTAGAATTCTGAGTTCATTAGAGATTTCTTTTCTTCTCTTCTAATTCCCCGATTCTCTTTTCGAACCTATTCCACAAAACTCCTAGATTAGGGTCTCACCTAAAACAGGTCTTGAAACTGAGGCTTAAGGTTCTTCCGAAATTCTTATTTACCTTGACTTAGGGTTTTCTCCTTTTTCTTTTGAATGGGTCTTGCTTAATAATCCGTTCAATCCACGTCAATCCACGTCAAGACTCCAAGAAACCCTAAGAAGATCACGATCCGTAATCAAGTTAAACATTCAAATTAACTACGGTACCAAACTTAAAAGAACGAGCGATGGTTGGCTTACTAACGAGTGGGGCGTTTCTTAACCGGTTTCGAGTTGAAGACCGAGAAATACGACGCCAAGGACAACAACCCCAAGCTTCGCCGACAAATGGCGGCAGACGGCTGAATCGGGCCGCACTGCGGTGCGTGTGGCGGTTGTCCGGCGGAACCTGCGCAACAAACGTCCCTTTCGGCGCGCGACAAGAGCTGCGTGGATCGGGTGTGGGCGGGATTCGAACGCAATCGTCCGGCGACGGCGAGAACTACGAGCAAATCGGCGCGTAAATGTGAACAGGAGCGATCCACGATCACCGGAGGCACACTTGCGAGCGGCGGCGGCTGCGGCTGCACGGATTTAGTGGGCTTCGACCGGCGCGAGATCGTGGAGGCCGTAGTTCGGCCAAGACCGACGGAACGGCAAACTCAAGAGCGACCTTGTGGCGGGAATGCGCGAGGCGTGGATCTTTGCTCGCGTGTTTGGAGCTCCGTGAAAGCTTACGGTGGCGACTGGCGTGTTCTCACGCAAGGCGGCGAATCGCGGCGATTCGACGGTAAAGAACTACGGCTCGGGCGGTGGAAAGCGGCTTGGGCGGCGGGAAGGCGTTTGTCGCGTGGATCCGGTGGCGGTAGGGCAACAACAATAAAGATTAGGGTTTTGGTTAGGGTACACTAGGAGATTGAAGGAGGAGAAGAGGTGATGGCAATTAGAGTTAGGGTTTCCTTTGAATTTTCAATGATAAGGAGTTTAAATACTCACAAATTAGGTCAAATTTCAAGTGTCAATTGCCACCCTCAATTAGACATTAATAACCAAAGCGCCATTGCCTCTTCCTTTTCTTTTAATTTTTATAAATAGTTATCTAAAGGAGAATATTTCGCTTTAAACTAATAAAATCAAAGACTCATTAACACCGAGCTTGATGAAATCCACTAATCCAACTAGACACACACACACAAAGTTGAAAGAACGTTAAATAAAATAAATAACTAGTACTGTGGTTGTGGTCGTCACAATCTTCCTCTCTTAAGAACTTTCGTCCTCGAAAGTTCCTATTCTTGGAATAATTACGGGTACTTAGCTCGTACTTCCTCTTCTCGCTCCCAGGTAGCTTCTTCCGTGCGGTGGTTTTGCCACAACACTTTGACTAAGTTGATTTCACGGTTACGGAGGGTCTTTTGATCTCTTGCGATAATGCATGCAGTCGCCGCCATAACTCAAATCTTCGCTAAGCGTAATGGTTTAAAGTCTATGGCGTGAGTCGGTCCAGAACGTACTTTCTCAACATGGAGACATGGAACACGTTATGAACCGATAGGAGAGGCGGCGGTGCGATCAGAGGCCACCACACCAACCCTTTCTAAAATTTCAAATGGTCCTATGAAGCGCGGACTCAACTTCCCTTCCGACCAAACCTTAGAATCCCTTTCATTGGGGCAACTTTAAGAAATACGTGGTCCCCAACTTCGATTCCGGGTCCCTTCGTCTCGTGCCGGCATAACTCTTTTTATCTGCTGCTTGGGCGATCTGCATTCGCACTCTAATCTTCTGTATCGCACTATTTGTGACCTGTACCAACTCCGGACCCAATAACTGGCGTTCTCCAACCTCCTCCCAGAAAACGGGAGTTCTGCAACATTTTCCATAAAGAGCTTCAAATGGAGCCATTCCGATGGTCGACTGATAACTGTTATTGTAAGCAAACTCCATCCGGTGCAAATGTGTGTCCCAACTACCTGGGAAGTCTAAAGTGCAAGCTCGTAACATATCCTCTAGGATCTGGTTCAAACGTTCTGTCGCTTGTCCGTCTGCGTGGATGAAAAGTCATACTAAAGTTCAACTGTGAACCTAACGCTTTCTGTAAACTCCTCCAAAAGTTGGAGGTGAAACGTGGATCCCTGTCTGAAATAATCTTGGCTGGAATCCCATGCAGACGGACTATCTCCTCCAGGTAAAGCTGCGCCCACTTATCCGTAGAATAGGTGGGTTTCCCTGATATGAAATGTGCTGACTTGGTTAATCTGTCCACAATGACCCAAATCACTGAGTAACCTCGTAAAGTTCTAGGCAGTCCGACTATGAAGTCCATAGAGATCTCCTCCCATTTCCACTGGGGCACATGTAAAGGCTGCAGTAGTCCCGCGGGCTCTGTCTAGGTGCTTTCACCTGCTGACAAGTCAAACACTTGCTGACAAACTCTGCCACGTCGCGCTTCATATTACACCACCAGAATGCCTGTTTCAGATCTCGATACATCTTGGTGCTACCAGGGTGCATAGAGAATGGCGAGTTATGGGCTTCGCTCAAGATTTCAGTTTTCAGTTTGTCGTCGTCTGGCACACATAATCGACCCTGAAATAGTAATCCTCCATCTGTGGATAGTGAAAACTCTGTCAACTCGCTTTGTAGTTCTTTGCCGTAAGCTTCTCTACTAACTGAGGGTCCACCTGTTGAGACTCAACGATGCGTTGTCTCAAAGTCGGTTGTACAGTTAATTGAGCCAACTGTGCCGTGGTCTTCCCTACTAGTACTGCAATTTCAGCTCGTGCAAACTCTGCACTCGCAACTCTCTCTGTCAAGTAACTTGTCTGAAGTATGAACTGGCTTTCTACTGAGGGCATCGGCCACGACATTAGCCTTACCGGGGTGGTATTGAATGTCTATGTCGTAATCCTTCACTAATTCCAACCATCTGCGTTGCCTCATGTTCAGCTCTTTCTGGGTGAACAAGTACTTGAACTTTTATGATCTGTAAAAATCAAATTTTCTCGCCATAAAGGTAATGTCTCCGGATCTTTAATGCAAAGACCACTTCTGCTTGCTAGTTCCAAGTCATGAGTTGGATAGTTCCTCTCGTCGTGCGTCTTCAATTGTCGGGATGCATAGGCTATTACTTTACCGTGTTGCATTAGTACACAGCCCAAACCTTTCTTAGAAGCATCACTGTAAACCACAAAGCTCCCTGTTCCCTCGGGGACTGTAAGAATCGGAGCTGACACCAACCTACACTTGAGTTCCTGGAAACTCGCCTCACAATTGTCATCCCACACAAATGGGTTACCTTTGCGCGTCAGCTGAGTCATGGGCATGGCTATCTTGGCGAAGTCCTGCACGAAACGTCTATAGTAACCTGCAAGACCTAGAAAACTACGTACCTCTGTAACGGTGGTCGGGCGAGGCCACTGTGTGACGGCCTCCACTTTCGCTGGGTCAACGGAGACTCCAGCTTCGGACACCACATGCCCTAAGAAGGATACCCGTGCGAGCCGAGTCGCACTTGGAAAATTTTGCATACAACTTATTCTTCTCTCTCGGTGTGAGTAAAACTTTTCTCGGTGCCTTTCATGATCTTCATCACATCTGGAGTATATCAGAATATCGTCAATAAACACAATCACGAACGTATCTAGAAACTCTTTGAATAAACGGTTCATCAAGTCCATGAAAGCGGCAGGAGCGTTGGTCAAACCAAACGGCATCACTTTGTGAACTCGTAATGCCCATAACGTGATCTCGAATCTTTGTCTTAGGAATATCTTCTTCACTAATTCTCAATCGATGGTAGCTTTGATCTCGGATCAATCTTGGAAAACACTTGTTCTCCTCGCAATCGATCGAATAAGTCGTCTATTCTAGGAAGAGGGTATTTATTCTTGATCGTGACCTTATTCAACTCCTTGTAATCTATACACAGGCGCATGGACCCGTCTTTCTTTTTCACGAACAACACAAGGGCTCCCCAAGGTGAAACGCTAGGGCGTATAAACCCCTTGTCCAGTAAGTCTTGTAGAATCGTAGTTTCGATTCTTTCAACTCTGTCGGTGCCATTCTGTATGGTGCCTTGGATATCGGGGTCGTCCCTAATTCCAATCCGATGTTAAAATCTACCTCTCTGACCGGAGGTATTCCGGGGAGGTCCTCGGGGAAGACGTCTGGAAATTCATTCACCACTGGTACCGATGACACCGAAATCTCCGTACACCTTGCATCTAGTATGCAAGCTAAGACGCCCAAGCTCCCGATGTAATAACTTCACGGCCTTAAGGGCGATGGTACCTTAGGCCTACTTCCCGCTAACGTGCCTCAAACTCAGAGCGGGTTGGTCGGGAGGAGTAAACACTACCTCCTTCCCCGAAGCAATCAACGCAAGCATGGTGGTTCGCGCCAACCATCCATACCCAATATCACATCAAAGTCAAACATGTCTAAGACTACTAGATTTCTTCAACTAACTCATGGTCTGCGATGGTCACACTACCATCCTTGACTTTCATAGTGGCTAACAAATTTATCCCCGAGAGTGGAGACAGACAGAGCATCAGAATCGTTTCTAATTCTAACTCGGCTTGACTTACGAAGGATGCGAAATAAAAGAGTGTGTAGAACCGAATCAAATAATACAAAGGCAAGGTGCCCAAGTAATGGAAGTGTACCAGACCACCGAGTCTCATGCCATAGATGTTTTTATCGGTGCTTGCATAAGCTCTTCCTTGGTGTATTATGGGCTTTGGCAAAGCACTTTCACTATTAATAACTTTGAGGTTGGCTAGCATCGCTTGACTTGGGCAACTATTAGCTCTGTGCCCTTCTTTCCCACATCTCAAGCACACTCCGGACCGGGCAAACACTTACCCCAATGATGCTTACCACGCTCTTTGCATTGTGGCTTATCTCCACCGTTTAGTTCTGTCCCTGTTGACTGTGGTTTCGACTGACTCGCACGAAAGTTTCTGGTCTATGCGGTGTCTGTACGGGGACGCTGTGAGCTTGAATTTGGTGGGTCCCATTTCCTCTTATGATTTACCATGGGTCACCAGAGTTAACCACTACCTGCATGCGATCGCGCTGCACCCAAATCAATTCCGCCACTCTCACTGCGGAGGCATAATCAGGAGGTGCTAGTGCCTGTATGAAGCCTCGAACATTTTCATCTAGTCCCATAATGAAACGCTCTGTTTTCTTCGCCTCTGTGTCTACTAGCTCGGGGCAAAGCGTGATAAGCGGGTGAATTCTCTCTCATATACCTCCACTTTGCCTCCCTGCTCGGCTCAACCGTAAGAATTACTGCTTTCTATAACGAGTGCAAAGCAGGTAAAATTTCCGCCGTAATGCTTCTTTAAATGATTCCATGTGATCGTTTCCCACGTGGCGACAATGGTTCCTCGGGCGGACTCCCACCATAAATAGGCGTCGTCTCTCAACATGAAGGTAGCACAGACACCCTCTGGGTCCTTAGGACAATTCATCAATCAAGATGATCTCAATGGAGGACAAATGACCATAACTTCGGCCCACAGTGGGGTCACCGGAAGACCCATCGAAAGATCCGGGATCATACTTCACGAAGTCCTTCGGATATCGAGACTCGAGTTGCATCGTTCGCCCCGACGATTTTTCTTGGGCGGTGAGTGGCTATCAGCTGCTCGCACTCAGAGTCTGCATAGCCTCTACCATCATAGTCATAACATTAGGGTTCCCTTGATCCGCCATCGGGCGATCGCAGTGCATTCTCCCGGCGATTTGGCTGGTCCTGGGGAGATCTCGCACGGGTGGGGTAATTTCCTCTGTTCGATGGTAGTTACGGTGGGTGTTATCATTAACTCCCGATCTCAGACCCCTTCCACGTCCTCTACCTCTCCCACGACTCTCTAGGTGGCATTTTGTCCAGTACTACAATCTGAGAGTTTCTAACTTTCGGTTTTCATTACTTTCTAACTATAAGATAGAATCACCCTTAGGGTTTAAATTCATTTACATTCACAATATAGATTTACATCATAATCATTTGCTTAATTTATAAAATACGAACGCATTACTGGCGGTGGCCTAACGCGCGTTGTTCAACCATGGGAACTACTCAGTGCTTACTCGTAAGCAAGTCTACGAACCCTTAAACCTAGGACTCGATACCAACTGTAACGCCCCTACTTTTCTATAACTAAACTCTTAGGGACATTACTACACATGCATGCATTTATAGGCCAAAGGATATAAAACGTTCTTTAAAACTCCACTTTGAAAACAAATTTGTCTTTAGGGATCCCATTAAAACATTCGAACACGCAAAAAAGAAGCGGTTTAAACATGGCCTAATTAAAATCAGGAAGTAAAGTTAAACTACGAAAACATAAAATGACAACATCGGTTTTTAAAAGAAAAATATGCGGAAGACATGTCTATTCCCATGGTCCTGGCAACGCGCCTCCGTCACTCGCCCTGCACGTCCTTAGCCTTACCTGAAAAACATTTTTAAAAGAAAGGGTGAGTATTGTAAAACAATACCCAGTAAGTGACCTCGCTACCGAGGTTTGAAATATCTGAAACACATGCAATCATGACTTTTAAACTTTGTTCAGTAATGTACATATGTGGGACCTAAAACTTTCTCATATCGTCATGACTATAATACATGACTTCCTTTTTCCTTTAAGTGGCCAATTGGTCATCCTGAGTCATTTCATTTTGAGTCCCTCACAGACCCCTGTAATCATTTGAGTCCCTCACAGACCCCTGTATGGTTTGAGTCCCTCACAGACCCCTGTATAAATTGAGTCCCTCACAGACTCCTGTAATTTGACCCATAGGGTCTCTAATGCATGTTTAACCATGCACATAATGCTCTCAGGAGACCAATGTCCACATTTTCATCAAATCATTTCATGGCATACATAACATGCATGAGGTCCCATCATTCAACATAACAATAGTGTACATGCCACAAACATCATCGTCAATATGCAAATCATAATTTCTTCATAGGCAGTTTGAAGATAATACTTTTGTAGGAAATCATGAAATATTCTCATAGAAAATGCGGTAATATCCTTACATAAGATACTGGATTATTCTTACATAACATGCAAAGATATTTTCGCATAAAATACTAGATTATACTCACATAAAATATTGAGATATCTTCACGTCGAATATCAAAGCATTCTCACATAAAATCTTGAAATATTCTCGTGTAAAATCATTAAATCTTTTTAAGTAAAATAACGTACTAATTTCACATAAAATAATGAAATTCGTTTTCTTAATTCCATTTAAAAAGTTCGCACAAGGTCCCTTACCTTAGTCTAAACTGTAGAATTCTGAGTTCAAGAGAGATTTCTTTTCTTCTCTTCTAATTCCCCGATTCTCTTTTCGAACCTATTCCACAAAACTCCTAGATTAGGGTCTCACCTAAAACAGGTCTTGAAACTGAGGCTTAAGGTTCTTCCGAAATTCTTATTTACCTTGACTTAGGTTTTTCTCCTTTTTCTTTTGAATGGGTCTTGCTTAATAATCCGTTCAATCCACGTCAATCCACGTCAAGACTCCAAGAAACCCTAAGAAGATCACGATCCGTAATCAAGTTAAACATTCAAATTAACTACGGTACCAAACTTAAAAGAACGGAGACGATGGTTGGCTTACTAACGAGTGGGGCGTTCTTAACCGGTTCGAGTTGAAGACCGAGAAATGCGACGCCGAGGACAACAACCCCCAAGCTCGCCTGGCCGACAGGCGGCAGCCGGGCCGCACTTTGCGGTGCGTGTGGCGGTGTCCGGCGGAACTCGCGGGCCGAACGTCCCTTTCGCGCGCGACAAGAGCTGCGTGGATCGGGCGTGGTGGGATTCGCGCGCAATCGTCCGGCGACGAGCGAGAACTACGAGCAAATCGGCGGCGGTAAATGTGAACAGGAGCAGTCACGATCAGCTGGAGGCACACTTGCGAACGGCGGCTGCGCTGCACGGATTTAGTGGGCTTCGACCGACGGGATTCGTGGAGGCTGTAGTTCGGCGGCACTGACGGGAACGGCAACTCACGAGCAGCCTTGTGGCCGGAATGCGCGAGACGTGGATGCTGCTCGCGTGTTTGGAGCTCCGCGGCTTGCGGTGGTGACTGGCGTGTTCTACTGCAAGACGGCGAATGCGGCAGTTCTGACGGTGAAGAACTACGGCTCGGACGGCTGGAAGGCGGCTTGGACGGCGGGAAGGCGTTTGTGCGTGGATCTGGTCGGCGGTAGGGCAACAACAATAAAGATTAGGGTTTTGGTTAGGGTACACTAGGAGATTGAAGGAGGAGAAGAGGTGATGGCAATTAGGGTTAGGGTTTCCTTTGAATTTTCAATGATAAGGAGTTTAAATACTCACAAATTAGGTCAAATTTCAAGTGTCAATTGCCACCCTCAATTAGACATTAATAACCAAAGTGCCATTGCCTCTTCCTTTTTTTTTAATTTTTATAAATAGTTATCTAAAGGAGAATATTTCGCTTTAAACTAATAAAATCAAAGACTCATTAACACCGAGCTTGATGAAATCCACTAATCCAACTAGACACACACACACAGGTTGAAAGAACGTTAAATAAAATAAATAACTAGTACCTGTGGTTGTGGTCGTCACATTAGAGAAAGGGAAAAATAAATATAAGGTATAAATAACATTATGAATATAAGGTATAAATACTTAAAATTCTAGAATTTTTTCTTTATGCAATTACAAACGCATATTACATAATCGTAATTAGACGTATGTTTAATGAACTTGAACGTAGGTGTGACACCCAAGGAAGAGGGGTACATGAATGAACTGAGTCCACATCTGAATGAGAGAGATCCTAAGGATATGAAAGTATGGTGCCCGAGGAAGAGAGGTACATGAATGAACTAAGTCCACATTCGGATGAGAGTGACCATGAGAATATGAAAGTATCATTGAGAGAGGCTTAAAAGACTTGATAGCTACTACCTATACCAACAAGGTTCACCGTCCTTTTCGGTGGCTCAATCATAGGAACTTCATAGTTAAACATCCTTGGCTTGGAGCAATCCTATGTTGTGTAATCTCTTGAAAATTTTCCTAGGGAGCATGTGAGTGAGGACAAAGAATGCTAAAAGGACTCGTGTTAGTTTGTAGGGAAAGTCTTCACTCTAGCAAGCGACTCAAGGATGATATGGTGACGTGGTCAGATCGAAGGGGATTACTGGGCACGGGCGCGTACAAATGGTATCAGATAAGAACATTTCTCAGTAAGATGTGGTTCGGGGACGAACCAAGGCAGAAGCTAGTGGCATGTGATGCTCGAGTAAGAGGGGTACATGAATGAACCGAGTCCACATCTGAATGAGAGGGATCCTGAGGATATGAAAGTATGGTGCCCGAGGAAGAGGGGTATATGAATGAACTAAGTTTATATCCAGATGAGAGTGACCATGAGAATATGAAAGTATCGTTGAAAGGTTTAAAAAAATTAATAGTTACTACCTATACAAACAAGGTGCACCTTCCTTTTTGGTGGAATCATAGGAATTTCGCAGCAAAGAGTGCTTGGCTTGAAGAAGTCCTATGTTGGGTGACTAGTAAGCGACTCATGGATGATATGGTGACGTGGTCAGGTTGCAGAGGATTCTGGGTCTGGGGCGTTACAATAAGTTTAAAGTTTTGACTGCTATAAAGTTAAATATGTGATAAACAAAAAACACATAAACTTAATTGAATTTATGAATACTTGGTTATATGTATCTGTTTGTAACTCAAATTAGTTCTAAGTTGGACTAGTCAATTCCTAGTTTCTAGGAAATAGTTAGAGGTTATTTTTAGTGTAGTCAAGTCTAAGTTCCCATTCTTATGGAGTTAGTGGGATTAGTTGTTAACATTGTGGACTCTATTTTTACACTTAAGATGTGTATTTATATGGAACATTTCAGAATTAAATAAAACAAACTTCCCATTTTTCTCATTTCTTTCTCAATAGTTACAAGAACAGTAGTATAAGAGCCATAAATTCTTAAGGGATCTGTGAGTGAAAATACGTGAAATATCTTTGAGAGAAACTGAGTGATACATCTAGAGATGAAGTTAGGATCAAATAGTCTTTCTTCATTGGCTTCACCTTTGTTGATGGTGAAAACTGAAGGGAATGAGAATCCCCGCGCAACGGAAGACGATCGAATCGTCGTGGTATCGTTGTGCAATTCGATTTTGTTAAAATTAAACTGTCTAATAGTATAGGTTAAACATGCAAACTAGAAGGAAAAGAAACAAGTTAAGAGTTACTTACTTGTTGAAGACCGTCTTCAAATTTCTTTCTACCGATGATCATGAACTCTTCGTGTTCTTCTCAACGTTCTCGATCTCCTCACACGAACAACGAATGGACACCTCCACTTGGTTACTCGGTTGTTCTACCTTAGGTAGAAGGAGAATGGTGGGATTCTACTTTGGTTTAGGGAGGTTAATTTTGAGAGAGAGTTGATTTAAGAGAGAATTTTTGATTGATTCTTTTGGTGAGAACTCCAAAAATGAGCAAATGCATAATGAACCCTTCTTGCAAAGGGGTTTATATAATGTTGATAGGTGGAGTTGAAATCTCCACCTATTTAACATTTTACCACAACCATAGGTTATTCAAATAATATTTGCATAACCACATAGAATAAGATATCTCATATCTCATTTTTCAAATCACATTTGTATTATTGTGGATTTTTAAATTGATTCACATTCAATTTAATTTCTCTTAATCTAATTTCTCCAAGTTAGCCCTAATTCAACAATTAGGCTAACCTATAGTTTATTATGAATCTCATTCACATTAAACTATATAATATATCATTCATATCTCATATAAATGACATAACTACCCTTTAGTGAACTTGAACACTTCAAATTCACACCAAAAATGTAAACCTTCTATTAATCCAGTTTGAGCCAACCGAGAGACCTTATGAACCTACAATGACGAGCTCCAATGATCCGAGATTAACCTTTCAAACTCTTTGACCCGGTTAATCAACATTCATTAGATACGGTAACACTCCACTAAATCCGTAGTTGCACTCCCGTCAGTGTAAGACAAGATGTGTCCACTAATATAATCAATGCCCATGAGTCGAACCTTCACAGGTTGTTCGTAGACCCTGCTGGGTCAAATTACAGTTTTATTCTTGTGTCTACTTCTTGCTCCTTACGTCCCCACTGCTCCTCTAATGAACAACAACGTTGTAATGGCCCAACCATACACAACACCCCTCTTGGGCCAGTGAGAGGGTGGGCGCCTGTTGTCCAAGCCCTGGAGACAACACTTGAGGGAAAAATCCCTCTAGTTTCCCTAAAGACGGGAACGAGTGAATTCCATCTCACGTAGTTAAGTTCCCAACTCCCTACTTCGTCCTGTCTCAGAGAAGATAGGCATATTGGGCGAGTAACTTTGACCACCCTCGCCTGCACTAGTCAAAGGACAATCCCATGATGCGGAGTCCATAACACGCTCAAGATTCGGTCGAGTCACTAATGGTTATCTACGAAGTTATTAGTCCATACTGTTAATGGTGTTACATCAGTAGGTCTAATAATTCTCAGTCCGATCTTGTACAATCACTTTGTACAGGATGCCCCCACTCGCGTGTCAACCATATGAACGAGTCAGATCACCTCGTTTGTATCTAATACAAAGCGGGCCCCATCCATAGCGTATCCAAGATTAGGTCTCCAACCCCATCCATATATTGTGGACCATTCGGGTCATTAACTCGAACGTGATCCTCCCTGTGTGTCCACTACATCATTCAAGTTCTAGTTCTCTCATATATTCAATGACCCTGGAGCTTAGTTTATTGGACAAACTTTGTACAATTTGCGAGACACAAATTGATGAAATAAATAACTCTTATTAATTTCAAATAGTAAATTACACACAATAAGAGATTAGGACATACATCCCAACAAGCTCCCACTTGGACTAAGCTAATGGAGCAAATATATTTCTAAAATGTACAATAATTACAATGAAGTAATACAATAACTAGGGCATTGAATACCTGTTTACAATTGTCCACTTGCCCTAGTCAGGAAGCATTCGAAGACCTAAACTCTCTAGGTGACCCTCAAACACCTTAGTCGTGAGGGGCTTTGTAAATGAATCAACAATGTTGTGCTCCGACGCTATCTGCATGACTGTCATGTCGCCGCGGTGCACAATCTCCTGTATCAAATGATACTTCCGCTCAATGTGGTTGCCTCTCTTATGGCTCCGAGGCTCTCTGGAGTTGGCTACAGCACCACTGTTGTCACAAAACAGCATGATCGCCAAGTTCATATTTGGAACAACTTCCAAATCCCTCATGAACTTCCTAAGCCAAACAACTTCCTTTGCAGCTTCACAAGCCACAACGTACTCAGCTTACATAGTGGAATTAGCGATGCATCCCTGCTTGATGCTTCGCCATACTACAGCTCCTCCATTGAGAATGAAGGACGACCCCGAAGTGGATTTCCTAGAATTCTTATCGGTCTTAAAGTCAGAATCTGTGTATCCCGTAAGGATCAAATTCCCACCGCCATACAGTAAGCTATAGTTCCTCGTTCTCCTAAGATACATGAGGATTGCCTTTACGATCGTCTGGTGATCTAATCCTGGATTGGATTGACACTTACTGACAATCCTTACTGCATAACAGATGTCGGGCCTAGTACACAACATGGTATACATGAGACTCCCTACAGCTTAAGCATAGGAGATCCGTCTGATATCTTTAACCTCTTGAGGAGTCTTAGGACATTGATCCTTAGACAAGTGAACCCCATGCCTGAAAGGCAGCAAGCCCTTCTTGGAGTTCTACATCTTATATCTAGACAACATCTTGTCAATATAAGACGCTTGAGACATGCCCAACGTTCTGTTCCTGCGGTTCTAGACTATCTGGATACGTAGAACATATTAAGCTTCTCCCAAATCTTTCATTTGGAATTGCGAAGCCAACCATTTCTTTACGTCAGTAAGGAATCCTACTCATTCCCAATGAGAAGGATATCATCCACGTACAATATCAGAAATGCGACAGTTTTGTCAAGGATTTTCTTGTAGACACAAGGCTCGTCAGCATTCTGATCAAAGTCATAAGATTTGATTGCCTCATCAAACGTTATATTCCAAGATCTCGAGGCTTGTTTCAGTCCATAAATAGACCTATGAAGCCGGCAAACCTTTCGCTCTTGATCGAATTCACTCCCAGGTCGGTTTCCAAGTAGGGGTGTTCCGCAAGCATCAACTTAAATACCCAACCTTAGACAAAACCTTCCTTAGACAGAGTTACTAATTAGTCACCATTCAAAGATCATATTTTGATTTCCTAATTCTAATTTTATTAGAACTAGAAAACCTAAGTCTAATTATTCAAGTTCTAAACACTTTAAAACTAATAGTTAACTTAAGTTACATGCATTTCTATGTTATAGTGCTTGATCATTCATCACATGATTAACTATAGACTATAACAAAAAATTCATCACATGAAATTAAATGCATGAGCATACTTTAATCTAAAAATATAACACTTATATTTAATTAAATTAAAAACATGCATTTAATTATATTATAACACTTATAATATAACCTATAATGCAAACTATATATTATAACACTTATAATATAAATGATACATGAAATGTTTAACCTAAGGTGGGATTTTAAATCTATATGACATACATTTTGCACATAGAATTAATTAAATCATACATCTCATGCATAAAATAATTAAATAGCAAAAATGGACCAGTTTTGACACTTAGGGGCATTTATTTAATTAATTAACATTAATATAACATTCATATTAATATTAATTAATAAAATAAATAAATTAAATTTTACAATTAAAAGAAAATAAAAAAAATAAAACTACCCACGAAATGCCTCAACATCAACGCCCCACAACATTCGCAGACGCTCTTGCAACAATACCCACTACGCTTGCGGCGTTGCAGCAACGCCGTGGCGATGTTGCAATGTTGCGGCGTCCAACGTCACACCTGCGCGCTCCTTGCCTCAGCGTTGCAATGGTGCTCTGCAGCTAAGCCTCCGCCTGGGATTGCAGTGTTGAGATGCCGACGAACAGCGTCTCAACGCTGTCGACAGAACAACAAGTTGCTCTTGCTCTTCTTCGTCGTTTCTCGTCTGTTTTCGCTCCGATTTCTTCACAGCATCTCATGCCACCAACGACACGGACTTACAGACTTGATTTACATTAACAAATGCCCAAAACATGGACCCTTACATTGATCTCATCAACATAATGTAAATCTAGAAAAAATGCCAAAACCGAACACATCCATTTCGCAAACAAAAATTCATCACATGAATTAAAGCATCTACCCACCTAATTTTAACAAAATCAATGAAGGGAATCGAAGTTCATAGTGAAGCGATTGCGAATCGCGCGCTCTTGATTTAGTTACAACGATAAATTCAAGAACATACAAAAACTAGATTAAGCATAAAAGTGAAATGGACAACAAGAATTTACCTTTGAAGCACCTTTCTTCAAGTGCTCCTTTCTCTACGGTCACGATCTCAGCAACAAGAACTCCAACGTGTGAAGGCACGACCACTGGATCTTCTCCATTGTTCTCTAGGTGAGGGAGGAAGGTGGGTTCCCTTTAGGAGATGTGAGGTATTTTGAGAGAGAGATGTTTTTGTTGTCTTGGAACTCTTCCAACAACAACAAAAAAAGCATTTCCAAAACCTTAACCTAGTTGCATCTCATGCAACCATATATATAGAGAAATAGGATGGAAATGACCATCCTACCCCTCATTTAATCTGTCTTTAGTATATAGTTTATATATGAATCTAATTCAGATTAAAACTATATATTATATCAATTATATCATATATAATTGATATAACTCCTCATGTATGAAATTGAACACTTTAATTTCACTCCTAACTTTATACCCTCAATATTACCATATTGAGCCAATGGAGGGATCTAATGGACCTACAGATCATGAGATCCAATGATGTGAGATTAACTGATCAAACTCTTTGATCCAGTTAATCAATATTCATTAACTACAAGTCACTCCACTATAGACTTGTAGCCACTCTCCTCACTGTAGATAATATTGTGTCCACTGATATAGTCATTACCCATGAGTCGACCCTTCACAGGTTGTTCGTAATCACAGCTGGGTCAAATTACCATTTTACCCCTGTGATTACCTCTTTGCTCCTTAAGCACCACTGATCCTCTAATGAACAACAAGTCTAAGGTCCTAACTTAGACTCATACCCTCATAGAGGGTGGGGCCCCGTTGTTCAAGACTTGGAGTCAGCTCTTAAGGGAACAACCTATCTAATTCCTTAGTAGAGGAATGAGTGAATTCCATTTTGCACAGTTAAGTTCCCAGCTACCTACGAGGTTCTGTCCCTAAGAAGGTAGGCTTATTGAGTCGGCTACAGGCCACTCTCACCCATACTAGTCTAAGGACAAACCCCTATAAGCAGGAGTTCTTAACTTGCTCAGGATTCAGGTCGAGTCACTAATGACCATCTATAAATTACTAGTCTTATCTTGTTAACGGTGTTATACTAGTTAGACTAATAATTTGCGATCCAGTCTTGTATGAACTCTTCATACAGAATGCCCCCACTCACATGTCAGCTACATGAATGAGTTGGATTACCTCATTTGTCCTAATTACAAAGTGGGCCGCATCCATGGTGTTACCAGAATGAGGTTTCCAACCTTATTCTTATACCATAGACTATTTAGGTTATAATCTTGAACTCAATCCAAATAGTGCCCACTACACTGATTTCAAGATAAATGTTATAACCTTGGAGCTTAGTTTATTGGATTTATAAAAGCAAGACTGTAATCTTATCAAAACAAATAACATTTTATTTAATTGATCAAAATTACACAAGTTTAGGGCATAAATCCCAACAATCAAATGCACAACGAGAAGCCAACAACCTGGCTCTGATACCAATTAAAGGGAATGAGAATCCCGCATGGAGTGAAGACGATCGAATAAATGTGTGGTTTCAGATGTGCAATTTGATTTTGTTAAAGTTAAATTGTCTAATAGTATCGGTTAAACATGCAAACTAGAAGGAAAAACAACAAGTTAGGAGTTACTTACTTGTTGAAGACCGTCTTCAAATTTCCTTCTACCGATGATCACGAACTCTTCGTGTTCTTCTCAACGTTCTCGATCTCCTCACACGAACAACGAACCGAACACCTCCACTTGGTTACTCGGTTGTTCTACCTTAGGTAGAATGAGAATGGTGAGATTCTACTTTGGTTTAGGGAGGATAATTTTGAGAGAGAGTTGATTTGAGAGAGAATTTTTGATTGGTTCTTTTGGTTAGAATTCCAAAATGAGCAAAGGCATAATGAACCCTTCTTGCAAAGGGGTTTATATAATGGAGATAGGTGGAATTGAAATCTCCACCTATTTACCATTTTACCATAACCATAGGTTGTGCAAATCATATTTGCATAACCACATATAATAAGATATCTCATATCTCATTTTTCAAATCACGTTTGTAGTATTGTGGTTTTTTAAATTAAATCACATTCAATTTAATTTCTCTTAATCTAATTTCTCCAAGTTAGCCCTAATTCAACAATTAGACTAACCTATAGTTTATTATGAATATCATTCACATTAAACTATATAATATATCATTCATATCTCATATAAATGACATAACTACCCTTTAGTGAACTTGGACACTCAAATTCACACAAAAAATGTAAACCTTCTATAAATCCAGTTTGAGCCAACCGAGTGACCTTATGAACCTACAGTGACGAGCTCCAATGATCCGAGATTAACTTATCAAACTCTTTGACCCGGTTAATCAACATTCATTAGCTACGGTAACACTCCACTAAAGCTCGTAGCTGCACTCCCGTTAGTGTAAGACAAGATGTGTCCACTTATATAACCAATGCCCGTGAGTCGACCCTTCATAGGTTGTTCGTAGACACTGTTGGGTCAAATTACCGTTTTACCCCTGTGTCTACTTCTTGCTCCTTAAGTCCCCACTACTCCTCTAATGAACAACAATGTTGTAATGGTCCAACCATACACAACACCCCTCTCGTGCCAGTGAGAGGGTGGGCGCCCATTGTCCAAGCCATGGAGACAACACTTAAGGGAACAACCCTTCTAGTTTCACTAAAGAAGAGAACGAGTGAATTCCATCTCGCGTAGTTAAGTTCCCAACTCCCTACTTGGTCTTGTCCTTGAGAAGATAGGCATATTGAGCAAGTAACGGTGACCACCCTCACCCGTACTAGTTAAAGGACAGACTCCCACAGAGAGGAGTTCGTAACACGCTCAAGATTCAGGTCGAGTCACTAATGGTCATCTACGAAGTTATTAGTCCATATTGTTAACGGTGTTACATAAGTAGGTTTAATAATTCACGGTACGGGCTTGTACAATCTCATTGTACAGGATGCCCCCACTCGCATGTCAACCATATGAACGAGTCAGATCACCTCGTTTGTATCTAATACAAAGCAGGCCACATCCACAGCGTATCTAGGATTAGGTCTCCAATCCCATCCATATACTATAGACCGTTCGGGTCATTAACTCGAACGTGATCCTCCCTGTGTGTCCACTACACACCGTTCAAGTTCTAGTTCTCTCATATATTCAATGACCATGGAGCTTAGTTTATTGCACAAGACTTTTAAAATTTGCGAGACACAAAGTAATGAAATAAATAACTCTTATTAATTTCAAATAGTAAATTACAAACAATACGCGATTAGGACATACATCCCAACAAAAACTACCAGGCATGGGCTATCAGAATGTAGGCCTATATGGAGGGTTGTGATTATTGGGAAACAATTAAGCAACATTATGAGATTGCTCTACTTTCTGATAACCCAACAATACAATAGATCAAGACTCACAAGGAGTGGGTCACCAGGAAGGCAAGGCTCGAGTTTAGCTATATGCACTTGTGTCTCCTGCCATATTCAAGAGAATTATGGCCTTGAAGTCGACAAAGGAGATTTGAGAGTTTCTCAAAAGTGAGTATGAAGTTGATGAGAGGATTAAAGGCTTAAAGGTGTTGAACTTGGTGCGAGAATTCGAGAGGATGCAAATGAAGGATTCTGAGTCCATTAAAGAGTACTCAGATTAGTTGATTGGGATTGCTAACAAGGAAGAGTATTAGGAACCGATTTATCTGACAATAGATTGATTCAGAAGATTCTGGTTTCAGTACCTGATAGATATGAAACAACCATTGCTTCCTTAGAAAATACTAAAGACCTCTCAAAACTCAAGGTAATAGAAGTAGTTAGTGCATTCCAAGTACAAGAGTAGAGGAGGTTAATGAGGCAAGAAGGAAGCATTGAGGGGGCACTGAAAGCTAGAGTGCAGCAGGGAGAAGGTGGAAGAGAGAAAAAGTGGAAAGGGAAGCAGTAGCGCATAGTTTGATGTAAAGGATACTGGTAGTACATGGAAGCAATGTGGGAAGTAGAATCATCCACATTTCAGATGTTGGAGAAGGCCAGATGTGAAGTGTAGAAGGTTTCATTTATTGGAGCACATTGAACGATTCTGTAAGGAAGAAAAAACTCAACAACAAGGAGGAGCACACACTGCTCAACTCTTTGTGGCTACTTGTTTCTAAGTAGTCACTCAATGTGATGGTTGTTTGGTTAATAGTGGGTGTACCAATCACATGACAAGTGACAAAGAGTTGTTCAAGTACTTTGACGAATCATTCAAGTCAAGGGTGAAGATAGGAAACGGTGAGTATCTAGAAGTAAAAGAGAAAGGCACAGTGCTAATTGAGAGTTGTGTTGGAACCAAGTTGATTACCAAGTGTTGTTTATCCTGAAGATTGATCAAAACTTGTTAAGTGTTGGTAAATTAGTAGAGAATGGATTCAAAGTGTTGTTTGAAGAAGGAAAGTGCCTCGTTTCTTATTCCAATGGGAATGACTTGTTCAAAATAAAGATGCAACACAAGAGCTTCTCGTCAGATCCACTTGAGAATGAGCAGATAGCTTTCAATTGTCAAGTGAATTACACTGAGTTATGACACAAGAGGCTGAGGCATTTTCATCAGAAAGGGTTGCAGTATCTGAAGAAAACTCAGATGGTAGTAGGAGTACCAGTTCTGGAGGAGCTGAAAACAAACTGCAGAACTTGTTTAACAGAGAAGTAAACAAGGCTTCCATTCAAGAAGTTAAAATGGAAAACAACTGAAAAAGTTGCAGCTCATCCACACTAACTCGTGGACCTCAACCAACTCTATCACTAAATGGTAGCGGTATTTCATTACCTTTATTGATGATTATACCGAGAATGTGATGGATATATTTCATGAAGCATAAGTCCAAAGTAGCTAAAGTATTTCACGAAGTTTAAGAGATGGGTTGAGAATCAAAGTGGTTGTAAGATTCAGTGGTGAGAACCGATAATGGGATTTGAATATACATCAAAAGGTTCAATTCCTTTTGTGAAGAAGAAATTTGGAATAGAGAATCAACTCACTGCTCCATATTCTCCACAACAAAATGGATTTAGCGAGAGGAAGAATAGGAGTATTATGGAGATGACAAGATTCTTATTGCATGAGAAAAACTTACTAAAGAAATTTTGGGTTGAAGCACCAAACACAACAATCTTTCTATTGAATAGACTACCTACTATGGTATTGGAGAAGAAGACACCTTATGAAGCTTGGTTTGATACTAAACCAAAAATAACAAATTTGAAGGTGTTTGGTTGTTTGTGTGTTTTTTTTATGTTCCACAGGCAAAGAGAGACAAGTTGAGTGAGAAGGTCGAACCAGGAATCTTTGTAGGCTATAGCATGGTGTCCAAGGCCTACAAGATCTATCAACCTCACACAAAGAAGATGGTGATTAGCAGAGATGTTCAGTTCTTGGAGGATAAGAGGTGGGACTAGATAAAAGAAGTAGAGGTGAAGCAATAAGAAGTCTTTCTGGATCCTAATGAATTAGTTGATGATGCACCAATTAGAGGGACTAGACTATTGAGTGAGGTGTACGAAAGAAGTAGTGTAGCTGCATTATAGCTTACAGGATATGAAGAAGCTAAAAGAGATACGAAGTGGATGGAGACAATGAAGGAGGAGTTGAGTATGATAGAGAAGAACAATGCATGGGAGCTGGTGAAGAAACTGACAGACAGGAAAGTGATTGGAGTCAAATGGGTATTCAAAACCAAATTGAACCTGCATTTACTGCATGAACAAGCTCAAGGCAAGGTTATTGGTGAAAGGGTATGCACAAGTCTGGGGAATTGATTTTTCTGAGACTTTTGCACCAGTTTCAAGAATGGACACAATTAGGTTGCTATTGGTTGTGTCAGCCCAACATGGATGGAAGGTGTATCAGCTAGATGTGGAGTCAACATTCCTAAATGGAGTGTTAGAAGAAGAGATCTACGTTGAGTTACCAGACAGATTAATCATACCAAGACAAGAGCATAAGGTTTATTTGTTGAAGAAGGCTCTCTATAGGTTGAAGCAAGCTCATAGGGCATGGTACATTAAGATGGATGATCACTTGTTGAACCTGGGTTTTGTGAAGAGTCTGAGTGAATCCACACTCTATGTGAAGAAATCAAAATCTTTGCTATTGTGATTGTATCTCTCTATGTAGATGACTTAGTGGTGACAGGAAGTGATGATGTTCAGATAGAGATGTTCAAGCAAGAAATTATGAAATTATTTGAGATAACTGATCTAGGTCTAATGCATTACTTCCTAGGTATGGAGATTCAACAAAGGCAGAATAAATTATTCCTCTGTCAGAAGAAATATGTAAGAGAGATATTGAAGAGGTTCAATATGGAGGAGTGTAAGAGTGTGAACACTCCAATGATTCAAAAGGAGAAGTTGCAAAAGGATGATGGAGAAGAACCTGCTGATGAGAATGTGTACAAAAGTCTAGTTGGATGTCTCATGTATCTCACATCCACTAGGCCTGACATTATGTATACTGTAAGTGTCTTATCTAAATTTATTCACTTTCCAAGCAAGAATCATATAGTTGCTAGAAAAAGGGTTATAAGATATTTGAAAGGCACACCATCTTTTGGATCAAATTTTGTAAAGTTGAAAATTTTGAGTTGAAAGGTTACTCGGATAATGATTGAGTTGGGTCATTGGATGATATGAATAACACCTCTTGCTATTGTTTTACATTTGAATTGCTTAGTGAATAGTCATGTTTAAATGTTTCCTGTGATTGCTTAATTTCCTTAATTAAATCTCTAAGACTCGAGTTAAATGTATGCATAAGAAAAATTTATATATGGTTTTGTTTTGCTTTTGCTTGGGACTAGTAAAATATTAAGTTTGAGGGTGTTTGATAGCACACAAAATGTGCTATTCTTAAGCATATATTTTGCTAGTTTGGATAACTGTTTCAGTGTTTTCACGAGTTTATATTGTTAGATTTCAGGAAAAGAGTAAGAATGGAGCAAAATGAGAACTTTCGAATTATTATAACTCAATTGATGCTATTTTGGCTTCTCTTCTTCACTTGGCTTCATCTTTTATGCCCAATAGCCCCAATTGAGTTATAATAATTCGAGATCTCTTATTTTGCTCCATTCTTACTCTTTTTCTGAAATCCAACAATATAAACTCGTGAAAACACTAAAACAGTTATCCAAACTAGCAAAATATATGCTTAAGAATAACACATTTTGTGTGTTATCAAACATCCCAAACTTAATCTTTTGCTAGTCATGAGCAAAACAAAAAAATCATATATAGATTTTTCTTATGCATACATTTAACTTTCAGTCGTCAGATTTAATTAAGAAAATTAAGCAATCACAGGAAACATTTAAACATGATTATTCACCGAGTAATTCAAAACTTTTACTAAGTATCCCTGCGTGCGTGTGTGATTAGCCTTCTTTCCTTTCATCCTTACTAGCCCGAAACATCTTTATCAAATTCTCCATTCAAATTCCCCCTACACTGGCTATAATTCCCAATCATTAAGTCTCCCTACACTCAAGGCAGTAACAACACTATTTAGTACTTCATTATGACTCCCAACTTGATTTTTTTTTAAGCAAAGACACTAGTTTTCACACATCGACTGCAGGGACACTTACCCAGAGCACTCGCTCAATGAGTGACCTAATTGATCATAGTGAAGATAGCTCTTTTTGTCCTTGATTCTTTTAAGGACACTTCATTCACAACAAACAAATTATTTTCTTTTCAATACATACAATCACTATAAGCATTGCACCTCATATTGTCACTTACATACTATCATGCAGTTTGACTCTCAAATCAATTCTCAAGCCTATCGAGGTCACATCAAATTTCCAATCTAATAACTTTATTCTAAGCATTCAAGACTACAGAATCAAAGGCTATGTACATACACATTGCAAGGAAAATTAAGAAACTGTTTAAATTTACTCAATTTAAGATTATGCTCTCATATTTCACAAAAATCACAAAAGATTTTAATTAAATCTCATCCTAGGTTGTCCTAATCATACTTCTGCATAAGATTAATCAAACAATTCAACACATACTCAGGACTTTCTAAAACGTTAAGTACAACGTACTTCCACACCCAAACATAAACTAAACATTATCCTCAATGTATGCAAATTAAGCTCAAATAAAAATAAGAGAGGGTAAAGGAGTGAACAATATTGTCCTAAGTGCTGGAGAACCCTTTTTCCATGCCTTTTTGTCAACCAAGTCGATAGATGAAAGCTTCTACATAACATAAGCAAAGACCCAAGTAAAGGCACTCACACTCAAAAAATAACGAAAACAAATCACACAAAAGAAATAACTGAAGGGATCGAATCATGATGAGCGATTGCGAATCACGTGTTCTTGATCTTATTACACAAATTCATATCAAGATCATAAAATCTAAGATTAAGCATGCATAATTAGATAGGACAATAAGAAATTTACCTTTGAAGAACGCTTTCTTCTTTTATTCCTTCTTCAATGATCTCTCGATCTTAACGACTCGAACCCGACACGTACGAAGATCAACCACTAGATTGAAGGGATCCAATCCCACAGCGGAAGCGATTGTTAATCGCGTGTTCTTTATTTTATTACACAGATTTCATTCAAGAATAAAATATATAAAATTAAGCATGCTTTACAACATAGGACAACAAGAAAACTACCTTTGAAGAACGCTTTCTTCTTGAGTTCCTTCTCCAACGATCACGATCTCAACAAAACGAACCCGATCCGTGTGATATTCCGCCACTAGATCTTCTCCGTTGTTCTCTAGGTGAGGGAGGAATGTGGGTTCCTTTAGGATGAGGTGTGGAGGTTTTGAGAGTAGTTGTATTTGGAACTTTTCCAACAACACAACAATGGGGAACTCTAGGATTTCCAAAGCTTCGTATCAAAGCTGCATCTTATGCAACTATTTATAGAAAAATAGGATGGAAATTACCATCCTATCCCTCCTTCATTCTCTCATTAGCATATAGTTATTGTGTGAATCTAATTCACATTAAAACTATATATTATATCAATTATATCACAAATTATTGATATAACACATCATATATGAAATTGAACACTTCAATCTCATTCCTAACTTTATACCCTCAATATTACCATGTTGATCCAACAGAGGTACCTAATGGACCTACAGTTCATGAACTCTGATGATGTGAGATTAACTGATCAAACTTTTTGATCTAGTTAATCAATATTCATTAACTACCAAGTCACTCCACTATAGACTAGTAGCTGCACTCTGCTCACTGTAGATTATATTGTGTCCATTGATATAATCATTACCCATGAGTCGACCATTCACAGGTTGTTCGTAATCATAGTTGGGTTAAATTACCATTTTACCCCTGTGATTACCTCTTTGTTCCTTAAGCACCACTGATCCTCTAATGAAAAAAAAGTCTATGGTCCTACCATAAACTCATAACCTCTTAAGCCAGTTTAGAGGGCGGGGCCCCATTGTTCAAGACCTGGACTCATTTCTTAAGGGAACAACCCATGTAATTCCTTAGTGTAGGAATGAGTGAATTCCATCTTGCATAGTTAAGTCCCCAGCTACCTACGAGGTTCTGTCCCTGAGAAGGTAGGCTTATTTAGTCGGCTACAGTACACTCTCACCCATACTAGTCTAAGGACAAACCCTATAAGCAGGAGTTCATAACTTGCTCAGGATTCAGGTCGAGTCACTAATGACCATCTATAAATTATCAGTCTTCTCTTGTTAACGGCCCTATACTTGTTAGACTAATAATTTGCTGTCTAGTCTTGTATGAACTCTTCATACAGGATGCTCCCGCATGTCAACCACATGAATGAGTTGGATTACCTCATTTGTACTAATTACAAAATGAGTCGCATCCATGGTGTTACCAGAATAAGGTTTCCAACCTTATTCTTATACCATAGACCATTTTGGTTATACTCTTGAACACAATCCAACTAGAGTCTACTACACTGATGTTCAAGATGTATTATAACCTTGGAGCTTAGTTTATTGGATTTGTAAAGCAATAATATAATTTTATCAAAACAAATAACTTTTTATTTATTTGATCAAAATTACATAAGTATAGGACACAAATCCCAACAATCTGCCACTTGACCTAAAACTTGTGGAGTACTAAACATTACAATAATGTAAATACAATAAACTAGGGCATTGAAACCCTTTGTACAATATACTCCCACTTGCCCTAATTTGGGAAGATTTATAAACTTAGACCTTCTAGGTGACTCTCAAATACTTTAGTCGTGACAGCTTTTGTAAAAGGATCAACAATGTCGAGCTCTGACCCTTGATGCATTATCTCCCAGATGAGATGATATTTCTGCTCAATATGCTTACCCCTCTTGTGACTTCGGGGTTCCCTTGAATTTGCCACGGCACCACTGTTATCACAATACAGTTTGATGGGCAATCTCATATTTGGAATAACTTCAAAATCTAACATGAATTTCCTTAACCAAACGACCTCTTTAGCTACTTCACAAGCTGCTACATATTCGACCTCCATGGTGGAATCAACGATGCATCCCTGCTTGACGCTTCACCATACTACATCTCCTCCGTTAAGAGTACATATTGACCCTGATGTAGATTTCCGATAATCTTTATCAGTTTGAAAGTCAGAATCTGTGTATCCTGTAAGGATCAAATCCTTAGCCCCATACACAAGCATGTAGTTCTTTGTTCTCTGTAGATACTTAAGGATCGTTTTAACCACTGTCCAGTGTTCAGGTCCTGGATTGGATTGATACCTACTGACCATTTCAACTTCAAAACGGATGTCTAGCCTAGTACACAACATAGCATAAATCAGTCTCCCAACAACTGATGCATAAGGAATCCATCTCATGTTCTCAACTGTTTGAGGCGTCATAAGACATTATTCCTTAGACAAATGAACTCCATATCTAAGAGGCAATAAACCCTTTTTGGAGACTTGCATCATAAACCTCAACAACACCTTGTCGATGTAAGATGTCTGAGACAAGGCTAGTGTTTTATTCTTGCAGTTCTCTTGGGATTTTTGTCCTAATCTCGTGTTTGTAATATATTGTTTGAAATCAATAAGAGTTATTCATTTCATCACTTTGTGTCTCGCAATATTTATAAACTTTTCCAATAAACTAAGCTCCAGGGTCATTAAATTTATGAGAGAAGCGAAACTTGAGCGGTGTGTAGTGGACACACAGGGAGGATCACGTTCGAGTTAATGACCTGAACGGTCTCATGATATATGATAGGGTTGGAGACCTAATCTCGGATACACTGTGGATGCGGCCCGCTTTGTATTAGATACAAACGCGAGGTGATCTCGACTCGTTCATGTGGTTGACATGCTGAGTGGGGGCATCCTGTGCAATGAGATTGTACAAGACCGGACCGTGATTTATTAGACCTATTGATGTAACACCGCTGACATGTGAGGGACTAATAACCGTAGATGACCATTAGTGACTCGACACGAATCTCGAGCGTGTTACTTAACTCCGCATCATGAGGGTCCATTCTTTGACTAGTACGGGTGAGGGTGGTCACGATTACTCACCCAATATGCCTATCTTCTCAGTGACGTAACCAAGTAGGGAGCTGGGAACTTAACTACGCGAGATGGAATTCACTGCTCCCACTTTAGGGAAACTAGAGGGTTGTTCCTTGAGTGTTGTCTCCATTGCTTGGACAACGGGCGCCCACCTTCACAATATGTGTATGGTTGGACCATCACAATATGTTGTTCATTAGAGGAGCAGTGGGGACTTAAGGAACAAGAGGTAGACACGGGGGTAAAACGGTAATTTGACCCAGCCATGTCAACGAACAACCTGTGAAGGGTCGACTCATGGGTATTTGTTATATCAGTGGACACGTAATATTCTGCACTGACGGGAGTGCAGCTACGGGCTATAGTGGAGTGTTAGCGTAGCTAATGAATGTTGGTTAACCGGGTCAAAGAGTTTGACAGGTTAATCTCGGATCATTGGAGCCCGTTGCTGAATGTCTATTAGGTCCCTCGGTTGGCTCCACCTGGATTAAAAGAAGGGTTAATGTATTGGTATAAAATTGAAGTGTTCAATTTCACTTTAAGGGCATTTATGTCATTTATATGAGATATGAATGATATAAGATATAGTTTAATGTGAATGAGATTCATAATTAACTATAGGTTAGTCTAATTCTTGAATTAGGACTAATTGGAGAATTTGATTGAGAGAAATTAAATTGGATGTGATTCAATTTAATTAATCCACAATTATTTGCAAATGAGATTTGCAATATGAGATATGAGATATCTTATATTATGTAGTTATGCAAATGAGATTTGCATAACCTATAGTTGTGGTAAAGTGGTAATAATGAGGAGATATTAACTCCCTCATTCCACTATTTAAACCCTTTGCAAGAAGGGATTAGAGATTACTTCTCTCATTTTTTAGTTTTTCACAAAAGAGAAGAAGAAAGTTCTCTCTACTTTCTCTCTAATCTCCTCCCTCTCCAAAATACAAAAGGTTCCCACAAACCTCCCTTCTCCAAAAGAGAACAACCGAGAAGGCCAATTGGTGGTGTTCAAGACCATTTTGTGGGAAGAGTTCGTTGAGTTCGAGGAACACGAAGAGTTCGTGATTTTGAGGAAGAAACTTTGAAGAAAGTCTTCAACAAGTAAGTGCCTTTATTCTTACTGTTTTTCTTCCTTTTTTTTCCAGCATGTTTAGCCTAGATCTATTGTAGATCATTTTAATATAACATTGTTGCATATTGATACCACGGCGATTCAATCGTCTTCCGCTGCGTGGGATTCTGATTCCCTGCAATTGGTATCGAGCCATCTCGATGGTTCTTCAATTTATGCAATCGCTTTTATTAAAATTTGGTGGGTTTTCGCCATGATTTATGTGATAAATTGTTGGTTTGCATAATGGATGTTTCGGTTTTTGGCACTTTTAGATTTATTTTTTGTTTGATGAGATCAAATGTAAAGGGCCCGTGTTTTTGGGCATTTTAGAAAATAAATCGAGTCTGTAAGTCCGTGTCGTTCGTGGCAAGTGTTGCTATGAAGAAATCGGAGCGAAAACAGGCGAAAATCGGTGGAAGAACAACAAAGTGTTTGTTGTTCTGTCGATGGCGTTGAGACGCTGCCCAACGGCGTCTCAACGCTGTTCTCGCGGGCGGAGGCGCTGCTGCAGAGTGGCGTTGCAACGCTGGGCGTAGCGTTGCAATGTCGCTGGCGTTGAGAACGCGGCTCAACGCTGTAGGCCACAGCGTTGCAACGCTGCCCACGTTGAAGAGCGGTTGCTGGCAGTTTTTTCGCGAGAAGTGGGCAGTTCATCACTTAGTGGGGCGGTTTATTTCGGTTTTTATATATTTTATTATTTATAAAATGTATTTTATTTATTTATTTAATTATTTTATTAAATAATATTAATATAAATGTTATATTAATGTTATTTAATTAAATAATTTCCCTTAGGTGCCAAAAATCGGTCCATTTTTGCTATTTAATTATTTTATGCATGAGATGTATGATTTAATTATTTCTATGTGCATATTGTATGTCATATAGATTTAAAATCCCACCTTAGGTTAAACATTTCATGCATCATTTTTATATTATAAGAGTTATAATATAGTATGCATGATAAGATTATATTAGTAAGAGTTATAATATAATGTTTGTATGTTTTAATTTATTTAATATAAGTGTTATATTTTTAAATTAAAAGCATGCTCATGCATTTAATTCATGTGATGAATTATATTATGTTATAGTATATAGTATTATTCATGTGATGGATGATCAAGCACTATAACATAGAAATACATGCAACCTAAGTTAATTATTAGTTTTAAAGTGTTTAGAACTTGAATAATTAGACTTAGGTTTTCTAATTTTCTAATGAGATTAGAAATTTAGGAAATCAAATATAACCTATGAATGGTGACTGATAAGTAACTCTGTTTAAGGAAGGTTTTGTCTAAGGCTGGGGTATTTAAGTTGACGCTTGCGAACACCCTACACCAAAACCGACACAGGAGTGAATTCGCCTCGTTGATTCTTAGGTTATATTCTCGTGAGTGTGGTTAATTAAGTGTTAATTAATTTACTCACATAGACCTAAGTTAATAATGTGATTATAAACTTAGGTTAATACCATATAAGAGTTATATTGGTAGACTTAGGTAAATTTTAGCCGGTTTATCTAGGTCAATCCCTAATAAAAATTAAAGTGTTGAGTGGGAGGAAATAAAGTGTATGAGATAAATTTAAATTTCCAACCACAAATCTCCATTAAGTCCGCACCGTGAGATCTATACTCGGCCTCGTGGTGCAAATCGGAGTGTCCCCCTTCGGATGGCATTTGAATAGGTCAATATCATCGTGGATGGAGAGAGTACTTATAGTGAGTGGGAGCGGAACTTGTGAAAAACGAGACCCACGGTCTCTTCTTTTTCGATTCACACCGTGAGAAGCCTATGATCTGCACGCTAGTTTGGCTTTGGACCGGACAATCCCTTCCAGAGGCTTGATCATAGGAGTCTGGAACACCGTGAATTCTCAAAAGGATCTGATTTCCTAGTTGGTTTTCCTTCTTGGTTCACCCTTCGATGGCTCTTGTTTGGGCGGATGCTTGGAAACTTAAAGATTGAGGTGACACTCACGCAATTCGTTAAGTGTTAATGAATTCGACCGAACAATGGTAATTGGACGCCTAATGGAATAAGAGTTATTCTGGGATGAGGGTCTGATCGAGAAAGTCTCGTCCTAGAGGAGGAGTGTTCTGTTCACCCTTCGGTGGCGGTCATTCTAAACCTTTAGGGTATCATTGCAAAATTTTGAATGACCTAGGGATCATGAAACAATTTTGCTAAAACTTGATTGGTTTGCAAAAGTTTTTTGCGAGACTAATAAAAAGGTTTTTCTTATTTTTTCAGCTAAAAATGTCTAGCGCAATAATAGCTTTACTCGCTTCGGATAAGTTAGTGGGAGATAATTACCAAAGTTGGAAAAACAACATTAATACAATTTTGGTACAAGACGACATAAAGTTCGTGCTATCTAAGGAGTTTCCTCAGATGCCGGGCTCGACCGCGTCGCGAAGTGTTCGCGACACGTACGATCGCTGGATCGGGGCCAATGAAAAGGCCAAGGTCTACATAATTGCCAGCATGTCTGATGTCTTGGAAAAGAAGCATGAGCTGATGGTTTCCGCTAAGGAGATCATGGAGTCCTTGCAGGAAATGTTTGTAAAGCAGTCCTTTCAGGTCCGACATGACTCGCTCAAATACGGGATACACAGATTCTGATTTTCAGACCGATAAGTATTCTAGAAATTCCACCTCGGGGCCAGCCTTCATTCTGAATGGAGGAGCTGTAGTATGGCGAAGCATCAAGCAAGGATGCATCGCTGATTCCTCTATGGAAGTGGAGTATGGTGCGGCTTGTGAAGCTGCAAAGGAAGTTGTTTGCCTTAGGAAGTTCATGACAGATTTGGAAGTTGTTCCTAACATGAACTTGCCCATCACAATGTTCTGTGATAACAGTGGTGCAGTAGCCAACTCACGTGAGCCTCGGAGCCATAAAAGAGGCAAACACATTGAGCGCAAGTATCATCTGATACGGGAGATTGTGCACCGCGAGACGTGGCGGTCACGCAGATAGCGTTGGAGCACAACGTGGGCCGATCCATTTACAAAGGCCCTCACGACTAAGGTGTTTGAGGGTCACCTGAGAGTCTAGGTCTTGAGAGATTCCCGACTAGGGCAAGTGGGAGATGTGTAAACAATTATTCAATTCCCTAGTTTATTATATTACTGTTGTAATTTATGTACATTTACGAAGGTGTGTAGTGGACACACAGGGGAGGATCACGTTCGAGTTAATGACTCGAGCGGTCTCTGATATATGGATAGGGTTGGAGACCTAATCCTAGATACAATGTGGATGCGACCCGCTTTGTATTAGATACAAACGAGGTGATCTCGACTTCGTTCATGTGGTTGACATGCGAGTGGGGGCATCCCAATGCAATGAGATTGTACAAGACCGGACCGTGATTTATTAGACCTCTGGCGATGTAACACCGCTGATGAAGGGACTAATAACCGTAGATGACCATTAGTGACTCGACACGAATCTTGAGCGTGTTACGGACTCCACATGCGCGAGTGTCCGTTTCTTTGACTAAATGCAGGTTAGGGTGGTCACGATTACTCGCCCAATATGCCTATCTTCTCGTGGACAAAACAAAGTAGGAGTGAGGAACTTAACTACGCGAGATGGAATTCACTGCTTTCACTTTTTAGGGAAACTAGAGGGGTTGTTCCTTTGAGTCTTTGTCTCCGGGCTTGGACAGCGGGCACCCACCTTCTCACCGGCCCGAGAAGGGTGTTGTGTATGGTTGGACCATCACAATATGTTGTTCATCGGAGGAGCAAAGTGGGGACTTAAGAAACAAGAGGTAGACACAGGGGTAAAACGGTAATTTGACCAGTAGTGTCTCACGAACAACCTGTGAAGGGTCAACTTGTAGCTGCACTCTCCTCACTGTAGATAATATTGTGTCCACTGATATAGTCATTACCCATGAGTGGACCCTTCACACGTTGTTCGTAATCACAGCTGGGTCAAATTGCCATTTTACCCCTGTGATTACCTCTTTGCTCTTTAAGCACCACTAATCCTCTAATGAAAAACAAGTCTTAGGTCCTACCTTAGACTCATACCCTCATAGAGGGCGGGGCCCCGTTGTTCAAGACCTGGAGTCAGTTCTAAAGGGAACAACCTATCGAATTCCTCAGTAGAAGAATGAGTGAATTCCATCTTGCACAGTTAAGTTCCCAGCTACCTACGAGGTTCTGTGCCTGAGAAGGTAGGCTTATTGAGTTGGCTACAGGCCACTCTCACCCATACTAGTCTAAGGACAAACCCCTATAAGCAGGAGTTCTTAACTTGCATAGGATTCAGGTCGAGTCACTAATAACCATCTATAAATTACGAGTCTTATCTTGTTAACGGTGTTATACTGGTTAGACTAATAATTTGCGATCCAGTCTTGTATGAACTCTTCATACAGGATGCCCCCACTCGCATGTCAACTACATGAATGAGTTGGATTACCTCATTTGTACTAATTACAAAGTGGGCCGCATCCATGGTGTTACCAGAATGAGGTTTCCAACCTTATTCTTATACCATAGACTATTTAGGTTATAATCTTGAACTCAATCCAAATAGTGTCCACTACACTGATTTCAAGATAAATGTTATAACCTTGGAGTTTAGTTTATTGGATTTATAAAAGCAAGACTGTAATCTTATCAAAATAAATTACACTTTATTTAATTGATCAAAATTACACAAGTTTAGGGCATAAATCCCAACAATCTCCCACTTGACCTAAAACTTGTGGAGTACTAAACATTACAATAATGTAAATACAATAAACTAGGGCATTTAAACCCCTTTGTACAAAATACTCCCACTTGCCCTAGTTGGGGAAGACTTGTAAACCTAGACCTTCTAGGTGACTCTCAAATACTTTAGCCGTGAGAGCCTTTGTAAAAGGATCAACAATGTTGTGCTATGAGGCTATCTTCGTGACAATCACGTCTCCTCTATGCACGCGATCTCCTGGATGAGATGATACTTAATCTCTATGTGCTTTCCTCTCTTGTGACTTCCGGGTTTCTCGAATTTGCCATCGCACCACTCATTATCGCAATCTGACGTGATGGGCAAAGTCATATTTGGAACAACTTCGAAATGTACATAAATTTCCTTAACCAAATAAAACCTCCTTAGCCGCTTGCTTCACAAGTCGCTACATATTCGCCCTCCATGGTGGAATCAACGATGCATCCTTGCTTGACGCTTCTCCATATTCTGACTCCTCAGTTAAGAGTGAAAACTAACCACGATGTATATTTTCGAGAATCTTTATCGATCCGAAAGTCGAAATCAACTGTATCCTGTAAGGATCAAAGCCTTAGCCCCATACACAAGCATGTAGTTCCTTGTTCTCAAGATACTTAAGGATTGTTTTAACCGTTGTCCAGTGTTCAAGTCTGGATTGGATTGATACCTACCGACCATCCCAATCGCAAAAACAAATGTCAGGCCTAGTACACAACATGGCGTACATCAGGCTCCCAACAGCTCATGCGTAAGGAATCAGTCTCATATCCTCAACTCCTTGAGGTGTCTTAGGACACTTTGTTTAGACCAATGGATTCCATGTCTAAAAGGAAACAAGCCCTTTTTGGAATCTTGCATCTTAAACCTTGACAACACTTTGTCTATGTATGATACTTGAGACAAGGCTAGTGTTTTATTCTTGCGGTTCCGAACAATCTGGATCCCAAGAACAAACTGCGCATCACCCAAATCTTTCATTTGGAATTGCGTAGCTAGCCATTCCTTGATGTCAGTAAGATAACCTACATCATTCCCAATGAGTAGGATATCATCCACATAGAGAATTAGGAAAGCGACAGAACCATTGATGATTTTCTTGTAGACACAAGATTCATCATCATTTTGGTCAAAACCATAAGATCTGATAGCTGATAGCACACAAAATGTGCTATCCTTAGGCTTAATAATTGCTAGTTTTACAAGGCTTTTACGTGTTTAATTCATTCAATTTCAGGTTAAGAGCTTAAACGGAGCTAATGGAGATAAATTGGATCACTCGGGATCGAAACGAGGCTTTTTGGAGCTAAAAATAATATCAATTAGAAGTGAAAGGACTAAACCAAGTTTGAAGACAAGAGAAGATGGCGTTGCAACGCCATATATATAGCGTTGCAACGCCGAACGTCTTTGTGAAGTCGTATTGAAGACTACGAGGGCAATGGCGTTGCCACGCTGCTTTGCGGCGTCGCAACGCTAGATCGATAAGGCGCGCGCATGAGAAGCGCGCGCAGAGGCGTTGCAGCGCCGCTTTGCGTGTCGCAACGCCGGATCGATGAGGGGCAGCGCGCGTTAAAGCGGCGTGCGTTGCAACGCTGTCGATAGTTTCCATATTTACCACGCGTTTAAGGTACAGCGTGGCAACACTGTCCCTAGCGTTGCAACGCTGCCCCATTGAAGCCTATAAATACAACCTTATGATTCTTGCAAGAGGGGAGCCGAATTTGGTTGAGTTTTGCCCTAATTTGAAACACACCTTGTAAGAAGAGAAAAATAGTGATTTTGGGAGCTAAAGCATTCGTGGAGGCTCGAGATCGAAGACGGGAGCTCGGAGACGAAGGACCGGCATCGACACCTAAGTTTATTTCTCTTTCTTTCAATTTGTTATAGCGTTCTAAAATGTTTCTACTTGTTTAGTTTGTTTTTCATGTGATTTAGAGTAGCTAAACATTGTAGTAGGATTTGATTTACTTGTTATGACTTTCTTGCTATGTTTTGAAGCATGTTTTGTCCTTATTTTTTCCAATTCGTTCTGACTTCTTAATTTGTTGATTTAAGTGGACTCGAGAGATAAAGCTTGAAGTAGAGCAAAATTGTCAAGACCCTTAGAAGTCTGGCACGAGAGTGACCTAGAAATCTTAGGGAAACACATAAAGAAGTTGCTTAATGCCATGCATGTTGTAGGTTCATATGGAGACTATGAGTTTATTGCATGTGTGAGGCTCACTAAGAACCGGGAGGTTTTCTTGAGAATTTTACTTCTTGTTTATAAATTCATATCATGCGGTCAATGCATGTGTAGTTAGGGTATTAACTTGTAAAATCACTTCCTTTAATTCTACCAATTTGTGTCTCCACATGTTTGTTTGTTTGGTTGTCTTATTTGTCAAACACCTATCCATGTTTTGTTGCTTTAGCTAAATTTGAGAATTAGTATCTTAGTACTTAATTAATCTAGAAACCAATTCTCGAGGACGATACTTGGACTCATAAATCAATATACTAAAATTTGACCCGTACACTGCGGTATTGCAATATAATAAATATCACGCAATAAGTTTTTGGCGCCGTTGCCGGGGACTGGCGATTATTTAGATTAATTAATATTAAGATAAAATTTGACATTTTAGACTAAAGCTTGTTTGTTTGTCTCTCCTTAATTGTTTTGTGTGATTGTTTGTTTCCATATTTGTGTGATTTTAATTTTGTGTGTTTTTTGAGTCTTTGTTTCCTGCTTTGGTTGTGTTGATATTGTGTGAAGTCTGGTTGTGAAATTACTGATTTTGCAAGTATGACTTTGCATAATTTTGAGTTTTCACCATTCTATTGTCCCTCTCAGGACCCTAGTTTTGTGCATCATGATTTTTCTGAATACCATGTGTCTAATGTTTACCATTCTGTACCTGACATATATGAAAATTCACATGAGGGTAGTTATTTAGGCACTTGGAACCATAGTTTTTCATACCTTAACCAACCCCTTGAAAAATCTTCGCTTGTGGACCAATTGATGGAATATACCTTAGAATTGAAAATTAAAAATTTGGTTCATGATGAATTCGAAAGGTTGGATAGGTTGGAAGCCGAGGTGGTAAGACTTTGGGAAATAGTGTAGGATAGATCCCAGTATCTTAAACAATTAGTAGTTTCCCTTAAGACCTTACAGGAACAATTTCTATTCCTTACCACTCAAGAGATGCCACCTAGGAGGATTTGTTCAGATGATAATGAGGATAGTTTGGGGGAGACTGAGGCATACCATGATAAGGTTAGTGAGGAAGGCAGTGGTGATACATTTAGTTCCACAGGGGAGATCCAGGTGATAGAGCTAGGGGCTGAGAAGTCTTCTTTCCTTTTATCCCCAGAAAATCCCTTTAGTTTTGATAACCGTTTGTCCTACACTCACGAGTCTTGTTTTGATTTCTGTTCTTCTGTGTTATTAAATAAAAATCCAAAAAATAATTTTCTGTCTGGGGCTCAAGAAAAACAGGTTAGCCTTTTTGACTTAGAAGGCTACATCGATTCGAGCAAGAAGGGCCCAAAGAAATATGAGCAATTTTATGTGCCCTGATAAGTCACTGTTTAGCTAAAGACGTTAAAGAAAGCGCTTCTTGGGAGGCAACCCAAGTTTTATGTTTTATGTCTTTATTTTTTGTTTGATTTTCTATTTGTTTGTGTTTCTTTTTTTTATCTAATTTCTTTCTTTTTGTTCATCCAGGTGTATGACCAAGGGGAGAGCTGCAGATTTGCACCCTTTTGATCCTGAGATCGAGAGGACCTGTAGGAGACTCCTAAGGGAAGGAAGAGCAGAACCTCAAGAAATGGCTGATCAGGGAGCTCATCAATAACCTAAACCTATCGGGAGTACTTCCAACCTGTGTTTAATTCTCGAGCAGTGGAATAGTCCATGCCCTATCAATGCTAACAATTTTGAACTTAAGACAGGACTAATACAAATGGTTAGGGACGGTGCTTTCAGAGGCCTAGCCACGAGAAGATCCTAACTCTCATCTTCAAAACTTCTTGGAAATCATGGTACATTTAAAATGAATGGTATCTCTGTGATAGTATTCGCTTACGTCTCTTTCCTTTTTCTTTGCAGGGTAGAGCCAAAGAATGGCTAGGGTCCCTTCCCTCAGGGAGTATCACTTCAGGGGAGGTTGGCCCAAGCCTTCATGACCAAATTCTTTCCACCAGTGAAAGCTGCAAAGTTAAGGACTGAGATTGGAACATTCAGGCAGCAAGAGGGAGAGCAACTATTTGAAGCATGTGAAAGGTACAAAGACATGCTCAGGAGGTGCCCACAACATGGCTACCCAGATTGGCTCCAGGTGCAACTGTTCTATAATGGACTGGAAGGTAAGACCAGACCATTCGGATACCACCTTCTTTGGAGGGGCTTTCATGGCGGCTTTGTGTGCGTAAGCACGTGCCCTCCGGGAGGAAGTGTCAATCGCTAGCTACCCGGTGGCCTCACAGAAGTGACAGATCTAAGCCAGTAGCTGGATTATATCAACTGGATGAGGTAACCTTCCTTCGATCTCATATGGCATCCCTCACTCATGCCCTGAATAATTTTGCAGGATCACCACAAACAGGGATCTCCTCTCAATGCTCCCAGCTCAATGGAGAATCCACTATGGAGCAATTGCACTACTTGAACAACAGAAACAACACCTATGGGGGAAATCAGACTCAAAATAACCTACCAACACATTACAATCCAGGTTTGAGGTATCATGAAAACTTTTCTTATGCTAACCACAAAAATGTGTTGAATCCCCTCTGAGGCATGCTTACACATCGAGAGGAAATCATCTCTGAAGACACATTGCACTCCTTCATAGCCGAATCCGTCCAGTCGGTCTAACCAAATGAAGAATGCGATCACCGATTTATCTCGTATAGTGACCATCATGGAGCTGCAATAAAGAATATAGAGACCAGATTGGCCAAATGAACACATCACTCCGGTAGCGCAAGCAAGCAAGGAAAGAAACACCTTGAGGGAGTGCAGTCTAGCTAAAGACGTTAAACAAAGCGCTTCTTGGGAGGCAACCCAAGCTTTACTTACTTTTGTTTTCATGTCTTTAGCTTGCTTTAGTTTGTTGTTGTTTTTCAATTCTTAGTTAATTGTTGTTTTGCTTTGTAGGTTGTGGTGACGTCCTTCTTCGTTGAAATCCATGCTCCGTTACGAGGAACTCCAACACACATGCCTTGGCTATCCAAAGAATCTCGAAAAGATCCCCATTACCCAGAGACGATGTATTGTACACTCTTACCCTTAAACGTCATTTATGCTTAGTGCAAACATTGGGGACAATGTTTAGTTTAAGTTGGGGGTGGGATGTGTTTATTTGTGTTGTGATTGTCACGAGTATGTCTTTGAATCGTTGGTTGATCTCTTACATAAGTATGAGTATGATAGCCTAGGATGAGATTTAATTGGAAATCATTGTGATTCTTCTTTGAAACTTGAGGGCATGACATGAATTTGAGTTAATTTAATTTTTCTTGAGTTTTTCTGCACCATTATGCACATAGCATGTGTTCTGTAGTTTTGAAATGCTTAAAACAAAGTTATTAGGCTTAGAAGTTTGATGTCACCTCGATAGGTCTAAGAACTGATTTGAGAGTTAAAACTGTAGAATAGGGTGAATGACAATATGAAGTGCATGATCTGTATAATATGTGAATATTTTTTGTTTTCTGTTGTTTGTTGCTAAAGAAAAAAAATCGTGAGGGCAAAAAGAGCTACCTCCACTGTGATCAGTTAGGCCACTCATTGAGCGAGTGCTCTAGGTAAGGGTCCCTGCAGTGGATGTGTGAAAGCTAGTGTTCTTGCATAACAAAAATATATAATAATGATTAAGTGCTAAATAGAGTTATTTATTTCTTGAATGTGGAAGACTCAAGGATTAGTAATTATGACCAGTGTAGGGGGAAGTTGAATGGAGAGCCTAATAAAGTTGATCCGGGCTTAGTAATAATGAAGGGAACATAGGCTAATCCCACACACACGTAGGAACACTTAGGAAAAGTTTTAAATTGCTTGTTGAAGTGTTATGTTTAAGTGTTTCCTGTGATTGCAAAATTTTCTCTTAAAACTTTGAGGCTTGAATCAAATGTATGTTTAAGAACAATCTGATGTTTGATTCTGTTTTTTCTCGGGACTAGCAAAAGTTTAAGTTTGGGGTGTTTGATAGCACACAAAATGTGCTATCCTTAGGCTTAATAATTGCTAGTTTTATAATGATTTCAAGGCTTTTACGTGTTTAATTCATTCAATTTCAGGTTGAGAGCTTAAACTGAGCTAATTGAGATAAATTGGATCACTCGGGATCGAAACGAGGCTTTTTGGAGCTAAAAATAATATCAATTGGAAGTGAAAGGACTAAACCAAGCTTGAAGACACGAGGAGATGGCGTTGCAACACCATATATAGCGTTGCAACGCAGCGCGTGTTGTGTGTAGTGTATTGAAGACTATAGGCGATGGCGCGTAACGCCGCTTTGCAGCGGCGCAACGCTAGATCGGCTGGGTGTACGCATGAGAAGTCGCGCATGCAGGGGCGTTGCAACGCGCGCTTGCGTCGCAACGCCGGATCGATAGGACGCCGCGTTAAGGTAGCGGCGTTACAACAACGTCGTCCCTGGCGTTACAACGCTGTCGATAGTTTCCATATTTACCACCGCGTTTAAGGTGCAGCGTTGCAACGCTATCCCTAGCATTGCAACGCTGCCCCATTGAAGCCTATAAATACAACCTTATGATTCTTGCAAGAGGGAGCCGAATTTGGTAGAGTTTTTCCCTAATTTGAAATACACCTTGTAAGAAGAGAGAAAAGAGTGATTTTTGGAGCTAAAGCATTCGTGGAGGCTCGAGATCGAAGACGGAGAGCTCGGAGACGAAGGACCGGCATCAACACCTAAGTTTATTTCTCTTTCTTTCAATTTGTAATAGCGTTCTAAGACATTTCTACTTGTTTAGTTTGTTTTTCATGTGATTTAGAGTAGCTAAACATTGTAGTAGGATTTGATTTACTTGTTATGACTTTCTTGCTATGTTTTAAAGCATGTTTTGTCCTTATTTTTGGCAATTCGTTCTGACTTCTTAATTTGTTGATTTAAGTGGATTCGAGAGATAAAGCTTGAATTAGAGCAAAATTGTCAAGATCCTTAGAAGTCTGGCACGAGAGTGACCTAGAATTCTTAGGGAAACACATAAAGAAGTTGCTTAATGCCATGCATGTTGTAGGTTCATATGGAGACTATGAGTTTATTGCATGTGTGAGGCTCACTAAGAACCGAGAGGATTTCTTGGAATTTTACTTCATGTTTATAAATTCATCTCATGAGGTCAATGCATGTGTAGTTAGGGTATTAACTTGTAAAATCACTTCCTTTAATTCTACCAATTCGTGTCTCCACATATTTGTTTGTTTGGTTGTCTTATTTGTCAAACACCTATCCATGTTTTGTTGCTTTAGCTAAATTTGAGAATTAGTATCTTAGTACTTAATTAATCTAGAAACCCATTCTCGAGGACGATACTTGGACTAATAAATCACTATACTAACACTTGACCCGTACACTGCGGTATTGCAATATAATAAATATCACGCAACAATAGCCTCATCAAATCTTATATTCCAAGACTTAGAGGCTTATTTCAGTCCATAAATCGACCTTTTAAGCCTGCAAACCTTTTGCTCTTGTCCTGGTTTAATGAACCCTTTGGGTTGCTCCATGTAGATGGTTTCCTCAAGATTGCCATTCAAAAAGGTTGTCTTGAAATCCATTTGTCATACCTCATTGTCATAATATGCGACAATGGCAAGAAGGATACAAATAGACTTTACCATAGCAACAGGTGAAAAGGTCTCTTCATAGTCAACCCCTTCAACCTGGGTATAACCCGTTGCTACTAGTCTAGCTTTAAAGGTTTGCACCTTCCCATCAACACCACGTTTTCTCTTGTAGATCCACTTACAACCTATAGGTTTTACCCGATCAAAGCTTATCTACAAGATCCCAAACAGAATTGAAGTGCATAGACTCCATTTCTCGGTCCATGGCTATGATCCATTTGTCTTTGTCAATGTCAACCATTGCTTGATTATAAGTCAATGGATCCTCGCAGTTGTCACCTGGTATAACAACTTGGGTTTCAGCTAAACCCATGTAACGGTCAGGCTGTATCACAACCCTCCCACTACGTCGAGGCATACTTAACTCTTGAGATGGACCCTCTAGACTAGACAAACTAGTATCAACAACTCTTGTTGACGTACTAGTGTTCTTATTAGCAAGCTTTGCTATTGTTCCATCTAACTCACTCAACACTACCTTACTTTTTGGTTTGTGGTTTCTTATGTGGTCCTCCTCCAAGAAAGTGGTATTTGTCGACCCAAAAACCTTATCTTCCTTAGGATCATAGAATAAACCACCTCTTGTTTCTTTTCGGTATCCTACGAATAGGCACAACTTTGAACGTGAATCCAACTTCTTTGGATTTGTCACAAGCACATGTGCTGGACAACCCCATATTCTGAAGTGACATAAACTACCTTTACGTCCTTTCTAGAGTTCAAAAGGTGTTTCAGAAACACTTTTGGAGGGCTCATTATACAAAATGGATACTGCAGTCTCCACTGCGTAACCCCAAAAGGAACTAGGGAGATGAGCATAACTCATCATTGATCGAACCATGTCCAACAAGTTTCTATTTCTCCTTTTCGATACACCGTTTTGCTGTGGTGTGCCGGGAGCTGAGAGTTGGGATGTAATTCCATGTTCTATCATATAGTTCTTGAATTTTAAATCCATGTACTTTCCACCTCGATTCGATCGAAGTGTTTTAACTCTTTTACCTAGTTGATTTTCGACCTCAGTCTTGAATTCCTTGAACTTTTCAAGTGCGTCAGACTTGTGGTGCATTAGGTAAATATGCCCATATCTGGAATAATCATCTATAAAAGAGATGAAATATTCATATCCTCCCCTTGCTTTAACATTCATCGGACCATAAAGATCTGAATATATAAGCTCTATAGGTTTTACCCGATCAGGCTTATCTACAAGATCCCAAACAGAATTGAAGTGCATAGACTCCATTTCTCGGTCCATGGCTATGATCCATTTGTCTTTGTCAATGTCAACCATTGCTTGATTATAAGTCAATGGATCCTCGCAGTTGTCACCTGGTATAACAACTTGGGTTTCAGCTAAACCCATGTAACGTCGTGAAATTATATCACAACCCTCCCACTACGTCGAGGCATACTTAACTCTTGAGATGGACCCTCTAGACTAGACAAACTAGTATCAACAACTCTTGTTGACGTACTAGTGTTCTTATTAGCAAGCTTTGCTATTGTTCCATCTAACTCACTCAACACTACCTTACTTTTTGGTTTGTGGTTTTCTATGTGGTCCTCCTCCAAGAAAGTGGTATTTGTCGACCCAAAAACCTTATCTTCCTTAGGATCATAGAATAAACCACCTCTTGTTTCTTTTCGGTATCCTACGAATAGGCACAACTTTGAACGTGAATCCAACTTCTTTGGATTTGTCACAAGCACATGTGCTGGACAACCCCATATTCTGAAGTGACATAAACTACCTTTACGTCCTTTCTAGAGTTCAAAAGGTGTTTGAAACACTTTGGAGAGGCTCATTATACAAAATGGATCTGCGCAGTCTCCACTGCGTAACCCCAAAAGGAACTAGGGAGATGAGCATAACTCATCATTGATCGAACCATGTCCAACAAGTTTCTATTTCTCCTTTTCGATACACCGTTTTGCTGTGGTGTGCCGGGAGCTGAGAGTTGGGATGTAATTCCATGTTCTATCATATAGTTCTTGAATTTTAAATCCATGTACTTTCCACCTCGATTCGATCGAAGTGTTTTAACTCTTTTACCTAGTTGATTTTCGACCTCAGTCTTGAATTCCTTGAACTTTTCAAGTGCGTCAGACTTGTGGTGCATTAGGTAAATATGCCCATATCTGGAATAATCATCTATAAAAGAGATGAAATATTCATATCCTCCCCTTGCTTTAACATTCATCGGACCATAAAGATCTCGAATATATAAGCTCTATAGGTTTTACCCGATCAGGCTTATCTACAAGATCCCAAACAGAATTGAAGTGCATAGACTCCATTTCTCGGTCCATGGCTATGATCCATTTGTCTTTGTCAATGTCAACCATTGCTTGATTATAAGTCAATGGATCCTCGCAGTTGTCACCTGGTATAACAACTTGGGTTTCAATAAACCCATGTAACGGCCTGGTCAGTATCACAACCCTCCCCTACGTCGAGGCATACATAACTCTTGAGATGGACCCTCTAGACTAGACAAACTAGTATCAACAACTCTTGTTGACGTACTAGTGTTCTTATTAGCAAGCTTTGCTATTGTTCCATCTAACTCACTCAACACTACCTTACTTTTTGGTTTGTGGTTTCTTATGTGGTCCTCCTCCAAGAAAGTGGTATTTGTCGACCCAAAAACCTTATCTTCCTTAGGATCATAGAATAAACCACCTCTTGTTTCTTTTCGGTATCCTACGAATAGGCACAACTTTGAACGTGAATCCAACTTCTTTGGATTTGTCACAAGCACATGTGCTGGACAACCCCATATTCTGAAGTGACATAAACTACCTTTACGTCCTTTCTAGAGTTCAAAAGGTGTTTCAGAAACACTTTTGGAGGGCTCATTATACAAAATGGATATCACTGCAGTCTCCACTGCGTAACCCCAAAAGGAACTAGGAGATGAGCATAACTCATCATTGATCGAACCATGTCCAACAAGTTTCTATTTCTCCTTTTACGATACACCGCTTTGCTTTGTGGTGTGCCTGAGTCGAGAGTTGGGATGTAATTCCATGTTCTATCATATAGTTCTTGAATTTTAAATCCATGTACTTTCCACCTCGATTCGATCAAGTGTTTTAACTCTTTTACCTAGTTGATTTTCAACCTCGGGTCTTGAATTCCTTAAACTTTTCAAGTGCGTCGACTTGTGGTGCATTAGGTAAATATGCCCATATCTCGAATAATCATCTATAAAAGAGATGAAATATTCATATCCTCCCCTTGCTTTAACATTCATCGGACCATAAAGATCCGAATATATAAGCTCTATAGGTTTTACCCGATCAGCTTATCTACAAGATCCCAAATGCAAATTGAAGTGCATAGACTCCATTTCTCGGTCCATGGCTATGATCCATTTGTCTTTGTCAATGTCAACCATTGCTTGATTATAAGTCAATGGATCCTCGCAGCTTGTCACCGGTATAACAACTTGGGTTTCAAATTAAACCCATGTAACTTGTCAAGTAACAGATCACAACCCTCCCACTACGTCGAGGCATACTTAACTCTTGAGATGGACCTCTAGACTAGACAAACTAGTATCAACAACTCTTGTTGACGTACTAGTGTTCTTATTAGCAAGCTTTGCTATTGTTCCATCTAACTCACTCAACACTACCTTACTTTTTGGTTTGTGGTTTCTTATGTGGTCCTCCTCCAAGAAAGTGGTATTTGTCGACCCAAAAACCTTATCTTCCTTAGGATCATAGAATAAACAACCTCTTGTTTCTTTTCGGTATCCTACGAATAGGAACAACTTTGAACGTGAATCCAACTTCTTTGGATTTGTCACAAGCACATGTGCTGGACAACCCCATATTCAAAGTGACATAAACTACCTTTACGTCCTTTCTAGAGTTCAAAAGGTGTTTCAGAAACACTTTTGGAGGGCTCATTATACAAAATGGATACTGCAGTCTCCACTGCGTAACCCCAAAAGGAACTAGGGAGATGAGCATAACTCATCATTGATCGAACCATGTCCAACAAGTTTCTATTTCTCCTTTTCGATACACCGTTTTGCTGTGGTGTGCCGGGAGCTGAGAGTTGAGATGTAATTCCATGTTCTATCATAGAGTTCTTGAATTTTAAATCCATGTACTTTCCACCTCGATTCGATCGAAGTGTTTTAACTCTTTTACCTAGTTGATTTTCAACCTCAGTCTTGAATTCCTTGAACTTTTCAAGTGCGTCAGACTTGTGGTGCATTAGGTAAATATGCCCATATCTGGAATAATCATCTATAAAAGAGATGAAATATTCATATCCTCCCCTTGCTTTAACATTCATCGGACCATAAAGATCTGAATATATAAGCTCTAGAGGATCTTTGGCTCTATAACATTTTCCATTAAAAGGTCTTTTAGTCATTTTGCTTCTACGCATGATTCACAAACTGGTAAGGAATTTTCTTCTAACTCGTTTAGAAGTCCGTTCTTTACCAATCTCTCAATCCTATTGAGATTAATGTGACCCAATCTTAGATACCAAAGATGAGCATTTTCTTTAGGAGAAATTTTACGTTTCTTAGTTTGTGCGTTTGCAGTTTTAAATAATTAAGTGTTCAAAACCATTTTGACTGAATTACACCTTAAAACATACAATCCATTTTCTAATGAAGTTTGAACATATTTCTAAACCTTTCTTCAAAATAAACACTTTATTCATAGAAAAGGAAATAGAAATACATTGTTCAATAAGGCAAGAAATGGAAATAAGGTTTCTAGTAAACCCTGGTATCACTAATATATTGTCCAACAATACATATTTCTTGCCAAAATAAAGCTTCATCGTACCTACTACTACAGCTGAGACGACCTCTCCATTTCCAACCCGGAGTGTTATCTCTCCATGTCAGAATCGCTGCTAGGAATCAATTCCACGAAAAGAAGAACAAACATATTTAGTGGCGCCTGAATCAAGTATCCAAGTTGTTTTATCATTATCCACTAAACAAGCTTCTAGGCAAAGTAAATCATATTTACCTTCTTCTTTTTCTGCAATGTACTTCGAATAGTTCCGTTTCCAATGCCCGTCTTCGTTGCAGTGGAAATACTTTCCTTTATCAGCAACGTCTTTGACTTTATTGGCCTTCTAGGCGGCATCTTTGTCAGCCTGTTTCCCTTTACCAACCTTCTTCATGTTCTTCTTCTTATCTCTCATGTTAGAAGAAGATGAAGCCACTGTTTTTATCCCAGAGGTCGAACCTCCGTGATAACTCCTACTGGCAACATTTGCCTCACCTTTCGATCTCTGAATTTTTATCAAAGACTGAAAGGTCTGGAGTTCATTCAGAAGGGAGGTAAGATTAAAAGTAAGCTTGTTCATAACAACATTACTTCTAAACTGCAGGAAACTATCTGGAAGGGTTTCCAGAATGAAGCTGACCTAGCTCGACTCATCGATGGAAGCACCATTCGACTCTGCGATGTTAAAGTGCACCATCATATCCAAGACATGATCCCGAATAGATGTACCCTCTGGCATCCTCGAGTTGAATATGTACATTAGGGCATTATGTCGGACTTGTGTGGATCAAGTTGTCCAAACATACCACACGACAGAATCCATGATTTCCTTAGCGGTAATCATGCCTCATGCTTCTTGGCTAATATGTCGGATATACTTGTCGACATGTAGACCTTGGCCTTATCATTGGCCTTGATCCATCAATCATATGCATCATGAACATTTCGTGATGCATTCGAGCCTGGCACCTGAGGACACCCCGCAGTCAGCACAAACTTCAGATCATCCACTACCAAAATAGTGTTGAGTTTGTTTTTCCATGTCATCATGTTCTCTCCGGTTAACTTTTCCGCACCTAATAATAAAGAAATTATAGAGCTAAACATTTTTGCTGAAAATTTACAAACAAACTTGTATGAGTTTTTCTTGCTATAACTCTAATCCAATCATGTTTTAGCTAATTATCAAATGATTCCTAGGCCATTTATAATTTGCAATGATACTCCAAAGGTTTAGAATATATGATACCGAAGGGTAATCAAAAACACTCCTCCTCTAGATCAAGACACTCTTGACCGAATCCAAATACCACAATAACTCTTATTCCTATAGGTTTTAGTTACCATTTTTCGGTCTGGATACATGCATAACTTATGTACCCCGTGAGTGTAACCGTTTGTCTTTAAATCCCAGAGTCTCGATCCAATAAAATCCGCCGAAGGGAGGACTAGATTGGAAAAAGTCTAAGGAAATCTTTATCCATTTTGGGTGTCTACTGTGTTAGATCCTCTATGATCAAGTCCTCCGAATGGATTCTGGTCCAGGCTAAACTAGCAGGCTGACCATAGTGGTCTAACGGTGAAAACCGACAAAAGAGACCGTAGGTTTTGTTTTCACTAAACCTGCTCCCACTCACTATAACTACCCTCTCCATTCACCTTGATATTGTCCGAAGGGGGACGCTCCCGTTTGTGCCACGAGGCCAAGCATGAGTCTCACGGTGTGAACTTTCTGGAGACAACGTAGGTGGATAAATATGTATCTCATACACCTTTTCCTCCCACTGAATACTTTAAGTCTGTAGGAATCTTTCTTAGGCTAAAACCCAGCTAATGGTTTTACCTAACTCCATCAACATAACTCTTATATTGATAATCAATATAACTCTTATATTGTTTTTATCCTAAGTTTGTTAATATAACTCCTTATAATAAACCTAGGATTTCTAGTTTATTAACCCATAAATAAACCCACCGACGCTTATCAGTAATTTATAAGACTCTCATTAAATTTCACTCCCAGTCGATTCCTGTAGGGTGTTCCGTTCCAGTCGACTTAAATACCCTGACCTAGACAGAACTTTCCTTAGACAGAGTTCCTCTTTTAATCATAGCTTATAAATTAATTGGTTTCTAATTCCAATCTAATTAGAACTAGATAAGCTAAGGTCTATTATTTCCAAGTTCTAAACATTTTAAAACTAATAATTAACCTTGGGTGACATGCATACTATGTTATAGTGTTTGATCATTCATCACATGAATAATAAGACATTCATAGCATATTCATCTCAGGAAAAATAATGCATGTCAATGCTGTCCAAAATTAATATAACAACCTTATATTAATTAATCATGCAACATATATAATATAACTCCTTATATTATAAATGATGCATGAAAATGCTTAACCTAAGGTGGGATTTCAAAAATAAAAGCGTACACTATGCATGGCAATAATTACACAACAATTGCATAATTAAAATAACAAATATTGGACCAATTTTGGCACCCTAAAAATAATTTTAATTCATATAATCTAATTATATTAATTAAAATTAAAAAATATTAAATATATTAAATATAAAACGTTTTTGTAATTAATATATAAAATAAAAAATGTTTTCTTCCGTTGCTCTCCCGTGAAACGTGTCTCCGCGCAGTTAACGCCGCTTTTTAAATCTTGATCGAGCGTTGGGCAACGCCACAACGTTACTAACGCTAGAGGCGCGTTGCAATGCGCCTCTCCGTGGCGTGCCTTATCCATAAGCGCGGCGCGTTAACGCCGATGAATGAAATTGGTAACGCCGCACCTGATTTCAACAATGTGAATCCACTATTCTTTGCTCGTTTTTGCTCCGTTCTTCTCAGCAACCGCCTTGCCTCGATCGACACATAACTATAGACTTGATTTACAATTAAATTTGCTCAAAACACCGGGCCCTTACATTGAATATTTCAATGAAAATTGTAAATCTAAGTGCCAAAATCGAAAACATCTAATTTTGCAAAACCGTTCATACATCTCATGCAAAAACAGTAAATCTCACCTTGTTCTTGAAAATAACAGAACATAAATCAAGAACGCAATAGGGCTCTGATACCAATTGAAGGGAATCGAAGTCCCTGCAGCGGAAGCGATTGCGAATCGCGCGCTCTTGATTTCGTTACAACGATAAATTCAAGAACATACAAAAACTAGATTAATCATAAAAGTGAAATGGACAGCAAGAATTTACCTTTGAAGAACCTTTCTTCAAGTGCTCCTCTCTCCACGGTCACGATCTCAGCAACAAGAACTCCAACGTGCGAAGACACGACCACCCGATCTTCTCCATTGTTCTCTAGGTGAGGGAGGAAGGTGGGTTCCCTTTAGGAGATGTGAGGTATTTTGAGAGAGAGATGTTTTTGTTGTCTTGGAACTCTTCCAACAACAACAAAAAAAAGTTTTTCCAAGACCTTAACCTAGTTGCATCTCATGCAACCATATATATAGAGAAATAGGATGGAAATGACCATCCTACCCCTCATTTAATCTCTCTTTAGTATATAGTATATATATGAATCTAATTCACACTAAAACTATATATTATATCAATTATATCATATATAATTGATGTAACTCCTCATGTATGAAATTGAACACTTCAATTTCACTCCTAACTTTATACCCTCAATATTACCATACTGAGCCAACGGGGGGATCTAATGGACCTACAGATGATGATGTGAGATTAACTGATCAAACTCTTTGATCCAGTTAATCAATATTCATTAATTACAAGTCACTCCACTATAGACTTGTAGCTGCACTCTCCTCACTGTAGATAATATTGTGTCCACTGATATAGTCATTACCCATGAGTGGACCCTTCACACGTTGTTCGTAATCACAGCTGGGTCAAATTACCATTTTACCACTAATCCTCTAATGAAAAACAAGTCTAAGGTCCTACCTTAGACTCATACCCTCATAGAGGGCGGGCCCCGTTGTTCAAGACTGAGTCGATTCTAAAGGGAACAACCTATCGAATTCCTCAAGTGAGGAATGAGTGAATTCCATCTTGCATGCTTAAGTTCCCGGCTACTTACGAGGTTACTGTCACTGAGAAGGTAGGCTTATTGAGTCGGCTCACGTGCCACTCTCACCCATACTAGTCTAAGGACAAACCCCTATAAGCGGGAGTTCTTAACTTGCTCAGATTCGTGTCGAGTCACTAATGACCATCTATAAATTACGAGTCTTATCTTGTTAACTGTGTTATACTTGTTAGACTAATAATTTTCGATCCAGTCTTGTATGAACTCTTCATAGAGGATGCCCCCACTCGCATGTTAACTACATGAATGAGTTGGATTACCTCATTTATACTAATTACAAAGTGGGCCGCATCCATGATGTTACCAGAATGAGGTTTCCAACCTTATTCTTATACCATAGACTATTTAGGTTATAATCTTGAACTCAATCCATAGTGTCCACTACACTGATTTGAAGATAAATGTTATAACCTTGGAGCTTAGTTTATTGGATTTATAAAAGCAAGACTAATCTTATCAAAACAAATAACACTTTATTTAATTGATCAAAATTACACAAGTTTAGGGCATAAATCCCAACAAGAAGTCCATTCTTTACCAATCTCTCAATCCTATTCAGGTTAATGTGACCCAATCTAAGATGCCAAAGATGTGCATTTTCTTTAGGGGAAATTTTCCGTTTCTTAGTTTGTGTGTTTGTAGTTTTAAATAATTTAGTGTTCCAAACCATTTTGACTGAATTAAGCCTTAAAACATACAACCCATTTTCTAATGAAGCTAAACTTATTTCCACACATTTATTTAAAATAAACACTTTATTCAAAGAAAACGAAACATAAATATATTGTTCTATAAGGCAAGAAATTGAAATAAGGTTTCTTGTAAACCCTGGTATCACTAACATATATTTCTTGCCAAAATTAAGCTTCATCGTGCCAATTGCTATAGCTGAGACGACTTCTCCATTTCCATCCCGGACCGTTATCTCTCCTTTCTGTTGCTGTCAGGAATCAATTCCCTGAAAAGAAGAGAAAACATGATTAGTGGCACCTGAATCAAGTATCCAAGTAGTTTTATCATTATCCACTAAACAAGCTTCTAAGCAAAGTAAATCATATTTACCTTACTTCTTCGTTTTTGCAATGTACTTCGGACAGTTCAATTTTCAATGTCCGTCTTCATTACAGTGGAAACACTTTCCTTTGTCTGCAACTTCTTTGACCTTCTTGCCCTTCTGGGCGGCAGCTTTGTCAGCTCGTTTCCCTTTACTAACCTTCTTCATGTTCTTCTTCTTCCATTTTAGGTTAGAAGAAGATGAAGCTACTGTTTTTGATCTAGAGGTCGAACCTCTATGATAACTCCAACTAGAAACATTTGCCTCACCTTTCAATCCCTAGATTTTCATCAAAGATTGAAAGGTCTGAAATTCATTCAGAAGGGAGGTAAGATTAAAAGTAAGTTTGTTCATAACAACATTACTTCTAAATTGTAGGAAACTATCTAGAAGGGTTTCCTGAATGAAGCTGACCTGGATCGATTCATCGATAGAAGCACCATTCGACTCCGCGATGTTAAAGTGTACCATCATATCCAGGACATGATCCCGAACAGATGAACCATCTAGCATCATTGAGTTTAATATATACTTGAGGGCACTGTGTCGGGCCTGCGTAGACTGTTGTCCAAACATACCCTGCACTGAATCCATGATTTCCTTAGCGGTCATCATGCCCTTGTGCTTATTGGCTAATATGTCAGACTTGTCAGCATATAGACCTTGGCCTTATCATTGGCCTTGATCCATCGGTCATATGCATCACGAACATTTCGTGTAGCATTTGAGCCTGGCACCTGAGGACACACCTCAGTCAGCACAAACTTCAGATCATCCACTACCAAAATAGTGTTAAGTTTGTTTTTCCAAGTCATCATGTTCTCTCCGGTTAATTTTTCCGCACCCAGTAAGGAAATAATAGAGCTAGACATTTTTTTTTTTGAAATTTACAAAAAAAAACTTGTATAAGCTTCTTGCTATAATTGTCTAATCCAATCATATTTTAGCTAATTATCAAATGATTCCTAAGTCATTAATAATTTGCAATGATACTCCAAAGGTTTAGAATGTATGACACCAAAGGGTAATAAAAAACATTCCTCCTCTAGATCAAGACATTCTTGACCAAAACCTAATGCCGAATAACTATTATTCCTTTAGGCTTTAGTTACCATTATTTGGTCAGGATACATACACTTCTTATGTACCTTGTGAGTGTAACCCTCTGTCTTTAGACCCTAGAGTCCCCATCCAACAAAATCCGTCGAAGGGAGGACTAGGTTGAAAAAGCAGAATAAGGAAATCTTTATCCCTTTTGGGTGTCCACTCTGTTCGATCCCCTATGATCAAGCCCTCCGAAGGGATTGTGCAGTTCGAAAGCAAACTAGCGGTGACCATAGTGATCTTACTGCATGAACCGAAGCGTAAGAGACCATAGGTTTTGTTTTCACTAAACCTGCTCCCACTCACTATAAGTACCCTCTCAATTCAGCTTGATATTGACTCATACACACACCATCTGAAGGGGGACGCTCCCGTTTGCACCACGAGGCCAAGTATGAGTCTCACGGTGTGAACTTCCCGGAGAAAACGTAGGTGGAATTGTATGTATGATATACACTTTTCCTCCCACTGAATACTTTAACTTTATAGGAAAATGGCTTAGGCTAAACTCGGCTAATGATTTTACCTAAATTTATCAATATAACTATTATATTGATAATCAATATAACTCTTATATTGATTTTATCCTAAGTTTTCTAATATAATTCTTTATATTAAGCCTAGGATTTCTAGTTTATTAACTTCTTAATAAACCCGTTGACGCTACTATAATCTATAAACCCTCTGATTAAAATTCACTCCCATATCCGTTCCCAGGTAGGGGTATTCCTTTTCTGTCAGCTTAAATACCCCAACCTAGACATAACCTTCCTTAGACAGAGTTCCTCTTTTAATCATTGTTTATAAATTACATGGTTTCTAATTCTAATCTAATTAGAACTAGATAACCTAAGGTCTATTAATTCCAAGTTCTAAACATTTTAAAACTAATAATTAACCTTAGGTGACATGCATACTATGTTATATTTGCTTGATCATCCATCACATGAATAATAAACATACATAGCATATTCATCTCATGAAATATAATGCATGTCAATGTTGCCCATAAATTAATATAACACCTTATATTAATTATACATGCAAAACTATATAATATAACACTTTATATTATAAATGATGCATATGCTTGACCTAAGATAGGATATCTAATATAAAAGCATACATTATGCATGACAATAATTATACAACAATTGCATTAAATAGTAAAATTAGACCATTTTTGGCACCCTACAATTAATTTTAATTAATATAGTCTAATTATATTAATTAAAATGAAAAAATAAATATAAATAAATATAAAACATTTTTATATTTAATATATATAAATAAAACATTTTTTGCCCGTTGTGAAACTCCTGAAACGCCTTTGGCATTGCAACACTGATGGCAGCGTTGTAACGCTGCACCTTGTCCGTTTCTGCCCATTGAAGCGTTACTCGTGAAGTTGTTGTAACGCCTCTCCTTCATGTCGCGCGCCTCGGAAGCTTTCAAGCCATGACGACACCTTGCAAGCGTTGCAACGCCAAGGCCTCATCATCCAAGCGTTGTGACGCTAGGAGGCGCGTTGCAATACTGCACCTGTCTTCAGCCTGGAAATTGCCCGATTGGCGTTGCTTATAATTAAAATTAATTTTAGGGTGCCAAAAATGAAAACATCTAATTTTGCAAATCGTTCGTTCATCACATGAAAACATTAAATCCCACCTTTATTCTTGATAAATCAAGAACAAGGAACACAATTGGGCTCTGATACCAATTGAAGGGATCAAATCCCGTAGCAGAAGCGATTGTTAATCGCCTGTTCTTTATTTTGTTACACAGATTTCATTCAAGAACAAAATATATAAAATTGAGCATTCTTTACAACATAGGACAACAAGAAAATTACCTTTGAAAAACGCTTTCTTCTTGAGTTCCTTCTCCAACGATCACGAACTTAGCAAAACAAACCCGTTCCGCCACTAGATCTTCTCCGTTGTTCTCTAGGTGAGGGAGGAATGTGGGTTCCTTTAGGATGAGGTGTGGAAGTTTTGAGAGAAGTTGTGTTTGGAACTTTTCCAGCAACACAACAATGTGGAACTCTAAGGTTTCCAAAGCTTCGTATCAATGTTGCATCTTATGCAACTATTTCTAAGGAAATAGGATGGAAATTACCATTTTATCCCTCCGTCATTCTCTCATTAGCATATAGTTAATGTGTGAATCTAATTCACATTAAAACTATATATTATATCAATTATATCACATATTATTGATATAACACCTCATATATGAAATTGAACACTTCAATCTCATTCTTAACTTTATACCCTCAATATTACCATGTTGAGCCAACGGAGGGGTTTAATGGACCTACAGTTCATGAGCTCCAATGATGTGAGATTAACTGATCAAACTCTTTGATCCAGTTAATCAATATTCATTAACTACAAGTCACTCCACTATAGACTTGTAGCTGCACTCTCCTCATTGTAGATTATATTGTCTCCATTGATATAATCATTACCCATGAGTCGACCCTTCACAAGTTGTTCGTAATCATAGTTGGGTCAAATTATCGTTTTACCCCTGTGATTACCTCTTTATTCCTTATGCAGTACTGGTCCTCAAATGAACAACAAGTCTGGTCCTACCATAAACTCATACCCTCTTAACTCAGTTTAGAGAGCGGGGCTTCATTGTTCAAGTCCTAGACTCAGTTCTTAAGGGAACAACCCATCTAATTCCTCAGTGTAGGAATGAGTGAATTCCATCTTGCATAATTAAGTCCTCAACTACCTACGAGGTTCTGTCCCTGAGAAGGTAGGCTTATTGAGTCGGCTACAGGCCACTCTCACCCATACTAGTCTAAGGACAAACCCCTATAAGCAAAAGTTCTTAACTTGCTAAGGATTCAGGTCGAGTCACTAATGACCATCTATAAATTATCAGTCTTATCCTGTTAACGACGTTATACTTGTTAGACTAATAATTTGCAGTCCGGTCTTGTATGCACTCTTCATATAGGATGCCTCCACTCACATGTCAACCACATGAATGAGTTGGATTACCTTATTTGTACTAATTACAAAATGGGTCTCATCCATGGTGTTACCAGAATAAGCTTTCCAACCTTATTCTTATACTATAGACCATTTAGGTTATACTCTTGAACACAATCCAACTAGTGTCTACTACATTGATGTTCAAGATGTATTATAACCTAGGAGCTTTGGATTTGTAAAGCAAGAATATAATTTTATTAAAACAAATAACTCTTTATTTATTTGATCAAAATTACATAAGTTTAGAGGACAAATCCCAACATAGATCTTCTTCGTTGTTCTCTAGGTGAGGGAGGAATGTAGGTTCCTTTAGGATGAGGTGTGGAGAATTTGAGAGATGTGTTTTGGAACTTTTCTAACAACAATCTCAAAGTGAGCTTTTTGGTTATGTCAAAATGACATTTCTCAAAGTTGCATCCCATGCAACTATTTATAGGGAATTAGGATGGAAATTATCATCCTATTACTCATTCATTCTCTCATAAGTATATAGTTAATTTGTGAATCTAATTCACATTAAAACTATATATTATATCAATTATATCACATATAATTGATATATCACCTCCTATATGAAATTGAATACTTCAATTTCATTCCTAACTTTATACCCTCAATATTACCATGTTGAGCCAACGGAGGGACCTAATGGACCTACAGTTCATGAGCTCCAATGAAATGAGATTAACTAATAAAACTCTTTGATCCGGTTAATAAATAATCATTAACTACATGTCACTCTACTAAAGACATGTAGTTGCACTCTGCTCACTGTAGATTAAATGGTGCCCATCGATATAATCATTACCCATGAGTCGACCCTTCACGAGTTGTTCGTAATCACAGTTGGGTCAAATTACCATTTTACCCGTGATTACCTATTGCTCCTTATGCACTACTTATCCTCTAATGAACAAAAACAAGTCTATGGTCCTACCATAAACTCAATCCCTCTTAAGCTAATTTAGAGGGCGGGACTCCGTTGTTCAAGACCTGAACTCAATTCTTAAGGGAATAACCTATCTAACTCCTTAACCCAGGAATGAGTGAATTCCATCTTGCAGAGTTAAGTCCCCAACTACTTACGAGGTTATGTCCCTTAGAAGGTTGGCATATTATGTCGGCTACAGGACACTCTCACCTATACTAGTTTAAGGACAAACCCAATAAGTAGGAGTTCTTAACTTTCTCGAGATTGAGTCGAATTACTAATGATCATCTATAAATGATTAGTCATATCCTGTTAACGGTGTTATACTGGTTAGACTAATAATTTGCAGTCCTGTCTTGTATGAACTGATCATACAGGATGCCCCCACTCGCATGTCATCCACATGAATGAGTTGGATTACCTCATTTGTACTAACTACAAAGTGGGTCGCATCCATGGTGTTACCAGAATAAGGTTTCCAACCTTATACTTATACGATAGACCATTTAGGTTATACTCTAGAACATAATCCAATTAGTGTCTACTACACTGATGTTCAAGATCTATTATAACCTTAGAGCTTAGTTTATTAGATTTATAAAGCGAGAATATAATTTCATCTAATCAAATAACTATTTATTTATTTGACTAAAATTACACGAGTTTAGGACACATATCCCAACAATAACAAAGGTAGAAAAACATGGGTTGCTTCCCAAGAAGCGCTTTCTTTAACGTCTTTAGCTAGACTGGATTCCTTATTCCTGATCAAGGTGGTTTCTTCCTTTAATTAGCGCTTGCCAATTCCTTTCTCTTTTCTTTTGCTACCTAGTCTATTGAATCACTCAAAAAGATAGTATTTCTATAGTCAAAAGACAGAGAATTAGCTAATTCAATGTTTAAGCAAGTACTTATCTCATGGTCAGCTTTTTAAGGTGTAAAGATTTAGAATTTAACCTCCTCTTTTCCCACATGCAACGTCAGTGTGCCCTTGTGCATGTTTATATCTTCCTGACTTGCTTCCAAAAAAGGTCTCCCTAGAATGATTAAAATTTTTGTATCTTCCTCCATGTCAAGGACAATGAAGTCTACGGGATACACGAACTCGCCCACTTTGACGAGAACATCCTCCACTATTCCTCGTGGATACTTGATAGACCTATCTGCAAGCTGTAAGGATACTGTCGTGGGCTTCACCTCCCCCAAACTTAATCTCCTGAAAATAGATAAGGGCATTAAATTAATACTGACACCTAAAACGGGTAAAACCTTAAAAGTAGAATTTCGAATAGAGCAGGGAACAATAACACTCCCTGGATCTTTTAGTTTCTTGTGCAACTTTCGTTGCAGGATAACACTGCACTCTTCTGACAAGTTTATTGTTTCATATTCCTTCGGATTTTGCTTGTTTGACATGACGATTTTGCTTGTTTGACATGACCTATTTCATGAACTTAACATAATTAGGTATCTATTCCAATGCATCAAAAAAAGGAATATTGATGTTAAGCTTCTTAAAAAATCTAAGAATTTCGAAAACTGAGAATCAGTGTTACTCTTTTGAAAGTGCTGTGGATAAGGAATTGAATTAGGAATAAGAGGGATAAAAGTCTTAGTCTTTTTCTCCTGAGTGGTGTCACCGATAGCTTGTGATTTCCCTGTTGTCACATCAGGAGTGTGTTGCTCTTTCTGCTCAACATTCTTTTTATTCAGCTCGCTTCCCCTTCTTTGTAATGGAAGTACAGGTCTCCCCTGGGTTTATCTCCGTGTCACTTGGAAATTTACCCTTCTGGAGATTTTGGATCATGGTGCCCATCTGACTGATTTGAGTTTCTAAGCTTTTTAAGGTTGCTCTCGATCATTGATCGTCCCCACTTAGACTGGTAAGTACATTTTCCATATGGTTCGCTCTATTCCTGGATTCTGTCACAAATAAGCTTACCAACTTCTTCTAGCGATGACTTTCTCTCAGCTTGGTATACGGTATATAGGCATAACCTAGGGGATCAAAACATTCTTGTTATTAGCATAAGAAAAATTTTCATGATTTTTCAAACCTGGTAATGTGATGGAATATTGCTCTGAATCTTATTCCCTCTATGGTTCTCGTCTACATGTTGTCCATGTAATGTCTTGCTCTATGTTAAATTCTCCATTGGATTGGAAGCACTTAGGGGTAGCCATAAAAGCTACAGATTGAGGAGTTCTTAATCCTTCAAGTTTAGATAAAACATGGGTGAGAGACGCCATCTGATATTTAAGAGCACTTAACTCATCGATTTCAAAGAGTCCAGCTACTTGTCTAAGCTTTTCTCGTTCATTGGGCCAGTGGTAGCTGACATTTGACATTTCCTCTAGTAAAGCTTGAGCTTCATTGACTCTTTGGCCATTATAAACCCTCTCATAGTTACATCAAGAATGGTCCTTGAATTTCCTGAGAGTCCATTGTAAAAGAATTGAATTATCAGTCAATCTGGATACCCATGTTGTGGGCATTTTCTCAATAGCACCTTGTAACACTCCCAAGCCTCAAATAGTTGTTCTCCCTCATACTGCTTGAATGTTCCAATCTCTGTCCTCATCTTGGCAGCTTTAACAGGTGGAAAGAATTTTGTCAAGAATTCTTGGACCAACTCCTCCCAGGAAGTTATACTACGAGGTCAAAGAGATCCCAACCAATCTTTTGCTCTATCTTGCAAACAAAAAGGAAAGAAACATAAACGAATAGAATCAACAGGAATGCCATTTAACTTTACAGTACCACAAATTTCAAGAAAAATCTGCAAATGAAAGTTAGGATCTAATGTGGCCAGTCCTCTAAATACACTCTCCCTAACCATTTAAATAAGCCATGTTTTTAATTCAAAATTATTAGCATTCATAGGGGCTTGGACAATTCCAGCTTGCTCAGCAATAAACACAGGTTCGAAATACTCCCTGGTAGGATTAGGGTCATCCTCCACTCCTTGGTCTACCGTTGGAAAATTACCAACTTTATTCTCTCGCAGAAGTCTCCTACAGGTTCTTTTAATCTCTGGATTAAAAGGTATAAGGTCTGCACCCTTATCCTTTCGCATGCACCTTGTAATCACATCTAGGAGAAGAAAATGTAAGGAACACAAAATAAATAAATAAAAAATAAAACTTTAGGCTAAAACAGAAATTTTCTCATAGTATCAATCAATCTAAATAATCGTCATTCCTCGACAACGACGCCAAAAACTTGTTGCACGAAATTGTAACCATGCAAAACTTTAAGTGTACAGTGTCAAGTTTTAATATAGTGATTTTGAGATCTAAGTATCGTCCTCTGGAATGGTTTGCTAGATTAATTGATTACCAAGATACTAACTTTCAATTTTATCTAATGAAATCTTTTAATTGTCAAAAGGGATGAAAATAATAACTAAAGAAATTATGGAGAAACACTTAAGAAAGAAAAAACGTTAGGGAATTGATTTCACCAATTATTTTACTATCCTAGCGCATAGATTTGACTTTGGTTGTGAGATTATAAGCAAGAAGGTGAATTTAATCAAAAGACTCTCTCGAGGTCAATTGCCCTCAAGCACAACTATAAACCTAAAGTCTCCATTTAGATTTTAATAGCATGCAAGACAATAAGAAACCTCTTTTAATTACTTCCCATAGAACTCTTCACTTTCGTGCAAGGATTTATTAAGAGATTTGGTAACCCTATTCTAGTTTAAAGATTATTCTCTCGAACTAAATTTAAACCCACTAATCATGCAATTTCTAGCTAGAGAAAAACAAGCATTAAGCATTGTTGGGATTTATGCCCTAAACTTGTGTAATCTTGATCAATTAAATAAAGTATTATTTTGATAAGATTATAGTCTTGCTTTTATAAATCCAATAAACTAAGCTGCAAGGTTATAACGTTTATCTTGAAATCAGTGTAGTGGACACTATTTGGGTTAAGTTCAAGATTATAACCTAAATAGTCTATGGTATAAGAATAAGGTTGGAAACCTCATTCTGGTAACACCATGGATGCGATGCACTTTATAATTAGTACAAATGAGGTAATCCAACTCATTCATGTAGTTGACATGCGAGTAAGGGCATCCTGTATGAAGAGTTCATACAAGGCTGGATAGCAAATTATTAGTCTAAACAATATAGCACCGTTAACAGGATAAGACTAGTAATTTATAGATGGTCATTAGTGACTCGACCTAAATCCTGAGCAAGTTAAGAAGTCCTGCATATAGGGGTTTGTCCTTAGACTAGTATGGGTGAGAGTGGCCTGTAGCCGACTCAATAAGCCTACCTTCTCAGGGACAGAACCTCGTAGGTAGCTGGGAACTTAACTGTGCAAGATAGAATTCACGCATTCCTCTCTCGAGGAATTTGATAGGTTGTTCCCTTAAGAACTGACTCCATGTCTTGAACAACAGGGCCCCGCCCTCTATGACGGTATGAGTCTAAGGTGGGACCGTAGACTTGTTGTTCATTAGAGGATCAGTGGTGCTTAAGGAGCAAAGAGGTAATCACAGAGGTAACATGGTAATTTGACCCAGCTGTGATTACGAACAACCTGTGAAGGGTCGACTCATGGGAAATGACTATATCAGTGGACACAATAATATCTACAGTGAGGAGAGTGCAGCTACAAGTCTATAGTGGAGTGACTTGTAGTTAATGAATATTGATTAACTGGATCAAAGAGTTTGATCAGTTAAATTCACATCATTGGAGCTCATGATTTGTAGGTCCATTAGATCCCTCCGTTGGCTCAACATGGTAATATAGATGGTATAAAGTTAGGAGTGAAATTGAAGTGTTCAATTTCATACATGAGGAGTTATATCAATTATATATTATATAATTGATATAATATATTGTTTTAATGTGATTTAGACTATATACTAAAGAGAGATTAAAGGAGGGTAGGATGGTCATTTCCATCCCAATTCTCTATATATATGGTTGCATGAGATGCAACTAGGCTAAGTGTTTTTTATAGAATCACTAGCCTCCTTGTTGTGTTGTTGGAAGAGTTCCAAAAACATAAATCTCTCTCAAAATACCTCACATCTCCTAAAGGGAACCCACCTTCCTCCCCCACCTAGAGAACAACGGAGAAGATCTGGTGGTCGTGTCTTCGCACGTTGGAGTTCTTGTTGCCGAGATCGTGATGGTGGAAAGAGGAGCATCTGAAGAAAGTTTCTTCAAAGGTAACTTCTTGCTGTCCAAACTCTTATTTTATGCTTAATCCATGTTTTACATTCTTGAAATTTCCATTGTAACTAAATCAAGAGCGCGATTCACAATCGCTTCCACTGCGAAGACTTCGATTCCCTTCAATTGGTTTCAGAGCCCAATTGCGTTCTTGATTTATGTTCTGGATTTTTCAAGAACAAGGTTAGATTTACTGTTTTGTTCATGAGATGTATGAACGATTTTTGCGAAATTAGACGTTTTCAATTTCGTTCTTGATTTATGTTCTGGTTTTTGGGGAAGCGATTGTGAATCGTGCGCTCTTGATTTAGTTACAATGGAAATTTAAAGAATGTAAAACATGGATTAAGCATAAAATAAGAGTTTGGACAGTAAGAAGTTACCTTTGAAGAACCTTTCTTCAAGTGCTCCTCTCTCCACGGTCACGATCTAAGCAACAAGAACTCCAACGTGAGAAGACACGACCACCTGATCTTCTCCGTTGTTCTCTCTGGTGAGGAGAGGAAGTGTGGGTTCTCTTTAGGAGATGTGAGGTATTTTGAGAGAGATGTATGTTTTTGGAACTCTTCCAACAACACAACAAGGAGGCTAGTGATTCTATGAAAAACCCTTAACCTAGTTGCATCTCATGCAACCATATATATAGAGAATTGGGATGGAAATGACCATCCTACCCCTCCTTTAATCTCTCTTTAGTATATAGTCTAAATCACATTAAAACAATATATTATATCAATTATATCATATATAATTGATATAACTCCTCATGTATTAAATTGAACACTTCAATTTCACTCCTAACTTTATACCCTCTATATTACCATGTTGAGCCAACAGAGGGATCTAATGGACCTACAGATCATGAGCTCCAATGATGTGAATTTAACTGATCAAACTCTTTGATCCAGTTAATCAATATTCATTAACTACAAGTCACTCCACTATGGACTTGTAGCTGCACTCTCCTCCTTGTAGATATCATCGTGTCCACTGATATAGTCATTACCCATGAGTCAACCCTTCACAGGTTTTCGTAATCACAGATGGGTCAAATTACTGTTTTACCCCTGTGATTACCTCTTTGCTCCTTAAGGACCACTGATCCTCTAATGAACAACAAGTCTAAGGTCCCACCTTAGACTCATACCCTCGTAGAGGGCGGGGTCCCGATGTTCAAGACCTGGAGTCAGTTCTTAAGGGAACAACCTATCAAATTCCTCAGTAGAGGAATGAGTGAATTCCATCTTGCACAGTTAAGTTCCCAGCTACCTATGAGGTTTGTCCCTGAGAAGGTAGGCTTATTGAATCGGCTACAGGCCACTCTCACCCATACTAGTCTAAGGACAAACCCCTATAAGCAGGAGTTCTTAACTTGCTCAGGATTCAGGTCGAGTCACTAATGACCATCTATAAATTACTAGTCTTATCCTGTTAATGGTGTTATACTGGTTAGACTAATAATTTGCGCTCCATTTTTTTATGAACTCTTCATACGGGATGCCCCACTCGCATGTCAACTACATGAATGAGTTGGATTACCTCATTTGTACTAATTACAAAGTGGGTCGCATCCATGGTGTTACCAGAATGAGGTTTCCAACCTTATTCTTATACCATAGACTATTTAGGTTATAATCTTGAACTCAACCCAAATAGTGTCCACTACACTAATTTCAAGATAAGCGTTATAACCTTGGAGCTTAGTTTATTGGATTTATAAAAGCAAGACTGTAATCTTATCAAAACAAATAACACTTTATATAATTGATCAAGATTACACAAGTTAAGGGCATAAATCCCAACAGTTTGGGATTTGTGCCCTAAAACTCGTAGTTTGTAAATAATATTCTAATTAATGTAATAAAGAGTTATTATTTGCTGGGATGTTTGTCCTAATCTCGTTCTGTTTGTAAATATACATTTGAAATCAATAAAGGTTATTTATTTCATCATTTTGTGTCTCGCATTTATTACACATTTTGTCCAATAAACTAAGCTCCAGGGTCATTGAATATATGAGAGAACTAGAACTTAAACGGTGTGTAGTGGACACACAGGGAGGATCACGTTCGAGTAAATGGCCCGAACGGTCTACAGAATATGGAAAGGGTTGGAGACCTAATCCTGGATACGTTGTGGATGCAACCCGCTTTGTATTAAGATACCAACAAGGTGATCTGACTCGTTCATGTGGTTGACATGTGAGTGGGGGCATCATGTACAATGAGATTGTACAAGACCGGACTGTGAATTATTAGACCTATCGATGTAACACCATTATCAGTATGGACTAATAACTTCATAGATGACCATTAGTTACTTGACCTGAATCTTGAGCGTCTTACGGACTTCTGTCTGCGGGGGTCTGTTCTTTGACTAGTACAGGTTAGGGTGGTCACAGTTACTCGCCCAATATGCCTATCTTCTCAAGAACATGACCAAGTAGGGAGCTGGGAACTTAACTACGCGAGATGGAATTCACTCGTTCCCGCCTTTAGAGAAACTAGAGAGGTTGTTCCCTTAAGTGCTGTCTCCAGGGCTTGGACAACGGGCGCCCACCCTCTCACTGGCATGAGAGAGTTTTTGTGTATGGTTGGCCATTACAACGTTCTTTTTCATTTGAGGAGCAGTGGGGACTTTAGGAGCAAGAAGTAGACACAGGGGTAAAACGATAATTTGACCCAGCAATGTCTACGAACAACCTGTGAAGGGTCGACTCATGGGCATTGGTTATATCAGTGGACATGTAATATCTTACACTGAGGGAGTGTAGCTACGGGCTTTAGTGGAGTGTTACCGTAGCTAATGAATGTTGATTAACAGGGTCAAAAAGTTTGATAGATAAATCTCGGATCATTGGAGCTCGTCACTGTAGGTCCATAAGGTCCCTCGGTTGGCTCAAACTGGATTAAAAGAAGATTTAATGTTTTAGTGTGAATTGAAGTGTTCAAGTTCATTAAAGGGCATTTATGTCATTTATACGAGATATGAATGATATAATATATAGTTTAATGTGAATGAGATTCATAATAAACTATAGGTTAGCCTAATTATTGAATTAGGGCTAATTTGGAGAAATTAGGTTGAGAGATATTAAATTGGATGTGATTCAATTTAATAAATCCACAATTATACAAATGTGATTTGTAAAATGAGATATGAGATATCTTATAATATATGGTTATGCAAATATGATTTGCATAACCTATAGTTGTGGTAAAATGGTAAATAGGTGGAGATTTTAACTCCAACTATTTCCAGTATATAAACCCCTTTTGATAGAAGGGTTGAAAACTGATTTGCTCATTTTTCGAAATTTCACCAAAAGAAGCAAAGTGACTTTCTCTCCAAAAGCTCTCTCTCAATCTCTCCTCCCTACACAAAAAAGAAGAGAATCCCACCATTCTCCTTCTTTCAAAAGAAAAACAACCGAGAAATCGAGTGGAGAGTATCCGTTCGTTGGGATTATTTGAGTAGTTCGAGATCATTGGGAGAACACGAAAAGTTCGTGATCATCGGAGGAAGGAATCTTGAAGAATGTCTTCAACAAGTTAGTATTACCTTTAACTTCATGTTTTTCTGAAAGAGTCTAGATTAAGAAAGCGGAAGCAATTTTGGATCTTGAACACTCTAAGTTGATCGATTTTGTAAAATAAAATGCATGCTCAAAGCTGGAACAACAGAGGGATAGAAAACTCAACTTTTAAGATCAAATTCTTTTCACCCTGGTGGATGGTTTTCAACACGAACACTTCGTGGACAACCATTAGTGTCTTCCCTACTATCCTCTTGGAAGGGATTGTGAGATCCTAGGTTGAGAGAATTTGGAAGAAAAGACCTCAAAGGTCACTAATTCGGGAATTATTTGAATTTCTCCAAAATCCTCTCAAAACACCTCAAAACACCATTAAATAAAGCGTCATTAAGCTTCATTAGAGTGACATCTCAACAGTGATGAGGACAATTTGAGATGGAGGTAACCAAATTTGGTGAATATTGAGTTTGAATCATCATGGGCAAGTTGGCAACTTGTATTTCATGGAAAATCCATGAAAATCCATTATTTTTTATTTAATTTAAATTTAAAAATTAATATTAAATTATTTTTTAATTAAAATTAATGTCATTAATTCAATAATTCAAAATTAATTTAATTAATTAATTTTTAATTTAATTTAATATCAAATATTAAATTAAATAAATTGTCGGATCCCGATTGATTTTCTGAATATGAATCCTTATTCATGCTATAAACCGATCCAATATTTAAATAATATTTAAATATATCCACCTCCAATTAATCATAGTTTAATTCATAATTAAGCTATGATTCGTTAAATATATCACATATAATTAATGTTATCTTCCAAACTCGAATTTAAACAATTCAAATTCTTTTCTCTTAAAATGTTACAAGGCTAAGTCCGAGCTAGTAAGGGGAACCTAATGGACCTACAGATCATGAGCTCCAACGATACGAGATTAACCGACCAAACTCTTTAGCGTAGCTAATCTACATTCGTTAACCACCGGGACTTTCCACTAAAGCCCAGTGGTTGCACTCTCCTCACTATAGATATATTTTTGCCCACTCGATATAACCATGATTAGTAAGTCGATCCTTCACAGGTCGTTCGTAATTACAGCTGGGTCAAAATTACCATTTTACCCCTGTAATTACCTCTTGTTCCTTAAGTCCCACCGATCCTCTAATGAACAATTGGTTTGTGGTCCAACCAGCAAACTGAATCCCTCTCGGGCAATGCGAGGGGTGGGCCCTTTGTTCAAGACCCAGAGTCAGCACTTAAGGGAACAACCGCTCTACTAATCCCTAAAGCGGGTAGGAGTGAATTCCATCTTGCAGAACTATGATCTCAGCTATCTACCCAGACTTATCCCTGAAATGGAAGGGTTATTGAGTCAGCAGTCTCAGGCCACTCTCACCCATGCAAATCTAAAGATAATTCGAATAAACAGGAGTTCATAGAATGTTCAGGATTAAGATTGAGTTACCTAGGTCATCGTATGAATATAGTCAGTTAAGACAGTAAACGGAGTTATAAAGTCTAAGTGACTATTTCGCGGTACAGTCTTATGCAAAGTCATTGCATAGAACGCCCCCACTCACATGTCTCCACATGAACGATTTAGGATCACATCGTTTGTACTCTACAAACTGGGTCGCACCCATAGTATCCCCAGGATAAGGTACCCAACCCTATCCTTATACTATAGACCATTCTGGCTATAACTTGAACTTGAACCACTTTTATGTTACACATAAATTTCAAGTATTCATCCTATAGCCAAGGGTTCTTTATTGGTTTAGGGTTACACAATACACAATTCACTTTATTCAATAACACCTTTACTGAATGAATCTCAATAGCAACTTTATTGCAAAATAGAATATACATTCAGTTTACAAAACCACGAGTTTTAGGACTTAAAACCCAACAAACTCCCACTTGGACTAAAACGTTTGTGGGGTAAAATATGTTGAGCAAAGAAAACTGCCCTACTGTACAACCCGTAGTCCTAGACTCTCTAGGTGTCCCTCAAATACTTTAGCCGTGAGGGGCTTTATAAACGGATCAACAATGTTGTGCTTCGAAACGATCTGTGTGACGATCACGTCTCTTCGTTGCACAATCTCCCTGATGAGATGGTATTTGCGCTCTATGTGCTTTCTGCGCTTACGGCTTCTAGGTTCTTTGGAATTTGCCACTGCACCACTTTTATTCCCTTCATTATTATCAATAAAGAGTTATTGTTCATTGTATACGATATTTCCCTTTTATTAACTCTAAATCCAATAAACTAACATCCAACGTGAAGGGAATGAAAATCTCGCGCAGCGAAAGGACGATTGAATCGTCGTGGTATTGTTGTGAAAAATGCTTTATTTAAATTGAAACTATCACATAGTAACTAGGCTAAACATGCATTTAGGAAGAAAAAGAGTAAACATTACTTGTTGAAGAACCGGTCTTCACGTTTTTCTCCTCCGGTCACGAACTCTTCACGAAAACGAACTTAACGAACTCGATCTCCTCGAACGAACCATGAACCAGACAGCTCCAATAGGCTTCTCAGTTGTTCTCTTTTAGGTAGAACGAGAGTATGTGGGACTTCTTTTTGGTGAAATGGCCGAGAGAATTGAGAGAAGGTTGAGAGAGAAGTGATTGTTGTTTTTGGTGAGATTCCAAAAAATGAACAACAAGCTTATGAAATCCTTCTTGGAAAAGGTGTATATAATGGTGATAGGTGGAGTTGAAATCTCCACCTATTTACCATTTAACCACAACCATAGGTTATGCAAATCATATTTGCATAACCACATATAATAGGATATCACATATCTCATTATTCAAATCACATTTGTATAATTGTGGATTTTAAATTGAATCACATTCAATTTAATTTCTCTCAATCCAATTTCTCCAAATTAGCCCTAATTAGACAATTAGGCTAACCTATAGTTTATTATGAGTCTCATTCACATTAAATTATATAATATGTCAATCATATCTCATATAAATGACATAATTACCCTTTAATGAATTTGAACACTTCAAATGCCCACCAAAACTTTAAACCCTCTATTAATCCAGTTTGAGCTAACCGAGGGACCTAATGGACCTACATGCGACGAGCTCCAATGATCCGAGACTAACCTGTCAAACTCTTTGACCCAGTTAATCAACATTCATTAGCCACGGCTCCACTAAAGCCCGTAGTTGCACTCCCATTCTTCAGTAGGACAAGTTGTGTCCATTGATATAACTAATGCCCATGAGTCGACCCTTCACAGGTTGTTCGTAGACACTGTTGGGTCAAATTACTGTTTTACCCCTGTGTCTACTTCTTGCTCCTTAAGTCCCGATTGCTCCTCTAATGAACAACAACATTGTAATGGTCCATCCATATACAACACCCATCTCGGTCCAGTGAGAGGGTGGGCGCCTGTTGTCCAAGCCTGGAGAAAGCACTTTAGGGAACATCCCCTCTAGTTTTCCTAAAGGAAGGAACTGTTGGGATGTTTGCCCTAATCTCGTATTGTTTGTAAATATACATTTGAAATTAATAAAGAGTTATTCATTTCATCATTTTGTGTCTCGCATTTTATACAAACTTTGACCAATAAACTATGCTCCAGGGTCATTGGATATATGAGAGAACTAGAACTTGAACGGTGTGTAGTGGACACACAGGGATGATCACGTTCGAGTGAATGACCCGAACGGTCTATGATGATATGGATGGGGTTGAAACCTAATCTTGGATAAACTGTGGATGCAACCTGCTTTTTATTAAGATACAAGCGAGATGATCCGACTCGTTCATGTGGTTGACATGCGAGTGGGGGCATCTGTACAATGAGATTGTAAAAGAATGGACCGTGAATTATTAGACCTCACCGATGTAACACCGCTGTGATGTAGGACTAATAACCGTGAGATCACCATTAGTGACTCGACCGAATCTCGAGCGTGTTACGGACTCCTTTCTGCAGGGTCCGTCCCTTTGACTAGTACGGTAAGGATGGTCACAGTTACTCGCCCAATATGCCTATCTTCTTAAAGACAGGACCAAGTACGGAGCTGGGAACTTAACTACGCGAGATGGAATTCACTCTTTCCCGCCTTTAGGGAAACTAGAGGGGTTGTTCCCTTAAGTGTTGTCTCCAAGGCTTGGACAACGGGCGCCCACCCTCTCACTGGCCCGAGAGGGTTGTTGTATATGATTGGACCATTACAACGTTGTTGTCCATTAGAGGAGAAGTGGGGACTTAAGGAGCAAGAAGTAGACACACGGGTAAAACGGTAATTTGACACAGCAGTGTCTACGAACAACCTGTGAAGGGTCGACTCATGGGCATTGGTTATATCAGTGGACACGTAATATTTTACACTGACGGGAGTGCAACTACGGGCTTTAGTGGAGTGTTACCGTAGCTAATGAATGCTGATTAACTGGGTCAAAGAGTTGATAGGTTAATCTCGGATCATTGGAGCCTGTCACTGTAAGTCCATTAGGTCTATTGGTTGGCTCCAACTGGGTTAAAAGAAGGGTTTACTGTTTTGGTGTGAATTGAAGTGATCAATTTCACTAAAGGGCATTTATGTCATTTATTTGAGATATGAATGATATAATATATAGTTTAATGTGAATGAGATTCAAAATAAACTATAGGTTAGCCTAATTGTTGAATTAGGGCTAATTGGAGAAATTAGGTTGAGAGATATTAAATTGGATGTGATTCAATTTAACAAATCTACAATATTGCAAATGTGATTTGTAAAATGAGATATGAGATATCATATAATATATGATTATGCAAATATGATTTGCATAACCTATGGTTGTGGTAAAATGGTAAATAGTTGGAGATTTCAACTCCACCTATCTCCATTATTTAAACCCCTTTGCTAGAAGGGGAACTTAAGCATTCTCTCATTTTCTTGAAATCTCACCAAAAGAAGAGATCATCCTTCTCTCAAATTCTCTCTCAAGAATTCTCCTCCCTTCACAAAAACATAAGATCCCACCATCTTCCTTTTTCCAAAAGAAGAACAACCGAGAAGCCAAGTGGTGTTGTTCTTGTTCGTGAGAAGAGTTGGGGATCGTAGAGATCGAGAAGCACACGAAGAGTTCGTGATGGTGAAACGGAAAGAAAATTGAAGACTGTCTTCAACAAGTAAGTAACGAGATCTTGCTGTTTTCTTGCCTGTTTTTGCATGTTTAACCTAGTTCTAAGAGTTAGATTGTTTTAACGAATAATGGTTGCATAAGAACACCGCGACAATTCGATCGTTTTTCGCTGCGTGAGAGTTTCATTCCCTTCAAATGGTATCAAAGCCACCTGTTTGTTCTTTGTTATGCACTATTTTTCGTTAAAATTAGGTGGGCATAGCCATTAATTTATGAGAGAAATTATGGTTTGCAATTATTGATGTTTTCGGTTTTGGCATTAGATTAGATTTACAATTTCATGTTGATGTGATCAATGTAAGGGCCCGTTGTTTTGGGCATTTTGTTGTAAATCGAGTCTGTAAGTCCAAGTCGTTCGTGGCAAGAGTTGCTGTGAAGAAATCGAAGCGAAATCGGGCGAGAAATGACGAAGAACAGCAAGAGGAGCTTGCTGTTCTATCGACGATGTTGAGACGATGTTCATCGACGTCTCAACGTTGCGCATGCGGTCGGAGGCCTAGGCTGAGAGCAGCGTTGTTAACGCTAGCGGCGTTAGCAACGACACACTGTGTGGAGCACGCGGGTGACGCTGGAAGTTACAGCGTTGCAACGCTGACCACGGCGTTGCAACACTACAGCGTAGTGGGCAATTGGGCGAGGCGCGCGCGCGAGTCGTGGGGTTGTGCATTTCGTGGGTGGTTTTTATCAACGTCTTTTTGTTAATTTTATTAGTAAAATGTAATTTTTATTATTTTATTTATTTATTTTATTGAATACTATTAATATAAAAGTTATATTAATGTAATTTAACTAAACAAATGAAGTGCCAAAATCGGTCCATTTTTGCTATTTAATTATTTTATGCATGTGATGTATGATTTAATTAATTTCTATGTGCATAATGTATGTCATATAGATTTAAAATCTCACCTTAGGTTAACATTTCATGCATCATTTATATTATAAGTGTTATAATATATAGTTTGCATGATATATCATTTATATTATAAGTGTTATATTTTTTAGATTAAAGTATGCTCATGCATTTTATTTCATGTGATGAATTATTATGTTATAGTATATAGTTATTCATGTGATGAATGATCAAACACTATAACATAAAAATGCATGTAACCTAAGTTAATTATTAGTTTTAAAGTGTTTAAAACTTGAATAATTAGACTTAGGTTTTCTAGTTCTAATAAGATTAGAATTAGGAAATCAAAATGTAATCTTTGAATGGTGACTAATTAGTAACTCTGTCTAAGGAAGGTTTTGTCTAAGGCATGGGTATTTAAGTTGACGCTTGCGGAACACCCCTACCTGGAAACCAACCTACGAGTGAATTCAGTCCGGAGATTCTTAGATTATATTTTTCCTGAGTGCCGTTAATTAAAAGTTGATTAATTTGCTCACATAGACCTAAGTAATAATGTGATTATAAACATAGGCTAAATACCATATAAGAGTTATATTGGTAGACTTAGGTAAATTTTAGTCGGTTTATCTAGGTCAATCTCAATAATTATAAAGTGCTGAGTGGGAGGAAATATAGTGTATGAGATACATTTAATTTTCGACCCCAAATCTCCGTTAAGTCCGCACCGTGAGATCCATACTCGGCCTCGTGGCGCAAATGGGAGCGTCCCCCTTCGGATGGTATTTGTATGGATCAATATCAAAGTGGATGGAGAGAGTACTTATAGTGAGTGGGAGCGGGACCTATGAAACGGGACCCACGGTCTCTTCTTTCGATTCACACCGTGAGACACCCATGATCCGCCAGCTAGTTTTGCCTGGACCAGCCAATCCCTTCGGAGGGCCTTGATCATGGGAGTCGGAACACCATAAATTCCCAAAAGGGATTCAGTTTCCTTGTTGGTTTTGAATTCCCGAAAGGGATACAGTTTCCTTGTTGGTTTTCCTTCTTGGTTCACGAGGCTGACACTAAATTATTTGATTTTTTCAGCTAAAAATGTCTAGCTCAATAATCGCTTTACTCGTTTTCGACAAACTAGTGGGAGATAACTTCCAAACGTGGAAGAATTATATCAACACGATTTTAGTAACTAACGACCTGAAGTTCGTGCTTACTGAGGAGTGTCCTAAGTTGCCGAGCTCGACTGCATCACGAAGTGTTCGTGATGCATACAATCGACGGTTCAGGGCCAATTAAAAGGCCAAGGTCTACATAATTGTCGACTTATCCAAGTTTTGGCAAAGAAGCATGAATTGATGGTCACCGCTAAGGAGATCATGGATTCGTTGCATGTCATGTTTGGACAATAAATCCTTCCGGTGTCGAACGCGATTCGCTTAAACACATCTTCAACGCCCAATGAAAAGAAGGCGTGTCATCCGAGAACATGTTTTAGACATGATGACCCACTTTAATTTGGCGGAGATGAACGGGCTTTCGATCGACGAGTCGATCTAGGTCAACTTTATTTTGGAGACTCTTCCGAAGAGTTTCCTTCAATTTCGTAGCAATGTCAAGTATGAACAAAATTAGCTACACTCGACCACCCTTTTGAACGAGCTACAGAACTTCCACTCCTTGATGAGGATCGGGGCGGCGGAAGTAAGCCGAGGCAAATGGGCCTATAGGTCTTATCACGGGGGTTCTACCTGACTAAACATGTTGCTCCTTCTCGCCCGAAAGGGAAGAAGAAGATGAAGAAGGGTAAAGCTTACCGAGCTGCCGCCCAAAAGGGCAAGAAGGTCAAGGATGTTGCAGAGAAAGGAAAGCGTTTCCACTGCAATGGGGGCGACCATTGGATGAGAAACTGTCTCAAGTTCCTTGCCGAGAGGAAGAATCAAGGTAAATGCAATTTACTAGTAACTGAAACTTGCTTAGTGGAGAGTAGTGACTCTGCCTGGATATTGGGTTCGGGCGCCACTAACCACGTTTGTTCATCTTTTCAGGGAATTGATTCATGGCAGCAGTTGCGAGAGGGTGAGGTGACTCTACTGGTTGGATCTGGGAGATAGTCTCTACTGTAGCTATTGCCAAAGTGAAGCTCTATTTTGGCAGGAGTTGCATTTTGTTAGACAATATGTACATAGTTCTAGGGTTTACTAGAAACCTTGTTTCTATTTCCTGTTTATTAGAACAATGTATCTCCGTTTCATTTAATGGTAATAAAGCGTTTATTTCCAGAAATGGCAATCTCATTTGTTCTGCTTCACTTAAATCTAATTTTCAGTCAAAAGCGTTTTGAATACTAAATTATTTAAACTGCAGAAACACGAACTAAGAGAGTTAAAGTTTCTCCAAAAGAAAATGCCCATCTTTGACATCTAAGTTTAGGCCACATTAATCTCAATCGAATTGAGAGATTAGTGAAGAGTGGACTTCTAAGTCAGTTGGAAGAAAACTCTTTACCGGTGTGTGAGTCAAGCCTTGAAGGCAAAATGACCAAACGTCCTTTTAGTGGAAAAGGATATAGAGCCAAGGAGCCCCTTGATCTTGCATTCTGACCTCTGTGGTGCGATGAGTGTTAAAGCAAGAGGAGGTTACGAATACTTCGTATCTTTCATAGATGACTATTCGAGGTATGGGTATATTTACCTAATGCATAAGACGTCTGAAACTCTTGAAAAGTTCAAGGAGTACAAGACTGAGGTTGAGAACCTTTTAGGTAAAACGATAAAAACACTTCGATCGGATTGAGGTGAAGAGTATATGGACACCGAATTTCAAGACTATATGATAGAACATGGAATTACGTCCCAACTCTCAGCACCTGGTATGCCACAGCAGAATGGTGTATCGGAGAGGAGAAATAGAACCCTGTTGGACATGGTTCGGTTGATGATGAGCTATGCTCATCTCCCTGATTCTTTTTAGGATTACGCAGTGGAGACTACGATGTATATTTTGAACAACGTTCCGTCGAAGAGTGTTTGTGAAACACCTTTTGAACATTGGACTGAACGTAAAGGTAGATTACACAATTTCAGAATTTGGAGATGCCCGACCCATGTGTTGGTGTGAAACTCGCAGAAATTGGAACCCCGTTCAAATTGTGCCTATTCGTAGGTTATCCAAAATAGACCAGAGGTGGCCTGCTTTACGATCCTAAGGAAAATAGTGTGCTTGTGTCGACAAACGCCACTTTCCTTGAGGAAGACCACATCAGGGATTATTTGCTTAGGAGCAAAATCGTGTTAAACGAAATGGACAGTACATCAACAAGAGTTGTTGATGGGGCTAGTACGTCAACAAGTGTTGTTGATCCTAGCACATCAAGTCAAGTTCGTTTTCAAGAGTTGGGAATGCCTCAACGTAGTGGGAGGGCTGTGAAACAGCCTGAACGTTACATGGGTTTAGCTGAAACCGAAGTCGTCAATCCTGATGATGACTGTGAGGATCCATTGACCTATGATCAAGCAATGATTGATGTTGACAAGGATGAATGGATTAAAGTTATGGACTAGGAAATGGAGTCGATGTAGTTCAATTCTGCCTGGGAGCTTGTGGATCAACCTGATGGGGTAAAACCTATAGGTTGCAATTGGATCTACAAGCGTAAATGTGGCGTAGATGGGAAGATGCAGACCTTGAAAGCACGACTAGTGGCAAAGGGTTTTACCCAGGTCAAAGAGGTTGACTATGAGGAAACCTTTTCACCTATTGCCATGGTAAACTCGATCAGGATCCTTCTGACCATTGTCGCGTATTATGACTACAAGGTATGGCAGATGGATGTCAAGACCGTCATTCTGAATGGCAACCTTGACGAAACCATCTACATAGACCAACCCAAAGGGTTCATAACCCAAGGCCAAGAGCAAAAGGTTTGCCAGCTTCATAGGTATAGATATGGACTGAAACAAGCCTCGAGGTATTGGAATATAAGGTTTGATGAGGCAATCAAATCTTATGACTTTGATTAGAATGTTGACGAGCCTTGTGTCTACAAGAAAATCGTCGACAAAACTGTCGCATTTCTTATATTATACTTGGATGATATTCTTCTCATTAGGAAGGAGGTAGAATTTCTTACTGACGTGAAGAAATGGCTAGCTTCGCAATTCCAAATGAAAGATTTGGGAGAAGCTCAGTACTTTCTAGGTATCCAAATGGTCCAGGCAGGAAGAATGAGCGCTCGCCATGTCTCAAGCGTCTTATATTGACAAGATGTTGTCTAGATATAAGATGCAGAACTCCAAGAAAGGCTTGCTGCCTTTCAGGCACGGGGTTCACCTGTCTAAGGATCAGTGCCCTAAGACACCTCAAGAGGTTGAGGATATGAGACGGATCCCCTATACTTCAGTTGTAGGGAGCCTGATGTATGTCATGCTATGTACTAGGCCCGACATACCGTTATGCAAGAGGGATTGTCGGTGAGGTATCAATCCAATCAAGGATTAGATCACCGAAAGCCGTAAAAGGCAATCCTCAAGTATCTTAGGAGAACGAGGAACTACTGACTTTAGTGTATGAGGGTGGGGATTTGATCATGACGGGATACACAGATTCTGACTTTCAGACCGATAAGGATTCTAGGAAATCCACTTCGGGGCCTCCGTTCATTCTGAAGGCAGGAACTGTAGTATGGTGAAGCATCAAGCATGGATGCATCACTGATTCCACTATAGAAGTGGAGTACGTTGCGGCTTGTGAAGTTGCAAAGGATGTTGTTTGGATAAGGAAGTTCATTCTGATTTGAAAGTTGTTCCAAATATGAACTTGTCGATCACGCTGTTTTGTGACAATAGTGGTGCAGTAGCAAACTCCAGAGAGCCTCAGAGCCATAAGAGAGGAAAACACATTGAGCGGAAGTATAACCTGATACGGGAGATTGTGCACCGCAGCGACGACGTATGATCCACGCGAGATAAGCGTCAAGCACAACGTAGCTGATCCATTTACAAAGTCCCTCACGGCTAAGGTGTTTGAGGGTCACCTAGAGAGTCTAGGTCTTTGAGTACTTCCTGAATAGGGCAAGTGGGAGATATGTAAACGGGTATTCGATGCTCTAGTTTATTGTATTAGTTCATTGTAATTTATGTACATTTCAAAAATGTATTTTCTCCACTAGCTTAGTCCAAGTGGGAGTTTGTTGGGATGTTGTCCTAATCTCATATTGTTTGTAAATATACATTTGAAATCAATAAAGAGTTATTCATTTCATCATTTTGTGTCTCGCATTTTATACAAACTTTGACCAATACACTAAGCTCCAGGGTCATTGAATATATGAGAGAACTAGAACTTGAACGACGTGTAGTGGACACACTAGGATGATCACGTTCGAGTGAATGACACGAACAGTCTACAGTATATGGATGGGCTTGGAGACCTAATCCTGGATACATTGTGGATGTGGCCCGCTTTGTATTAAGATACAAACGAGGTGATCTGACTCGTTCATGTGGTTGACATGCAAATGGGGGCATCATGTACAATGAGATTGTACAAGATCGGACTGTGAATTATTAGACCCATCGATGTAACACCGCTGTGATGTAGGGACTAATAACCGTGAGATGACCATTAGTGACTAGACTCGAATCCTCGAGCGTGTTACGAACTCTTGTATGCGAAGTCCGTCCTTTGACTAGTACAGTGAGGGGGTGGTCACACAGATTACTCGCCCAATATGCCTATCTTCTCGTGGGACGGGACCAAGTAGCGGTGGGAACTTAACTACGCGAGATGGAATTCACTTGTTTCTGTCTTTAGGGAAGCTAAAGGGGTTGTTCCCTTAAGTCTTTGTCTCCGTGGCTTGGACAGCGGCGCCCACCTCACACGGGCCGAGAGGGTTGTTGTATATGGTTGGACCATTACAATGTTGTTTGTCTATTAGAGGAGCGATGGGGACTTAAGGAGCAAGAAGTAGACACAAGGGTAAAACGGTAATTTGACTCAACAGTGTCTACGAACAACCTGTGAAGGGTCGACTCATGGGCATTGGTTATATCAGTGGACTCGTAATATTTTACTCTGACGAGAATGCAATTATGGGCTTTAGTGGAGTGTTACTGTAGCTAATGAATGTTGATTAACTTAAGGTCAAAGAGTTTGATAGGTTAATCTCGGATCATTGGAGCTGTCACTGTAAGTCCATTAGGTCCCTCGGTTGGCTCAAACTTAGTTAAAAGAAGGGTTTACTGTTTTGGTGTGAATTGAAGTGTTCAATTTCACTAAAGGGCATTTATGTCATTTATATGAGATATGAATGATATAATATATAGTTTAATGTGAATGAGATTCATAATAAATTATAGGTTAACCTAATTGTTGAATTTGGGCTAATTGGAGAAATTAGAGTGAGAGATATTAAATTGGATGTGATTCAATTTAATAAATCCACAATATTGCAAACGTGATTTGTAAAATGAGATATGAGATATCTTCTAATATATCATTATGCAAATATGATTTGCATAACCTATGGTTTTGGTAAAATGGTAAATAGGTGGAGATTTCAATTCCATCTATCTCCATTATTTAAACCCCTTTGCAAGAAGCGGAACTTAAGCATTCTCTCATTTTTTGGAAATCTCACCAAAAGAAGAGATCATCCTTCTCTCAAATTCTCTCTCAAGAATTCTCCTCCCTTCACCAAAACCTAAGATCCCTCCATCTTCCTTCTTACAAAAGAAGAACAACCGAGAAGCCAAGTGGTGGTGTTCTTGTTCGTGAGAATAGTTCGGGATCATAGTGATCGAAGAGCACACGAAGAGTTCGTGATCGTGAACGGAAAGGATATTGAAGACTGTCTTCAACAAGTAAGTAACGAGATCTTGTTGTTTTCTTTCTTGTTTTTGCATTTTTAACCTAGTTCTAAGAGTTAGACTGTTTTAACGAATAATGGTTGCACAACAACACCGCGACGATTCGATCGTCTTCCGCTGCATGTGAGTTTCATTCCCTTCAGGAACGAGTGAATTTCATCTCGCGTAGTTAAGTTCCTAGCTCTCCACGTTGTCACCTTTTGAGAAGATGGGCATATTAGGCGAAAAATCGTGACCGCCCCTCGCGTGCTACTAGTCAAAGGACAGACCCCCGTAGACAGGAGTTTGTAACACGCTCAGGATGAAGGCGAGTCACTAATAGTCATCTACGAAGTTATTAGTCCTATACTGTCAACGGTGTTACATCAGAAGGTCTAATAATTCACGGTCCGGTCTTGTACAATCTCATTGCACAGGATGCCCCCACTTGCATGTCAACCACATGAACGAGTCAGATGACCTCGTTTGTATTAAATACAAAGCGGGCCACATCCACAGTGTATCCAGGATTAGGTCTCCAACCCTATCCATATATTGTAGATCGTTCAGGTCATTAACTCGAATGTGATCCTCCTTGTGTATCCACTACACACCGTACATGTTCTAGTTCTCTCATAAATTGAATGACCCTAGAGCTTAGTTTATTGAGCAAAGTTTGTAAAATTGCGAGACACAAAGTAATGAAAGAAATAACTTTTATTTATTTCAATGGGTAATATTACAAACAAAACGAGATTAGGACATACATCTGAACAAACTCCTATTTGGACAAAGCTAGTGGAGTACATATACATTTCTCAAATGTACAATAAATTACAACAAAGAAATATAATAAACTAGGGCATTGAATACCCTTTACAATACCTCCAGTTACCCTAGTCAAGAAGCACTCGAAGACCTAGACTCTCTAGGTCACCCTCAAAAACCTTAGCCGTGAGGCCTTTGTAAATGGATAAGCAACGTTGTGCTCCGATGTTATCAGCGTGATACTTCCTCTCAATATGCTTGCCCCTTTTATGACTCCGAAGCTCTCTCGAGTTGGCTACATCACCACTGTTGTCACAAAACAACATGATCGACAAGTTCATATGTGGAACAAATTCCAAATCTGTCATGAACTCCCTAAGCCAAATAGCTTCCTTTGGAGCTTCACAAGCCGCAATGTACTCGGGTTCCATAGTGGAATCAGCGATGCATCCCTGCTTGATGCTTCGTCATACTACAACTCCTCCATTCAGAATGAAAGCTGCCCCGAAGTGGATTTCCTAGAATCCTTATTGATGCGAAAGTCGAAATCTGTGTATCCCGTGGGATCAAATCCCCACGCCCATACACTAAAAGCGTAGTTCCTCGTTCTCCTAAGATACTTGAGGATTGCCTTTACGACTGTCCAGTGATCTAATCCTGGATTGGATTGATATCTACCGACAATCCTTATCTTGCATAACGGATGACGAGCCTAGTACACAACTCGACATACATGAGGCTCCTAACAACTGAAGCGTAAGGGATTCGTCTCATATCCCCAACCTCCTAAGGAGTCTTAAGACATTCATCTTTAGACAGGTGAACCCCATGCCTGAAAGGCAACAAGCCCTTCTTGGAGTTCTGCATCTTATATCTAGACAACATCTTGTCAATATAAGACGCCTGAGACATGACCAGCGTTCTGTTCTTTTGGTTTCAGACTATCTGGATACCTAGAGCGTCTTTGCATTTTCTCCCAAATCTTTCATTTGGAATTGCGAAGCTAACCATTTCTTTACGTCAGTAAGAAATCCTACCTCATTCCCAATGAGAAGGATATCATTCACGTACAATATCAGAAATGCGACAGTTTTGTCGACGATTTTCTTATAGACACAAGGCTCGTCAACATTCTGATAAAAGCCATAATTTGATCGCCTCATCAAACCTTATATTCCAAGACCTTGAGGCTTGTTTCAATCCGTAAATAAACCTATGAAGCTGACAAACCTTTTGCTCTTGGCCTTGGGTAATGAACCACTTGGGTTGGTCCATGTAGATGGTCTCGTCAAGTTTGCCATTCAGAAAGGCGGTCTTGAAATCCATCTTCCATACCTCATAGTAATGATATGCGACAATAGCCAGAAGGATCCTGATCGACTTTACCATGACAACAAGCGAAAAGGTTTCCTCATAGTCAACCGCTTCAACCTGGGTAAAACCCTTTGCCACTAGTCGTGCTTTCAAGGTCGGAACCTTCCCATCTACGCCACGTTTACGCTTGTAGATCCATTTGCAACTAATAGGTTTTACCCCATCTGGTTGATCCACAAGCTCTCAGAGGTATTGAAGTACATCGACTCCATTTTCGGGTCCATAGCTTTAATCCATTCGTGTTTGTCAACGTTTGCCATTGCCTGATCATAGGTCAATGGATCCTCACAGTCATCATCAGGGGTGATGACTTGGGTTTCAGCTAAATCCATGTAACGTTCAGGCTGTCTCACAACCCTCCCACTATGTCGAGGCATCCCAACTCTTGGGAACGAACTTGACTAGACGTGCCTGGATCAACAACACTTGTTGACGTACTAGCCTCATCAGCAACTCTTGCTGATGTACTATCCATTTCGTTTAACACGATTTTTCTTCTAGGTAAATGATCCCTGACGTGGTCTTCCTCAAGGAAAGTGGCGTTTGTCGATACAAGCACCCTATTTTCCTTAGGATCGAAAAACAGACCATCCCTAGTCTCTTTTGGGTAACCTACAAATAGGCATAATTTTGAACGGGGTTCCAACTTTTTCGGGTTTGACACCAACACATGGGTCGGGCATCCTCAAATTCTGAAATGGTGTAAACAACATTTACGTCAATTGCAAAGTTCGAAAGGTGTTTCACAAACACTCTTCGACGGAACGTTGTTCAAAATATACACGATAGTCTCCACTGCGTAACCCCAAAAAGAATCAGGGAGATGAGCATAGCTCATCATCGACCGAACCATGTCCAACAAGGTTATGTTTCTTCTCTCCGATACACCATTCCTCGCTGTGTGGCATACCAGTCTTTGAGAGTTGCGACGTAATTTCATGTTCTATCATATAGTCTTGGAATTTTGTGTCCATATGCTCTCCACCTCGATCCGATCGAAGTGTTTTTATTGTTTTACCTAATAGGTTATCAACCTCAATCTTGTACTCCTTGAACTTTTCAAGAGTTTTAGACTTCCTATGCATTAGATAAATATACTCATACCTTGAATAGTCATCTATAAAAGATACAAAGTATTCGTAACCACCTCGTGCTTTAACACTCATCGGACCATAGAGGTCAGAATGTATAAGCTCAAGGGGCTCTTTGGCTCTATATCCTTTTCCACTAAAAGGACGTTTGGTCATTTTGCCTTCAAGGCATGACTCACATACCGATAAAGAGTTTTCCTCCAACTCGTTTAGAAGTCCACTCTTCACTAGTCTCACAATCCTATTGAGATTGATGTGGCCTAACCTTAGATGCCAAAGATGGGCATTTTCTTTAGGAGAAACTTTCACTCTCTTAGTTCGTGTTTCTACTGCTTTAAATAATTCAGTTATCAAAACACTTTTGACGATTAGGTTTCAAAACATACAGGTTATTCTCAAGTGAAGAAAAACACAAGAAATTTCCAATTCTAGAAATAACGCTTTATTACTAGAAAAATGTACAGAAATAGAGTATTCAAGTAGGCAGGAAATAGAAACTAGGTTTCTAGTAAATCCTAGAACTATATACATATTATCTAATAAAATGTAATTCCTTTCTAAATAGAGCTTCATCGTGTTGTAGATCACTGCTGAAAGAAAGACAACATCCCGGATCAAACCTGCATCGTTATCTCATCCTCTCACTTTGCTGCAGAACTAATTCCCTGAAAAGTAGAACAAACATGGTTAGTGGCGCCCGAATCCAATATCCAGGCAAAGTCATTACTCTCCGCTAAACAGGTTTCAGTTGCCAGTAAATCACATTTACCTGTATTCTTCTAGTTGGCAAGGAACTTGGGACAGTTACGCTTCCAGTGGTCGTCCCCATTGCAGTAGAAACACTTTCCTTTTTTCTGCAACTTCCTTGACCATTTTTCCCTTTCGGGCGACAGTGCAGTCAGGTCTGCCCTTCTTCATCTTCTTATTCTTCCCCTTCGGGTGAGAAGGAGCCATAGATTTTGTCCCAGAGGTCGAACCCCTGTGATAGGACCTGAAGGCAACATTTGTCTCAGCTTTCGGTGTCCTGATCCTCATCAAGGGCTGAAAGTTTTGTAGCTCGTTCAGAAGAGTAGTCAGTGTGTAGCTAATTTTGTTCATAACATAATTGCTACGAAATCGAAGGAAACTCTTCGGAAGAGTCTCCAGTATAAAGCTGACCTGGCTGGACTAATCGATCGAAGTCCTGTTCATCTCTGCCAGATTAAAGTGGGTCATCATGTCTAGAACGTGTTCACGGACAAGCGTCCATTCTTTCATCCGGGCGTTGAAGACGTGTTTGAGCGAGTCATGGTGGACCTTAAAGGACTATTGTCCAAACATTTCTTACAAGGACTCCATGATCTCTTTGGCGGTGATCATCAACTCATGCTTCTTTGCCAAGACTTGAGACAAGTGGAAATTATGTTGACCTTGGCCTTTTCATTGGCCATGATCCATCGATCGTATGCATCACGAACACTTCGTGATGCGGTTGAGTCCGACACCTGAGGACAATCCTCAGTGAGCACGAACTTAAGGTCGACAGTTACTAGAATCGTGTTTATATTGTTTTTCCAAGTTTGGTAGTTATCTCCCACTAGTTTGTCGGAAGCAAGTAAAGCTATAATTGAGCTAGACATTTTGCTGAAAAACAAGTAAAACTTTGTGTCAGTCTCGCAAAAAACTTTTTGAAATCTAATCAAGTTTTAGCAAAAATTTATTCTATGATCTCTAGGTCATTAAAAATTTTGAATGATATCCCAAAGGTTGAGAATGACCGCCACCGAAGGGTGAATAAAAACACTCCTCTAGGACGAAACTTTCTCGACCAAACCCTAATGCCTGAATAACACTTATTCCATTAGGCATCGAGTTACCATTTTTCGGTATGAATCCATTAACTCTTAATGAATCCCTTGAATGCCACCCTCAATCTTTAATTTTCCAAGTATCCGTCCAAACAATAGCCACCAAAGGGTGAACCAAGAAGGAAAACCAACAAGGAAACTGTATCCCTTTCGGGAATTCAAAACCAACAAGGAAACTGAATCCCTTTCGGGAATTTACGGTGTTCCGACTCCCATGATCAAGGCCCTCTGAAGGGATTGGCTGGTCCAGGCCAAACTAGCTGGCGGATCATGGGTGTCTCACGGTGTGAATCGAAAGAAGAGACCGTGGGTCCCATTTTCACAAGTCTCGCTCCCACTCACTATAAGTACTCTCTTCATCCACGTTGATATTGACTCATACAAATACCATCCGAAGGGGGACGCTCCAATTTGTGCCACGAGGCCGAGTATGGATCTCACGGTGCGGACTTTAACGGAGATTTGTGGTCGAAAAATCAAATGTATCTTATACACTTTATTTCCTCCCACTCAGCACTTTATATTATTCGGGATTGACCTAGATAAATCGGCTAATATTAACCTAAGTCTACCAATATAACTCTTATATTGATTTAGCCTAAGTTTATAATCACATTATTAACTTAGGTCTAAGTGAGTAAATTAATCAACTTTTAATTAACGCCATTCACGATAATATAACCTAAGAATCTCCGGACCGAATTCACTCCCAGGTCGGTTCCCAGGTAGGGGTGTTCTGCAAAGCGTCAGCTTAAATACCCCAACCTTAGACAAAACCTTTATTAGACAGAGCTATTAATCAGTCACCATTCAAAGGTCATATTTGATTTCCTAATTCTAATCTTATTAGAACTAGAAAACCTAAGTCTAATTATGCAAGTTCTAAACATTTTAAAACTAATAATTAACTTAGGTTACAAGCATTACTATGTTATAGTGCTCGATCATTTATCACATGAATAACATTAAATTAAGATAAATTCATCATAGGAATTAAATGCATGAGCATGCTTTTAATCTAAAAAATATAACACTTATATTTAAATAAATTAAAACATGCATAAATTATATTATAACACTTACAATATAACCTATCATGCATACTATACATTATAACACTCATAATATTAATATGATGCATGAAATGTGTTAACCTAAGATGGAATTTTAAATCTATATGACATACATTATGCACATAGAATTAAATATTTCATACATCTAATGCATAAAATAAATAAATAGCAAAAATTGGACCAATTTTGGCACTTAGGGGACATTTATTTAGTTAATTAACATTAATATAACTATTATATTAATATTAATTAATAAAATAAATTTAAAAAAGAAAATACATTTTACAAAATCTAAATTAAATAAAATAAATTAAAACACGTCCCCACGAATGAAGAATAACCTTCACGCCCACGTCCTCACAACAATCGCTGCGGCGTCCAGCGATCCTCGTTGCGCCTAACGTCTCGGCGTTGCAACGCTACACCAGCGTTACCAGGCGACTGCTGAATCGACCTTCGCGCGCGGACGACGTCTCAACGCCGAAAAACATCGTCTGAACGCCATCTATTGGACAACAAACTCCTTTGTTGTTTTCTTCGATTTTCTGCCCGTTTTCGCTCCGATTTCTTCACAGCAACTCTTGCCGATAAAGACATGGACTTACATAATCGATTTATTTTCTAATTTTTCTAAAAACACGGCCTTTACATTGATCTAATCAACGAAAATAAACTCAAAACTAGTGCCAAAACCGAAAAGATCCAATTATGCAAAACCAATAATTTCATCTCATGAATTGAAGTAATACCCACCTAATTTTAAGAAAAAACATTTGCACAACGAAAAGCCAACGATTTGGCTCAGATACCAATTGAAGGGACTAAAAATTCCACGGAGCTGAAGGACAATTGAATCGTCGTGGTATCGTTGTGAAAAATGCTTTCTTGAAATTAAAACTATCAGATAGTAACTAGGCTAAACATGCATTTAGGAAGAAAAATAGTAAGAATTACTTACTTGTTGAAGAACCGGTCTTCACGTTTTCCTCCTCCGGTCACGAGCTCTTCGCGAACACGAACTTAACGAACTCGATCTCCTCGAACGAACCAACGAACCAGACACCATCGATAGGCTTCTCGGTTGTTCTCTTTTACGTAGAAGTAGAGTACGTGGGACTCCTTTTTGATGAAAGGGGAGGAGAGAATTGAGAGAAGGTTGAGAGAGAAGTGATTGTTGTTTTTGGTGAGATTCCAAAAAATGAACAACAAGCTTATGAATCCTTCTTGCAAAGGGTTTATATAATGGTGATATGTTGAGATGAATTCTCCACCTATTTACTATTTAACCACAACCATAGGTTATGAAAATCATATTTGCATAACCACATATAATAAGATATCTCATATCTCATTATTCAAATCACATTTGTCTAATTGTGGATTTTAAATTGAATCACATTCAATTTAATTTCTCTCAATCCAATTTCTCCAAATTAGCCCTAATTAGAAAATTAAGCTAACCTATAGTTTATTATGAGTCTCATTCACATTAAACTATATAATATGTCAATCATATCTCATATAAATGACATAATTACCCTTTAATGAATTTGAACACTTCAAATCCACACCAAAACTGTAAACCCTCTATTAATCAAGTTTGAGCCAACCAAGGGACCTAATGGACCTACACGTGACGAGCTCCAATGATCCGAGACTAACCTATCAAACTCTTTGACCCAGTTAATCAACATTCATTACCGACGGTAACACTCAACTAAAGCCCGTAGCTGCACTTCAATCACTATAGGACAAGTTGTGTCCATTGATATAACCAATGCCCATGAGTCGACCCTTCACAGGTTATTCGTAGACACTGCTGGGTCAAATTACCGTTTTACCCCTGTGTCTACTTCTTGCTTCTTAAGTCCCCACTGCTCCTCTAATGAACAAAAACAATGTAGTGGTCCAACAATATACAACACGTCTCTCGGGCAAGTGAGAGGGTGGACGCTCGTTGTCCAAGCCCTAGAGACAGCACTTAAGGGAACAACCCCTCTAGTTTCCCTAAAGGCAGGAACGAGTGAATTTCATCTCGCGTAGTTAAGTTTCCAGCTCCCCACGTGGTCTTGCTCTTGAGAATATAGGCATATTGGGCGAGTAACTGTGACCACCCTCACCCGTACTAGTCAAAGGATAGACTCCCGCAGACAGGAGTTCGTAACACGCTCAGGATTAAGGTCGAGTCACTAATGGTCATCTACGAAGTTATTAGTCCTATACTTTCAACGGTGTTACATCAGTAGGTCTAATAATTCACAGTCCGGTCTTGTATAATCTCATTGCAGGATGCCCCCACTCGCATGTCAACCACATGAACGAGTCAGATCACCTCATTTATATCTAATACAAAGCAAGCCGCATCCACAGTGTATCCAGGATTAGGTCTCCAACCCTATCCATATACTGTAGACCGTTCGGGTCATTAACTCGAACGTGATCCTCCATGTGTGTCCACTAGACACCGTTTGTAAACCCGATAACTCTCTTTGGAACTTCCTTATTAAAAAACAACAAACGGAAAGAAGAAATGAAGTGAAAGACAAAAGGAAAACAAGGAAGGAAAGTTTAAACCATTTTGGTTTGGATTGTTTTAAAGACAAAAGAAGAAAAGAAAATGAAACAAATGTTTAATATATTAAGTATTATTTTGTTAAGAAAAGAAAAGAAAAAGAAAAGAAAAGAAAGAAAGGGATAAAGGAATGAAAAAGGAAAAGGAAAAAGAAAAGAAAAGCAAAAAGCAAAAAGGGAAAAAGACAAAATACCTTTTCCACCGTTTGCCTTTTTTTTAAAGATTTATCTCTCCATTTTCCTTCTCATTTTATCAAAAGAAAAGGCAGAGCTTCGTGGGAGAAAGAGAAAGGAAGAAGAAGAAAGCCATTTTTGTGATTTTGGAGGTGGAGTTGCAGAAGAAGGGAGGAGAACTCAACTTGGTTTGTATAGCAGCAAGGTGATCAACTCAAACCAGTTCTGATGTTTTGATCTTTTCGAGCTCAACAAGAAGAGGTAAGAGTTGAGTGTTTGATATATGAAATTCAACTCAATTTGGAACAAATTGCGTGAAGGAAGCTCGAGCTAATATTGAAGTTAACTTACTGTTTTGTTATGAGGAAGACAAAAGACAGAATTTGCTGTCAAATCTGGGAAGTCTCTGATATTTTGGTTGTTCTTATCTGTATACTTGGAGTTAGAAGCTCTAATTGGTATGATTCGAAAGCTTATTGAATTTACTACAACTCTTGTGAAGAAATCGTGAGTAGAAAGTGTCTAGAAGATGTTTTAAATATCAAGTTAACTTTCTTGTGCAGCAGGAAATCCGAATCTGGAAACAACAGAAGTCTTTTTTGAGGAAAGTAGCATTCGAGGTATTTCTGAATAAATCCGTTTGGAATTTCAATTTCATGTCTTTATATGATTTTTAGAGTGCAAAAAGGAAGAGTTTGGTATAATTTACATTATTTTTGGATAAGTAATGAAGAAGTTATGGCTCTATGAAAACTGGGTAGAAAATCTGAAAAAATGCTTAAAATTGGAAAGTGTGTTTTCTTGTAGTTTTAAGGTTAAAAATCATGAGCTCGAGGTTCTAATGGTTTAGTCGGTTTGTTTGACAGTCAAGAGCAAATAGGTCAAGTTTACAAGCCAAAGTTCTAATTCTAATAATCATGAGTGACTCTATTTTAGAATTATACTTGACCTATGTTGTTCTTCAAAAACATAATTGTTGATCATTGAGTCTTGTTTGAACTAATTATGTATAGCTTCATGGAGTTTCTAACATAAAGTTCATGATGGAACCTAAGCATGCTTTGAATTAGTTGTAACTATAAATCCAAGTATGGAAACTAAATTATGAATGTATGTTTTCCTTTAGAGAATTTTTTGTGTAAATCCACTTGGGAACATGTTTGATGATAATGTGAAGATGTCAAGAAATTGTTATATGTGTTATAAAGACATGATTTCCATGGTACACAAATTATGCCCTTGTTTGTGGTTAACCCCTAATACTGAAGGACATTAGAGAAGGTACTTGAGGGGGAAAATGAATCATGATATCCCGATACTGAAGGACAATGAGAACGTATCCGGGTAGTAAATGGTTTTACCTTAATACTAAAGGATAATGAGAAGGTATTCGGGTAGTAAATGGTTTTACCTTAATCCTGAAGGACATAGAGAAGGTATTAGGGAAAACCAAACGACCAAAGGTATTCCACGTGCACGTGAGAGAGAGAGGTATGAACCTTATTGGTATAAATATAACTCTACCACCTCTATGATTTGAATGTGGTATCTTGTCATATGTTTTATTGTTATGAGCTTCTATATTATTGATCTATCTACCCTCAATATGATAGTACATTTCGAGTTGTGTGCTATGCATAAGTGGTGACTTAAACCTGTAAATTGGAAGCATGGTTTGTTTGTGTTTACAAACAGATGTTAAGTTATTTACTACTTACAATCTGTCATTATTATGATTCACCAAAGAGCTTGTAATGTTTTAAAGATAGACACTCACTGGGCTTTTAGGCTCATTCTTTCAATGTTTTCAAACCTTTTCAGGTAGAGATCGAGCTCCTGCTACCTGACATCCTGCTATAGTCTGCTGGAAGTTTTATAAGTTGGTATTTTGTACGTGGCTGGTGTTATATAGCAAGTCGTTGTGTAGTTATAGTTGTTTGTACATAAGAGGTTGTATAAACAGTGGGTTGGCTTGTTCTGGGTTGTGATGCTATTTCTCGTTTAAGTTTTCAAATGGGAGACTTAAGAAATGTTTCTCCCTATGTATGTTTAGTAGTTATCAAGTTTTACTGTGTGTTATGTTAAAGTTTACCATATACGAGCATAGTATGTTAATCAGTAGAAACAGGGTCATCGTGTATTGTTAAGAGATGAACAATGTCCATTGGCTTCATGCCTCTTTACAGGCTAAGTTAGCGGTGGTTCGGGAGGGGGTGTGACAACTTGGGCAGTTAGCTCCATGGGAATGAGGCAGGGCAAGTTAGCTCTGAGAATAAAGTAAAAAGTCATAACAAGTTATTGAGTTAGTTCAGAACGAACTAGTAGAGTATGGTCCAAATAAGGATAACAATGAGTCCAGATTAGGGCTAAAATGTGAATAGAAGTTTAGTCTCGCAGTATTGGAGTTAGATATCCATAGTATGTCGAATATATTGATATGTTATAGGAGTCATGTCACCACGTACTAGCGGGCAGCGACGCAGCGGGATCGAGGCGGGATGCGAGATCCTACCCAAGGTCAATCTGAGAAGGGATCTAGTGCCCCGAGAGTCCAAACTGAGGCTAGAGATGAGCAACATGTTAGTTTCTCACAGGAGGAAGGCAGGCCAGAGAGAGCAGGGCCAAGTGATAAAAAAAAGGTGTATATAATAGAACGTCTGAAGAAATTAGGAGCCACAGTGTTTGATGGTTCCATAGATCCAACTGATGCTGAGATTTGGTTGAATATGCTAGAAAAATGTTTTGATGTAATGAGTTTCCCTGAGGAGCAAAGTCAAGCTAGCCACATTCCTACTAGAGAGAGAAGTAGAGGGATGGTGGAAGTCAATACGAGCTAGGTGCAGTGATGCACATACTTTAGATTGGCAAACTTTGAAGCATCTTCAAGATAAATATTACCCTAGCACGTATCGTAAGGCAAAGAGGGATGAATTTTTAGAACGGAAGCAAGGGCCACTTTTAGTGGCTGAGTATGAGAGAAGGTATATCGAGCTGTCACGGTATGCTGATGTGATTGTGGCATCTAAGAGTGACAAGTGTCGGAGATTTGAAAGAGGGTTGCGTCCTGAGATACGAACCCATCCACGAGCATTGCAAAGTTGGTGACTTTTCCTGCTTTGGTAAAGAATGCTATACGTGTTGAAAGCGAGAGTATAACGAGGCATAAGCGATGGTGAAGCCTACTCGAGGGCCTTCAACGACGGCGATTTCCATGGTCGTGAGCGGACGATTCACACACAGGTGAATGTTTTGAGTCGTCGGGACTTTAAAAGTCGAGTTGGCGGCGGACATCGAGGCAAACGCATGTTAGTGGTGCCTATCGAGGCGTGAGCCAAAGAGCACCTAGTCGATGCGCGGATCCACATGAAAGAGCACGACAATACAGAGTCTCATTGCAAGTGCAACAAGGAGAACTCCATGTACAAATTGTGGCAAGAGTCGTGCCGAGGCCAATGTCTTGTGGGTGTCGATGTGTGTTACCAGTGTGGGCAGCCAGGGCATTTGAAGACAAGAGAGGGCACCAGTGGTGCTAAATAGAAAGGAAGTTGTTTTCAAGAAACCAGGATTAGCTGAAGTGGTTTTCAGGGGTTAAAGGAAGATTATCCCTACGAGCTTGATTTCAGCATTAAAAACTGAAAAGTTGTTGAGGAAAGGTTGCATGGTATTTCTTGCACGCGTCGTGGAGGTGCAGGAAGAAAAGCTAAAACCAGAAGATGTTCTTGTGGTGAACGAGTTTCTTGATGTTTTTCCAACAGATCTATCAGGGTTGCCACCTGATAGGGAAGTAGAGTTCACTATTGAATTGCTACCAGGAACAACACCTATTTCCTAAGCGTCGTATAGAATGGCTCCAAGCGAGCTCAAAGAGCTGAAGACGCAGTTACAATAACTAGTTGATAAGGAATACATCAGACCTAGTGTATCGCCTTGGGGAGCTCCAGTGTCATTTGTAAAGAAGAAAGATAGTACCCTTAGATTATGCATTGATTATAGACAGTTAAACAAGTCACGATACGCAATAAGTATCCTTTACCCCGTATAGATGACTTGTTTGACCAGTTAAGAGGAGCATCAGTGTTTTCTAAGATTGATTTGAGATCAGGATACCATTAGTTAAAGGTTAGGGAATCAGATATTCCTAAGACAACATTCAGAACCAGGTACGGGCATTATGAGTTTTTAGTAATGTTGTCGGTTTGACGAATGCACCAGCAGTTTTCATGGACCTCATGAACAGGATATTCCACCAGTATTTGGATCAGTTCGTGATAGTATTTATTGATGATATACTAGTTTACTCAATTGATAGAAAAGCTCATGAGGAACATTTGATGATTATTCTACAAACACTACGAGATAAGCAGTTGTATGCTAAATTCACCAAATGTGAGTTTTGGTTGAATCAGGTAGTGTTTCTGGGGCATGTTGTTTCAGCAAATGGAGTTAGTGTGGATCCGCATAAAGTGAAAGTTGTGGTCAACTGGGAGAGACCAGCCAGTATGACAGAGGTACGTATTTTCCTAGGCTTGGTAGGATACTACAGATGGTTTGTTGAGGATTTCTCCCGATTAGCATTACCCTTAACAGCTTTAACAAGGAAGAATGCTAAGTTTGAATGGTTAGATAAGTGTGAACAGAGTTTTCAAGAGCTAAAAAGAGGTTAGTTACAACACCTATTCTGACACTTCCTGTAACGGGGAAAGAGTATGTGATTTACTGTGATGCCTCGAGACAAGGTTTAGGGTGTGTTCTGATGCAAGAAGGAAAAGTAATAGCTTATACGTCAAAACAATTGAAAAAGCACGAATGTAATTACCCTACCCATGATCTCGAGCTAGCAGCAGTTGTTTTAGCACTGAAGATCTGGAGACATTACTTGTTTGGTGAAAGGTGTCACATTTACACAAATTATAAGAGTCTGAAATATATCTTTGATCAGAAGGAGTTGAATATGAGATAAAGAAGATGGTTAGAACTGATAAAAGATTATGATTGTACCATAGAATACCATCCAGGTAAGGCGAATGTGGTAGCAGATGCATTGAGTAGGAAGTCAAGACTTCCTACGAACATACAATGTGGTATTTGAGCGATATTTTTTTTAAGTACTCTAAGGGATTCTAAGGCAGTTGTGATTGCAGAGAATTTAGGGAGTCTTTTAGCTCAATTCCAAGTCAAGTCTTCACTCGTAGCAGAGATTGTAGGAAGACAACAAGATGATAGTAACTTGCAGAAAATGTTTGGAAAGTCCAAACAGGGTCCAGAGGTAGAATTTAAAATGAGATCAGATGGAACCATAGAGAGGCAAGGAAGACTATGTGTTCCGAATGTTAGTGAGCTTAAAGATGCTATTCTAGAAGAAGCTCACAGTCGACTACGTTATGCATCCGAGAAAGCACCAAGATGTATAAGACATTGAAAGGAGCGTATTGGTGGCACGGGATGAAGCGGGAGGTAGATGAATATGTTGATAATGTTTAATCTGCCAACAGGTTAAACTAGTTAGACAGAGACCAGGAGGACTCCTTAATCCATTGCCAGTGCCAGAATGGAAATGGGAGCATATCACTATGGATTTTCTGTTTGGATTACCACGTACTTCTAGTGGACATGATGGTATTTCCGTAATAGTGGATAGACTGACTAAAACCGCACGGTTTATACCGATTAAAGCGACGTCTACGCTTGATCAGCTAGCTAAGCTATACGTCGACAAAATTGTGAGTCAATAGGGAGTGCAAATGTCCATAGTTTCAGATAGAGATCCACGATTTACTTCTAAGTTTTGGCCTAGCTTACAGAAAGCTATGTGGCCAAAGTTGAATTTTAGTACAACATTCCATCCTCAGACAGATGGGCAGTCAGAAAGGACCATCCAGACCCTAGAGGATATGTTGAGAGCACGTGTCCTTCAATTTAAGGGTAGTTGTGATACACACCTATCACTTATGGAATTCGCTTATAATAACAGCTATTAGTCAAGTATTGGGATGACACCATTTGAGGCTCTGTATGGAAGGTCGTGTAGAACGCCCGTATGTTAGAATGAAGTAGGAGAGCGGAAGTTAATCGGTCCTGAGTTGGTACAAATTACGACAGACAATATTAAGGTAATCAGAGAGAATCTGAAGGTAGCACAAGACCGTCAGAAGAGTTATGCAGATAAGCGACGAAAGGACATAGAATTCTAGGTTGGAGATCAAGTTTTCTTGAAGTTATCTCCGTGGAGAGGTGTCCTTCGTTTTGGCAAGAAAGGTAAACTAAGCCCTGGATATATTGGTCCTTATCCAGTAACGAGACGAGTTGGGCGGCACCTACAGATTTGGAGTTGCCGTGGAACTATCTCGAGTACATGATGTTTTTCATGTGTCCATGTTGAGGAAGTGTATTCCAGATCCGACACATGTGTTATAAGTACAACCAGTTGAGTTGAAAGAAGACATGAGTTAAATAGAGGATGCAGTTCAAATCCTCGACAGGAAAGAACAAGTTTTGAGAAACAAGATGATCTCACTCGTGAAGGTTCGTTGGAGACATCACGGAGTGGAGGAGGCTACGTGGGAGTTAGAGGACCTAATGAGGAGGAAGTACCTGATGATTTTCACTTAAGGACTACTCAATTTCGAGGACGAAATTTCTTAAGGGGAGGTAAGTTGTAAACCCGAGATCTCTCTTTGGAACTTCCTTATTAAAAAACAACAAACGGAATGAAGAAATGAAGTGAAAGACAAAAGGAAAACAAGGAAGGAAAGTTTAAACCATTTTTGTTTGGATTGTTTTAAAGACAAAAGAAGAAAATGAAATGAAACAAATGTTTAATATATTAAGTTTTGTTTTGTGAAGAAAAGAAAAGAAAAGAAAAGAAAAGAAAGAAAGGGATAAAGGAAAGAAAAAAGAAAAGCAAAAAGAAAAGAAAAGCAAAAAGCAAAAAGGGAAAAAGATAAAATACTTTTTCCACCGTTTGCCTTTTTTTTAAAGATTTATCTCTCCATTTTCCTTCTCATTTTATCAAAAGAAAAGATAGAGCTTCGTGGGAGAAGGAGAAAGGAAGAAGAAGAAAGCCATTTTTGTGATTTTGGAGGTGGAGTTGCAGAAGAAGGGAGGAGAACTCAACTTGGTTTGTATAGCAGCAAGGTGATCAACTCAAACCGGTTCTGATGTTTTGATCTTTTCGAGATCAACAAGAAGAGGTAAGAGTTGGGTTTTGATACATGAAAGTTAACTCAATTTGGAACAAATTTCGGGAAGGAAGCTCGAGCTAATACTGAAGTTAACTTACTGTTTTGTTAAGCGGAAGACAAAAGACAGAATTTGCTGTCAAATCTGTGAAGTCTCTGATATTTTGGTTGTTCTGATCTGTATACTTGGAGTTAGAAGCTCTAATTGGTATGATTCGAAAGCTTATTGAATTTACTACAACCTTCGTGAATAAATCGTGAGTAGAACATGTCTAGAAGATGTTTTAAATATCAAGTTAAATTTGTTGTGCAGCAGGAAATCCGAATCTGGAAACAGCAGAAGTCTGTTTTGAGGAAAGTAGCTTTCGAGGTATTTCTGAATACATCCGTTTGGAATTTCAATTTCATGTCTTCGTATAATTTTTAGATGGTTTGAAAAGGAAGAGTTTGGTATAAATTACATTATTTTTGGATAAGTAATGAAGCAGTTATGGCTGTCTGAAAACAGGGCAAAAAATCTGAAAATGCTTAAAATTGGAAAGTGTGTTTTTTTTGTAGTTTTAAGGTTAAAAATCATGAGCTTGAGGTTCTAATGGTTGAGTTGGTTTGTTTGACAGGTCAAGAGCAAATAGGTCAAGTTTACAAGCCAAGGTTCTAATTCTAATACTGTGAGTGACTCTATTTTAGAATTATGTTTGACCTATGTTTTTCTTCAAAAACATAATTGTTGATCATTGAGTCTTGTTTGAACTAATTATGTATAGCTTCATCGAGTTTCTAACATAAAGTTCATGATGGAACCTAAGCATGCTTTGAATTAGTTATAACTATGAATCCAAGTATGGAAACTAAATTATGAAAGTATGTTTTCCTTTAGAGAATGTTTTGTGTAAATCCACTTGGGAACATGTTTAGATGATAATGTGAAGATGTCAAGAAATTGTTGCATGTGTTATAAAGACATGATTTCCATGGTACACAAATTATGCCCTTGTTTGTGGTTAACCCCTAATACTGAAGGACATTAGAGAAGGTACTTAGGGGGGGAAATGAATCATGATATCCCGATACTGAAGGACAATGAGAAGGTATCCGGGTAGTAAATGGTTTTACCTTAATACTGAAGGACAATGAGAAGGTATTCGGGTAGTAAATGGTTTTACCTTAATACTGAAGGACATAGAGAAGGTATTAGGGAAAACCAAACGACCAAAGGTATTCCACGTGCACGTGAGAGAGAGAGGTATGAACCTTATTGGTATAAATGTAACTCTACCACCTCTATGACTTGAATGTTGTATCTTGTCATATGTTTTATTGTTATGAGCTTCTATATTATTGATCTATCTACCCACAATATGATAGTACATTTCGAATTGTGTGTTATGCATAAGTGGTGACTTAAACCTGTAAATTGGAAGCATGGTTTGTTTGTGTTTACAAACAGATGTTAAGCTATTTACTACTTATAATCTGTTATTATTATGATTCACCTGTGAGCTTGTAATGTTTTAAAGATAGACACTCACTGAGCTTTTAGGCTCATTCTTTCAATATTTTCAAACCTTTTCAGATAGTGATCGAGCTCCTGGTACCTGACATCCTGCTATAGTCTGCTGGAAGTTTTATAAGTTGGTATTTTGTACGTGGCTGGTGTTGTATAGCAAGTCGTTGTGTAGTTATAATTGTTTGTACATAAGAGGTTGTATAAACAGTGGGTTGGCTTGTTCTGGGTTGTGATGCTATTTCTCGTTTAAGTTTTCAAATGGGAGACTTAAGAAATGTTTCTCCCTATGTATGTTTAGTAGTTATCAAGTTTATGTTGTGTTATGTTAAAGTTTACCATATACGAGCATAGTAAGTTAATCAGGTAGAATAGGGTCATCAGGTATTGTTAAGAGATGAACAATGTCTGTTGGCTTCATGCCTCTTTCCGGGCTAAGTTAGTAGGTGGTTCGGGAGGGGGTGTGACACCGTTCATGTTTTAGTTCTCTCATAAATTCAATGACCCTGGAGCTTAGTTTATTGCACAAAGTTTGTAATATTGCGAAAAACAAAGTAATGAAAGAAATAACTCTTATTTATTTCAATGGGTAATATTACAAACAAAACGACATTAGGACATACATCCCAACACAGCGGTGTAATATGTCTCTTGAACTGAATATAGTGTACATATAAGGGTCTCAGTTCGAGATACAACCTAAAGGGTCTATAGTAAGAGGATAAAACTTGAGTACCTTATCTCGGTAATATTATGGATATGTTGTATATGATACAAACAAAGTGATCCTAACGTGTTCGTGTAGACGACATGTGAGTGAGGATATTCTATGTGATGACATTGCATAAGACCAGACCACGAAATAATAACCACTAGGTGTAACTCCGTTAAAATTTCACTAGGATGACCTAGGCAACTTGATCTCAATCCTGAGCAGTTTACGAACTCCTATTTACAAGTGATTGTCCTTTGACTAGTATGGGTGAGAGTGGCCAGATTCGCCGACTCAATAAGCCTACCTTTTTGGGGACAAAATCGAACAGGCAGCTGAGGACTTAACCTAACAAGATGGAATTCACTCATTCCCGCCTATTAGGGTAAGTAGATGAATGTTCCCTTAAGTGGTGTCTTCGGGACTTGAACAAAGGGTCTGACCCTCTCATTGGCCCGAGAGGGACTTCTGTTTGTTGGTAGGACTACAAACAAATTGTTCATTAGAGGAGAAATAGGACTTAAGGCAAAAAATGTAACCTAGGGGTAAAACTGTAATTTCTTTTCTTTTATTTAATTTATTTTAATTAAATGTGATTTAATTGTTTTATTTAATAATTAATATGATTAATTATTAATTAAATAAAAGAAAAGAAAGAGGGAAACGTGTGGCACATTTCCCACTTCCCTCCAACTCTCTATCGTTAGGGAGTTGGGGGAAGTTATCCTCCGTCTTTTCTTCTTCTTCAGGAATGGAGAGAAGAGATAAAAGAATTGAATTGTTGCGCTTTTATGAAATTGTTGTAAGAATACTTTCACAACACAAAATTCCCTTCCCTCACCAATTGTTGGATTTCTTCCCACCAAGGAATTTATCAAAAGAACTCGAGTCATAGAAGGTTCTCTCTTTTGAGAAAAACTTACTTGAGGTTGTTGTGCATTTTGGAGCAAGGAGTTGCTGAATAACGAAACTACAAAGGTAAACATCAAATCCCTTTGAGTTTTAGTTTTCACAGCATGTGTTGATGCTTAATCCATGCTTAATTTAGTTTAATTACTTATCTCTGTTAAAATTGCCAATGTATGGGTTTTTGGAATAAATCAAAAACAAACAAGCAATTCGATCTAATTACACGTTTTCTCTACTCATAGGATTCGATTCCCTTCAGTTTCAATGTCAATTTTGGCGTCTCAATGCCTTGGGCTCGGGTTTTGATGTTATTTTGGCTTCTATTCTTCACTTGGCTTCATCTTTTATGCCCCAATAGCCCTAATTGAGTTATAATAATTCGAGATCTCTCATTTTGCTCCATTCTCACTCTTTTCCTAAAATCCAACAATATAAACTCGTGAAAGTATTGAAACGGTTATCCAAACTAGCAAAATATATGCTTAAAAATAGCATATTTTGTGTGCTATCAATAGTCAACCAAGATGTTTGGTTGAAGAAATGATTTGCATCTAAAGCAGGAAGAGAGCGCGAAGGTGTTTATCGATAATCAAGCCACCCTAACCATCTCATTGAATCCAATTTTTCATGGAAGGACCAAACATTTTAAAATCAAGTATTATGTTCTGAGAGAGATGCAAAAGGAAGGAGAAGCGTTGTTGGTGCATTGCAACTCAAAAGAGCAAATAGCAGATATCTTCACTAAGTTTTTTTGTTTGGGTCGTTTTCAAGCTCTTAGGAGCAAGTTAGGTGTTTGCAGTATTTGAGTTAGGAAGAGAATGTTAATAACTCAAATTAGTTTTGAGTTGTTCTAGTCAAGTCCTAGTTTCTAGGAAATAGTTAGAGGTTATTTTTAGTGTAGTCAAGTCTAAGTTCCTATTCTTGTGGAGTTAATGGGATTAGTTGTTAACATTGTGGGCTCTATTTTTAGACTTAAGATGTTTATTTATATGGAGAATTTCATAATGGAATAAACACACTCCCCATTTTTCTTATTTCTCTCTCAATAGTTACAACAACAGTATAATTTATATACCAGGACAGAGGTGACACAAAATGTATATACACACGTCGATGGCAAACAAAAGTTTTCAGAAAAGTAAACAACATATACAAACATTGATGGCAAACAAAATGTTCTGAAAATGTCCCAAAGCTTCCAAATGATTGTATAATGTTATAATTGATGGAATCGAGATCCCAATTGCACAGTGGAAGTCTAAATTGGACCATAAATCTCGTTTTTCAATTGACAAATTCAAATAGCCATACATTGGCAAAAACATCAATAAACATACAAAAACATGAAATAACAGTAGAATCGTGCAGAAATATTTTCCTAAGTTAATGGTTATGAGAGTTTTACCTCTTGGCTTCTAAAATTTCAACGCCTTGCACCTTTGAGAAAACACGTCATGTGGCTCCTTCACCGCTTTCAACGAACACCACCACTAAGGTAAACTTCCTATTCTCTGAGTTCACGGATCTAAGATTTGTGGGAACCTTTAATCTTTGTGAGAAGGGAATACAGAGATTTTTGGTAAAGTGTTTTTCAAAAAACCAATACCAAAAGGGAATCCTTTGATCGATTAGCTAACCCCCTTCTCGTCACACCTTCTGCCTTTATCGACAGAGTGAGGGAGAAGATGAAGGAGAATGAGAAACGTGTCACACGTTCCCCACTTCATCGATTAATCAATTAATTAATTAATATTAAATCATATTTAATAAATACCCAATTAAATCATATTTAATTAAATATATTTTACATAACCTAAAGTTTTAATTATTTTAATCAAACCAAATTTAATTAAGTTAATTAAATTTACATATTAATTCATTCATAAATTAAAATTTAGGTTATGAATGATTAAATCATATTTATCCACACACCCTTTAAGCTATAATTTTAATGTACATCTTACGCGCATTAAATTTTAAACTATAGTTTTTTAATATAAATCATATTCAAATTAAAACAACATATGAACTCCTTCAAATATTTAATTCTCTCATAAATTTACTTTGTATCATATTCAAAATAAATTTATACTATAAAGTTTTAATGTGCATAAAAACTTTATATTATAATATATCTCCATACATTTAGATAATTCCCAAATCAAATTTGAACATTTCAAATTCTAATCAATATCTAACAATCTAAGAACTCTTTACGAGTTAGGAACTGGACCTAATGGACCTACATATCAGAAGCTCAAACGATACAAGATTAATAGGTTAATCTCATTAACCGCCTATTCAACATTTGTTAACTGCGGGAACACTCTACTAAAGTCCAGCAGTTGTACTCTTCTCACTGCAGATATGTTTCTATGTCCATGAATAAAAGACCAATAACAGTGAGTTGATCCTTCACGAGTGTTCGTAACACAAGTTGTGTCAAATTACCATTTTACTTCTGGGTTACATCTTTGACCTTAAGTACCAAAGCTTCTCTAATGAACAACCTGTTTACAGTCCTACAATTAAATAAAAGTCCCTCTCGGGCCAGGGAGAGGGTCGGACCCTTTGTTCAAGTCTCTGGAGGCACTACTTAAGGGAACACTCATCTTCTTACTCTATAATCGGGAAGAAGTGAATTCCTTCTTGGTAGGTTAAGTCCCCAAACGCCTACGCAGCTTCGCTCCCAAGAAGGTAGGCATATTAATTCGACGTCTCAGGCAACTCTCACCGATACTAGTCAAAGGACAATCCCTTAGAAACAGGAGTTCGTAACCTGCTTAGGATTGAGATCAAGTTGCCTAGGTCATCCTATTGAAATAGAAACGTAACTAATTAACGGAGTTACATCTATTGGTTACTATTCCACGGTCCGGTCTTATGTGATCTCATCATCTCATCACATAGGATATCCCCACTCACATGTTGTTCAAACGAACACGTTGGATCATTCTGTTTGAATCATATACAAAGTGGGTCATATCCAAAGTGCCACCAGGATAAGACTCTCAACCTCATCCCTATACTCTCTTTAGACTGTTTCTCGAACCGTGATCCCCATATATCATCTGCATACAGTTTAAGAGACATATTACAACCTGTGATGTTCGTTTATTGGATTTAGGGTTAATATGAGGCAATTAATAGAAAATCACCAAGAATTGAATGAATAAAATCAATAACACTTTATTAAATTAATTTGTACAAAATTACAAAATACGAATTTTAGGGGATAAAATCGAACAATAATTAAATACATAACGAACTAGATTTCACCTTAAAACTTACAACCTTGAACTGATGTGAAAAAAAAAAACCACCCTCGAACACTGCACACAGTACAAAGAAGGGAACATTATTACCCATGTTTAATAGTCAAGCAGTGCAAAGAAGGGAAAGATGAAAGACATTGAACCTTTCCTACGAGGTGATGAGTGACTATACAATAAAGGGTCTGTTTGGGGTACAAGCTATAATAACTAGTGGGATATTATGCATCTCAACTTTAGACTATTATAACTTCGGACTATACTACTCTGTATTTTAAATAATATTATATGATTCGACGTATTATAATAACCCAAACTATTATAAACTCATGTTATTATAACCCACTCAACACTCCAAACAACCCCTAAAGATTATTGTTGAAATAGTAAGAAGAAGACCTCTATATATACCAGTTGGAGGGATACATTAATAAGGAAAGGAGATGTTTCAGATTTCAATATATATATGAAAAAGGAACAGAAGAAGTGTTAAATAGGAACTCAATGATGTGACTACAAAGGAGCAATGGAGTGTGGAGTTTGTCCTCAACGTTTTACAAAAGTATGAGTTTGTAAATAAAGAAGAGAGAAGGGGAGGAGGGTTGTTAGCAAAAAAAAAAGGAGTGTGTGCACATTGTAATAAATTGAGTCAGTGAGAATTAAATTGAACATCATTAATAACTGATGGTATGACATTAATAAAGAGTGCTATGACATTAATAATGGAAGGACAAAAAAAACTTTTTGAACAAATAACTCCACTACAATAAAACTACCCAGCCACCGACCAATTATTAAAGCATACCCACAATAATCAGACATTCAATCCGCAGATGTACAAAATTTCAGTCAGATGGCCATTCAAATTTATAACATACTATAAAACTAATATGGTTTGATTTAATTCAAAAATAGAACCAAAAAATAAGGCTGGAAATGCCTAAGCATACATAAAGAAAGGAGAGCAAAAGTATTGAAAAATAGAACAAAGATTTACCAATAGACTGAACCCTCAAGAAATTTAGCTCTTCATGATGAAACTAATAAAATATAATGAATTTGTTTTAGAAACAATCATTGAAATTGAAGGGGAGGATGACAATTTGTTTTCGATTCTAATATAAACTCTTACTTTTATCAAAATTACGTCTTTACACACAGATTTTAAAAAAAAACTAACAAGGAATTAGAATTGAAAATACAAGCAAAGGCAAAAACTAAACCAAGAAAAATTAATCTTAGCAAAAGCTTTCTATCGAAAAATGCCTGGACATGAAATTAACAATCTAGTAACCCTTACTGAAATAAACACACAACACAAAACTTCTAAAATAATTCTGAAATGAGCGATAGAACATAATTCTATTATGTTTTCAGAACTGAAACTACACAAAATTTCATAAAGAAAATTCCTTAGTCCCCATTTCAATTGAACGACCAATTTTCATTAGAGTCGGATTGAGAGAGGATTAGAGATTGAAGATGTGTAGAACAATACAAAACAGAAATGAAAAATACAAAACAGAGGCTATAGACGAATTAAAAAAAAAACTCAAAAATAAAATAGAACTCTTCTCCAAAATCGAGCTCCTAGTTTAACACCACTATCAATATTCGTGATGAAGAGATTGAAGAGAAACTCCAGGTTGGACGAAGAAGAAAATACAGTGACAGTTACAAAAGAAAGGGAAAAGAATACAAACTACATAAAAGTCCCGAAATAAAAATTAGAATTCTCCTATGAAGACGAGCACACTTTTGAAGGCTTCCTCTATCGAAATATATAGGGATTACATTCTAGGGTTTCCATCTTTATGGATCAACTTGCCTTGCTGAATTTGTGGAGAAAATTGGTATAAAATCTCCCAAAATTACGAAAATCTCGATTTTTTGCATTTTATGTGTTTTCCAGATCTACCAGAATTACAATTGCAATGCAATTGCATTTCTGATGTATTATTTTCCAGATCTACCGGGATTGCAATTGCATTTTTGTTGTATTGTTCAAATTCTTGCATATCAACATCAAGTAAGTGTGCTTTTCATTTTCTTTTACTTTCTTTTCTCAACTTACTTAATTTAAGAGTCTTTCAACTATAATACCAATAAACTCAACCATTATCTAATTTTCATCAAATTATATACTGATAAAAATCACAAGAATAACTAAATTTAAAGGCTAAATAATTCTTATAAATGAGAATTATCACACCCACACACTTGAGTTATTATTTATCCTCAAGTAACCATATGCACAACATGTAGACATGAATTTCAATAACAAACCCGAGTTCATGTCACAAATAATAATAATCCTCTCAGGAGACATCTCAAGTTCATAACACATGTTTATCACTTCCAACTATATTCCGTCCTTAGACTTAACCATAACACTTTTAACCCATACTCCCCTAAAAATTGCATCCCTACTCTTCTATTTTATCTTACTTGCTTCATTTGTAAGTCATCTCTTGAGACTTAACAAAAGAAAAACTCTCTAAACTTATTTATTTTTACTGTCGAGCTATTCGATCTTTTCGATCTTTTCATTTCTTTTTCGTTTTCTGTTTTTAGAGGGGGTTCCTTAGTCAATTGTACCTCCGTTCCAACTTACCGCACTTTGTGGTGTAGGTAGTTGACTACGAGCGCACATCACCATTTGAAGTTGTTATTTTTTCCTTAACTTACTCATTTCCTAAATCAACCTTTCATGTAGAGGGAATCATGAGTATCATGACTTTCTCTCGTTACTCGGTTAATTATTGAAAAGAGGAGTATCGCTCTTTTTTTTTTCAAACTTGGCAGCCTTCGTACAACATATTTGCATTTCATGAATTGCAAAAAAAATGAATATACAAGGATGTGAGCTCAACAAAAGTAATGTAAGGTGTCGATCCACCCCAAACTTAAGATATGACAATGCCCTTATTGACTAATTAGGCTTTTGGGTGGTTGAGAGGGCATACATATTTACAAGCTTAATATCCTAGAATTATAAAAACACAAGCTATGATGGATGGGTGGTAAGGTAATAAGGTGAGTAAAGAAGTCATAAAATTGGATTGACAATTAATAAGTATTTAATGAACTGAGCCTATTCCAAATATCATCATCAAGGGGTTTTTTTAAAAAACAAAAAAATTTAAACATACTTGGGACAAGCAAAAAGAAGAGATCAAACATAACTAACACTGAAGTACTTCAAACAACTTGGAAGTCAATAAAGATAACATGATAAACTGCAAGGGACAAGAATGAACAACAAGAGGCAAAGTTTAAAGTCCAAAGAACAATTCCCCTTATTATCAGAGCTTCAGTCATCATCTTCCATTTTATTTGCAATTCTCATTCTGGATGTTTTACTCGTGTTTATGTTATTGCCTTCCATTTGTATTCATTGGGTTGGATGTTTTGCTTCATTCTGCAATTGTAATCCATTTGTATTTGTGCCCTTCGATTTTGCCTCTTTCTTTACGCATGTCATTGCCTTGCAATTGTAATTTTATTCCTTGTCATTTGATTTTCTTTTTTCCTTTCATCAGCACTCAAAAGTAAATAGTCAAAAAGTTCACACATTCTTGAAAGAGAGCTCATTTTTATGTTTTTTAATTTCTTTCAAAATTTTGAAGTTCTTAAGCAAATTTTCAGGTACGACCCCAAGTAAATGTGTTTCCTAAACGGTCAGCTTAAATACCTCAACTAGGATGGCAAAATACTCGAGAGTCCCCGGTCGGGATGGGGCGGGGATGGTGACTGTATCCCCACCCTGTCCCCGTCCCCGAACCCGCCTCAAATAATTTCTTTTATATTTTTTAAAAAATATTATGATGTATATTATAATTATTTGTAAAATATTATTAATATTATATTACGAATAACATATTATATATATTAAGAAAATCTTTAATAACAGTATATTGTATACTGTTTTTTCATTATATTGTTTTTTTTTTTTAATTTTGTAATTTAATAAGTTTTTATATTAAATCATGTTTAGAATTTAATGATTTAAATAAATAAAAGAATAATAATACTTAATTTTATATATAATTGGTATATAATTTTTCATTTTTAATTAATTTTGAATACGAAAATAATTAAAAAAAGAAAAAAGAAAAACGGGGAATAAACAGGGTTTAAGGAGTGAATAATATTGTCCTAAGTAATGGAAACCCCGTTTAAATGTCTATTTATCAACAAGGTTGATAGATGCAAACTCCTACAAAACATAAGCAAAGGAACCAAGTAAAGACACCAACACGAAATAATAAGGAAATTAAAACGAAAGAAATAACAAGGGTGGAAACTTGGGTTGCCTCCCAAGAAACATTTTCTTTTTTCGTCTATAGCTAGACAAGACTCCATGTTCTGCATCAAGGTCGTTTCTTCTTCTCGTCCTTGCTTGTTGGGTCCTCCTTCCTTTCTTGGACCACCAGATTTAATGAATCACTTAAGAGGACACTATTTCCATAGTCAACAGATAAATAACTTTCTATTTCAATTTTCAAACAAGTGCTTATCTCATGATCAGTTTTACAAGGTGTAAAGATTTGGAATTCAACCTTCTCTTTTCCCACATGTAATGTAAGTGTGCCCCTGTGCATACTTATATCAGTCTTACTTGTTTCCAGAAAAGGTCTCCCCAGGATAATTGGAATCTCTGCATCTTCCTTCATGTCCAGGACAATGAAGTCTACAGGGAACACTAACTTGTCTATCTTGACGAGGACATTGAAGGGAATGAAACTCCCGCAACGGAAATGACTTTGAATCGTCGTGGTGTTCGTTGTGAAAAACATTTTTTAAAATCGAATTTATCACATAAATCCTAGACTAACATGCTTTGTAGAGAAGAAAAACAGAAAGTTAAAAGTAACACTTACTTGTTGAAGAACTCTTCTTTGTGAATTCCTTCTCTGATCACGAACTCTCCGTGCCTTTCGATCTCTACAATCACGATCTCTCGAATCGAACAGTGACACCTCTGAAAGATCTTCTCGGTTGTTCTCAGTGGGTAGAGGGAGAATGGTGGAACTCCCTTTGGCTTGGGTTAGAGAGAAAATTGAGAGATTGAGAGAATAGAGAGGTTTTTTTTTGTGAGATTCCAAAAAATACCCAATTGAACTTACAAAGCGTTCTTACAAAGGTCTTTTATAATGGTGATAGGTGTAGTTGAAATCTCCACCTATTTACCATTTTACCACAATATTAGGTTATGCAAATCATATTTTCATAACACATATAATAAGATATCTCATACCTTATTATACAAATCACATTTGTATAATTGTGAGTTTTTAAATTGAATCAAATTCAATTTAATTTCTCTCAATCCAATTTCTCTAAATTAGCACTAATTAATCAATTAGGCTAACCTATAGTTTATTATGAATCTCATTCACATTAAACTATATATTATGTCAATCATATCTCATATAAATGACATAAATACCCTTTTAAAGAATTTGAACACTTCAAATCCACACCAAACTGTAAACCCTCAATTTATCCAGTTTGAGCCAACCGAGGTACCTAATGGACCGAAAGATGACGAGCTTCAATGATCCGAGATTAACCTGTCAAACTCTTTGACCTAGTTATTCAACATTCATTAGCTACGGTAACACTCCACTAAAGCCTATAGCTTCACTCCCATCACTATAGGACAAGTTGTGTCCATTGATATAACTAATGCTCGTGAGTCGACCCTTCACAGGTTTTCGTAGACATTGATGGGTCAAATTACTGTTTTACCCCTGGGTCTACCTCTTGCTTAAGTCTCACTGCTCCTCTAATGAACAAAAACGTTGTATGGTCCAACTGTTGGGATTTGTGCCCTAAAACTCGTAGTTTGTAATTATGTATTATTTCAATAAAGTGTTATTGTTCGTTATCTACGAGTTTGCCTTTATTTAAAACCTAAATCCAATAAACTAAACATCCAAGGTCATTAAATGAATCTTTAACAATGTAATGTACATAAAAGGATCTCGGTTAGAGATACAACCTAAAGGGTCTATAGTTAGGGGATAAGGTTTGGGTACCTTACCCTGGTTAAACTATTGATGTGACCCACTTTGTATTTGATACAAACACTGTGATCCTAACGTGTTTGTGTAGATGACATGTGAGTGGGGATATCCTATGTAATGAGATTACATAAGATCGGACCACTAAATAGTAACCTCTAGTCAGAACTCCGCTTGACTAGTTAGGTTTCTATTTCACTAGGATGACCTAGGCAACTTGATCTCAATCCCGAGCGGTTTACGAACTCCTGCATTTACGAGGGGATTGTCCTTTGACTATTATGGGTGAGAGTGACCAGATTCGCCGACTCAATATGCCTACCTTCTTGTGGACAAGACCGAGTGAGCGGCTGGGAACTTAACTTAGCAAGACAGAATTCACTCCTTCCCGCCTACTAGGGTAAGTAGAGGAATGTTCCCTTAAGTGGTGTCTCCGGGACTTGAACAAAGGGCCCACCCTCTCATTGGCCCAAGAGGGACTCATTTTATTGGTAGGACCACAAACAAATTGTTCATTAGAGGAGCACTAGTACTTAAAGCACAAGATGTAACCCGGGGGTAAAACGGTACTTTGACCCAGTGGTGTTACGAACATTCGTGAAGGATTGACTTGCTGTTATTTGTCAATATCCATGGACACAGAAATATATCTGCAGTGAGAAGAGTGCAACTGTGGGACTTTAGTGGAGTGTTCCCGCAGCTTAACGAATGTTGATTAGGAGGTTAATGAGATTAACCGAGTAATCTCGTATCGTTAGAGCTTCTGATCTGTAGGTCCATTAGATCCACCTTCTAGCTCGTAAAGGGTTCTTAGATCATTTGAATTTTAAATGTTCAAATTCATTAGGGAATATATTTAATGTATATTGATACGATATAATATATAGTTTTGGAACTATATATTATAAATTTAATGTGAATAGGATTCATATTAAATTATTTGAGAGAATTAAATATTTGAAAGAGTTCAAATATTAAATTCAAATGTGAATGTGATTCATATTTGAAAACTATAGGTTAAAACATAATGTTGATGAGATGTACATTAAACTATAGGTTAAAGGGTAAAATGATTAAATATGATTTAATCAATTTAATTAATATTATAATTGAATTAAATGTGATTTGATTTAATTAATTTGATTAATTAATATAATATTAACTGAGAACGTGTCAGGAGGACACGTTCCCACTACTCCCAACTCCCCCTCGATAGGGAGTGGGGAGTTACCCACTCAAGGTTCTTCTTCTCCTAGTGAGAAGTAGAAGATTGATCGATTGTATTCCAATTGAAAGAATTCTCTCTCTCACACTCTCATTCCCAAATTTTCCCAATTGTTGGAATCCTTCCCACAAAGGAGGATCTAAGTAAAACTCAGAGATATAGGAGGTGATCCAAGTGGTGGTGTTGTTTCACAGAGAAAAACAGGGAACTTTTGAAGTTTCTGTGTTGCTGATTTCTTTTGGAGCAAGGAGTTGTTGTGCTGGAGAATTGGAAACTACAAAGGTATTCCTTCTATTCTCTTTAGTTTAATGGTTAAACTTAGCATATTTGTATGCAATTAATCCATGCCTAATTAGTTTAGAATTAGCATGCTTGTTCTGTTCTTTTTGTCAATGTACTGGTTTTTGTTTTAAGCAAAACAATCAAGTAATTATGATCCCAAACACTTTTCCGCTGCTCAAGGAGATAAGATCTCCATCAATTGGTATCAGAGCAATGCTTGACTTGTTTTGTTTTGAAACAAAATTGCATTGATTTGGTGGGATATGCATTTGGTTTGCTATAAATTTTGTTTAGGAACGTTTTGGTCTTAGTTTACTTCGATTTTTGTTCAAATTGGATGTAAAGGCCCCTGCATTTTTGGGCAAAAAGTGCAAAATTGAATCAGAATTGAGTTATCGATCGTCGACCGCCGATTTCATGTATTTCAGCTTGAGAATCGAAGGAGAAATTGAAGTTTGAAGTCATGTGTTCGTGGAAGAAAGCCGCTGCTGCTGAAGCGGCGTTGGTAACGCCATTGCTCCCTATCGACGCGCGATCAAAGGTCAATGGCGTTGCAACGCTTCCGCTCGGCGTTACAACGCCACCACGATACCAGCGCCAAGCAAGACGACGGCGGCGTTGCAACGCTAGCCTCAGCATTGCAATGCCGTAAGGCATTCCAGTAGCAGCAGACCGGTTCGATTGGTTCAATTGTTTTGGTCTTGTTCGAGCGGTTCAAGGCCGATTCAGGGTGTTGTTGGACCGGTTTCATGAAATAAATTAATGTATTTTTTTTTTTTTGCACTTTAGGGGCCAAATTATTCCGGTTTTACAACTATTTATCTATGTGAATGTCATTTAGATTATTCCCACCTTAGGATAAGCATGTTCATGCATTTTAATTATATAAATGTTATATGAATATGGTTGAATGCATGACTAATTTATTTTTTCATGAGTAATTAATTATAAGTGTTATAATTAGATTATATGGAAAATAAATTGCATGGAGCATGGAATTACTTAGTTTAAAATAAATGTTATTTTGTTTAAGTAATTTTATAATTCAAATAGTTGAATATTATAATTCCAATTTGAATATTGATTGTTGGTTTTATAATATAGTTTAGTTATCATAGGTTAATTATTAAAATTTATAAAAGTTATAAATTAAAGGGGTTTTAGAAACCATAACCTATAATAAAGAAATGCATACAAACATAGGAACTTGGGTTAAATTTAATTAGTTTTAAATCGTTTAAAAATTAATTTAGACCTAAGTTTCAATTTCTAATAGGATTAGAAATAAGTCTTACGTAGTATTTTAAATAGTTTAAAATATAGTAGGACTTTAGGACTTTGGTTATAAGGGAACTCTACCAGGTGAAGTTCTCATCTAAGGTCAAATTACTTAAGCCGACGGTTATGTAACACCTCCTATCTGAACCGACCGGAACCTCGAGTTGAATTAACCTTAGTTCTGCTTTTATTTCTAAGTAATTAAAATGTTTATTCACCTAGACATAAGGTTTTAAGACCTAGTTATAACAGCTTATAATAGGCATAGACTTAGATAGATTCTTTTAGCCGTAATCCGACTAAGTTAAAATCTATACCCTAATTTTAGGAACTTCAAAGGGGAGAAAACGAGATGTTCGCATCGAGTTTACTCTCACGCCCTCAAGAGTTCACACCGTGAGTTCCATGTTCTGCCACGTGGCGTCAATAAGGCGTCCCCTACGGTATGTGTTTGCATGGTTCAATACCAAGGTGAATGAGGGAAGTATCCATAGTAAATGGGAGCAGACACGTGTCAACGTATCCTCACGGTCTCCTTTATTAGGTCGCACCGTGAGATTTCTATAGTCTGCTGCTAGGTTGTCACGAGCAATCAAACCCTCACGGAGGCCCGACTATAGGGATCTAACACCGCGAACTCCATAAATGGATAGGTTCTCTTAGGTTGTTTACCAGCAGTTGTCTTTCTTAATAGTAGCCTATTGGCTCGGGCCTATTGGATCTGAAAATGGTAGGGTAACATTTACGGGATGAGTTAAGCTAGTTAACAAATCCTTGACCAAACAAACGGTAGCTAAGGACCATTGGGACATGAGATGTTCTGGTAATGAGAATTGGCTGAGAAAGTCTCAATTCAAGGGAGGAATGACTGACTTCCCGACGAAGGCTTTTGTTCTAAACCCTTGAAGTATCGTTGCAAAATTAAAGGTTTAGCTTAAACAGTGGGTTTAGTTTAAACACTAGGATTCTTTAATAATTTTGCTAAATTAGATTGGTTTTTACAATGGGTTAAAAAGGCATAACTAATTAGAACTATTTTGGATTTTCAGCATGTCGTCCTCATTCATAGCCTTACTCAAAAAGGAACGTTTAACTGGTGAAAACTTTACTACGTGGAAGTCAAACTTGGATGTGATCCTTATTGTTGACGAACTTCGGTTCGTACTAACTAAGAAATGTCCTCTGATTCCTGCTCAAGACGCACCTCAATCAGTTAAGGATGCGTTTGACCGCTAGGCCAAGGCTAATGAAAAAGCCAAGGCCTATATCCTGGCTGGGATATCTGATGTTTTAGCCAGGAGATTGCAGGGTATGGTCTCAACTGTGAGATCATGGGATATCTGCAAAATTTGTCTAGACAACCGTCTGAACAAATTCGACACGAATCCATCAAATACGTTTATAACACGCGCATGATGGAGGGAGCTTCAGTGAGAGAACATGTTCTCGATCTTATTGTTCACTTCAACATGACCGAAATGAACGGATCGGTCATAGATGAGTAAATTCAGGTATTCTTCATCCTGGAATCTCTTCCGAAGAGTTTCCTGCCATTCCGTGGAAATGCGGAGTTGAACAAAAAGGAGTATAACCTGACTTCCCTCCTAAATGAACTACAATCTTTCGAGCCTCTTATTAAGAATAAGGGACAGACTGATGGAGAGGCAAATCTGTTTGCCCATTCCAAAAGATTCCAGAAGAGTTCATCCTCTAGGACTAAGCCCTGTGGTTCGAATCGGAAAAAGAGGAAGGGAGGCAAAGGGAAAGCTTCTGCCACTGCACATATTGAGCTCAAAGAAAAGAAAGGTAAATTAGATTTACTTGTTCTTGAAACTTGCTTAGTGAAAAATGATGATTTTACCTGGATACTTGATTCAGGAGCCACTAATCACGTTTGCTCTTCATTTCAGGAAACTAGTTCCTTTAAGAAGCTCGAAGAGGGTGAGATGACGCTCGTGGTCGGGGCAGCGGGCGTCGTCTCGACTTTTGCAATGGAGATGCTAAGCTATTTTTCGGAGATAGATTTCTTTCTTTAAAAAATCTGTATATAGTTCCTAAGCTTAAAAGAAACTTAATATCTATCTCTTGTTTAATAGAACTTGGATATAGTATTTCTTTTTCAATTAATGAAGCGTTCATTTTGAAAGAGGGTGTCAATATTTGTTCTGCTAAATTGAAAAATGGCTTGCACGTACTGAAATCGAATAAAACCAAAGCAATTTTAAATTATGAGATGTTTAAGAATGTTAACACTCAAATTAAAAGGCAAAGAATTTCTCCAAATAATAATACCTATCTGTGGCATCTTAGACTTGGTCATATTAATCTCAACCGGATTGAGAGACTCTCTAAGAATGGACTTCTAAACAAGTTAGAAGATGATTCTTTTGTTGGGATTTATGCCCTAAACTTGTGTAATCTTGATCAATTAAATAAAGTGTTATTTGTTTTGATAAGATTACAGTCTTGCTTTTATAAATCCAATAAACTAAGCTCCAAGGTTATAACGTTTATCTTGAAATTAGTGTAGTGGACACTATTTGCGTTGAATTCAAGATTATAACTTAAATAGTCTATGGTATAAGAATAAGGTTGGAAACCTCATTCTGGTAACACCATGGATGCGTCCCACTTTGTAGTAAGTACAAATGAGGTAATCCAACTCATTCATGTAGTTGACATGCGAGTGGGGGCATCCTGTATGAAGAGTTCATACAAGACTGGATCGCAAATTATTAGTCTAACCAGTATAACACCGTTAACAGGATAATACTAGTAATTTATAGATGGTCATTAGTGACTTGACCTGAATCCAGAGCAAGTTAAGAACTCCTGCTTATAGGGGTTTGTCCTTAGACTAGTATGGGTGAGAGTGGCCTGTAGCCGACTCAATAAGCCTACCTTCTCAGGGACAAAACCTTGTAGGTAGCTGGGAACTTAACTGTGCAAAATGAAATTCACTCATTCATCTACTGAGGAATTAGATAGGTTGTTCCCTTAAGAACTGATTCCAGGTCTTGAACAACGGGGCCCCACCCTCTACGAGGGTATGAGTCTAAGGTAGGACCTTAGACTTGTTGTTCATTAGAGGATCATTGGTGCTTAAGGAGCAAAGAGGTAATCACAGGGGTAAAACGATAATTTGACCCAGCTGTGATTACGAACAACCTGTGAAGGGTCGACTCATGGGCAATGACTATATTAGTGAACACAATAATATATACGATGAGAGAGTGCAAAATACAAGTCTATAGTGGAGTGACTTGTAGTTAATGAATATTGATTAACCGGATCAAAGAGTTTGATCGCTTAATCTCACATCATTGGAGCTCATGATCTATAGGTCCATTAGATTCCTCTGTTGGCTCAACGTGGTAATATAGAGGGTATAAAGTTAGGAGTGAAATTGAAGTGTTCAATTTCATACATGAGGAGTTATATCAATTATATATGATATAATTGATATAATTTATAGTTTTAATGTGATTTAGACTATATACTAAAGAGAGATTAAAGGAGGAGTAGGATGATCATTTCCATCCCAATTCTCTATATATATGGTTGCATGAGATGCAGCTAGGTCAAGGGTTTTTTCATAGAATTCCTAGCCTCCTTGTTGTGTTGTTGGAAGAGTTCCAAAACACAAATCTCTCTCACAAAATTCCTCACCACTCCTAAAGGGAACCCACCTTCCTCTCTCCCCTTGAGAACAACGGAGAAGATCCGGTGGTGGTGTCGGTGTTCGTACGAATTCTTGTTGCTGAGATCGTGACGTGCAGAGAGGAGCACTTGAAGAAAGGTTCTTCAAAGGTATATACTTGTTGTCCATACTCTTATTATATGCTTAATCCATGTGTTATATTCTCGAAATTTCCATTGTAACTAAATCAAGAGCGCGCGATTTGCAATCGTTTCCGCTGCGGGGACTTCGATTTCCTTCAATTGGTATCGGAGCCCAATTGCGTTCTTGATTTATGTTCTTGATTTTTCAAGAACAAGGTGGGATTTACTGTTTTTGTGCATGAGATGTATGAACGGTTTTTGCGAAATTAGATGTTTTCAATTTTGGCACTTAGATTTACAATTTCATTGAAATGTTCAATGTAAGGGCCCAGTGTTTTGGGCAAATTTAATTGTAAATCGAGTTTGTAAGTCCGTGTCGATCGAGGCAAAGCGGTTGCTGAGAAGATCGGAGCGAAAACGAGCAAGGAATGGAGATTCCTATGGTCGTTACGTGAATGGCGCGTACCAACGCCATCACGCGGCGCGGTGGAGAGAAGACGACAGCGTTGCAACGCTTCGGCGAAAATGACAAAAAGCAACATTGCAACGCTGCCATCAGCGTTGCAACGCCGAAGACGTTTCACGGAAGGAAGCAACAGGCAGAAACGTTAATTTTATTATATATTAAATATAAAAACGTTTTGTATTTAATTTATATTTAATTAATTAATTTTAATTAATATAATTTGATTATATTATTTAAAATTAATTTTAGGGTACCAAAATTGGTATAATTTTTCTATTTTAATTATGCAATTGTTATGTAATTATTGTAATGCATAATGTATGCTTGTAGTTTAGAAATCTCACCTTAGGTTAAGCATTTTCATGCATCATTTATAATATAAGGAGTTATATTATATAGTTTGCATGATTAATTAATATAAGGTTGTTATATTAATTTTTGGACAAAGATTGACATGCATTATATTTCATGAGATGAATATGCTATGTATGTTTTATTATTCATGTGATGAATGATCAAGCAATATAACATAGTATGCATGTCACCTAAGGTTAATTATTAGTTTTAAAGTGTTTAGAACTTGGAAATAATAGACCTTAGGTTATCTAGTTCTAATTAGATTAGAATTAGGAACCAAGTAATTTATAAGCTATGATTAAAAAGGAACTCTGTCTAAGGAAAGTTACGCTCTAGGTTTTAGGGTATTTAAGTCGACTAAATGGAACACCCTACCTGAACCGACTGGGAGTGAAATTTAATCGAGAGAGTCTTATAAATTACAAGAAGCGTCAACGGGTTTATTAAGGGGGTAATAAACTAGAAATCCTAGGTTTAATATAAGGAGTTATATTAACAAACTTAGGATAAAATCAATATAAGAGTTATGTTGATAGAGTTAGGTAAAACCATTAGCCAGTGGTTTTATCCTAAGAAAGATTCCTATAGACTTAAAGTATTCAAAGGTGGGAGGAAAACGTGTATGAGATACATATTTTTTCACCTCACGCTATCTCCTCGGAAGTTCACACCGTGAGACTCATACTTGGCCTTGTGGCGCAAAACGGAGCGTCCCCTCTGGATGGTGTTTGTATGAGTCAATACCAAGGTGAATGGAAGCGAGGTTTAGTGAAAACAAAACCTCACGGTCTCTTTTGTCGGTTTACAGTTGCTAGACCACTATGGTCACCGCTAGTTTGGCTTGGACTGACAATCCCTTCGGAGGGCTTGATCATAGGGGATCTAACACGATGACACCAGAAAGGGATAAAGATTTCCTTAAACTATTTTCCAATCTAGTCCTCCCTTTGGTGGATTTTATTGGATCGAGACTCACAGGATCTAAAGACAAAGGGTTACACTCACGGGGTACATAAGTTGTGTATGTATCCAGGCCAAAAATGGTAACTAAAACCTATAGGAATAAGAGTTATTCTGTGTTAGGTTTTGGTCAAGAATGTCTTGATCCGGAGGAGGAATGTTTTTATTACCCTTCGATTGTCATACATTCTAAACCTTTGGAGTATCATTGCAAATTATAAATGGCCTATGAATATCATTTGATAATTAGCTAAAACATGATTGGATTAGAGTTATAGCAAGAAACTCATACATGTTTGTTTGTAAATTTTAGCAAAAATGTCAAGCTCTATGATTTCCTTATTGGGTGCGAAAAAGTTAACCGGAGAGAACATAGTGACATGGAGGGATGGACTCAACATAATTTTGGTTACACATGATCTTAAGTTCGTTCTCAATGAGGAGTGTCCTCAATTTTCTCGCTCAAAATGCATCTCAAGTTGTTGAGGATTCGTATGATGGCCGCTTGGATTAATGCCAACGAAAAGGCGAAAGCCTATATCCCAGCTAGCATATCGATGCTTTAGCCGTGAGAGGCTGAAAGGCAAGGTCTCACTGAGAGATCATGGACTTTGTGCTAAATTTGTCTAGACAACCATCCAAACAAATTCGACATGAAGCCCTAAAGTTCGTTTATAACGCACGTATGAAGGAAGGAACATCGGTGAGAGAACATGTTCTCAATCTGATTGCCCACTTCAATATAGCGGAATTAAACGGAGCGATCATAGATGAGAAATGTCAGATTTTTTTCATCCTAGAATCTCTTCCGAAGAGTTTTCAGCGATTATGTAGCAATGCAGCGATGAACAACATATAGTATGGTCTGACTTCTCTGCTACTTGAGCTGCAGAATTACCAGTTTCTTATGGATGATAAGAAACAACAAAATGGAGAGGAAAATTTGTTTGCTCATTCCAAAAGTTCTCAGGAGGATTCATCCTCTGGGACTAAGAACTGCAACCATGCTTCTGGACATAAGAAGATACAGAAGAAGAGGAAAAGGAGCGAGATAAGAGAGCAAGCTGTCATGCAAAGAAAAGTCATTATTTGATAACATGTAGCTTAAGGGTTTATTAGAAATCTTATTTCTTGCCTTAAAGAACATTGTACTTCTTTTACTTTTCAATTAAATAAAGTGTTTATTTCATTGGAAAAGTATTGTACTATGTGTTGCTCTTATTGAGAATTATTTGCAAATGGTTTAATTCAGTTAAAATAGTTTTAACAAGTGAATTTTACAAAATTGCAAGTACACGAACTAATTTCTCCTAAAATGCTTATCTTCGGCGTCTAAGATTGGGTCACATTAGTCTCAATAGGATTGAGAGATTGGTAAAGAACGGACTTCTAAACGAGTTAGAAGAAAATTCCTTGCCAATATGTGAATCCTGCCTAGAAGGAAAAATGACTAAAAGACCTTTTAGTGGAAAAGGTTATAGAGCCAAAGATCCTCTAGAGCTTATACATTCAGACCTTTGTGGTCCGATGAATGTTAAAGCCAGGGGAGGATATGAATATTTCATCTCTTTTATAGATGATTATTCCAGATATGGGCATATTTACCTAATGCACCACAAGTCTGAAGCACTTGAAAAGTTCAAGGAATTCAAGGTTGAGGTTGAAAGTCAATTAGGTAAAAGAGTTAAAACACTTCGATCGGATCGAGGTGGAGAGTATATGGAATTAAAATTCCAGAACTATATGATAGAACATGGAATTACATCCCAACTCTCAGCTCCCGGCACACCACAACAAAACGGTGTATCGAAAAGGAGAAATAGAACCTTGTTGGACATGGTTCGATCAATGATGAGTTATGCTCATCTCTCTAGTTCCTTTTGGGGTTATGCAGTGGAGACTGCAGTATACATATTGAATAGTGTGCCCTCCAAAAGTGTTTCTGAAACACCTTTTCAACTCTAGAAAGGACGTAAATGTAGTTTATGTCACATCAGAATATGGGGTTGTCCAGTACATGTGCTTGTGACAAATCCAAAGAAGTTGGATTCACGTTCAAAGTTGTGCCTATTCGTAGGATACCCAAAAGAAACAAGAGGTGGTTTATTCTATGATCCTAAGGAAGATAAGATCTTTGTGTCGTCAAATGCCACTTTTTTGGAGGAGGACCACATAAGGGACCACAAACCAAAAAGTAAGGTAGTATTGAGTGAGTTAGACGGAACAACGTGAAAGTTGTTTGATAAGAACACTAGTAAGTCAACAAGAGTTGTTGATACTAGTTTGTCTAGTCAAGAGGTCCATCTCAAGAGTTGAGTATGCCTCGACGTAGTGGGAGGGTTGTTATACTGACTGACCGCACATGAGTTTAGCTGAAACCCAAGTTGTTATACCGGATGACAACCGTGAGGATCCATTGACTTATAATCAAGCAATGGTTGACATTGACAAAGACAAATGGGCCATAGCCATGGACCAAGAAATGGAGTCTATGCACTTCAATTCTGTTTGGGATCTTGTAGATAAGCCTGATAGGGTAAAACCTATAGGTTGTAAGTGGATCTACAAGAGAAAACGTTGTGTAGACTTCGGAAGGTGCAAACCTTTAAAGCTAGACTAGTAGCAAAGGGTTATAGCCAGTTGAAGGGGTTGACTTTGAGGAAACCTTTTCACCTGTTGCTATGGTAAAGTCTATCCGTATCCTTCTTGCCATTGTCGCATATTAAGACTATGAGGTATGGCAAATGGATGTCAACACAGCCTTTTGGAATGACAATCTTGAGGAAACAATCTACATGGACCAACCCAAAGGGTTCATTGAACCAGGACAAGAGCAAAAGGTTTGCAGGCTTAAAAGATCGATTTATGGACTTAAACAAGCCTCTAGGTCCTGGAATATAAGATTTGATGAGGCTATCGATCTTATGGTTTTGACTGTAATGATGATGAACCTTGTGTCTACAAGAAAATCATCAATAGTTCTGTCGCTTTCCTAATTCTCTATGTGGATGATATCCTAATCATTGGGAATGATGTAGGTTATCTTACTGACATCAAGGAATGGCTAGCAACGCAATTCCAAATGAAAGATTTGGGTGATGCGCAGCTTGTTCTTGGGATCCAGTTGTCCTCCGAACCGCAAGAATAGAACACTAGCCTTGTCTCAAGCATCATACATAGACAAAGTGTTGTCAAGCTTTAAGATGCAAGATTCCAAAAAGGGCTTGTTGCCTTTTAGACATGGAATTCATTTGTCTAAGGAACAAAGTGTCCTAAGACACCTCAAGGAGTTAAGGATATGAGACGGATTCCTTACGCATCACCGTTGGGAGCCCGATGTACGCCATGTTGTGTACTAGGCCCGACATCTGTTTCTGCTTGAGATGGTCGATGGTATCAATCCAATCCAAGACTTGAACAACGGACAACGGTTAAAACGATCCTTAAGTATCTTCTGAGAACAAAGAACTACATGCTTGTGTATGGGGCTAAGGATTTGATCCTTATAGGATACACAGATTCGACTTTCGATCGATAAAGATTCTCTGAAATCTACATCGTACGGGCACTCTTAACTGAGGTGTTGTAGTATGGCGGCGTCAAGCAAGGATGTATCACTGATTCGACCATGGAGGTCGAATATGTAGCAACTTTGTGAAGCAAAATGGCAGAGGCCGTTTGGTTAAGGAAATTTATGCTAAATTTGGAAGTTGTTCTAAATATGACTTTGCCTGTCACCTAATCAGATTGCGATAATAAAGTGGTGTGGCAGTGGCAAATTCGAGGAACCCCGAAGTCACAAGAGGGGAAAGCACATAGAGCGGAAGTATCATCTCATCCGGAGATCGTATAGAGAGAGACGTGATTGTCACGAAGATAGCCTCGAGAGCACAACATTGTTGATCCTTTTACAAAGGCTCTCACGACTAAAGTATTTGAGAGTCACCTAAAAGGTCTAGGTTTACAAGTCTTCCCAACTAGGGCAAGTGGGAGTATTTTGTACAAAGGGTTTAAATGCCCTAGTTTATTGTATTTACATTAATGTAATGTTTAGTACTCCACAAGCTTTAGGTCAAGTGGGAGATTGTTGGGATTTATGCCTAAACTTGTGTAATCTTGATCAATTAAATAAAGTGTTATTTGTTTTGATAAGATTACGCCTTGCTTTTATAAATCCAATAAACTAAGCTCCAAGGTTATAACGCTTTATCTTGAAATCGAGTGTAGTGGATACTATTTGGGTTGAATTCAAGAATATAACCTAAATAGTCTATGGTATAAGAATAAGGTTGGAAACCTCATTCGTAACACCATGGATGCGGCCCACTTTGTAGTTAGTACAAATGAGGTAATCTGACTCATTCATGTAGTTGACATGCGAGTGGGGGCATCCAGTATGAAGAGTTCATACAAGACTGGATAGCCCCCACTGACATGTCAACCACATGAACGAGTTGGATCACCTCGTTTGTATCTAATACAAAGTGGGTCGCATCCACAACGTATCCAGGATTAGTTCTCCAACCCTATCCGTAGACTGTAGACCGTTCGAGTCATAAACTCGAACGTGATCCTCCATGTTTGTCCACTACACACCGTTCAAGTTCTAATTCTCTCATGATTCAATGACCCGGAGCTTAGTTTATTGGATAGAGTTTGTAAATATTCGAGACACAAAGTGATGAAAAAAATAACTCTTATTTATTTCAATAATGAATATTACAAACATATACGAGATTAGGACATAAATCCCAACAAACTCCCACTTGGACTAAGTTAGTGGAGTACAAAATACATTTCTCAAATGTACAATAAAATACAATAAACTAGGGCATGAAATACCCTTTACAATACTCTCACTTGCCCTAGTCAGGAAGCACTCGAAGACCTAGACTCTCTAGGTGACCCTCAAACACCTTAGCTGTAAGGGTCTTTGTAAATGGATCAGCAACGTTGTGCTCCGACGCTATCTCTGCATGGATCATCACGCCTCTCCGATGCACAATCTCCCGTATCATGTTATACTTTCGCTGAATGTGCTTGCCTCTCTTATGACTCCAAGGTTCTCTCGAGTTGGCTACTGCACCACTATTGTCACAAAACAGGGTAATCGGTGATAGCACACAAAATGTGTTATCCTTAGGCCTAATTATTGTTAGTTTTATGAGAATTTCAGGGCTTTGATGTGTTTAAATCACTCAATTTCAGGTTCACAACTTAAACAGGACAATTGGAGACATTTTGGATCACTCGGGATCAAATCGAGGCTTTTTGGAGCTTAAAATAATATCAATTGGAAGTAGAAGGACCAATCCAAGCTAAAGGACCCGAGGTGATAGCGTTGCAATGTCGAGCCTGCTGTTTTCATGCATAGAGAAGCCATGCCGATAGCGTTGCAACGCTGCCTTGCAACATCGCAACGCTATCTCGAAAAGAGAACGTGCAGAAAGGTTGTAGTGAGAGCGTTGCAACGCTGCCTTGCAGCGTCGCAACGATAGATCGATAGAGATGCGCGCGTTAACGTAGCGGTGTTGCAACATTGCCCTCAGTATTGCAACGCCATCGACACATTCCATACATGATACACACTTAGGGTACAACGTTGCAACGCTGTACCAATTATGCCTATAAATAGAACATTACATCTTCTTGCAAAGGGAGCCGAAATTGATAGAGATTGCACCCTAATTTCGAAATACACTCTGTAAGGAGAGAAAAGTGAGCATTCCTTGGGAGACAAAGCATTCGTGGAGGTTCGAGAACGAGACAGGAGCTCGGAGACGAAGGCCCGACATCGACACATAAGTTTATTTCCTCTTTCTTCAGATTGTAATACCGTTTTAAGACGTTTTCTACACTTTTAGCTTGGTTTTATTTTTATTTAGAGTGGCTAATAGTTGTAGCTAGGATTTGATTTCTTTGTTTAAGACTTGTTTGCTATGTATTAAAGTATGTTTTGTTATTTATTTTTGGCAATTTGTTCTTTAATTCCTTGATCTTGTTGGTTTAAGTGGACTCGAGAGAAAAAGCTTAGATTAGAGCAAAGTTGTGAAAACTCATAGAAGTCTGGCATGAGAATGACCTATAAGTCTAAGAGAAACACATAAAGAAGTTTCTTAATGTCGTGCATGCTTTAGGTTCATATGGAGACTATAGAATTCATTGTGTGTGCGAGGTTCACTAAGAATTGAGAGATTTTCTTGAGTATCTTACTTCTTGTTTATAAATTCATCACACTAGTTCTTTGCATATGTAAAATAAGTGTTAACTTGTGAAGTCAATTTCCTCCAAATCTATCATATTCGTGTCTCCATTCATTTGTTTGTCTTTTATCTTTGTTTGCATCACCTATCCATGTTATGTTTCATTAGCTAAAATTGAGAACTAGTAGCTTTGTAATTAATTAATCTAGAAACCCATTCCCGAGGACGATATTTGGACTCTCAAATCACTATACTAAAACTTGACTCGTACACTTGCGATATTGCAATATTAATTTTACGCAACAATCGGTAAGTTCATATTTGGAACAACTTCCAAATCCATCATGAACTTCCTAAGCCATACAACTTATTTGCAGCTTCACAAGCCGCAACATACTCGGCTTCCATCGTGGAACCAGCGATGCACCCACAGCTGATGATTCGCCACACTCACGCTCCTCCATTCGAATGAAGGTTGACCCCAAGTGGATTTCCTAGAATCTTTATCATCGAAAGCTGAGTCTCTGCGTATCCCGTAAGGATCAAATCCCCACTCTCATACACAAGTTTGTAGTTCCTCGTTCTCCTAAGATACTTGAGGATTACCTTTACGGTTCTTCAATGATCTAATCCTGGATTGGATTGATACCTACTAACAATCCCAACTGCATAACAGATGTCGACCCTAGTACACAACATGGAATACCTGAGGCTCCCTACAGCTAAAGCATGGAGGATTCGTCTCAATATCCTCAACCTCTTGAGGTATCTTAGGACATTGATCCTTAGACAGGTGAACCCCATCCTTGAAAGGCAACAAACCCTTCTTGGAGTTCTGCATCTTATATCTAGACAACATCTTGTCAATATAAAATGCCCGAGACATGGCTAGCGTTCTATTCTTCCGGTTCCGGACTAACTTGATACCTAGAACATACTGGGTCCCTCCCAAATCTTTCATTTGGAATTATGAAGCCAATGATTTCTTAATGTCAGTAAGAAATCGTACCTCATTCCCAATTAGAAGGATATCATTCACATAAATATTAGAAATGCGACAGTACTTTTGACGATTTTCTTGTAGACACAAGCCTCATCAACATTCTGATGAAAGCTATAAGATTTGATCGCCTCATCAAACCTTATATTCCTAGACCTCGAGGCTTGTTTCAGTCCATAAATAGACCTATGAAGCCGACAAACCTTTTTTTCTTGGGCTTGGGCAATGAACCCTTTGGGTTGGTCCATGTAGATGGTTTCATCAAGATTGCCATTCAAAAAGGTTGTCTTGACATCCATCTGCCCTAACTCATAGTCCTAATATGCGACAATGGTCAAAAGGATCCTGATCGACTTTACCATGGCAACAGGAGAAAAGGTTTCCTCATAGTCAACCCCTTCAACCTGGGTAAAACCCTTTGCCACTAGTTAGGCTTTGAAGGTCGACACCTTCCCATCTACACCATGTTTACGCTTGTAGATCCATTTACAACCAATAGGTTTTACCCCATCCAGTTGATCCACTAGCTCCCATATAGAATTGAAGTACATCGACTCCATTTTCTAGTCCATAGCTTTAATCCATTCGTCTTTGTCAACATCTGTCATTGCTTGATCATAGGTCAATGGATCCTCGCAGTCATCATCAGAGGTGACGACTTGGGTTTCAGCTAAATCCATGTAACGTTCAGGCTGTCTCACAACCCTCCCTCTACGTCGAGGCATTCTCAACTCTAAGAACGGACTTGACTAGACGAGTTAGGATCAAAAACACTTGTTGACGTACTAGCTCCATCAGCAACTCTTGTTGATGTACTGTCCATTTCATTTAACACAATCCTACTCCTTGGTAAGTTATCCTTGATGTGGTCTTCTTAAAGAAAAATGGCGTTTGTCGACACAAGCACCCTATTATCAATAGGATCATAAAACAGAACACCCCTAGTCTCTTTTGGGTAACCTACAAAGAGGCACAATTTTGAACAGGGTTCCAACTTATTCGGGTTTGAGACAAACACATGGGTCAGACATCCCCAAATTTTAAAATAGTGTAAACTACCTTTACGTCCTTTCCAGAGTTCGAATGGTGTTTCACAAACACTCTTCGACGGAACGTTGTTCAAAATGTGAACCATAGTCTCCACTCCGTAACTCCAAAAAGAATCAGGGAGACGAGCATAGCTCATCATCGACCGAGCCATGCCCAACAGGGTTTTGTTTCTCCACTCCGATACATAATTCTGCTGTGACATACCAGGTGGTGAGAGTTGGGACGTAATTCAATGTTCTATCATATAGTCTTAAATTCAGTGTGCATATACTCTCCACCTCGATCAGATCGAAGTGTTTTTATTTTTTTACCTAACAGGTTCTCAACCTAAGTCTTGTACTCCTTGAACATTTCAAGAGTTTCAGACTTCCTATGCATTAGGTAAATATACCCATACCTTGAATAATCATCTATAAAAGATACAAAGTATTCGTAACCTCCTCGTGCTTTAACACTCATCGGACTACAGAGGTCAGAATATATAAGCTCCAAAGGTTCTTTGACTCTACATCGTTTTCCATTAAAATGACGTTTGGTCATTTTGCCTTCAAGGCATGACTCACATACCGATAAAGAGTTTTCTTCCAACTCGCTTAGAAGTTCACTCTTCACTAGTCTCTCAATCCTATTGAGATTAATGTGGCCTAACCTTAGATGCCAAAGATGGGCATTTTCTGTAGGAGAAACCTTTACTTTTTTAGTTCGTGTTTCTGCCGTTTTAAACAATTTAGTATTCAAAACACTTTTGACCGAATTAGGTTTCAAAACGTATATATTATTCTCAAGTGAAGCAGAACATATCAAGTTTCTATTTCGGGAAATAAACTCTTTATTATCTTCGAAAAAAACTGAAATACAATGGTCTAATAGGCAGGAAATATAAACTATTTTCTAGTAAACCCTGAAACTATATATAAATTATCTAATAAAATGCAATTCCTGCAAAAAAAAAATTAGCTTCACCGTGTCGATTGCTGCAACAAAGACAACCTCCCCAGATCCAACCCGTTTTGTTATCCCACCCTCTTGCAGCTACTGCCAGGAACTAATTCTCTAAAAAAAAATGAACAAACATGGTTAGTGGCGCCTGAATCCAGTATCCAGGCAGAGTTATTACTCTCCACAAAACAAGTTTCAGTTACTAGTAAATCACATTTACATTCTTTCCTCCTGTCGGCAAGGAAGTTGGGACAGTTTCTCTTCTAGTGACCATGCCCGTTGCAGTGGAAACATTTTCTTTCTCCGTAACTTCTTTGACCTTTTTGCCCTTCTCTGTATGTGGCACGGTCAACTTTGCCCTTCTTCAACATCTTATTCTTCCCTTTCGGGCCTGAAGAGCCTGCATATTTTGTCTTAGAGGTCGAACCCCTTTGAAAGGACCTGAAGGCAATGTTGCCTTAGCTTCCGATGTCCTGATCCTCATTAAGGACTGGAAGTTCTGTAGTTCGTTTAGAAGGATGGTCAGAGTGTAGCTAATTTTGTTCATAACAACATTGCTACGAAAATGAAGGAAACTCTTCGGAAGAGTCTCCAAGATAAAGCTGACCTGGCTCGACTCGTTGATCGAAGCACTGTTCATCTCTTCTAGATTAATGTGAGTCATCATGGTCAGAACATTTTCACGGACAGACGTCCCCTTCTTCATCCTAGCATTGAAGACGTATTTGAGGGAATCGTGTTGGACTTGAAAGGACTGTTGTCCAAACATTTCCTACAGAGACTCCATGATCTCCTTAGAGGTGATCATCACCTCATGCTTCTTTGCCAAAACTTCAGATAAGATGGCAATGATGTAGACCTTGGCCTTTTCATTGGCCCTGATCCACCGATTGTACACATCATGTACACTTCACGATGCGGTCTTGCCCGACATCTGAGGACACTCCTCACTGAGCAGGAACTTTAGGTCGTCAGTTTCAAAAATTGTGTTGATATTATTCTTCCACGTTTGAAAGTTATCTCCTACGAGTTTGTCTGAAGCTAGGAGGGCAACTATTGAACTAGACATTTTTGTTTGCTGAAAATAAGAAAAAACTTTGTATTAGTTTCGCAAAAACTTTGAAAATCCAATCAGGTTTTAGCAAATTTTTATCCTATGATCCCTAGATCATTAAAAAATGCAATGATACCCCAAAGGTTTAGAATGACCGCAAACGAAGGGTGAACAAAAACACTCCTCATCTGGTACGAGATTTTCGCGACAAGACCCGAATACAAGAATAACTCTTATTCCATTAGGCATCAAGTTACCATTACTCGGTCAGAATCCATTAACTCTTAACGAATTCCGTGTGTGTCACCTTCTATCTTTAAATTTCCATGTATCCGTCCAAACAATAGCCACCAAAGGGTGAACCACGAAGGAAAACAAACAAGGAAATTGTATCCCTTTCGGGAGTTTACGGTATTCCGACTCCCATGATTAACGGCCTCCGAAGGGATTGTCTGGTCCAGGCAAAACTAGCAGGCAGATCATAGGCGTCTCACGGTGTGAATCGAAAAAAAAGACCGTGTGTTCCGTTTTCACAGGTCTCGCTCCAACTCACTATAAGTACTTTCTTCATTCATGTTGATATTGACCCATACAAATACCATCTGATGGGGGACGCTCCCATTTGCGCCACGAGGCCGAGTATGGATCTCACGGTGTGAAGTTAACAGAGATTTATGGTTGGAAAATTAAATATAACTTATACACTTTATTTCCTCCCACTCAACACTTTAAGTTTATCGGGATAGACCTAGATAAATCGGCTAATATTTACCTAAGTCTACCAATATAACTCTTATATTGGATTAGCCTAAGTCTATAATCACATTATTAACTTAGGTCTATGTGAGTAATTTAATTAACATTTAATTAACGGCACTCACGAGAATATAACCTATGAATCTCCGGACCAAATTAACTTTCAGGTTGGTTCCCAGGTAGGGGTGTTCCACAACGCATCAGCTTAAATACCCCAGCCTTAGACAAAACCTTCCTTAGATAGAGTTTCTAATCAGTCACCATTCAAAGTCATATTTGATTTTCTAATTCTAATCTTATTATAACTAGAAAACCTAAGTCTAATATTTCAAGTTCTAAACAACTTAAGACTAATAATTAATTTAGGTTACATGCATTTCTATGTTATAGTGCTTGATCATTCATCACATGAATAATAAACTATATAACATATATTCATCACATGAATAAATGCATGTCCATACTTTTAATCTATGAAATATAACACTTATATTAATAAAATTAAAACATGTATTATATTATAACACTTATAATATAATCCTATCATGCATACTATATACTATAACTCTTATAATATAAATATGATGCATGAAATGTTTAACCTAAGGTGAGATTTTAATCTATGTGACATACATTATGCACATAGAATAATAAATTTCATACATCACATGCATAAAATAAATTAAATAGCAATATTGGACCGGTTTTGGCACCCTAGGGACTTTAATTAAATTAATTAACGTTAATATAACATTTATATTAATATTAATTAATAAAATTATTAAATAAAAACATTTTATAAATAATAAAATAATTAAAATAAAAAACGGTTACTTCTAGAGCTCGAAACCGCAACCTCCACGTCCCAATTCACCATTACAACGCATTTTTCTCGCCAGCACTAACCACTACGCTCTCAGCGTTGCAACGTTGCAGTTTCCAACGTTTTTCCTAGCACGCCCAACGCCTCAGCGTTGCAACGCTACACCCAGTGTTGCAACGCTACTCTACAGCACAACATCGATCCACACGAACAACGTTGAGACGCCGAAGAACAGTGTCTCAACATCGTCGACAGAACAACAAACTCCTTTATTGTTCTTCGTCTTTTTTCGCTCGATTCCGCTCTGATTTCTTCACAGCAACTGTTGCCACAAATGACACGTACTTACAGACTCGATTTTTCATAATAATTGCCCAAAACAACGAACTCTTACATTAATCTCATCAACGAAATGTAAATCCAAAATTCAAGTGCCAAAACCGAAACATCCAACATGCAATACCATCAATTCATCTCTATTGGGATTTGTGTCCTAATCTCGTGTTTGTAATATATTGTTTGAAATTAATAAGAGTTATTCATTTCATCACTTTGTGTCTCGCAATATTTATAAACTTTTCCAATAAACTAAGCTCCAAGGTCATTGAATTTATGAGAGAACTAGAACTTGAACGGTGTGTAGTGGACACACAGGGAAGATCACGTTCGAGTTAATGACCCAAACGGTCTCACAATATATGGATAGGGTTGGAGACCTAATCCTCGGATACACTGTGGATGCAACTTTGCTTTGTATTAGATACGCATTTAGGTGATCCGACTCGTTCATGTGGTTGACATGCGAGTGGGGGCATCCCGGGCAATGAGATTGTACAAGACCGGACCGTGAATTATTAGACCTCACGATGTAACACCGCTGTGATGGGACTAATAACTTCGTAGATGACCATTAGTGACTCGACCTGAATCCTGAACGTATTACGGACTCCTGTCTACGTGGGTTTGTCCTTTGACTAGTACGGGTGAGGGTGGTCACAATTACTGGCCCAATATGCCTATCTTCTCAGGGACAGAACCAAGTAGGGAGCTGAGAACTTAACTACGCGAGATGGAATTCACTCGTTCCCGCCTTTAGGGAAACTAGAGGGGTTGTTCCCTTAAATGCTATCTCGAGGGCTTGGACAACGCGCGCCCACCTTCTCACTGGCCCGAGAAGGGTGTTGTGTATGGTTGGACCATCACAATATGTTGTTCATTATAGGAGCAGTGGGGACTTAAGGAACAAGAGGTAGACACAGGGGTAAAACGGTAATTTGACGCAGCCGTGTTTACGAACAACCTGTGAAGGGTCGATTCATGGGTATTGGTTATATCAGTGGACACGTAATATTCTCGCAGACCGACGGAGTGCAAATACAAAGCTATAGTGGAGTGTTACCGTAGCTATTGAATGTTGGTTAATCGGGTCAAAGTGTTTGGCAGGTTAATCTCGAATCATTGGAGCCCGTCTCTGTAGGTCCATTAGGTCCTTTGGTTGGCTCCTTCTGGATTTAAGAAGGGATAATGTTTTGGTATGAAATTGAAGTGTTCAATTTATCTTTAAGGGCATTTATGTCATTTGTATGAGATATGAATGATATAATATATAGTTTAATGTGAATGAGATTCATAATAAACTATAGGTTAGCCTAATTGTTTAATTAGGACTAATTGGAGAATTTGATTGAGAGAAATTAAATTGAATTTGATTCAATTTAATAAATCCACAACTATTGCAAATGAGATTTGCAATATGGGATATGAGATATCTTATATTATGTGGTTATGCAAATGAGATTTGCATAACCTATGATTGTGGTAAAGTGGTAAATATGTGGACATTTTAATTCCACTAATCCCACTATATAAACCCTTCTTTCAAGAAGGATGACACTTCATTCTCTGATTTTTTTTTTGTTTTTCAAAAAAAGAAGAGAAGAGAAACTCTCTCTATTCTCTCTCAAATTCTCCTCCCTCTCCAAAAACCAACAAGGTTCCCACAAGTCTCCTTTCTCCAAAAGAGAACAACCGAGAAGGCTTCTTGGTGGTGTTTGATTCATAATCGTTGGAGGAAATCGTTGTGTACGAGGAGCACGAAGAGTTCATGGATTTGAAGAAGATATTGTGAAGAAAGTCTTCAACAAGTAAGTAAAATCCCTTCTTACTGTTTTTTCTTCTTCTTAATTGCATGTTTAGCCTAGATCTATGTACTAGATCAATTTTAACAAAGACGATTTGCGTAATTGATACATCGACGATTCCATCGTCTTCCGCTGCCAGATTTTCATTCCCTTCAATTGGTATCGAGCCATTTCGATGGTTTCTTAATTATACCAATCGCTTTTGTTAAAATTTGATTGGTATTTTACCATAATTCATGAGATGAATGTCTTGGTTTGCATAATGGATGTTTTCGGTTTTTGGCACTTTTAGATTTATTTTCTGTTTGATGAGATCAAATGTAAAGGGCCCGTGTTTTTTGGGCATTTTAGAAAATAAATCGAGTGTGTAAGTCCGTGTTGTTCGTGGCAAGTGTTGCTGTGAAGAAATCGGAGCGGAAAAAGGCGAAAATCGACGAAGAACAGCAAAGGAGTTTGTTGTTCTGTCGATGGCGTTAAGACGCTGCCCAACGGCGTCTCAACGCTATCCTTGCGATTGGATGCCTGCTGCGTAGCAGCGTTACAACGTTGGGCGTAAGCGTTACCGCGCCGTGGGCGCTGAGAACGCGAGTCGACGCTAGAGACGCAGCAAAGTTGCAACGCGCGCCGCAGCGTTACAGCAACGCTGCACGCGTTGAGGAGCGATTCGCGGCGATTCGAGGTCGTGGGATCAAGGCTCATGCTTTGGGCGGTTTTCACACGTTTTATTTTATTATTTTCATAAAATGTATTTTATTTATTTTTTATTTAATTTTTTTATTAAATAATATTAATATAATTGTTATATTAATGTTATTTAAGTAAATAATTGTAGGTTAAACATTTCATGCATCATTTTTATATTATAAGAGTTATAATATATAGTATGCATGATAGGATTATATTATAAGAGTTATAATATAATGTTTGCATGGTTTAATTTATTTAAATATAAGTGTTATATTTTTAAATTAAAAGCATGCTCATGCATTTAATTCATGTGATGAATTATATTATGTTATAGTATATAGTATTATTCATGTGATGGATGATCAAGCACTATAACATAGAAATGCATGCAACCTAAGTTAATTATTAGTTTTAAAGTGTTTAGAACTTGAATAATTAGACTTAGGTTTTCTAATTTTCTAATGAGATTAGAAATTTAGGAAATCAATTATAAACTTTGAATGGTGATTGATAAGTAACTCTGTCTAAGGAAGGTTTTGTCTAAAGGTCAGTATTTAAGTTGACGCTATGGAACACTCCACCGAAACCCGACACGGGAGTGAATTCGGTCCGAGATTCTTAGGTTACATTGTCGTGAGTGCCGTTAATTAAGTGTTAATTAATTTATTCACATAGACCTAAGTTAATAATGTGATTATAAACTTAGGTTAATACCATATAAGAGTTATATTGGTAGACTTAGGTAAATTTTTGCCCGGTTTATCTAGGTCAATCCCTAATAAAATTTAAAGTGTCTTGAATGGGAGGAAATAAAGTGTATGAGATACATTTGAATTTCCAACCACAAATCTCCTTTAAGTTCGCACCGTGAGATCTATACTCGGCCTCGTGGCGCAAATGGGAACGTCCCCCTTCTGATGGCATTTGTATAGGTCAATATCATCGTGGATGGAAAGAGTACTTATAGTGAGTGGGAGCGGGACTTGTGAAAACGAGACCCACGGTCTCTTCTTTCGATTCACACCGTGAGACCCCTATGATCCGCTCGCTAGTTTGGCTGGACCGGACAATCCCTTCTGAGGGCTTGATCATGGGAGTCTAACATCGTGAATTCTCGAAAGGGATACAGTTTCCTCGTTGGTTTTCCTTTTTGGTTCACCCTTCGGTGGCTATTGTTTGGACGGATGCTTGGAAACTTAAAGATTGAGGGTGACACTCACGAATGCGTTAAGGTTAATGAATTAGACCAGAACAATGGTAATTGGACGCCTAATGGAATAAGAGTTATTCTCGGGATTAGGTCCGATCGAGAAAGTCTCGTCCTAGAGAGGAGGAGTGTTCTGCTCACCCTTCTGGTGGTGGTCATTCTAAACCTTTAGGGTATCATTGCAAAATTTTGATTGACCTAGGGATCATGAAACAAATTTTGCTAAAACTTGATTGGATTTCAAAAGTTTTTTTTGCGAGACTAATACAAAGGTTTTCTTGTTTTTAAGTTAAAAATGTCTACCGCAATTATAGGTTTACTCGCTTCGGACAAATTAGTGTGAGATAACTATAAAAGTTGGAAAAACAACATAAATACAATTTTGGTACAAGATGACATAAAGTTCGTGTTATCTCGAGGAGTGTCCTCGATGCTGTCGACAAGCGACGACAATCGCGAAGTGTTCGCGATGCATACGATCGATGGATCAGGGCCAATGAAAAGGCCAAGGTCTATATTATTGCCAGCATGTTTGATGTCTTGGAAAAGAAGCACGAGTTGATGGTTTCCGCTAAGGAGATCATGGAGTCTGCGCAGAAATGTTTGACAAAGAAATCCTTTCAGTCCGACATGACTCGCTCAAATACGTTTTCAACGCGCACGGATGAAAGAAGGGTCGCCTGCATCCGTGAACACGCTTCTAGACATGATGACCCACTTCCATCCGCCGAGATGAACGTGGTTTCGATCGATGAGTCGAGCCAGTCGATTTTATTTTGGAGACTCTTCCAAGAGTTTCCTTGATTTAAAGCAACATCTGTTATGAACAAAATTAGCTACACACTGACAACCATTCTCAACGAGCTACAGAATTTCTAATCCTTGCATAGGGTCAGGGAATCTGAGGCAAATGTTGCCTACAGGTCTTATCACAGGGGTTCGACCTCTGGGACGAAACCTGTTGCTCCTTCACGCCCGAAAAGGAAGAAGATGATGAAGAGGGGTAAAACTGACCATGTTGCCGCCCACAAAGGCAAGAAGGTCAAGGAGGTTGCAGAGAAAGGAAAGTGTTTCCACTGCAATGGGGGCGGTCACTGGAAGAGAAACTGTCCCAAATTCCTTACCGAGAAGAAGAATCAAGGTAAATTTGATTTACTTGTGATCAAACTCATTTAGTGGAGAGTAGTGACTCTGTGCGATATCGGATTCGGCGCCACTAACCACGCTTGTTCTTCTTTTTCGAGATTGATTCTGGCGACCATTTGCGAGAGGGTGAGGTGACTCTATGGGTTGGATCCGGGGAGCTTGTCTCTGCTGCAGCGATCGGTACGGTGAAGCTAAGCTTTGGCGGGAAGTACTTATTGTTGAACAATTTGTACATAGTTCCAGGGTTTACTAGAAACCTTGTTTCAATTTCTGCCTTATTGAACAATGTATTTGATTTCTTTTGAATCGAATAAAGCGTTTATTTCTTTCAAAGGAATGTGATCTGCTCAACTTCACTTGAAAATAATCAGTATGTTTTGAAACCCAATTCGGTCAAAAGTGTTTTGAATACTGAATTATTTAAAACTGCAGAAACACGAACTAAGAAAGCGAAAGTTACTCCAAAAGAAAATGTCCACCTTTGGCATCTTCAGTTAGGCCACATTAATCTCAATAGGATTGAGAAACTAGTGAAGAGTGGACTTCTAAACGAGTTGGAAGAAAACTCTTTCTGGTGTGTGAGTCATGCCTTGAGGGCAAAATGACCAAACGTCCTTTTAGTGGAAAAGGATATAGAGCCAAAGAGCCTCTTCGGTTAGTGCATTCTGACCTCTGTGGTCCGATGAATGTTAAAGCTTGAGGTGGATATGAGTACTTTGTGTCTTTCATAGACGACTACTCTAGATATGGGTACATTTACCTAATGCATAAGAAGTCTGAAACTCTTGAAAAGTTCAAGGAGTACAAGGCGGAGGTTGAGAACCTCTTAGGTAAATCGCTTAAAACACTTCGATCGGATCGGGGTGGAGAGTACATGGACACTGAATTCCAGAACTATATGATAGAATACTAATTACGTCCCAACTCTCAAAGACACTGGTATGCCACAATGAGAATGGTGTATCGGAGAGGAGAAACAAAACCTTGTTGGACATGGTTCGGTCGATGATGAGCTATGCTCGTCTCCCTGATTCTTTTTTTGGGTACGCAATGGAAACTGCGGTTTATATTTTGAACAACGTTCCCTCGAAGAGTGTTTGTGAAACACCTTTCGAGCTCTTGAGTGGGCGTAAAGGCGCTTTACATCACTTCAGATTTGGGGATGCCCACCCATGTGTTGGTGTCAAACCTGAAAAAGTTGGAACCCCATTCGAAATTGTGCCTATTCGTAGGTTACCCTAAAGAGACTAGAGGCGGTTTGTTTTATGATCCTAGGGAAAATAGGGTGTTTGTGTCGACAAACGCCACTTTCCTAGAGGAAGACCACGTCAGGGATCATGTACGAAGGAGTAAGATTGTATTGAATGAAATGGATGGGTTCATCGCCAAAGAGTCTGCCGATGGGGCTAGTACGTCAACAAGTGTTGTTGATCCTAGCACGCCTAGTCAAATCTGCTTCTCAAGAGTTGGGAATGCCTCGACGTAGTAGGAGGGCTGTGAGACAGCCTGATTGCTACATGGGTTTAGATGAAACCTCAGTTGTCGCTCCTGATGATGACTGTGAGGATCCATTGTCCTATGATCAGGCAATGGTTGATGTTGACAAAGACGAGTGGATTAAAGCTATGGACCAAGAAATGGAGTCTATGTACTTCAATTCTATATGGGAGCTTGTGGATCAACCATATAGGGTAAAACCTATTGGTTGCAAATGGATCTACAAGCGTAAACGTGGCGTAGATGGAAAGGTGCAGACCTTCAAAGCCCGACTAGTGGCAAAGGGTTTTACCCAGGTTAAGGGGTTGACTATGAGGACACCTTTTCGCCTGTTGCCATGGTAAAGTCGATCAGGATCCTTCTGGCCATTGTCGCATATTATGACTACAAGGTATGGCAGATGGACGTCAAGACAACCTTTCTAAATGACAAACTTGATGAGACCATCTACATGGACCAGCCAAAAGGGTTCATTGCCCAAGGCCAAGAGCAAAAAGTTTGTCGGCTTCATAGGTCCATTTATGGACTGAAACAGGCTTCGAGGTCTTGGAATATAAGGTTTGATGAGGCAATCAAATCTTATGGCTTTGATCAAATTGTCATGAGCCTTGTGTCTACAAGAAAATCGTTGACAAAACTGTCGCATTTTTGGTGTTGTATGTGGACGATATTCTTCTCATTGGGAATGAGGTAGAATTTCTTACTGACGTTAGGAAGTGGCTAGCTTCATAATTCCAAATGAAAGATTTGGGAGAGGCTCGGTATGTTCTAGGTATCCGGATAGTCGAACCTAAGAAGAGCAACGCTAGCCTTGTCTCGAGCGCCTTATATTGACAAGATGTTGTCTAGATATAAGATGCACGAGAACTCCAAGAAGGGGCTTCTCGCCTTTCGGGCATGGGGTTCACTTGTCTAAGGATCAGTGTCCTAAGACTCCTCAAGATGTTGAGGATACGAGACGGATTCCATATGACTCACATCACGGAGCTTTGATGTATGCCATGTTGTGTACTAGGCTCGACATCCATTATGCAAAGAGGAATTGCCGGTGAATATCACCCAATCCAGATTAGATCACTTTGGACAGCCCATAAAGGCAATCCTCAAGTATCTTAGGAGAACGAGGAACTACGACTTAGTGTATGGGAGTGGGGATTTGATCCTTACGGGATACGCAGATTCGATTTTGAGACCGATAAGGATTCTAGGAAATCCACCTCGTGGTCACCTTCATTCTTAATGGAGGAGTCGTGAGTGTGGCGAAGCATCAAGAGGATGCATCGGCCGATTCCACTATGGAAGCGAGTATGTTGCGGCTTGTGAAGTCGCAAAGGAAGTCGCTGTTTGGCTTAGGAAATTCATGATGATTTGGAAGTTGTTCCTAACATGAACTTGTCAATCACTAATCGCTCGCGATAACAAGGTGGTGCGATGAGCCAACTCACGTGAGCCTCGGAGCCATAGAGAGGCAAGCACATTGAGCGCAAGTATCATCGATCGGGAGATTGTGCACCGCGAGACGTGACGGTCCACATAGATAGCGTCCCGAGCACAATGTAGGCCGATCCATTTACAAAGCCCCTCACGGCTAAGGTGTTTGAGGGTCACCTAGAGAGTCTAGGTCTCGAGAGCTTCCCACTAGGGCAAGTGGGAGATGTGTAAACGGGTATTCAATGCCCTAGTTTATTGTATTACTTCGTTGTAATTTATGTACATTTAAAATGTATTTTTCTCCACTAGGTTAGTCCAAGTGGGAGTTTGTTGGGATTTTTGTCCTAATCTCGTGTTTGTAATATATTGATTGAAATTAATAAGAGTTATTTATTTCATCACTTTGTGTCTCGCAATATTTATAAACTTTTCCAATAAACTAAGCTCCAGAGTCATTGAATTTATGAGAGAACTAGAACTTGAACGATGTGTAGTGGACACACAGGGAAGATCACGTTCGAGTTAATGACCCGAAAGGTCTACAGTGTATGGATAGGGTTGGAGACCTAATCCTGGATACACTGTGGATGCGGCCCGCTTTGTATTAGATATAGACGAGGTGATCTGACTCGTTCATGTGGTTGACATGCGAGTGGGGCATCCTGTGCAATGAGATTGTATAAGATCGACCGTGAATTATTAGACCTCACGATGTAACACCGCTGTGATGAGGACTAATAATTTTGTAGATGACCATTAGTGACTCAACTCGAATCCACGAGCGTGTTACGGACTCCTGTCTCACGAGTCTGTTTCTTTGATTAGTACGGGTGAGGGTGGTCACGATTACTCGCCCAATATGCCTATCTTCTCGTGGGACGAGAACCAAGTAGGGAATCGGAAACTTAACTACGCGAGATGGAATTCACTCGTTCTCGACTTTAGGGAAACTAGAGGGTTGTTCCCTTAAGTCTTTGTCTCTCGGGCTTGGACAACGGCGCCCACCTTCTCACCGCCCGAGAAGGGTGTTGTGTATGGTTGGACCATCACAATATGTTGTTCATTAGAGGAGCAAAGTGGGGACTTAAGGAACAAGAGGTAGACACAGGGGGTAAACGGTAATTTGACGCAATGGTGTGTCTCACGAACAACTTCGTGAAGGGTCGACTCATGGGTATTGGTTATATCGGTGGACACGTAATATTCGCAGACCGACGGGAGTGCGACTCACGGGCTATAGTGGAGTGTTACCGTAGCTAATGAATGTTGGTTAATCGGGTCAAAGAGTTTGGCGGGTTAATCTCGAATCATTGGGCCCGCCATTGTAGGTCCATTAGGTCCCTCTGTTGGCTCCATCTGAATTTAAGAAGGGATAAAGTTTTGGTATGAAATTGAAGTGTTCAATTTCACCTTAAGGGCATTTATGTCATTTGTATGAGATATGAATGATATAATATATAGTTTAATGTGAATGAGATTCATAATAAACTATAGATTAGCCTAATTGTTGAATTAGGGCTAATTGGAGAATTTGATTGAGAGAAATTAAATTGAATTTGATTCAATTTAATAAATCCACAACTATTGTAAATGAGATTTGCAATATGAGATATGAGATATCTTATATTATGTGGTTATGCAAATGAGATTTGCATAACCTATGATTGTGGTAAAGTGGTAAATATGTGGACATTTCAACTCCACTAATCCCACTATATAAACCCTTATTTCAAGAAGGATGGCACTTCATTCTCTCATTTTTTTTAGTTTTTCAAAAAAAAGAAGAGAAGAGAAACTCTCTCTATTCTCTCTCAAATTCTCCTCCCTCTCCAAAAACCAACAAGGTTCCCACAAGCCTCCTTTCTCCAAAAGAGAACAACCGAGAAGGCTTCTTGGTGGTGTTTGATTCATAATCGTTGGAGGAAATCGTTGTGTACGAGGAGCACGAAGAGTTCGTGGATTTGAAGAAGATATTGTGAAGAAAGTCTTCAACAAGAAAGTAAAATCCCTTCTTACTGTTTTTTCTTCTTCATAATTGCATGTTTAGCCTAGATCAATGTATTAGATCAATTTTAACAAAGACGGTTTGCGTAATTTTTACATCGACGATTCCATCGTCTTTCGCTGCACGGGATTTTCATTCCTTTCAGTTCATTAGAGGAGCAGTGGGGACTTAAGGAAGAAGAGGTAGACACCGGGGTAAAACGGTCATTTGACCCAGCCGTGTCTACGAACAACCTGTGAAGGGTTGACTCATGAGTATTGGTTATATCAATGGACACGTAATATTCTGCACTGACGGGAGTGCAGCTACGGGCTATAGTGGAGTGTTACCGTAGCTAATGTTGGTTAACCGGGTCAAAGAGTTGGGCAGGTTAATCTTAGATCATTGGAGCCCGTCATTGTAGGTCCATTAGGTCCCTCAGTTGGCTCCATCTGGGGTTAAAAGAAGGGTTAATGTTTTTGGTATGAAATTGAAGTGTTCAATTTCACTTTGAGGGCATTTATGTCATCTATATGAGATATGAATGATATAATATATAGTTTAATGTGAATGAGATTCATAATAAACTATAGGTTAGCCTAATTGTTGAATTAGGGCTAATTGGAGAAATTGATTGAGAGAAATTAAATTGGATGTGATTCAATTTAATTAATCCACAATTATTGCAAATGAGATTTGCAATATGAGATATGAGATTTCTTATATTATGTGGTTATGCAAATGAGATTTGCATAACTTATGGTTGTTGTAAAGTGGTAATCATATGGAGATTTTAACTCCATCAATTCCACTATATAAACCCTTCTTGCAAGAAGGATTGTATCTCAATCTCTCATTTTTTTTTATTTTTCATCAAAGAAGAGAAGAGGAATTCTCTCAATTCTCTCTCAATTCTCCTCCCTCTCCAAAACACAAAAGATCCCACCATCTTCCCTTCTCCAAAAGAGAACAACCGAGAAGGATTTTTGGTTGTGTTCGGGTTCCTTTCGTTGGAAGCGTTCGTTGGGTTCGAGGAGCACGAAGAGTTCGTGATTTGAAGAAGAAACTTTGAAGAAAGTCTTCAACAAGTAAGTAAAATATATTCTTGTTGTAAATTTCTTCTTCTTTAAGCATGTTTAGCCTAGATCTAAGTGTTAGATCAATTTTAATAAACACATGTTGCATAATGATACCACGACGATTCAATCGTCTTCCGCTGCGTTGGATTCTCATTGCCTTCAATTGGTATCAGAGCCATTTCGATGGTTCTTCTTTTATGCACTGTTTTGTTAAAATTAGGTGGGTATTTTGCCATAATTTCATGAGATGATTGCTTGGTTTGCATTATGGATGTTTTCGTTTTTTGGCACTAGAGTAGATTTACAATTATGTTAATGAGTGTAAGGGCCCGTTGTTTTTGGGAATTTTGTTTTAAATCGAGTCTGTAAGTCCGGGTCGTTCATGGCAAGAGTTGTTGTGAAGAAATCCGAGCGGAAACTGGCGAAAATCGATGGAAGAACAGCAAAGTGTTTGTTGTTCTGTCGATAGCGTTGAGACGCTGCCCAAAGGCGTCTCAACGTTGTTCTTGCGGACGGAGGCCCTACAGCAGATCAGCGTTGCAACGCCGATGGCGTTTAGAACGCGGCTCAACGCTGTAGGCGACAGCGTTGCAACGCTGCACGCGTTAAGTAGCAGTTGCTGGCGGTTTTTTCTGCGAGAAGTGAAAGGTTTTTCACATCATGGGCGGTTAGCAGTTGCTGGCGTTTTTTTCGCGAGAAGTGGGAGGTTTTTCACATCATGGGCGGTTATTTTGTAATTATTTATTTAATTTAATTATTTTATTAAATAATATTAATATAAATGTTATACTAATGTTATTTAATTAAATAATTGCCCATAGATGCAAAAACCGGTCCATTTTTGCTATTAAATTATTTTATGCATGAGATGTATATTTTAATTAAATTCTATGTGCATAATGTATGTCATATAGATTTAAAATCCCACCTTAGGTTAAACATTTCATGCATCATTTTTATATTATAAGAGTTATAATATATAGTATGCATGATAGGATTATATTATAAGAGTTATAATATAATGTATGCATGTTTTAATTTAATTAAATATAAGTGTTATATTTTTTTTATTAAAAGCATGCTCATGCATTTAATTCATGTGATGAATGTATGTTATAGTATAGTATTATTCATGTGATGGATGATCAATGACTATAACATAAAAATGCATGTAACCTAAGTTAATTATTAGTTTTAAAGTGTTTAGAACTTGAATAATTAGACTTAGGTTTTCTAATTTTCTAATAAGATTAGAAATTTAGGAAATCAAATATAACCTTTGAATGGATACTGATAAGTAACTCTGTCTAAGGAAGGTTTTGTCTAAGGCTGGGGTATTTAAGTTGACGCTTGCGGAACACCCCTACCTGGAAACCGACCTGGGAGTGAATTCGGTCTGGAGATTCTTAGGTTATATTCTCGTGAGTGCCGTTAATTAAGTGTTAATTAATTTACTCACATAGACCTAAGTTAATAATGTGATTATAAACTTAGGTTAATACCATATAAGAGTTATATTGGTAGACTTAGGTAAATTTTAGCCGATTTATCTAGGTCAATCCCAATAAAAATTAAAGTCTTTGAGTGTGGGAGGAAATAAAGTGTATGAGATACATTTGAATTTCCAACCACGAATCTCCTTTAAGTCCGCACTGCGTGAGATCTATACTCGGCCTCGTGGCGCAAATGGGAGCGTCTCCCTCTGGATGGCATTTGTATAGGTCAATATCATCGTGGATGGAGAGAGTACTTATAGTGAGTGGGAGTGGGACTTGTGAAAACGAGACCCACGGTCTCTTCTTTCGATTCACACCGTGAGACGCCTATGATCTCACACCGCTAGTTTGGCTTTGGACCAAACAATCCCTTCGGAGGGCTTGATCATGGGAGCCTGAACACCATGAATTCCCGAAAGGGATACGCTTTCTGGTTGGTTTTCCTTCTTTGTTCACCCTTCGGTGGCTATTGTTTGGACGGATACTTGGAAACTTAAAGATTGAGGGTGACACTCACGAGACTTCGTTAAGTGTTAATGAATTCGAGAGAACAATGGTAATTGGGCGCCTAATGGAATAAGAGTTATTCTGGGATTAGGGTTTGATCGAGAAAGTCTCGTCCTAGAGGAGGAATGTTCTGTTCACCCTTCGGTGGCGGTCATTCTAAACCTTTAGGGTATCATTGCAAAATTTTGATTGACCTAGGGATCATGAAACAAATTTTGCTAAAACTTGATTGGATTTCAAAAGGTTTTTTGCGAGACTAAAACAAAGTTTTCTTAAATTTTCAGCTAAAAAAATAGCTTCACCGTGTCGATTGCTGCAGTAGAGATAACCTCCGTGGATCCAACTCGTAGTGTTATCTCACCCTCTTGCAGCTGCTGTCAGGAACTAATTCTCTAAAAAGAAGAACAAACATGGTTAGTGGCGCCTGAATCTAGTATCCAGGCAGAGTCATTACTCTCCACTAAACAAGTTTTAGTTACTAGTAAATCACATTTACATTCTTTCCTCCTATCGGCATGGAAGTTGGGACAGTTTCTCTTCCAGTAACCATCCTCGTTGCAGTGGAAACACTGTCCTTTCTCCGCAACTTCCTTGACCTTTTTGCCCTTCTGTTGGGGGGGGGCAGCACGTTCAGCTTTTCCCTTCTTCAACTTTTTCTTCTTCCCTTTCGGGAAGAGCCTACAGATTTTGTCCAACGTTTGCCTCAGCTTCTGGTGTCCTGATCCTCATCAAGGACTAGAAGTTCTGTAGTTCGTTGAGAAAGGTGGTCAAAGTGTAGCTAATTTTGTTCATAACATCATTGCTACGAAACTGAAGGAAACTCTTCGAAAGAGTCTCCAAGATAAAGCTAACCTGGCTCGACTCGTCGATCGAAGCTTCGTTCATCTCTACCAGATTAAAGTGGGTCATCTGTCCAGAATATGTTGATGGACAAACATTCCCTCCTTCCTCCTAGCATTGAAGACGTGTTTGAGGGAATCGTGTCGGACCTGAAAGGACCGTTGTCCAAACATTTTCTACAGAGACTCCATGATCTCCTTAGCGGTGATCATCACCTCATGCTTCTTTGCCAAAACTTCAGATAAAATAGCAATGATGTAGACCTTGGCCTTTTCATTGGCTCTAATCCACCGATCGTACGTATCACAAACACTTTGCGATGCGGTCGAGCCCGACACCTGGCGACACTCCTTAATGAGCACGAACTTTAGGTCGTCAGTTACCCGTGTTGATATTATTCTTCCACGTTTGAAAGTTATCTCCTACGAGTTTGTCTGAAGCTAAGAGTGCAACTATTGAACTAGACATTTTTGTTTGCTGAAAATGAGAAAAACATTTGTATTAGTCTCGCAAAAACTTTGAAAATCCAATCAGGTTTTAGCAAATTTTTATCCTATGATCCTTAGGTCATTAAAAATGCAATGATAACCCAAAGTTTTAGAATGACTGCCAACGAAGGGTGAACAGTAACACTCCTCCTCTGGAACGAGACTTTCTCGACTATACCCTAATACTAGAATAACTCTTATTTCATTAGGCATCCAGTTACCATTATTCGGTCGAAATTCATTAACTCTTAACGAATTCCGTGAGTGTCACCCTCCATCTTTAAATTTCCATGTATCCGTCCAAACAATAGCCACCGAAGGGTGAACCACGAAGGAAAACCAATAAGGAAATTGTATGCCTTTCGAGAATTCACGGTGTTCCGACTCCCATGATCAAGGCCCTTCGAAGGGATTGTCTAGTCCAGGCCAAACTAGCAAGCGGATCATAGGTGTCTCACGGTGTGAATCGAAAGAAGAGACCGTGGGTCTCGTTTTCTCAGGTCTCGCTCCCACTCCCTATAAGTACTCTCTCCATTCACGTTGATATTAACCCATACAAATACCATCCGAAGGGAGACACTCTCATTTGTGCCACGAGGCCGAGTATGGATCTCACGGTGTGAACTTAGCAGAGATTTGTGGTTGGAAAATTAAATGTATCTTATGCACTTTATTTCCTCCCACTAAGCATTTTAAGTTAATCGGGATTGACCTAGATAAATCGGCTAATATTTACCTAAGTCTACCAATATAACTCTTATATTGGATTAGCCTAGGTCTATAAACACATTATTAACTTAGGTCTATGTGAGTAATTTAATTAACATTTAATTAACGACACTCATGAGAATATAACCTATGAATCTCTGGACCAAATTCACTCTCGTGTCTGGTTCCTCGTGTAAGGGTGTTCCATGAAGCATTAGTGTTGCGTATAATTTTGATAATGCAATACCGCAGCAAGTGCGAATTCGAGGTTTAATATAGTGATTTAAGAGTTCAAATATCGTTCTGAAGAATGGGTTTCTAGATTAATTACCAAGATACTAATTCTCAATTTTAGTTAAAGAAACATAACATGGATAGCTGATGGAAACAAAGACAAACAACAAAGAAACAATTGGAGACACGAATTGATAGATTTGGAGGAATTTGACTTCACAAGTTAATAACTTAATTAACACATGCAATGACTAATGTAATGAATTTATAAACAAGAAATAAAATACTCAAGAAAATCTCTCGATTCTTAGTGAATCTCGCACATGCAATAAATTCTCTGATCTCGTGATGAACCTACACAACATGCACGACATGAAGCAACTTCTTTACGTTTTTCCCTTAGACTTTTAGGTCATTCTCGTGCCAGACTTCTAATTGTTTTGACAACTTTGCTCTAATCTAAGTTTTATCTCTCGAGTCCACTTAAACCAACAATATCAAGGAGTTAAAGAATGAATTGCCAAAAATAAATGTCAAAACATAATTCAATACATGGAAACAAGTCTTAACATGCAAATCAAATCCTAACTACAACAATTAGCTACTCTAAATCACAAGGAAATCAAACAAAAAGTGTAGAAAACGTCATAAAACGGTGTTACAATCTAAAAGAAAAGGAAATTAAACTTATGTGTCGATGTCGGTCCTTCGTCTCCGAGCTCCCGTCTTCGATCTCGAGCCTCTACAAACGCTTTGGCTCCCAAGGATTGCTCTTTTTTCTCTTCTTACAGAGGGTTTTTCGAAATTAGGGTCAAAAGTCTATCAAATTAGGCTCCCTTTGTAGGAAAACATAAGGTTCTATTTATAGGCACAATCAGTACTACGTTGCAACGTTGTACCCTAAACACGTATCAAATATGGAAAGCATCGACAACATTACAACGCTGCTACCTTAACAAGCGTGTTTCTATCGATCTGGCTTTGCGACACTGCAAGGCAGCGTTGCAATGCCCTCTGCACGGGTCTTCAGCATGGATTCCTTATCGAGGTAGCGTTGTGACGCTGCAACGCTATCAGCAGTGGTCTTCAACGCCTCTAAGCAGCACACTCAGCGTTGCAACGCTCTACATGGCGTTGCAAAGCCATCACATCGGGTCTTCAAGCTTGGATTGATCCTTCTACTTCCAATTGATGTTATTTATAGCTCCAAATAGCCTCGTTTCGATCTCGAGTGATCCAAAATGTCTCCAATTGTCCTGTTTACGCTCTTAACCTGAAATTGAGTGATGTAAACACATCACTGCCCTGAAATGTTCATAAAACTAGCAATAATTAAGCCTAAGGATAACAAATTTTGTGTGCTATCAAACACCCCTAAACTTAACTTTTGCTGGTCCCGGGCAAAAACAGAATTAAACATGAGATTGTTCTTATACATACATTTGATTCAGGCCTCACAGAATTAAGAGAAAAAATTGGCAATCACAGGAAACAATCAAACATAACACTTCAATGAGCAATTTAGAATTTTTCCTAAGTGTTCCTATGTGTGTGTGTAATTAGACTATGTTCCTTCATTTTCACTAAGCCCGGATCAACTTTATTAGGTTCTCTATTCAACTTCTCCCTACACTGGTCATAAATGCGAATCCTTGAGCCTCTCTACATTCAAGAAATAAACAACTTTACTCAGCACTTAATAACTTTTTATCACTTTTTCTATTTTGTTCTTTTTTTTTGTGCAAGGACATTAGCTTTCACACGTCCACTGCAGGGACCCTTACCTAGAGCACTCGCTCTATGAGTGGCCTAACTGATCACAGTGAAGGTAGCTCTTTTTGCCCTCACGAAATTTTTTTTCCTTAAACAAACAAACAACAAAAACAAATATTCCACACAGTATACATATCATGCACTTCATATTGTCATTCACCCTATCCTGCAGTTTAACTCTCAAATCAGCTCTTAGACCTATCGATGTGACATTAAACTTCTAAGCCTCATAACTTTGTTCTAAGCATTTCAAAACTCCAGGAACACAGGCTATGTGCATAATAGTGCAGGCAAAACTCAAGAAAATTTTTAAATTAACTCAAATTCATATCATGCTCTCAAGTTTCAGTGAGAATCACAAAAATTTTCAATTAATTCTCATCCTAGGCAATTATGAACATACTTATGCAAAAGATCAATCAACAATTCAGCATATACTCAGGACAGTCACATCATATTAATAACATTCCACCCCAAACTTAAACTAAATATTGTCCCCAATGTTTGCAAAAATAAGCACAAAGCAAGTATAAGGGTAAGAGTGAACAATACTATCCTGAGTTATGAAGATCTTTATTATTTTTTGAATTCCTTGGATAACCAAGACATGTGTGTTGGAGTTCCTCAGAACGGGAGCATGGATTTCAATGAGGGAAGACATCATCACAACCTAACAAAGCAAAACAAAGAAACTAGTGAGAAAATAACAAACAACCAAAATAAACTAAAAACCAAAAACATAAATGACAAGATAGTAAATCTTGGGTTGTGTCCTAAGAAGTGCTTTCTTTAACTTGTTTAGCTAGACTGTATTCCCTCAAGATTGGTGTCAAGGCATGTAAAACTGCTCATATTTCTTCGGGCCCTTCTTGCTTGAATCTATATAGCCTTCTATGTCTAAAAGGCTATCTTGTTTCTCTTGAAGTACTTGAAAGAAAATTATTTTTGGTATTTTTGTTTAATGAAATGAAAGAAGAAAAATCAAAACAAGACTCATGAGTATAAGACAAATGGTTATCAAGATTAAAGGAAATTTCTGGAGATAAAAGGGGAAAGGACTTTTCAGCGTCGAACTCTATCAACGGAATAGAAATGATTGTATTACCAGTGTCTACCTCACAAACCTGTTTCTGGTGTGTCCCAGTCTTCTCCAACCCATACTCACTATCATACGTATAAGTCCTCTTAGGTGGCTCCTCCTTAGTGGTTAGAATAAGAAATTGTTCCTGTAAGGCATTAAGGGAATTTACCAGTTGATTAAGATAATGAGTTCTTTCTTGCACTATTTCCCAAAGCTCTACACTTTAGCCTCTAACCTATCCAACTTCTCTAATTCATCATGAACCAATTTTTTTTTTCAGTTCTAATGTATATTCCATAATTAGGTCCACAAGGGAAGAGTTTTCTATAGCTTGGTCAGGGTACAAAAAATTTTGGTTCGAGGTGCCTAAATGATTACCATCAAAAGAATTTTCATCAATTTCAGTGCAAAATAGTAAAAATTAGACAAATGGTATTCAGAAAAATCATGATGCACAAACCTAGGGTCTTGGGAGGGACAATACAATGGTGGAGAATCAAAATTATGCAAATTCATACTTGAAAAATCAATAATTCAAATCAAGACTTCTACACAATAGCAACACAACAAAAAATAGGAGACAAAGACTTAAAAACACACAAAACAATAATAAGACAAAAAAGGAAACAAACAACAAAGACACAAAGAAAAAAAATAAGGAAAACACAACACAAACACACTTTAGTCTAAAATCTCAAATTTTCTCCTAATATTAATTAATCTAAATAATCGTCATTCCCCGACAACGAACACCAAAAACTTGTTGCGTATAATTTTGATAATGCAATACCGCAAGTGTACGAGTAAAGTTTTAGTATAGTGATTTAAGAGTCCAAGTATCGTCCTCGGCAATGGGTATCTAGATTAATTAATTACGAAGATACTAATTCTCAATTTTAGCTAAAGAAACATAACATGGATAGGTGATGGAAACAAAGACAAACAACAAACAAACAATTGGAGAAACGAATTGATAGATTTGGAGGAATTTGACTTCACAAGTTAATAACTTAAATAACACATGCAATGACTAATATAATGAATTTATAAACAAGAAGTAAAATACTCAAGAAAATCTTTCGATTTTTAGTGAGTCTCGCACATGCAATAAATTCTATAGTCTCCATATGAACATACAACATGCACGACATGAAGTGACTTTTTTACGTGTTTCCCTTAGACTTCTAGGTCATTCTCATGCTAGACTTGTAATGGTTTTAACATCTTTTCTCTAGTCTATGTTTTATCTCTTGAGTCCACTTAAACCAACAATATCAAAGAGTTAAAGAACGAATTGTCAAAAATAAATGTCAAAACTTAATTCAATACATGGGGAACAAGTCTTAACAGGCAAATCAAATCCTAACTATAACAATTAGCTACTCTAAATCACAAGAAAATCAAACTAAAAGTGTAGAAAACGTCTTAAAACGGTGTTACAATCTGAAATAAAAGGAAATTAAACTTATGTGTCGATTTGACCCTTCGTCTCTGAGCTCTCGTCTTCGATCTCGAGCCTCCACAAACGCTTTGGCTCCCAAGAATTGCTCTCTTTTCTCCTTCTTACAGAGGGTATTTCGAAATTAGGGTCAAAAGTCTATCAAATTCGGCTCCCTTTGTAATAACACATAAGGTTCTATTTATAGGCACAATTGGTACAACGTTGCAACGCTAGGGACAACGTTGCAACGCTATACCCTAAACGCGTGTCAAATATGGAAAGCATCGGAAGCGTTGCAAAGCTAGGGACAACGTTGCAATGCCGCTACCTTAACAAGCTTGTTTCTATTGATCTGGCGTTACGACGCTACGAGGCAGCGTTGCAACGCCCTCTGCACGGGTCTTCAGCATGGATTCCTTATCGAGGTAACGTTGCAACGATATCGACAGTGGTCTTCAACGCCTCTAAGCATCACGCTCGGCCTTGCAAAGCGATCACCTCGGGTCTTCAAGCTTGGATCGATCCTTCTACTTCCATTTGATGTTATTTTTAACTCCAAATAGCCACGTTTCGATCCCGAGTGATCAAAAATGTCTCCAATTGTCATGTTTACGCTCTTAACCTGAAGTTGAGTGATTTAAACACATCAAAGCTCTGAAATGATCATAAACTTAGCAATAATTAAGCCTAAGGATAACACATTTTGTGTGCTATCAGTCAGGTTAAATGCCCTACCCTTAGACAGAACCTTCCTTAGACAGAGTTACTAATCAGTCACCATTCATAAGTCATATTTGAATTCCTAATTCTAATCTTTTTAGAACTAGAAAACCAAAGTCTAATTATTGAAGTTCTAATAAATTTAAAACTAATAATTAACTTAGGCTACATGCATTTCTATATTATAGTGCTTGATCATTCATCACATGAATAATAAACTATATAACATACATTCATCACATGAATAAATGCATGTCCATGCTTTTAATCTAAGAAATATAACACTTATATTAATTAAATTAAAACATGCATTATATTATAACACTTATAATATACTCCTATCATGCATACTATATATTATAACTCTTATAATGTAAATATGATGCATGAAATGTTTAACCTAAGGTGGGATTTTAATCTATATGACATACATTATGCACATAGAATAATAAATTTCATACATCACATGCATAAAATAAATTAAATAGCAATATTGGACCGGTTTTGGCACCCTAAAGACTTTAATTAAATTAATTAACATTAATATAACATTTATATTAATATTAATTAATAAAATTAATAAATAAAAATATTTTACAAATAATAATTGTCCAAAACAACGGACCCTTACATTGATCTCATCAACGAAATGTAAATCTAAAATTCAAGTTCCAAAACCGAAACATCCAACATGCAATACCATCAATTCATCTTATTAAATGAAAACATGCCCACCTAATTTTAAGAAATTTGCACAACGAAGAAGCCAACGATTGGCTCTTATACCATTTGAAGGGAATGAAACTCCCGCAGCGGAAACGACTTTGAATCGTCGTGGTGTTCGTTGTGAAAAATGTTTCTTAAAATCGAATTTATCACATAAATCCTAGGCTAAACATGATTTGTAGAGAAGAAAAACAGAAAGTTAAAAGTAACACTTACTTGTTGAAAAACTCTTCTTCGCAAATTTTTTCTCGCATCACGAACTCTTCGTGCCTTTCGATCTCTACAATCACGATCTCTCGAACCGAACAGTGACACCTCCGAAAGATCTTCTCGGTTGTTCTCGTTCGGTAGAGGGAGAGAGGTGGAACTCCCTTTGGCTTGGGGTGATGGAGATCTAATCTCCTTGAGCAGCAGAAACGTGTTTGGGATCGTAATTTGCTTGATTGTTTTAATTGAAACAAAAACCAATACATTGACAAAAACAAACAGAACAAGCATGCTTTTAAATCTAATTAAACATGGAGGTTTACATGCAAACATGCTTAAATTAATTTAACAATTAAACTAATAAAGAGATAGAGGGATTACCTTTGTAGACTCGCAGCAACTCCTTGCTTCAAGCAAATTCCAGTAACTCAACAACACAGCAACTCCTTCGTTTTTCACCAACAGGAACACTACCACTTGGAAAACCCTCTATGTCTCTGAGTACAACTTAGATCTTCCTTAGGTGGGAAGGATCCAACAATTGGAGAGAAGTTTTGGGAATTAGAGAGCTTGAGAGAGAAAGAATTCTTGCTCAGAGAGAAAAATAAAAAATCACTAATCGATCTCTTCTTCTCTCAAGGAGAAGAGAGCTATCCTCAGGGAATCACTTCCCCATTCCCTATCGATGGGGAGTATGAGGGAACTGGGGAACGTGCCACATGTTCCCCTCCCTTTTTTTATTTAATTATTATATTATAAAATGAATAATCAAATTATTAATTAAATAATATAACTAATTAATCACATCATATTTAATTAATTATAAATTAAATATCATATATTCAATTTGGATTAAATCACATTTAATAAGTTTTTTTTTTCTCTAACCTATAGTTTTAATGCACATCCTATGCACATTAAATTTTAACCTATAGTTTTCAAATATGAATCACATTCACATTTGAATTCAATATTTGAACTCTTTCAAATATTTAATTCTCTCACAAAATTTAGTATGAATCATATCCACATTAAATTTATATTATATAGTTCCAAAACTATATATTATATCGTATCAATATACATTAAGTTTATTCCTAGTGAATTTGAACATTTAAAATTCTAATGATCTAAGAATCCTTTACGAACTAGAAGGTGGACCTAATGGACCTACAAATCAGAATCTCCAACGATACGAGATTGCTCGGTTAATCTCATTAACCTCCCAATCAACATTCGTTAACTGCGGGAACACTCCACTAAAGTCCCGCAGCTGCACTCTTCTCACTGCAGATATATTTCTGTGACAACCGATATTGACCAATAACAGCAAGTCAATCCTTCACGAATGTTTGTAAAACCAGTTGGGTCAAATTACCATTTTACCCCTTGGTTACATCTTGTGCCGTAAGTAAGTACCGGTGCTCTCTAATGAACAATTTGTTTGTGGTCCTACAAATAAACAGAGTCCTCTCTCGCGCCAATGAGAGGGGTCGGACCCTTTGTTCAAGTCCCTGAGACACCACTTAAGGGAACATTCCTCTACTTGCCTAGTAGTAGGTCGGAAGGAGTGAATTCTATCTTGCTAAGTTAAGTTCCCAGCCTCCCTCGGTCTTGTCTCCAAGAAGGTAGGCATATTGAGTCGACAAATCTAGCCACTCTCACCCATACTAGTCAAAGGACAATCCTCTCGAATGCAGGAGTTCGTAACATGCTCAAGATTGAGATCAAGTTGCCTAGGTCATCCTAGTGAAATAGAAACCTAACTAGTCAACTGAGTTACAAATGCAGAGGTTACTATTTCGTGGTCCTGGCCTTATGTAATCTCATTACATAAGATATCCCCATTCACATGTCATCTACACGAACACGTTAGGATCACAAAGTGTTTGTATCAAATACAAAGTGGACCACATCCATAGTTTTACTGGGGTAAGGTACCTGGACCTTATCCCCAACTATAGACCCTTTGATCGTATCTTGAACCGAGATCCTTTATATGTACACTACATTCGCTTAAAGATTCATATAATGACCTTGGATGTTTAGTTTATTGGATTTAGGTTTAAATAAAGGCAAACTCGTAGATAACGAACAATAACTCTTTATTAAAATAATAACACTTTATTACATTAATTAGAAAATAATTACAAACTACGAGTTTTTGGGCCCAAAACCCAACAAAGTCCCACTTGAATTAAAACTCTAGTGGGGTACATCATAATCTAAAACAGTGGTCACAAGAGATAGAAATACAATAAACTAGGGCATCCATGTACCCCATTACATATCTCCCACTTGCCCTAGATTAACTATGTACATATCTCGTAGACCCACTTTCCAGATGACCCTCGAACACTAGCCGTGAGAGTCTTTGTAAATGGATTAGCAATATTGTGCTCCGAAACGATTTTCGTGACTGTCACATCTCCTCGTTGCACTATTTCTCGTATCAGGTGATACTTCCTCTCGATGTGCTTACCTCGCTTATGGCTGCGAGGTTCCTTCGAATTGGCTACCGCACCACTGTTGTCACAATATAAGGTGATGGAAAATTCCATATTTGGAACAACTTCCAAATCAGTAAGGAATTTCTTTAGCCAAACAACCTCCTTAGCTGTTTCACAAGCAGCGACATACTCAACCTCCATTGTGGAGTCGGCGATAAATCCTTGCTTGATGCTTCGCCATACTATAGCTCCCCCGTTAAGGGTGAAAACAGATCCCGATGTGGATTTCCGAGAATCCTTATCGGTCTAAAAATCATAACAGATCTCGATGTGGATTTCCGAGAATCCTTGAGGACATTTTTAACTGTTGTCCAGTGGTCTAACCCTGGATTGGACTGGTACCAACTGACTCTACATAAGAAATGTCCGGCCTCGTGCACAGCATAGCATACATTAAGCTACCTACTGTAGAGGCATAGGGAATATGTCTCATATCCTCAATTTCTTGAGGTTTCTTAGGACACCGTTCCTTAGACAGATGAACTCCATGCCTGAAGGGTAATAAGCCCCTCTTGAAATTCTGCATCGAATATCGGGACAACATTTTGTCGACATAAGACGCTTGAGACAAATATTAGCGTTACGTTTTGCGATTCTTGAAGATCTGAATCCCAAGAACATATTGCGCCTCTCCCAAATCTTTCATTTGGAATTGGGTCGCCCGCCAATTCTTTATGTCAGTAAGGTATCCTACATCATTCCCAATGAGTAGGATATCATCCACATAAAGTACTAAAAAAGCTACTTTGTCGTTGATGATCCTCTTGTAAACACAAGGCTCATCAACGTTTTGGTCAAAGCCATAAGACTTGATAGCAATATCAAATCTTATATTCCAAGATTTGGACGCTTGTTTCAACCCATAAATGGATCGATTGAGCTTGCAAACTTTTTGCTCCTGTCCTTGGGCTATGAACCCTTCGGGCTGAGACATATAGATGCTTTCGACAAGATTACCATTCAAAAAGGCAGTCTTGACGTCAATTTGCCAAATTTCATAATCATAAAACGCGACTATGGACAAGAGTATCCTAATAGACTTCAGCATAGCACCAGGGGAAAAAGTTTCTTCATAATCAACTTCTTCCCTTTGGGTAGAACCCTTTGTTACCAGTCTAGCCTTAAAGGTCTGTACCTCTCCGACTGCATCTCTTTTTCTCTTATAGATCCATTTACACCCTATTGGTCTAACCCCTTCAGGTTGGTCTACAAGTTCCCATACTGAATTGAAGTTCATTGACTCCATTTTAAGGTCCATGGCTTTGATCCATTGGTCCTTGTCTACGTCATTCATCGCTTGTTTATAAGACAATGGATCTTCTACGCCATCATCAGGTATGACAACTTGAGTTTCAGCTAAACCCAAATAGTGGTCAGGTTGGGAACCAACCCTCCCACTGCGTCGAGGCATCTCCAACGATTGAGAAGGACGAGACTGACTCGAGGTGCTAGCTTTTCCATCAACTCTTGATGAAGGTCCAGCTTGATCTACAACTCTTGTTGGTTCATGTGTAGCTTCATTTAGTACTAATTTACTACGTGGTTTGTGGTTCCTCGTGTGATCTTCCTCTACAAATGTGGCATTTGTCGATACAATCATCTTGTTTTCTTGTGGGTCGTAGAAAAGACCACCTCTCGTTTCTTTGGGATAGCCAACAAATTGGCACAATCTTGAACGAGGTTCCAGTTTCTTTGGATTCGTCACGAGCACGTGTGCCGGAAAACCCCAAATCCTGAAGTGTTGTAAACTAGGTTTACGCCCCTTCCACCGCTCAAAAGGTGTTTCTAAATCACTCTTTGATGGAACTGTGTTTAAGATTTGAACTGCAGTCTCTACTGCATATCCCCAAAACGAGGCAGGCAATTGAGCATAGCTCATCATAGAACGAACCATGTCCAACAAGGTTCTATTTCCCCTTTCTGCCACACCATTTTGTTGTGGTGTATTAGGTGCAGAGAGTTGAGATTTAATTCCATGTTCTATCAAATAGTCCTGGAATCTCAAATCCATATACTCTTCATCTCGATCGGATCGAAGCGTTTTAATGGTTTTCCCTAATGTATTCTCTACTTCAGCCTTATACTCTTTGAACTTTTCAAGAGCCTCAGACTTGTGATGCATTAGATATAGATAACCATACCTCAAATCATCATCTATGAAAGAGATGAAATATTTGTACCCTCCTCGAGCCTTAACATTCACCCACTCACAAAGATCCGAATGTACAAGTTCTAAGGGCTTTATGGCTTTATAACCTTTTCCAGAAAAAGGTTGCTTGGTCATTTTACCTTCGAAGCAAGACTCGCAAGGTGGTAAAGAATCATCTTCTAACTTGTTTAGAAGTCCATTCTTAGACAGTCTCTCAATCCGGTTGAGATTAATATGACCAAGTCTAAGATGCCATAGATAGGTATTATTATTTGGAGAAATTTTTTGCCTTTTATTTTGAGTATTAACATTTTTAAACATCTAATGATTTAAAATTGCTTTGGTTCTATTCGGTTTAAGTACATACAAGCCGTTTTCTAACTTCGCACAACAAATATTGACACCTTTCTTTGAAATGAACGCTTCATTAAATGAAAGGTAATTGAAGGGAATGAAAATTCTCGCGCAGCGGAAGACGATCGAATCGTCAAGGTATCGTTACGCTACTTGAATTTGTTAAAACGATCTAACTCTTAGATCTAAGTTAAACATGCAAAAGAGGAAGAAAAACAGTAAGAAGAAGTTTACTTACTTGTTGTAGACATAACTTCAAAGTTCCTTCCTCTCTCACGAACACTTCGTGCTTCTCAATCTCAACGAAATCTTCTCTCTAACAAAACCCAAAACAACCACTTGAGTCTCATTGTTCTTCTTTTTGGAAAGAAGGAAAGTTGTGGGACTCTAGTGTTTTGGAGAGGGAGGAGAGTTGAGAGAGTAGAGAGAATTCTTGATGTCTTATCTTTGATGAAAATAAAAAAAATGAGAGAATGACTCACTAATCCCTTCTTGCAAAGTGTTTAAATAGTAGAAATGATGGAGTTAAAATCTCCACATTATTACCACTTTACCACAACCATAGGTTATGCAACTCTCATTTGCATAACCACATAATATAAGATATCTCATATCTCATATTGCAAATCACATTTACAATAATTGTGGATTAATTAAATTGAATCACATCCAATTTAATTTCTCTCAATTAATTTCACCAATTAGCCCTAATGCAACAATTAGGCTAACCTATAGTTTATTATGAATCTCATTCACATTAAACTATATATTATATCATTCATATCTCATATAAATGACATAAATGTCCTTTAAGTGAAATTGAACACTTCAATTTCATACAAAAACATTAACCCTTCTTTTAACCCAAATTGAGCCAACCGAGGGACCTAATGGACCTCTGATGAATCTGACTCCAATGATCCGAGATTAACTCACAAACTCTTTGACCCGTTAATCAACATTCATTAGCTACTACGGTAACACTCCACTATAGCCCGTAGCCGCACTCCGCAGTGCGTAATATTACGTGTCCACCGATATAACCAATGCCCATGAGTCGACCCTTCATAGGTTGTTCGTGACACGGTTGGGTCAAATTACCGCTTTACCCCTGTGTTTACCTCTCTGTTCCTTAAGTCCCCACCGCTCCTTTAATGAACAACATATTGTGATGGTCCAACCATACACAACACCCTTCTCTCGCCAAAAGAGAAGGTGGGCGCCGTTGTCCAAGCCACGAGACAACATTTAAGGAACAACCCTTTTAGTTTTCCTAAAGGCGAACGAGTGAATACACACTGTGTAGTTAAGTTCCCAGCTCCCTACTTGGTCCTGTCTTTGAGAAGATAGGCATATTAAGCGAGTAATCGTGACCACCCTCACCTGTACTTAGTAAAAGAACAGACCCAGCATGAGAGAGTCTGTGAACACGCTCGAGATTGTGTCGAGTTACTAATGGTCATCTACGGTTATTAGTCTCATCACAATCTGTTACATTAGTAGGTCTAATAATTCACACCCGGTCTTGTACAATCTCATTGCACAGATGCCCCCACTGCATGTCAACCACATGAACGAGTCGATCACCTTGTTTGTATCTAATACAAAGCGGGTCGCATCAACAGTGTATCAAAGATTAGGTCTCCAACCCTATCCATATACTTTAGACCGCTCGGGTCATTAACTCGAATGTGATCCTCCATGTGTGTCCACTACACACCGTTCAAGTTCTTTTTCTCTCATAAATTCAATGACCTTGGAGCTTAGTTTATTGGAAAAGTTTATAAATCTTTGCATGAGACACAAAGTAATGAAATAAATAACTCTTATTAATTTCAAACAGTAATTTACAAACACGAGATTAGGACAAAAATCCCAACAAACTCCCACTTGGACTAAGCTAGTGGCGAAAATACATTTCTGAAATGTACATAAATTACAATGAAGAAATACAATAAACTAGGGCATTGAATACCCGTTTACACATCTCCCACTTGCCCTAGTCGTGAAGCTCTCAAGACCTAGACTCTCTAGGTGACCTCAAACACCTTAGCCGTGAGGGGCTTTGTAAATGGATCACCTACGTTGTCCTCCTCCGACGCTATCTCTGCGTGATCGCCACGCCTCCGCGGTTCACAATCTCACGTATCAGATGATACTTGCGCTCAATGTGTTTGCCTCTCCTATGTCTCTGAGGCTCACGTGAGTTGGCTACTGCACCACTGTTATCATAGAACAGTGTGATCGGCAAGTTCATATTTGGAACAACTTTCAAATCCTTCATGAACTTCCTAAGCCAAACAACTTCCTTTGTAGCTTCACAAGCCACAACATACTCTGCTTCCATAGTGGAATCAGTGATGCATCCCTGCTTGATGCTTCGCTATACTACAACTCCTCCATTCAGAATGAAGGTTGACCCCGAAGTGGATTTCCTAGAGTCCTTATCGGTCTGAAAGTCAGAATCCGTCTATCCCGTAAGGATTAAATCCCACTGCCATACACTAAGCTGTAGTTCCTCGTTCTCCTAAGATACTTGAGGATTGCCTTTACGGCCGTCCAGTGATCTAATCCTTTATTGGACTGATATCTACTGACAATTCCTACTGCATAACTGTAACGCCCGCATCATAATTCAGGTATATGCTCCATTAAAGTATATATTAATATTAGCAAAGTCATACTATTAATTTGGGTTTTGACTTGGTCTAGGTCTTTTTGTGAATTGCAAAGTGGTTGAGGGGCATTTAGTAATCAAACCCCAAGTAGGGTTTTTAAAAGAGGCCCTTTTGTCTTCTTATGCATGGAATTCGAGGCATCATCACCATCCCCCTCTTACACAAACCCTAGTCGCCGCACCCCCTGGGACTTCGAGCCGTCGCTCGATCCGCCGTCCAACGTCTCCAGGTCGTCGCGCCCCGACCGAAGACTTCGCACGCCTCAACCTTTCGCTCGATCGCCGCTGCCTCGCTCAAGCCTCGCGCGCAGCCTGCCCGTGACTTGTGAGCCCTCGCCTGCGCCGCTCGTTCAGCCGCCGGTCTAAACTCCAGGTCGTCGCGTCCGCCGGAGTCTCCCGCTCGCGTGTCCCAGCCGATCGAAGTTTCCAACCCTTGTGCGCCGCCGATCGGAGTTTCCAGCCGCCCGACGCTGAAGCTCCGCCAGCCGTCCGCCGCCACCGCCTTGCCGTCGCCGGTCGCCGCTCCTCACATCAGTGGCCGAGATTATTTTGGCCTTCGCCGGATTCGCGGTGAGTGAGTTTCCATCTCTATGAAGGGCTTGGATCGTAAGGTTTGTTTAAGTTGAGATTAATTTAACCCATGGTTGTGTTAGGTATTCGTCGAAGTTGTGGAAATTCGCAACGGACCTAAGCGAAAGTCGTTTGAGTCAGGATACGTAGGAGAAATTAACAACTCGGTTGTTAGCTGAGGTTAAGGTAAGGGAACCCATACAAGATTTTAAATCCAGATTAAAAAGTTTGCTGAAAACGTCCTACATGGTTGGAGGATTTGGTTTAAAAAGCCATGTTGGATTGAGTTATGACTTTCTGTTGATATTGTGAATGCCATGATTGGATTGGACTGCCAACCATTTATGCCATGAATGTTAGATTACTGTTGTCTCTGAAATTATGCATGTTGATTTAACCATATTAATGCCATGAGATTTATTGTGTTCTAAATATAATGGTTTACGTAACTGAGGCCCTGATATTGCCTTACTAAATTTATTTGCGAAGGCTGTGGTGAAATTTTCCTAAAAATATAATTACGTATTTTATGATTCCTGGAGTTGATTCACTTAGAGGTCATGTTGTGGGAGGACTAGTTGTTCGTTAGAAGTCGAAGAGAAATTTCAAATGAAATTGTTTACGAAGGCTTGACAACTAACTCCCACTATTAAATGAATGTATGATTTTTATAATAATGGACCGACCTGAATGGAGGCCATGGAATGTATAAAAATTCCCACAAAAGTCAAGAGAAAAGCCATGAATGTTTTTATATTTTACTTTTATGTTTTGATAGCCTATGATTCTTGAACCCCACTTTGTGGGGACTCTTACTGAGTATTATGTATGTAATACTCACCCCTTTCTTAAAAAAAAAATGTTTTCAGGTAAGGACAAAGGCAAGCTGGTTGAATGACAAGGAGCACTACTCGAGCCATGGGATAAGAGAAGCCAGTTCCGCAAAGTTTGAGTCTCATTTTCTGTCAACTATTCTTTTGGTTAAAACGTTTCCTTTTGCTTATTCTTTAAATTAAGTCTAGGGAGGCCAGATTGAGTTGATTTTCTTATTAAAATAATGTCATTTTTACTTCTTTTTATTGGGATCCCAAATGGAATAACTGATTTGTTTTTTTTATTGAATGACTGATTTGTTTTTATTCATTTCTTCAACCTTTAACTCCAATCATTTAGAGGCCTCGATTCATGCATGTTTAGTAAAGACTCTAGGGACAGGTTTAGCCAAAATCTTGGGGTCTTTACAGTTGGTATCAGAGCCCATGTCATGGGTTCTGTAGACTTATAACGAAATCCCATGGCTAGTAGCACTCTTAGTCATTGCCAGGTTTGCTCCAAGATCCTAACTATCTCATTACCTATTTTCTTGTGAACGCTTGTGAAAGCTAGAATGTTGTATGCAAACATGTGCATGTATGAGTTATGCTAGGAAAACATTCATGTATTCTTGTCAAACTGTGTATGATGAAACCTGAGCCTTTAGCGTTATGATGAAGTACAATGCCATATAGAGGAAAAGGACGAGGTAGAGGGCGAGGCGGGGGCGAAGGGTGGTCGAGTAACTGCCCGCCCTCGCACTTTCAATGGGACAGAAGGAAGTTCCCCCACTTGCACCGAATCCACCTCAAGCCCCACAGAATAACTAGGGAAAAATCCCTCCAGTCGCGCCGACTATGGGCCAAGCCAACCCCGCGATGCCTACGATGTTGGAGACAATGCAAGCAATGATACAAGCTACCGTGACGTCCCAGTTGGCTCAGATGGGCCATGGACAAGTAAACGCGACAGTGGAGGCCCGGTACCTGAAGGGTCTGCCAAGGTCGATACGCTCGACCTTTTGATGGGTCTTTTGGGGATCCCACTGTGGCAGAACTGTGGTTGTCGTCGATAGAAAATATCTTTCGACTCATGAACTGCCCTGAGGAGTACAGGGTGTCTTGCGCCGCCTTCATGCTGAGAGACGACGCCTTCTTGTGGTGGGAGTCAGCCCAGAGGACTGTGGGCACTGAAGGAGGTCTGGTAACATGGGCCCAGTTTAGGGAGGCCTTCTGGAGAAAATTTTACCCTGTGGCAGCCCGCTACAAGAAGCAGGAGGAATTCTTACAACTGCGACAAAACAAGCGGTCTGTGGAAAGCTATGAGAGGGAATTTTCGCGATTGTCGCATTTTGCCCCCGAACTAATAAGTACAGAAGCCATGAAGATTGAACGTTTTGTCATGGGTCTGGATGCTAATATTAAAGGCACAGTGCAAGCCTTTGAACCTTCTGATTATGTCGCAGCAGTTAGAGTCGCCGAGTTCATTGGCGGCCAACAGCAAGGAGACCAACAGACGATCAGCGACCCAAATCAACCCTCCTCGGGTCAGAAAAGGAAGTGGAATCAGGTTAGTTCGAGCTCACACCGCCCCCAGCAAAACTCCCAGGGAAGAGGTAGATTCCGTCCCGCCACGGGACAGAGGCACCAGCCAGGTAAACAAGGAGGCAATGGAGGATAAGCCCCGCAAAGAATCATGGAGGTCTCACCGGGGGCAAGTGTTTGGCCCGAACGGAGCTGCTTTGTGTGTGGTCAGGAGGGGCACTTTTCTGGGAATTGCCCAAACAGGGCAAATGACAGGCACCCCCAGGGCTTTAGCGGTGCGGGACCATCGAAACCAAGGATTCAATCCGGAAGAGCCTTTGCGAGCACAAGCCGAGATGCCAGCAACTCTGACTCTGTAGTTACAGGTACACTCCCGATACTTGGGCATCTCGCTTTCGTATTGTTTGATTCAGGGTCTACTCATTCTTTTATTTCTGCATCTTTTGTGAGCCAAGCCAAGCTTGAGTTAGAACCCTTGTCTGTCATTTCATCTGTTGCTACCCCTGCGAGGGTGAGTTTGTATGTTGCTGAAAGAGTTAAAGCATGTAAGCTGTCGGTCTCGGGTCGCGAGCTAGAAGTGAATTTGATAGTTTTGGATATGACTGAGTTCGATGTTAAACTAGGCATGGATTGGTTAACACGAAATCATGCTAGTATAAATTGTTATCATCAGGAAGTGGTGTTTACACCACCCTGTCAGGAGAGCGACAGGTTCAAAGGAGCAGGAGTGGGACCACACCCTAGGGTGGTGTCTGCGCTCAAGGCAAGGAAGTTGATCCATCAGGGAGCATGGGGTGTGTTGGCGAGCGTGGTTGACTTGGGGCACACTAAGGATGTACTGTCCTCGGTGCTGGTAGTTAACGAATTTCCAGACGTGTTTCCTGAGGACCTTTCGGGGTTACCGCCAGTGAGGGAGGTGGATTTCAAAATTGAGCTCGAACCATGGACAACACCTATTTCTAAGGCTCCCTACCGGATGGCGCCGGCCGAATTGAAGGAACTTAAGTTGCAGTTGCAGGACTTGCTAGACAAGGGTTATATACGCCCTAGCGTTTCCCCATGGGGGGCGCCTGTGTTTGTTCGTTAAGAAGAAGGACGGCCCATGCGTCAGGCATAAACTACAGAACCAATAAAGTCACGATCAAGAATCGATATCCTCCTCGCAATAGACGACCTCTTTGATCAATTGCGAGGAGCTTCTATTTTCTCAAAAATTGATCTGAGGTCGGGCTACCATCAGCTGAGAATCAGAGAAGAAGACATTCCCAAGTCTTCCTTTAGGTCGCGTTATGGACATTACGAGTTTACTGTGATGTCATTTGGATTGACCAATGCGCCCGCTATCTTCATGGATTTGATGAACCGAGTGTTCAAGGAATTTATGGATACGTTTGTTATAGTATTCATAGATGATATCCTGGTTTACTCGAAGTCCGAAGAGGAACACAGAGAACACCTCCGAAGGATTTTAGAGACCTTGCGAGAGCACAAACTGTTTGCAAAGTTCTCGAAGTGCGAATTTTGGCTCCATCAGGTGTCATTTTTGGGGCACGTGGTATCCAAGGCAGGAATCTCTGTGGATCCTGCCAAGGTCGATACAGTTATGTAGTGGCCTCGGCCGTCCACAGTTACAGAGGTACGTAGTTTTCTTGGACTTGCAGGTTATTATAGGCGCTTTGTGCAAGGCTTCTCTGCGATAACAACGCCCTTGACACAATTGACCAGGAAAGGTACCGCTTTTGTTTGGGATGACGCCTGTGAAGAAAGCTTCCAGAAGCTCAAGCAGAGCTTAGTTACGACACCAGTTCTCACAGTGTCGAATGGCACGAAGGACTATGTGATCTACAGTGATGCCTCAGGAAAAGGTCTAGGTTGTGTCCTGATGCAGTATGGGAAGGTGATAGCTTACGCATCTCGTCAGCAGAAAACTCATGAGAGGAACTATCCAACTCACGATTTAGAGTTGGCAGCCGTGGTGTTCGCGCTTAAAATATGGAGGCATTACCTGTATGGCGAAAGGATTCAAATTTTTACCGACCACAAGAGCTTAAAGTACTTGTTTACTCAGAAATAACTGAACACGAGGCAACGCAGGTGGTTAGAACTGGTGAAGGACTACGACGTGGAAATCCTATACCACCCAGGTAAAGCTAATGTAGTTGCAGATGCCCTTAGTAGGAAGGCAGTCCACTCTTCCTCTCAAGCCACCAACCAGGCGAAGTTGCAATCAGAGTTTGACCGTGCAGAAATTGCAGTCTTGTTGGGCGAAGCAACTACACGTTTGGCACGGTTGACAGTTCTGCCAACCTTGAGACAACGTATCATAACTTCTCAATCGACGGACTCTTGGCTTTTGGAGAAGTTCCGCCAGGTGAGCTCAGAGCAGGAACAAGAGTTCTCCTTGTCCTCAGATGGGGGACTGTTGTTTCAGGGACGGTTGTGTGTCCCCGACGTTGGGAGACTCAGAAACGAGATTTTAGCAGAGGGTCACAACTCCCCATTTTCCATACATCCAGGTAGCACTAAGATGTACCGAGATCTGAAGCAACTTTTCCGGTGGCAGTATATGAAGCGAGATGTGGTCGATTATGTCAGTAAATGTTTGGTTTGCCAACTAGTGAAAGCACCAAGGCAAAAGCCGGTGGGTTGGGCGCTCCACGCTGGAAGTGGGACGAAATTTCTATGGACCTCATAGTAGGTCTACCCAGGACCTTAAAAGGGTTTACCGTGGTTTGGGTCGTGGTCGACAGACTAACTAAGTCGGCACACTTCTTACCAGGGAAACCCACTTACTCCACAGATAAATGGGCACAGTTGTACATGCAGGAGATAGTCAGGTTGCATGGAGTTCCTGCTAAAATTGATTCATACAGAGACCCTCGTTTCACCTCTAAGTTATGAAGGAGTTTGCAGAAAGCGTTAGGCACCCGCTTAAACTTCGATGCCTCGTTCCATCCTCAAACAGACGGTCGATTTTAACGCCTCAACCAGTGTTGGAGGACATGCTACGGGCTGCGCGCCTCGACTTTCCTGTGTAGTTGGGATGCCCACCGCATTTGATGGAGTTCGCTTATAATAATAGTTACTGCGACTATAGGTATTGCACCATTTGAGGCATTGTATGGAAGGAGGTGCAGAACTCCCGTTTACTGGGATGAGGTTGGTGAACGCACCTTATTGGGCCCTGAGTTGGTCCAAGTTACAAATGAGGCAATACAGAGGATCCGAGCAAGAATGCGAACTGCTCAAAGTAGGCAGAAGAGCTACGCTGATTCAAGGAGGAAAGACTTGGAGTTCGAGGTAGGGAACCATGTGTTCCTAAAAGTGGCACCAATGAAAGGGGTTGTGAGATTCGGTCGTAGAGGAAAGCTGAGCCCGCGATTCATAGGACCCTTTGAGATCCTAGAGCGGATTGGCCTAGTGGCGTACTGATTGGCACTGCCGCCATCTCTATCTTCAGTCCACAATGTCTTTCATGTTTCCATGTTGAGGAAATACGTACCTGACCCAACGCATGTGGTTGACTTTGAACCCTTGCACTTGAGCAAGGACTTGAGTTACGAGGAACGACCAGTGCAGATTCTCCACAGGGACCAAAAGGTTCTCCGTAATCGGACTGTCAACCTAGTTAAGGTCTTGTGGCAGAACCGGGAGGCAAAGGAAGCTACTTGGGAGCGAGAGGAGGAAATGCGAGCATATCACCCAGAGATGTTCCATGAATGGGAACTTTCGGGGACAAAAGTTTCTAAGCAGGGTAGATTGTAACGTCCGCATCATAAATCAGGTATATGCTCCATTAAAGTATATATTAATATTAGCAAAGTCATACTATTAATTTGGGTTTTGACTTGGTCTAGGTCTTTTTGTGAATTCGAGGCATCATCACCATCCCCCTCTTACACAAACCCTAGCAGCCACACCCCCTGAGACTTCGAGCCGCCGCTCGATCCGCGTCTGCACCGCTCTCCGTCGTCGCGCCCACTTTGAAGACTTCGCGACGCTCAACCTTTTCGCTCGACCGTCGTCGTCTCGCTGGCCTCGCCTCGCGCGCAGCCTGACCGCAGACTTGCGAGCCCTCGCCGCGCGCTGTTCGGCCGGGCCGTCGAAACTCCAGGTCGTCGCGTCCGCCGTAGTCTCCCGCTCGCGTGTCCCAGCCGATCGAAGTCTCCAACCCTTGCGCGCCGCCGATCGGAGTTTCCAGCCGCCCGACGCTGAAGCTCCGCCAGCCGTCCGCCGCCATCGCCTTCTTTGTCGCTGTCAGCGCGGTCACCGCTCCTCATATCAGTGGCCGAGATTATTTTGGCCTTCGCCGGATTCGCGGTGAGTGAGTTGCCATCTCTATGAAGGGCTTGGATCGTAAGGTTTGTTTAAGTTGAGATTAATTTAACCCATGGTTGTGTTAGGTATTAAATCGAAGTTGTGGAAATTCGCAGCGGACCTAAGCGAAAGCCGTTTGAGTCAGGATACGTAGGAGAAATTAACAACCCGGTTGTTAGCTGAGGTTAAGGTAAGGGAACCCATACAAGATTTTAAATCCAGATTGAAAAGTTTGCTGAAAACGTCCTACATGGTTGGAGGTTTTGGTTTAAAAAGCCATGTTGGATTGAGTTATGACTTTCTGTTGATATTGTGAATGCCATGATTGGATTGGACTGCCAACAACCATTTATGTCATGAATGTTAGATTACTGTTGTCTCTGAAATTATGCATGTTGATTTAACCATATTAATGCCATGAGATTTATTGTGTTCTAAATAGAATGGTTTACGTAACTGAGGCCCTGATATTGCCTTACTAAATTTATTTGCGAAGGCTGTGGTGAAATTTTCCTAAAAATATAATTACGTATTTTATGATTCCTGGAGTCGATTCACATAGAGGCCATGTTGTGGGAGGACTAGTTGTTCGTTAGAAGCTGAAGAGAAATTTCAAATGAAATTGTTTACGAAGGCTTGACAACTAACTCCCACTATTAAATGAATGTATGATTTTTATAATGGGTCGACCCAGAATGGAGGCCATGGAAAAGAAGTAAAAATTTCCACAAAAAGCCGAAGAGAAAAGCCATGAATGTTTTTATATTTTACTTTTATGTTTTGATGGCCTATGATTCTTGAACCCCCGCCTGTGGGGACTCTTACTGAGTATTATGTATGTAATACTCACCCCTTTCTTAAAAAAAAAATGTTTTCAGGTAAGGACAAAGGCAAGCTGGTTGAATGACAAGGAGCACTACTCGAGCCATGGGATAAGAGAAGCCAATTCCGCAAAGTTTGAGTCTCATGTTTTCTGTCAACTATTCTTTTGGTTTAAACGTTTCCTTTTGCTTATTCTTTAAATTAAGTCTAGGGAGGCCAGATTGAGTTGATTTCCTTATTAAAATAATGTCATTTTTACTTCTTTTTATTCGGATCCCAAATGGAATAACTGATTTGTTTTTTTTTATTGAATGACTGATTTGTTTTTATTCATTTCTTCAACCTTTAACTCCAATCACTTAGAGGCCTTGATTCATGCATGTTTAGTAAAGACTCTAGGGACAGGTTTAGCCAAAATCTAGGGGTCTTTACAATAACAGATGTCGAGCCTAGTACACAACATAGCATACATCAAGCTCCCTACAGCCGAAGCATATGGAATCCCTCTCATATCCTCAACATCTTGAAGAGCCTTAGGACACTGATCCTTAGGCAAGTGAACCCCATGCCTGAAAGGCAACAAGCCATTCTTGGAGTTCTGCATCTTATATCTAAAAACATCTTGTCAATATAAGACGCTTGAGACAAGGCTAGCGTTTTGTTCTTCCAGTTCCGGACAATCTGGATACCTAGAACGTACTGAGCTTCTCCCAAATCTTTTCATTTAGAATTGCGAAGCTAGCCACTTCTTAACGTCAGTTAGAAATTCTACCTTATTCCCAATGAGAAGAATATCGTCCACATACAACACCAAAAATGCGACAGTTTTGTCAACGATTTTCTTGTAAACACAAGCCTCGTCGACATTTTGATCAAAGCCATAAGATTTGATCGCCTCATCAAACCTTATATTCCAAGACCTCGAAGCTTGTTTCAGCCCATAAATGGACCTATGAAGCCGACAAACCTATTGCTCTTGGCCTTAGGCAATGAACCCTTTGGGTTGGTCCATGTAGATGGTCTCATCAAGTTTGCCATTCAAAAAGGTTGTCTTGAAGTCCATCTGCCATACCTCGTAGTCATAATACGCGGCAATGGCCAGAAGGATCCTGATCGACTTTACCATGGCAACAGTGAAAAGGTCTCCTCATAGTCAACCCTCAGAACTCGGTAAAACCCTTTGCCACTAGTCGGGCTTTGAAGGTGCGCATGATCGCCCATCTACGCCACGCTTGCGCTTGTAGATCCATTTGCAACCAATAGGTTTTACCCCATCCGGTTGATCGACAAGCTCCCGCATTGCATTGAAGTACATAGACTCCATTTCCTGGTCCATAGCTTTAATCCACTCGTCTTTGTCAACATCAACCATTGCCTGATCATAGGTGAATGGATCCTCACAGTCATCATCCGGAGCGACAACTGAGGTTTCAACTAAACCCATGTAGCGATCAGGCTGTCTCACAGTCCTCCCACTACGTCGAGGCATTCCCAACACTTGGGAACGGATTTGACTAGACGTGATAGGATCAACAACACTTGTTGACGTACTAGCCCCATCAGCAACTCTTGCTGATGTACTGTCCATTTCATTTAACACAATTTTACTCCTTGGTAAATGATCCCTGACGTAGTCTTCCTCTAGGAAAGTGGCGTTTGTCGACACCAGCACCCTATTTTCCTTAAGATCGTAAAACATACCACCCTTAGTCTCTTTAGGGTAAGCTACGAATAGGCACAATTTCGAACGGGGTTCTAACTTTTTCGGGTTTGACACCAACACGTGGGCCGAGCATCCCCAAATTCTGAAGTGATGTAAAGTGCCTTTACATCCACTCCAGAGCTTGAAAGGTGTTTCACAAACACTCTTCCACGAAACATTGTTCAAAATATATACCGCAGTCTCCACTGGGTAACCCCAAAAAGAATCAAGGAGACGATCATAGCTCATCATCGATCAACCATGTCCAACAAGGTTCTGTTTCTCCTCTCCGATACACCATTCTGCTATGGCATACCAAGTGCTGAGAGTTGGGACATAATTCCGTGTTCTATCATATAGTCCTGGAATTTAGTGTCCATGTACTCTCCACATCGATCCGATCGAAGTGTTTTAAGCGATTTACCTAAGATGTTCTCAACCTCAGTCTTGTACTCCTTGAACTTTTCAAGAGTTTCAGACTTCTTGTGCATTAGGTAAATATAACCATACCTCGAGTAATCGTCTATGAAAGACACGAAGTATTCATAACCGCCTCGAGCTTTAACATTCATCGGACCACGGACGTCGAATGTACTAACTCAAGAGGCTCTTTGGCTCTCAGATCCTTTTCCACTAAAATGACGTTTGGTCATCTTGCCTCAAGGCATGACTCACACACCCCAGAAAGAGTTTTCTTCTAACTCGTTTAGAAGTCCACTCTTCACTAGTTTCTCAATCCTATTGAGATTAATGTGGCCTAACCGTAGATGCCAAAGATGGGAATTTTCCTTAGGAGAAACTTTCGCTCTCTTAGCTCGTGTTTCTGCTGTTTTAAACAATTCAGTATTCAAAACACTTTTGACCGAATTAGGTTTCTAAACATATAGATTGTGCTCAAGTGAAGCTGAACAAATAACATTGCCTTTGAAAGAAATAAACGCTTTATTTAATTCAAAAGAAACACATATAGATTGTTCAATTAGGCAGGAAATGGAAACAAGGTTTCTAGTAAACCCTGGTACAATGTACAAATTATCTAATAATAAGTACTTTTCGCCGAAATATAGCTTCACCGTGTTGATCACTGCAGCAGAGACAAACGCCCCGGATCCCACCCATAGAGTCACCTCACCCTCTCGCAAATGCAATGCCAGAATCAATCCCGAAAGAAGAACAAACATGGTTAGTGGCGCCCGAATCCAATATCCAGGCAGAGTCACTACTCTCCACTAAACATGTTTTTGTCACAAGTAAATCACATTTACCTTGATTCTTCCCTTCGGCCGTGAATTTGCGACGCCTCCTCTTCGATGTCCGCCTCACATTGCGGTGGAAACACTTCCCTTTCTCTGCAACGTCCTTGACCTTCTTGCCCTTGTGGGCGACAATTCTCGGCTCGCTTTTACCCTCTTCATCCTCTTCTTCCCTTTCGGCGTGAAGGAGCAACAGATTCGCCCCAGCAGGTCGAACCCGTGATAAGACTCATAGGCAACATTTGCCTCAGATTCCGATGCCTTGACCCTGTTCAAGGGCTGGAAATTCTGTAGCTCATTGAGAAGGGTAGTTAGAGTGTAGCTAATTTTGTTCATAACAACATTGCTACGAAATCAAGGAAACTCTTTGGAAGAGTCTCAAGTATAAAATCGACTTGGCTCGACTCATCAATCGAAGCCCTGCTCATCTCAAATGAGACAAAGTGGGTCATCATGTCTAGAAAATGTTCACTGGACGGATTGACCTCTGCTTCATCTGTGCGTTGAAGACGATTTGAAGCGAGTCATGTCGGACTGAAAATTCATTATCCAAACATTTCTGCGCAAGGATCGCATGATCTCATGGCGGTGACCATCAACTCATGCTTCTTTTCAAACACATCGACATGCCGGGCAATGATATAGACCTTGGCCTTTTCATTGGCCGATCAATCGATCGTATGCATTGCGAACACTTCGCGGCGACGTATCGAGCCCAACATCCGAGGACACTCCTCGGACAACACGAACTTAATGTCGCCGATTACAAAATTTTGTTTATGTTGTTTTTCCAACTTTGGTAATTATCTCCCACTAATTTATCGGACGCGAGTAGAGCTATAATTGCGCAAGACATTTTTTAAGCTGAAAAATTAAGAAAACTTTGTGTTAGTCTCGCAGAAACTTTTTAAAACCAATCAAGATTAAGCAAAATTGTTTCATGATCCTAGGTCATTCAATATTTTTCAATGATATCCTAAAGGTTTAGAATGACCGCCACCGGGGGTGAAGAAACACTCGTCCTCTGGACGAGACTTTCTCGATCGACCTAATCCCGCAATAGCTCTTATTCCATTAGGCGCCCAATTACCATTGTTCGGTCGAATTCATTAACACTTAACGAATTTTGTGAGTGTCACCCTCAATCTTTAAGTTTCCAAGCATCCGTCCAAACAATAACCACCGAAGGATGAGCTAAGAAGGAAAACCAACAAGGAAACTATATCCCTTTCAGGAATTCACGGTGTTCCGACTCCCATGATACAACCTTCCGAAAGGATTGTGCAGTCCAGCCAAACTAGCGGCGGATCATAGGCGTCTCACGGTGTGAATCGAAATAAGCGGCCCGTGGGTCCTGCTTTTCACAAGTCCCGCCCCCACTCACTATAAGTACTCTCTCCATCCACGATGATATTGACCTATACAAATGCCACCCGAAGGGGGACGCTCCCATTTGCGCCACGAGGCCGAGTATAGATCTCACGGTGCAGACTTAACAGAGATTTGTGGTTGGAAATTAAAATGTATCTCATACACTTTATTTCCTCCCACTCAGCACTTTAATTTTAATAGGGATTGACCTAGATAAACCGGCTAAAATTTACCTAAGTCTACCAATATAACTCTTATATGGTATTAACCTAAGTCTATTATCACATTATAACTTAGGTCTATGTGAGTAAATTAAAACACTTTAAATTAACGGCACTCACGATAAGTATAATCTAAGAATCTCCAAACCGAATTCACTCCCAGGTCGGTTTCCAGGTAGGGGTGTTCTGCAAGCGTCAACTTAAATACCCAATCCTTAGACAAAACCTTCCTTAGACAGAGTTACTAATCAGTCTCCATTCATAGACAAAACTTTGATTTTCTAATTCCTAATCTTATTAGAAAATAGAAAACCTAAGTCTAATTATTCAAGTTCTAAACTCTTTAAAACTAATAATTAACTTAGGTTGCATGCATTTCTATGTTATAGTGCTTGATCATTCATCACATGAATAACTATATACTATAACATAATATAATTCATCACATGAATATAAATGCATGAGCATACTTTAATCTAAAAAATATAACACTTATATTAATTAAATTAAGCATGCATTTAATTATATTATAACTCTTATAATATAACTTATCATGCAAACTATATATTATAACTCTTATAATATAACCGATGCATGAAAATTTTTAACTTAAGGTGGGATTTTAAATCTATATGACATATATTATGCACATAGAAATTAAGTAAAATATACATCTCATGCATAAAATAATTAAATAGCAGAAATGGACCGATTTTTGGCACCCAGGGGCAATTATTTAATTAAATAACATTAACATAACACTTATATTAATATTATTCAATAAAATAATAAAATAATAAAAATAAAATAAATTTTTACAATAAAAAATAAAGAAAAACCGAAAATAACTGCCCACTTCTTGAAATAAACCGCTCCCACTACGCGACACTGCCTCTGCAACCGCTCCCACTACGCGTGCGGCGTTGCAACCGCTCCCACCACGCATGCGGCGTTGCAACGACGTAGGCGGCGTTGCAACGCTGCCGCGTCTAGCGTCAAGATCAGCGTGCTCCACGCCGTGGCGTTGCAATGCTGCTCTGCAGCAGGGCCTCCGTCTGCAAGAATGGCGTTGAGACGCACAAGAACAGCGTCTCAACGCCATCGACAGAACAACAATTGAAGGGAATGAAAATCCCCGCGCAGCGGAAGACGATCGAATCGTCAAGGTATCGTTACGCTACTTGATTTTGTTAAAACGATCTAATTCTTAGATCTAGGTTAAACATGCAAAAGAGGAAGAAAAACAGTAAGAAGAATTTTACTTACTTGTTGTAGACAGATCTTCAAAGTTCCTTCCTCTATCACGAACACTTCGTGCTTCTCGATCTCAACGAAATCTTCTATCGAACAAAAAACCGAACACAACCACTTGGAGTCTCGGTTGTTCTTCTTTTGGAAAGAGAAAAGTTGTGGGACTCTAGTAATTTGGAGAGGGAGGAGAGTTGAGAGATTAGAAAGAATTCTTGATCTCTTCTCTTTGATGAAAATAAAAAAAATGAGAGAATGGCTCACTAATCCCTAGCAAAGGATTTAAAAAGTGGAAATGATGGAGTTAAAATCTCCACATTATTACCACTTTACCACAACCATAGGTTATGCAACTCTCATTTGCATAACCACATAATATAAGATATCTCATATCTCATATTGCAAATGACATTTTCAATAATTGTGGATTAATTAAATTGAATCACATCCAATTTAATTTCTCTCAATTAATTTCTCCAATTAGCCCTAATTCAACAATTAGGCTAACCTATAGTTTATTATGAATCTCATTCACATTAAACTATATATTATATCATTCATATCTCATATAAATGACATAAATGCCCTTTAAGTGAAATTGAACACTTCAATTTCATACCAAAACATTAACCATTCTTTTAACCCAAATTGAGCCAACCGAGGGACCTAATGGTCCTACAGTGACGGGCTCCAATGATCCGAGATTAACCTGTCAAACTCTTTGACCCGGTTAATCAACATTCATTAGCTACGGTAACACTCCACTATAGCCCGTAGCTGCACTCCCGTCAGTGCAGAATATTACGTGTTCACTAATATAACCAATGCCCATGAGTCGACCCTTCACAGGTTGTTCGTAGACACTGCTTGATCAAATTACCATTTTACCCCTGTGTCTACCTCTTGTTCCTTAAGTCCCCACTTTGCTTCCTCTAATGAACAACATATTGTGATGGTCCAACCATACACAACACCCTTCTCTCGGCGAGTGAGAAGGTGGGCGCCGTTGTCCAAGCCACCCGAGACAAAGACTTAAGGGAACAACCCCTTTAGTTTCCCTAAAGGCGGGACGCAGTGAATTCCATCATGCGTAGTTAAGTTCCCGGCTCCCTAGTTGGTCCCGTCCTTGAGAAGATAGGCATATTGGGCGAGTAATCGTGACCACCCTCACCCGTACTAGTCAAAGGGACGGACCCCAGACAGGAGTCCGTAACACGCTCGTAATTCAGTCGAGTCACTAATGGTCATCTGAACGGTTATTAGTCCTTCACATCAGCGGTGTGTTACATTAGTAGGTCTAATAATTCACGGTCCGGTCTTGTACAATCTCATTGCACAGATGCCTCACTCACATGTCAACCACATGAACGAAGTCGAGATCATCTCGTTTGTATCTAGTACAAAGCGAGTCGCATCCACAGTGTATCCAAGATTAGGTCTCCAACCCTATCCATATCTCAGATCGTTCGGGTCATTAACTCGAACGTGATCCTCCCTGTGTGTCCACTACACACCATTCAAGTTCTTGTTCTCTCATAAATTCAATGACCCTGAGCTTAGTTTATCGAAAAAGTTAATAAATATTGCGAGACACAAAGTAATGAAATAAATAACTCTTATTAATTTCAAACAGTAATTTACAAACACGAGATTAGGACAAAAATCCCAACAGTAATACAGTAGCCAAGTTCAATTAAAAAAGATATAGAAATTAAGCTCCTCTTAATTTTAGGAACTATATACAGATTTTCTAAAAATAAAAATCTATCTCTAAAAAAACGACTTGGCATCTCCCATCTTTGCACTAGTGAGACGACGCGTCTCCGCTCCGACCACTGAGCGTCATCTCACCCTCTTCGAGCTCCTTGAAGGAACTAGTTTCTGAAATGAAGAGAAAACATGATTAGTGGCTCTTGAATCAAGTTTTTAGGTAAAATCATTATTTTCCACTAAACAAGTTTCAAGAATGAGCAAATCTAATCTACCTTTCTTCTCTTTGAGCTCAAAGAAGGTATTTTAGGGCGCTTCGCTTCGGCTCCATCCACGTTGCGAAGTGGAAACATTTTCCTTTATCTACAACCTTGGCTTTTCCTTGCCTTTCTCAGCAGACAAGTGCCTTCTCTTTCCCTCCTATCTTCTTCTTTTGGGTCTTCTTAAGCCCAGAAGATGAACCACAGGACATAGTTCCAGAGGATGAACCCTTCTGGAACCTTGTGGAATGGGCAAACAGATTTGCCTTTCCATCAGCCTGTCACTTATTCTTCATAAGAGACTGGAAAGTCTGTAGTTCATTAAGGAGAGTAGTCATGTTATATTCTATCTTGTTCATCACCGCATTGCTGCGAAATTGCAGGAAACTCTTCGAAAGAGATTCCAGTATGAACAAGACCTGACTTTGCTCGTCAATGACCGCTCTGTTCATCTGAGCCACGTTGAAGTGGACCATCAGATCGAGAACGTGTTCTCTCACCGATGACCCCTCCTTCATACGGGAGTTATAAACGTATTTGAGGGATTCGTGCCGAAGTTGTCCAGACGGTTATCCAAACATATCCTACAACGAACTCATGATCTCACGAGCTGAGACCATGCCCTCGTGTTTTTTGGCTAGAACTTCAGAAACACTAGCCAAAATGTAGACTTTGACCTCATCATTGGCCTTGATCCAACGATCATACGCCTCCTTTACAGATAGAAGAGCGTTTCGAGTAGGGACCTGAGGGCATTCCTCGGTCAAGATAAAACCGTGAGTCGTCAACAACGAGAATCGTATTCAAGTTGGACTTCCACGTAGTAAAATTTTCACCGCTTAAACGATCGCTTTTAGTAAGGCTATTATTGAGGACGACATCACGAAAATCCAAAATAGTTCTAATTAGTTATGCCTTTTAACCCATTATAGAACCAATCATATTTAGCAAAATTATTAAAGAACCCTATGTTTAAATTAAACCCAATGTTTAAATTAAACCTTTAATTTTGCAACGATATTTCAAGGATTTAGAACAAAAGCCTCCGTCGGGTGGTCAGTCATTCCTCCCCTGAATTGAGACTTTCTCAGCCAATTCTCACTACCAGAACATCTCATGTTCCAATGATCCTTAGCTACCGCTTGTTTGGTCAAAGGCTTGTTAACTAGCTTAACTCATCCCTTAAATGTGACCCTACCATTTTCAGATCCAATAGGTCCGAGCCAACAGACTACTATTAAGAAAGACAACTGTTGGCAAATTACCTAAGAGACCGTATCCCTTTCTGGAGTTCGTTGTGTTCCGATCCCTATAGTCAGGCCCGCCGTAGGGTTTGGTTGTTCCAGGACAACCTAGCAGGCGGACTATAGAAATCTCACGGTGCGACCTAATGGAGGAGACCGTAGGATACGTTGACACGCATTTTGCTCCCATTTACTATGGATACTTCCCTCATTCACCTTGGTATTGAACCATGCAAACACATACCGTAGGGGGACGCCTATTGACGCCACGTGGCCGAGCATGGAACTCACGGTGTGAACTCTTGAGGACGTGAGAGTAAACTCGATCACGAACATCTCGCTTTCTCCCAATCAAGCTCCTAAAATTAGGGTATAGGTTTAACTTAGTTGGATTCTAGCTAAAAGAATCTATATAAGTCTATGCCTATTATAACTATTATAACTAGGTCTTTTAACCTTATGTCTAGGGGAATAAACATTTTAATTACCTAGATATAAAATAGAACTAAGGTTAATTCAACAAAAACTCCGCGTCAGTTTCCAAGTGGGAGGTGTTTTGTTAACTGTTAGCTTAAGTACTGACCTTAGACAGTAACTTCACCTTAGAGTTCCTTATAACCAAAGTCCTAAAGTCCTACTATATTTTATACCATTTAAAATACTATGTAAGACTAATTTCATATCCTATTAGAAATTAAAACTTAGGTCCGAATTAATTTAAAACTATTTAAAACTAATTTAAATTTTAACCCAAGTTCCTATGTTTGCATGCATTTCTTTATTATAGGTTATGGTTTCTAAAACCCTTTTAATTTATAACTTTATAATTAACCTATGATAAAGAAACTATATTATAAATCCAACAATTAATTTTTCAAATTGGAATTATAAAAAAAAATTCAACTAATTGAATAATAAAATTACTTAAATAAAATAAAATTTATTTTAAAATAAGTAATTTCATGCTCCATGCAATTTATATTCATATAATCTAATTATAACACTTATAATTAATTACTCATGAAATATAAATCGATCATGCATTTTCAACCATATTCATATAACATTTATACAAATAAAATGCATGAATATGCTTATCCTAAGGTGGAAATAATCTAAATGACATTCATAAAAACATAAAGCTGTAAAACAGGAATAATTTTGCCCCTAAAGTGCAAAAAAAAAAAATTACATTAATTTTATTACATAAAACCGGTCCAAAAACACCTTGAACCGGCCTTGAATCGCTTCGAACCGACCAAAAATAATGAACCACCAACCGACTCAGATCTGCTGGAAAGGCGTCCACGGCGTTGCAACGCCCATGATCATCCTCGCGCGCTTTGCTATCGGGGTGGCGCGCGCAACGCTGAGGCGGCGTTACCACGCCACCGACCCTTGAGCGCCAGCGTCAGCGTCAATAGGAGCGCTGGGTTGCGACGCTGTTCTATAAGCGTTACAAACGCCACAGTGCGTTACCGCAACTTCTTTCTGGCAGCGATGCGCGAAATTCCACGAACACAACGACTTCCAATTGTAATTTCTCCTTCAATTTTCCACCGAATTACTTGAAACAGGTCTCGAACGACTCGTAACTCAAAAACAGACTCAATAATGCACTTTTTTGCCCAAAAACGCAAGGGCATTTACATACAAATTGATCAAATCAAAAGTAGTAAACTATGGCCAAATACTCCTAAACAGTTTTACAGCAAACCAAATGCATTTCCCACCAAATCAATGCAATTTTGTTTCAAAACAAAACAATACAAGCATTGCTCGGATACCAATTGATGGAGATTTGATCTCCTTGAGCAAATAAAACGTGTTTTGGATCGTAATTTGCATGATTGTTTTAATTGAAACAAAAATCAATACATTGACAAAAACAAATAGAACAAGCATGCTTTTAAATCTAATTAAACATGGAGCTTTACATGCAAACATGCTTAAATTAATTTAAGAATTAAACTAATAAAGAGATAGAGGGATTACCTTTGTAGACTCGTAGCAACTCCTTGCTCCAAGAAAATTCCAGCAACTCAGCAACACAATAACTCCTCTGTTTTTCACTAACAGGAACAGTACCACATGGAAAACCCTCTATGTCTCAGAGTTCAACTTAGATCTTCCTTATGTGGGAAGGATCCAACAATTGGAGAGAAATTTTGAGAATAAGAGAGCTTGAGAGAGAGAGAATTCTTGCTCAGAGAGAAAAATAAAAAATCACGGATCGATCTTTTCTTCTCTCCAGAAGAAGAGAGCTATCCTTAGGGAATCACTTCCCCACTCCCTATCGATGGGGAGTGTGAGGAAGTGGGGAACGTCCCTTTTTAATTTAATTATTATATTATAAAATGAATAATCAAATTATTAATTAAATAATATAACTAATTAATCAAATCATATTTAATTAATTATAAATTATATATTATATATTTAATTTGGATTAAATCACATTTAACCAGTTTTTTTTTCTCTAACATATAGTTTTAATACACATCTTATGCACATTAAATTTTAACCTATAGTTTTCAAATATTAATCGCATTCACATTTGAATTCAATATTTGAACTCTTTGAAATATTTAATTCTCTCAAAAAATTTAATATGAATCATATCCACATTAAATTTATAATATATAGTTCCAAAACTATATATTATATCGTATCAATATACATTAAGTTTATTCCCTAATGAATTTGAACATTTCAAATTCTAATGATCTAAAAACCCTTTACGAGCTAGAAGGTGGACCTACAGGATCGTAAGCTCCAACGATACGAGATTGCTCTTGTTAATCTCATTAACCTCCCAATCAACATTCGTTAATCAGCGAACACTCCACTAAAGTCTCAAATTGCACTCTTCTCACTGCAAATATATTTCTATGTCCACGGATATTGACCAATAACAGCAAGTCAATCCTTCACGAATGTTCGTAACACCAGCTGGGTCAAATTACCATTTTACCCCTGGGTTACATCTTGTGCCTTAAGTACCAAAGGCTCCTCTAATGAACAATTTGTTTATGGTCCTACCAACAAACAGAGTCCCTCTCGGGCCAATGAGAGGGTCGGGCCCTTGTTCAAGTCCCGAGAGACACCACTTAAGGGAACATTCCTCTACTTGCCCTAGTAGGCGGGAAGGAGTGAATTCCATCTTGCTAAGTTAAGTTCTCAGCCGCTCACTCGGTCTTGTCTCCAAGAAGGTAAGCATATTGAGTCGGCGAATTCTGTCACTCTCACCCATACTAGTCAAAGGACAATCCCTCGCGAACAGGAGTTCGTAACCTGCTCAGGATTGAGATCAAGTTGCCTAGGTAATCTTAGTGAAATAGACATCTAACTAGTCAACGGAGTTACAGCTAAAGGTTACTATTTCGTGGTCCGGTCTTATGTAATCTCATTACATAGGATATCCCCACTCACATGTCATCTATACGAACACGTTAGGATCACAGTGTTTGTATCAAATACAAAGTGGGCCACATCCATAGTTTTACCAGGGTAAGGTACCCAAACCTTATCCCCTAACTATTGACCCTTTAGGCTGTATCTCGAACCGAGATCCTTTATATGTAAACTACATTCAGTTAAAGATTCATATAACAACCTTGGATGTTTAGTTTATTGGATTTATGGTTTAAATAAAGGCAAACTCGTAGATAATGAACAATAACTATTTATTGAAATAATAACACTTTATTACATTAATTAGAACATAATTACAAACTACGAGTTTTAGGATACAAAACCCAATATGGGGTAGAGAGAAAATTGAGAGTTTGAGAGAATAGAGAGCTTTTTTTTTGTAAGATTCCAAAAAATGGCCAATTGAACTTACAAAGCCTTCTTACAAAGGCCTTTTATAATGGTGATAGGTGGAGTTGAAATCTCCACCTATTTACCATTTTACCACAACATTAGGTTATGCAAATCATATTTGCATAACACATATAATAAAATATCTCATACCTTATTATACAAATCACATTTGTATAATTGTAGATTTTTTAATTGAATCACATTCAATTTAATTTCTCTCAATCCAATTTCTCTAAATTAGCACTAATTAATCAATTAGGCTAATCTATAGTTTATTATTAATCTCATTCACATTAAACTATATATTATGTCAATCATATCTCATATAAATGACATAAATACCCTTTTAATGAATTTGAAAACTTCAAATCCACACCACACTATAAACCCTCAATTTATCAAGTTTTAGCCAACCGAGGGACCTAATGGACCCACAGATAACGAGCTCCAATGATCCGAGATTAACCTGTCAAACTCTTTGACTCGGTTATTCAACATTCATTAGCTACGGTAACACTCCACTAAAACCTGTAGTTTCACTCCCATCACTGTAAGACAAGTTGTCTCCATTGATATAACCAATGTCCGTGAGTTCACCCTTCACATGTTGTTCGTAGACACTGTTGGGTCAAATTACAGTTTTACCCCTGTGTCTACCTCTTGCTCCTTAAGTCTCACTGCTCCTCTAATGAACAACAACGTTGTATGGTCCAACCATAAGCAACATCTCTCTCAGGCCAGTGAGAAGGTGGGCGTCTGCTATCCAAGCCCTGGAAACAACACTTAAGGGAACAAACCCTCTAGTTTCCCTAAGTCGGGAACGAGTGAATTCAATCTCGCGTAGTCAAGTTTTCAGCTCCCGACGTGGTCCTGTCGTTGACAAGATAGGCATATTAGGCGAATAACAGTGACCATCCTCACCCGTACTAGTCAAAGGACAGAGCCCCGCAGACAGGAGTCCGTAACACGCTTAGGATTAAGGTCGAGTCACTATTGGTCATCTACGAAGTTATTAGTCCTATATTGTTAACAGTGTTACATCAGTAGGTCGAATAATTCACGGTCCGGTCTTGTACATTCTCATTACACAGGATGCCCCCACTCACATGTCAACCACATAAACGAGTTGGATCACCTCGTTTGTGTTGGGATTTATGCCCTAAACTTGTGTAATCTTGATCAATTAAATAAAGTGTTATTTGTTTTGATAAGATTACAGTTTTGCTTTTATAAATCTAATAAACTAAGCTCCAAAGTTATAACGCTTATCTTGAAATCAGTGTAGTGGACACTAATTGGGTTGAACTCAAGATTATAACCTAAATAGTCTATGGTATAAGAATAAGGTTGGAAACCTCATTCTGGTAACACCATGAATTCGACCCACTTTGTAATTAGTACAAATGAGGTAATCAAACTCATTCATGTAGTTGACATGCGAGTAGGGGCATCCTGTATGAAGAGTTCATACAAGACTGGATCGCAAATTATTAGTCTAACTAGTGTAACACCGTTAACAGGATAAGATTAGTAATTTATAGATGGTCATTAGTGACTCGGCCTGAATCCTGAGCAAGTTAAGAACTCCTGCTTATAGGGATTTGTCCTTAGGCTAGTATGGGTGAGAGTGGCCTCAGTAGCCGACTCAATAAGCCTACCTTCTCAGGGACAAAACCTCGTAGGTAGCTGGGAACTTAACTGTGTAAGATGGAATTCACTCATTCCTCTACTGAGGAATTAGAGAGGTTGTTCCCTTAAGAACTGACTCCAGGTCTTGAACAACGGGGCCCCGCCCTCTGCGACGATATGAGTCTAAGGTAGGACCTTAGACTTGTTGTTCATTAGAGGATCAGTGGTGCTTAAGGAGCAAAGAGGTAATCACAGGGGTAAAACGGTAATTTGACCCAGCTGTGATTACGAACAACTTGTGAAGGGTCGACTCATGGGCAATTACTATATCAGTGGACACAATAATATCTACAGTGAGGAGAGTGCAGCTAAAGTCTATAGTGGAGTGACTTGTAGTTAATGAGTATTGATTAACTGGATTAAAGAGTTTCATCAGTTAATTTCACATCATTGGAGCTCATGATCTGTAGGTCCATTAGATCCCTCCGTTGGCTCAACATGGTAATATAGAGGGTGTAAAGTTAGGAGTGAAATTGAAGTGTTCAATTTCATACATGAGGAGTTATATCAATTATATATGATATAATTGATATAATATATAGTTTTAATGTGAATTAGACTATATACTAAAGAGAGATTAAAGGAGAGGTAGGATGGTCATTTCCATCCCAATTCTCTATATATATGGTTGCATGAGATGCAACTAGGTTAAGGGTTTTTCATAGAATCACTAGCCTCCTTGTTGTGTTGTTGGAAGAGTTCCAAAAACACACATCTCTCTCAAAATACCTCACATCTCCTAAAGGGAACCAACCTTCCTCCCTCACCTAGAGAACAATGGAGAAGATCTGGTGGTCGTGTCTTCGCACGTTGGAGTTCTTGTTGCTGAGATTGTGACCGTGGAGAGAGGAGCACTTGAAGAAAGGTTCTTCAAAGGTAACTTCTTGCTATCAAAACTCTTATTTTATGCTTAATCCATGTTTTACATTCTTGAAATTTCCATTGTAACTAGATCAAGAGCGCGCGATTCGCAATCGTTTCCGCTGCGGGGGCTTCGATTCCTTTCAGTTTGTATCTAATACAAAGCGGACCGCATCCACACGTATCTAGGTTTAGGTCTCCAACCCTATCCGTATATTGTAGACCGTTTGGATCATAAACTCGAACGTGGTCCTTCCTGTGTGTCCACTACACACCGTTCAAGTTCTAGTTCTCTCATAATTCAATGACCTTGGAGCTTAGTTTATTGGATAAAGTTTGTAAATATGCGAGACACAAAGTGATGAAAAAAAATAACTCTTATTTATTTCAATAAAGAATATTACAAACATATACGAGGTTAGGACATACATCCCAACAGACATCCTCAAGTATTTCCCGTGGATATGTGATGGACCTAGCTGCTAGCTACAAAGATACTGTTGTTGGTTTTACTTCCTCCAAACTTAGTTTCTTGAAGATAGAATAAGGCATTTAATTAATGCTAGCACCTAGATCATATAAAGCTTTAAAAGTGATGTTATCAATAGAACAAGCAACAATAAAACACTCTGGATCTTTTTAATTTTTGTAACAAATCAAGTTTGCATGATAGTGTTGCACTCCTCAGACAAGTTTATTATTTCATATTCCTTTAGCTTCTGTTTGTTTGACATGATATGCTTCATGAACTTCACGTAGTTAGATATTTGTTCCATTACATCAGAGAATGGAATAGTTATATTAAGCTTTTTAAAAATATCCAAGAACTTTTGGAACTTAGAGTCATTTTTCTTCTTTTTAAAATGCTGAGGATAAGGAATCGAATTAGGAATAAGAGAGATAGAAGGCTTAGTCATATTGTCATGAGTGGTGTCACTGGCAGCCTGTGATTTCTCTATTTCCATATAAGGGAGTGGCTTCTTTTCCTCCTTGCTTTTCTCTTCGTTCAGTTCCCTTCCACTCCGTAATATGATAGCTTTGCATGTTTCCCTTGGGTTTATCTTCGTGCTGAAGGGAATGGATTTCCCGCAGCGGAAAACGTTGTAAAACGTCGTTCATTCGTTGTGTTTCTATTTTATTAAAATTGAACATATCACATATATTCTAGGCTAAGCATGCAAATTGAGAAGGAAAACAGTGAGTATAGAACATACTAACCTCTTGAAGAACCTTTCTTCAATTTCCTTCTCGAAGCCTCCCGATCCAACAGAATCACGAACTCGATCCTCGAACAAACTTCAAACCGAACAACAAGACACTTCCAAAGGATCTTCTCGGTTATTCTCGGGAGGTTGAGGGAGAGTGATGGAACTTCTCTTTTAATTGGGTTGGAGGGAATTCTTGAGAATTGAGAGAGAGAAGAGTTTCTATCTCTTTGGATTGCAAAATCCAAAAAATGACAATGAGACCTATCGAATGTCTCACATTCCATCATTTTATAATGTCAAATGGTGGAGTTCAAATCTCCACCATTTACCAATTTACCACAATCATATGATATGCAAAACATATTTGCATATCACATAATATAAGGTATCTCATATCTTATTATACAAATCTCATTTGCATAATTGTGGAATTTTAAATTGAATCATATTCAATTTAATTTTTCTCAATTCAATCTCTCCAAATTAACACTAATGTACCAATTAGGCTATACTATAGTTTATTATGAATCTAATTAACATCAAACTATATATTATGTCCATTATATCTCATATAAATGACATAAATACCCATTTAATGAATTTGAACACTTCAAATCCACTCCAAACTGTAAACCCTCAATTTGTCCAATTTGAGCAAACCGAGGGACCTAATGGACCTATAAGTGACGAGCTCCAATGATACGAGATTAACATGTCAAACTCTTTGACCTTGGTTAATCAACATTCATTAGCTACTGGTAACACTCCACTCAAGCCCAGTAGTTGCACCCCCATCACCAGTAGGACAAGTTGTGTCCATCGATATAACCAATGCCCGTGAGTCGGCCTTTCATCTTTGTTCGTAGTCACAGTTGGGTCAAATTACAATTTTACCCCTGTTTCTACTTCTTGTTCCTTAAGTCCCACTGCTCCTTTAATAAACAACTTTGTTGCATGGTCCAACCATAAACAACGTCCCTCTCAGGCTAGTGAGAGGGTGGGCGCCCGTTGTTCAAGTCATAGAAACAACACTTAAGGGAACAACACCTCTGTTTTTCCTAGTTCGGGAACGAGTGAATTCCATCTTGTGTAGTTAAGTTCCCAGCTCCCCGAGAGGTCCTGTCCCCAAGAAGGTAGGAATATTGGGCGTACTCAGGCCACCCTCACCCTACTAGTCAAGGACAGACCCTCGCAGACAGGAGTCCGTAACACGCTCAAGATTAAGGACGAGTCACTAATGGTCATCTAAGAAGTTATTAGTCCTATACTATTAACGGTGCTACATCAGTAGGTCTAATAATTCACGGTCTGGTCTTGTACAATCTCATTGCACACGATGCCCCAACTCGCATGTCAACTACATGAACGAGTTGGATCACATTGTTTGTATCTAATACAAAGCGGGTTGCATCCACAGTGTAACCAGGATCAGGATTGCAACCCTATCTGTATATTGTTGATAGCACACAAAATGTGCTATCCTTTGACTTAATTATTGCTAGTTTTATAATGATTTCAGGGCTTTTACATGTTTAAATCACTCAATTTCAGGGTAAGAGCTTAAACAGAGCTATTGGAGACATTTTGAATCACTCGTGATCGAATCGAGGCTTTTTGGAGCTAAAAGTAAAATAAATTGGAAGTAAAAAGATCATCCCAAGCTAGAAGACCCAAAGTGATGGTGTTGCAACGCTATCCATAGCGTTGCAACGCCGAGCGTGTTGTGTAGATGCGTTGAAGGCATATGCAGGTAGCGTTACAACACTGCCTTTTAGTGTTGCAACGTTATCTCGATAAGGGATCAAGCACGAGGGACCGCACAGAGGGTGTTGCAACGCTGTTTGCAGCGTCGCAACGGCAGATCGATAAGAGGCGCGCGCTTTAGGGTAGCGGCGTTGCAACGCGCCGCCTCGCCGGCGTTACGCCATCGAGACATTTCTTATATGACCAGCCGCCTAGTGTACGATAAGTCCGATCGAGTAAAACCTATAGGTTGTAAGTGGATCTACAAGAGCAAACGTGGTGTAGATGAGAAGGTGCAAACCTTTAAAGCTAGACTTGTAGCAAAGGGTTATACCCAGAATGAAGGGGTTGACTATGAGGAAACCTTTTCACCTGTTTCTATGGTAAAGTCTATCCGTATCCTTCTTGCCATTCTATGAGGTATGACAAATGGATGTCAAGACAGCCTTTTTGAATGGCAATCTTGAGGAAAACATCTACATGGACCAACCGAAAGGGTTCATTGAATCGTGACAAGAGCAAAAGGTTTGCTTTGGCTTAAAAGGTCAATTTATGGATCAAACATGCCTCTAGGTCCCGAAATATAAGATGATGAGGCAATCGAGATCTTATGGTTTTGACTGAAATGATGATGAACCTTGTGTCTACAAGAAAATCATCAATAGTTCTGTCGCATTCCTAATTCTCTATGTGGATGATATCCTACTCATTGGGAATGATGTAGGTTATCTTACTGACACCAAGGAATGGCTAGCTACGCAGTTCCAAATGAAAGATTTGGGTGATGCGCAGTTTGTTCTTGGGATCCAGATTGGCTGGAACTGCAAAATAAAACACTAGCCTTGTCTCATGCATCTTACATAGACAAAGTGTTGTCAAGGTTTAAGATGCAAGATTCCAAAAAGGGCTTGTTACCTTAGACATGAAATCCATTTCTCTAAGGAACAGTGTCCTAAGACACCCAAGGAGTTGAGAATATGAGACGGATTCCTTATGCATCGACTGTTGGGAGCCTAATGTACGCCATGTTGTGTACTAGGCACGACATCTGTTTTGCAGTTGTGATGGTCAGTAGGTATCAATCCAATCCAGGACTTGAACACTGGACAACGGTTAAAACAATCCTTAAGTATCTTCGGAGAACAAGAAACTACATGCTTATGTATGGGGCTAAGGATTTGATCCTTACAGGATACACGGATTCTGACTTTCAGACTGATAAAGATTCTAGGAAATCTACATCAGGGTCAGTATTCACTCTTAACAGAGGAGCTGTAGTATGGCGAAGCGTCAAACAAGGATGCATCGCTAATTCCACCATGGAGCAGTGGCAAATTCGTGGGAATCCCGAAGTCACAAGAGGGGAAAACACATAGAGCGGAAGTATCATCTCATCCGGGAGATCATGCATAGAGGAGACGTGATTGTCACGAAGATAGACTCATAGCACAACATTGTTGATCCTTTTACAAAGGCTCTCACGGCTAAAGTATTTGAGAGTCACCTAGAAGGTCTAGGTTTACAAGTCTTTCCCAACTAGGGCATGACTTTGCCCATCACACTGTATTGCGATAACAGTGGTGCGTGGCAAATTCGAGGGAATCCCGAAGTCACAAGAGGGGAAAACACATAGAGCGGAAGTATCATCTCATCCGGGAGATCATGCATAGAGGAGACGTGATTGTCAGGAAGATAGACTCATAGCACAACATTGTTGATCCTTTTACAAAGGCTCTCACGGCTAAAGTATTTGAGAGTCACCTAGAAGGTCTAGGTTTACAAGTCTTTCCCAACTAGGGCAAGTGAGAGTATTTTGTACAAAGGGGTTTAAATGCCCTAGTTTATTGTATTTACATTACTGTAATGGTTTAGTACACCACAAGCTTTAGGTCAAGTGGGAGATTGTTGGGATTTATGCCCTAAACTTGTGTAATTTTGATCAATTAAATAAAGTGTTATTTGTTTTGATAGAATTACAGTCTTGCTCTATAAATCCAATAAACTAAGCTCCAACGTTATAACATTTATCTTGAACATCAGTGTAGTGGACACTATTTGGGTTGAGTTCAAGAATATAACCTAAATAGTCTCTGGTATAAGAATAAGGATGGAAACCTCATTCTAGTAACACCATGGATGCGACTCACTTTGTAATTAGTACAAATGAGGTAATCCAACTCATTCATGTAGTTGACATGCGAGTGGGAGCATCCTGTATAAAGAGTTCATGCAAGATTAGATCGCAAATTATTAGTCTAACTAGTGTAACACCGTTAACAGGATAAGACTAGTAATTTATAGATGGTCATTAGTGACTCGACTGAATCTCGAGCAAGTTATGAACTCCTGCTTATAGGGGTTTGTCCTTAGACTAGTATAGGTGAGAGTGACCTATAGCCGACTCAATAAGCCTACCTTCTCAGGGACAGAACCTCGTAGGTAGCTGAGAACTTAACTGTGCAAGATGAAATTCACTCATTCCTACACTAAGGAATTAGATAGGTTGTTCCTCAAGAATCGACTCTGTGTCTTGAACAATGAGGCCCCGCCCTCTATGAGGGTATGAGTCTAAGGTAGTACCTTAGACTTGTTGTTCATTAGAGGAATAGTGGTGCTTAAGGAGCAAAGAGGTAATCACAGGGGTAAAACGGTAATTTGACGTAGTCGTGATTACGAACAACCTGTGAAGGGTCGACTCATGGGTAATGACTATATCAGTGGATACAATATTATCTACAGTGAGGAGAGTGTAACTACAAGTCTAAAGTGGAGTGACTTGTAGTTAATGAATATTGATTAACTGCATAAAAGAGTTTGATCAGTTAATCTCACATCATTGGAGCTCATGAACTGTAGGTCCATTAGGTCCCTCCATTGGCTCAACTTGGTAATATTGAGGGTATAAAATTAGGAATGAAATTGAAGTTTTCAATTTCATACTTGAGGTGTTATATCAATTATATATGATATAAATGATATAATATATAGTTTTAATGTGAATTAGATTCATATATAAACTATATACTCAAGAGAGAATAAAGGAGGGGTAGGATGGTCATTCCCATCCTATTTCCCTATATATATAGTTGCATGAGATGCAACTAGGTTATGTGATTCCAAGCTTTTGTTGTGTTGTTAGAAAGGTTCCAAGACACAAACATCTCTCTCACAAAACACCTCACCCCTCCTAAAGGGAACCCACCTTCCTCTCTCGCCTAGAGAACAACGGAGAAGATCCGGTTGTAGTGTCGGCATTCGTACGAGTTCGTATTGCTGAGATTTTGATCGTGAGAGAGGAGGAGCACTTGAAGAAAGGTTCTTCGAAGGTAACTTTCTTGCTGTCCATTAGGTTCGTATACTTAATCTAGTTATATATGTTCTTGTATTAAATCGTTGTAACTAAATAAAGAGCGCGTGATTCACAATCGCTTCCGCTGCGGGACTTCGATTCCCTTCAAGATTATAATAACCCACAGATTATTATAACCACCTGATATTATTACCAACTATGTGCCCCAAACAACCCCTTAGATACTAACCTAAAGTCTAGTGATAGGAACATCTCAAGATCACACAAACAAACACATGTCGATCACCTTGCCCCTTCACTTAGAAGCTTGGCTTAAATCCAAAAGACTACTTACCTTATATTTGAAGATTCAAAAAAAGAGTGTGTTCTCCTAAGCACCCAAAACGGAGTCTAAAACAAACATAAGAAGTCGAAATTGATCATGCTAGATCATCCCTGGTAAGCGGCTGTGGCACGATGACAGTGGTCCAGTGGTGGCGGCGGCGGCGGTCCGGTGACTACCCGGCGGTGGTCTGACGACTTTCCGACACGACCCGACGATGGTCCGACGACCTTCGACGGTTGTCCGACAAGATGAAGAATGAGATGAAGAAAATAAGATGAAAGAGAAGAATAGGAGAGTTTTGAAGTGCACCTCTTAAGTTGCAATTACTCAGGTTCAAATAGGCAGCAAAACTCCTAATCATTTTTAGAACAAGAACTCCTAATCCTTTTGAGAAAAAGAAAACTTAATCCTTTTTTAAATAGAAATCCTAATTCTTTTTAGACTTTGAAATACCCTTTCCTAAAAAAATTCTAGATTCCTAATCCTCATCCGATTATCCAAAAATTCGAATTTAAAACACACACAATTTAAAGTTCCTAATTTTACGGGGCGTTACAATATACCCATCTAAGAAACACTTCCGTCCTCGAATGTTGCGAGAACTTTACAATGACCACGTCCTCGAGCCATAATCTAAACTTAAACTTTAAACTATCTTAACACAAGAACAAAAAAGTCAGAAGCATAGCATAACAAGTATTAACACATAAGCAAATCAAATAACCTTAACTACCTTAACCAATAAAAGCAAACCTCGAGATGACGAGTCGACTTCCAGCGATAGGCTATAAGGACTATTACCTACGATGTAGGCTAGTATATATAATCTAAAAACCTAAACCTCTGATACCAAATGTAACAACCCTAATTTTTCAAACCCAAAACTCTTAGGGACGTTACTAAGCACCACCGTCTACGCCGAAACTTCGACAATATAACGGCATTGCTAAGACAAAACCAAAATTTTTCTCTCACTTGTTCATGCATAAAACACTCCAAAGGTTTATTAAATACCCATCCTCCCCCAAACTACAATCAATAATAGGTTGGCCTCCCAACAGATCAGAAAATTCACTACAATTATGCAACAACATGAAAAAAAAGAATAAGAGACTAGCTTCACTTTCAGAAGGACATGGCCCTAAACCACCCTATAAGTCAATCAACAAGGAAACATAACAACATAAATAAGCTTTATTTCTATTAAGAAGGTACAACAAAAATATAAAGTACTAGATGTTGGGTTTTTAATGTCCTAAAACTCGTGGGTTTGTAAACAGAATGTATATTCTATTTTGCAATAAAGATGTTGTTGAGATTTATTCAAATAAACGTGTTATTGAATAATGTGAATTGTATATTTTGAAACCCTAATCCAATAAAGAACCCATGGCTATAGGATGTATACTTGAACTTTGTGTGACATAAAAGTGGATCAAGTTCAAGTTATAGCCACAACGGTCTATAGTATAGGGATAGGGTTGGGTACCTTATCATGGGGACACTATGGAAGCAGTCCATTTTGTAAAGTACAAACGATATGATCCTGAATCGTTCATGTGAAGATATGCGAGTGGGGGCGTCCTATGCAATGAGTTTGCATAAGACGGGACCGAGAAATAGTCACTTAGACTTTATAACTCCGTTTACTGTCTTAACATACTATATTCATACGATGACCTAGGTAACTCGACCTTAATCCTGAGCGTCCCATGAACTTCTGTTTATTCAGATTATCCTTAGATTTGCATGGGTGAGAGTGGCCTGAGATTGCCGACTCAATAAGCCTCCCATTTCAGGGATAAGACCGAGTAGATAGCTGGAAACATAGTTCTGCAAGATGGAATCCACTCCTACCCGCTTTAGGGATTAGTAGAGAGGTTGTTCCCTTAAGTGCTGACTCCAGGTCTTGAACAAAGGGCTGACCCCTCTCATTGACCCGAGAGAGATTCGGTTTGTTAGTTGCACCACAAACCAATTGTTCATTAGAGGATCAGTGGGACTTAAGGAACGAGAAGTAATTACAGGGGTAAAACGGTATTTTTGACCCAAATTTGTAATTACTGAACGACTGTGAAGATCGACATACTAATCATGGTTATATCGAGTGGATAAAAATATATCTACAAAGGAGGACAAAGGCAAAACCACCGGGCTTTAGTGGAGTGTCCTGGTTAATTAACGAATGTTGATTAGCTAGCCTAAAGAGTTTGGCCGCTTAATCTCGTATTATTGGAGCTTATGATCTGTAGGTCCATTAGGTCCTCTTACTTGCTCGGACTAAACCTTGTAACATTGTGAGAGAAAAGAATTTGAATTGTTCAAATTTCGTTTTGGGAGAAAATGTTAATTATATGTGATATACTTAACGTGTCACAGTTTAATTATGAATTAAACTATAATGAAGAAGAGGTGGAAATATTTAAATATGATTTAAATATTTGTTCGGTTTATAACATGAATAGGGATTCATGTTCAATGGTCGATTTGAGAAATCGGAATTGGTCCAATTATTTAATTTGATATTTGATATTAAATTAAATATATTATTTAAAATTAAATAAGTAAATAATTAAATTAATAATTTTAATTTAATTTAAAATTAATTTTATATTAATTTTGAATTAAAAATAAATGAAAATTCAAAATTGGATTTGAGTTTTCAATTGGACCAAAATCAAAAGTGTGATTCACCTCTCTACTTTTTCAAATTCACACAAATTGACCACCTCCTTCTTGCTAAATCCTCATCATCTTCATGCTGTCATCTTCTCCTAGCTTGAAGAAGCTTTTGGTTTGTTTTAATTGAAGAAGAAACACATGGATTTTCAAGGATTTATCAGAATTTATTTTATTCACGTTTTTCAAACCTTTCTCCCATCTCTCTTCGAATTCTCTCTATCAAAGATCCCATAATCTGTTCCAAGGCCTGAGGATAGTAGGGAAGACACTAGAGGTTGTCCACAAGGTGTTTGTGACAAGAAATTGCCCATGGATTAGGAGAATTTTGAACAACAAAGGTATGTGTTCATACTCTCTGTTTTTCCAGATTTGAGCATGCTTTTTATTTGGTAAAATTGATCAACTTAGAGTGTTCAAGATCCAAAATTGCTTCCGCTTTATTAATCTACACTCTTTCAATTGGTAGCAGAGTAATTTTGAGCACTCAATTTAATCAATTGTGTCTTGTGGTGGGTGTTTTTAGAAATACAATTTTTCTGGGTGTCTAAAGTGTTCTTCTGGTTTTGGCATTTCAATTGAGCATCAATTTGTGCTTTATTTTCAAATTACTCAAGTGTGTTTGAGCATTAATGTGTGTAGAATAAGCTGTAAAAATTTCAAGTCAATTGCAGTTCGGGAAGACCCTCAATGTTAAGAAAGAAGCCTCGGAGGTCACTGAAATATCAAAAAAGAGAGCTGCTGGGTTTTTATTTATTTTCATTCTACTCCAGCACAACATGCCCGCGTTTTTTATTTTCAAAATGAAGAAGATGGGTGATGTCACGATGACGTCAGCGGCTGTTTAATGTTTGAGCAGTTGACTTTGACTCTGTGATGTTGACTTTGACCGGTTCAATTAATTTTGGACCGGTTCGACTCGATTTTGGTCCAGTTGGGTGTTTTTAGACCGGTTCTGACTAATTCGAGGCCGATTTTTCCATTTTGGAGGTTCGTTTCATTTTTGGAGGCCCGGTTCAACCTTTTGAAGGTCCGGTTCACACATATGCAAGCTTGTTCGAAGTGGTTCGATTTTAATTCTAGATTATTATTGTAATAATTTAGTTGTTTGATTGCATTAGGTGCCAAAACCAGTCCACTTTAGTATGTTTAATTAATTATGCATTGTGAATGTATGTTTTAATTAAAATTCCTGATTAAATGTGCATAAAGTATGCCATATAGATTTTAAAATCCTACCATAGGAAGCATGCTTCATGCATTGAAAGTAAGTTATAGGTGTTATAATATATTGTATTCTTGTATTGGGTTTCATAGGAATTAATATAAGTTATATTAATATATGAAACAAATATTATATGTTTTAATTATAATTAATATAAGGGTTATATTAATTAAAAATTAAACATATAATTTTTATGCATTTATTCATGTGATGGATTTGTTATAAATGTATGTATTTTCATATGATGAATGATCAAACAATTTATAACATAGAAATGCATGTAACTTAAGGTTAATTAATTAGTTTTAAAATGGTTTTTAGAATTGGAAATTAATTAGAACTTAGATTATCTAGTTCTAATAAAATTAGAATTAGGCAACCAATAATTTATAAATTGTGATTAAAGAAGGACTCTGTCTCGTGAAGGTTCAGCTAGGTTTGAGTACTTAAGCTGACGGAAACGAAACACCCATACCTGAGAACCAACCTGGGAGTGAATTTAATCTAGAGGTTTATAAATTATTTTCATGAGTGGCGTTTATTAAAAGTTAATAAATTAAACTCATAGACTTAGGTTTATTAAAAGGTTAATAGACTTAGGTAATTCCAGTATAATAGTTATATTGATGGACTTACATTTTATTTTTTTAGCCGAAATATGTCTAAGTAAAAGTATACCCAAACTGTTTAAAATACTTAGTGGGAGTGAAAAGGTATATATGATATATCAATTTCCTCTTAAGCTGTTCGCGAAGTTCCCACCGTGAGATTTATGCTCGGTCTCGTGATGTCAATAACGCATCCTTATTTAGATGGTGTTTGCATAAATCAAGAGCAAGGTGAATGGAGAAAGTATTTATAGTAAGTGGGAGAAGGAAGTGTGTCAACACATCCTATGGTCTCCTATGGAATCCAAATTGTTCGGAATCGCAATAACAAAATGCTAGCGCTGTCTCAGGCATCTTATATTGACAAGATGTTGGTTAGATATAAGATGCAAAATTCTAAGAAGTGTTTATTACCTTTCAGGCATGGAATTCATCTGTCTAAGGAACAGTGTCCTAAGACACCTCAAGAAGTTGAGAATATGAGACGCATTCCCTATGCATCAGGTGTCGGGTCTGATGTATGCCATGCTATGTACTCGACCCGACATATGCTATGCGGGAATTGTAAGTAGGTATCAGTCCAATCCTGGATATGATCATTGGACTGCAGTTAAGAATATCCTCAAGTATCTGAGGAGAACGAGGGACTATATGCTTGTGTATGGCGCGAAGGATTTGATCCTTGTAGGATACACTGACTTTGATTTTCAAACTGATGTAGATTCGAGGAAATCCACATCGGGATCAGTGTTCACTCTTAACGGAGGAGCTATAGTATGGAGGAGTATAAAGCAAGGTTGTATTGCTGACTCCACCATGGAGGTTTTAGTATGTCGCAGACTTGCGATAAGCGTGAATAAGGAGGTCAGATGGCTTAGAAAGTTCTTGGCTGAAATGGAACTTGTTCCAAATATGAATTTGCCTATCACCCTTTTTTGTGATAATAGTGGTGTAGTGGAAAATTCTAAAGAACCTAGAAGCCATAAGCGGAAAGCACATAGAGCGCAAATATCATCTCATCAGGGAGATTGTGCAACGAGGAGACGTGATCGTCACGCAGATCGCTTCGGAGCACAACATTGTTGATCCGTTTACAAAGTCCCTCACGACTAAAGTGTTTGAGGAACACCTAGAGAGTTTAGGACTACGGGTTGTACAGTAGGACGCTTTTCTTGCTCGACTTTTTTGACTCCACCGACGTTTTAGTCCAAGTGGGAATTTGTTGGGTTTTTAATGTCCTAAAACTCGTGGGTTTGTAAACTGAATGTATATTCTATTTTGCAATAAAGATGTTGTTGAGATTTATTCAAATAAAGGTGTTATTGAATAATGTGAATTGTATATTTTGAAACCCTAAACCAATAAAGAACCAATGGCTATAGGATGTATACTTGAACTTTATGTGTGACATAAAAGTTGATCAGGTTCAAGTTATAGCCACAATGGTCTATAGTATAGGGATAGGGTTGGGTATCTTATCCTCGGGGACACTATGGGCGCGGTCTACTTTGTAAAGTACAAATGATGTGATCCTGAATCGTTCATGTGGAGATATGCAAGTGGGGTGACCTATCCAATGAGTTTGCATAAGACGGGACCGAGAAATAGTCACTTAGACTTTATAACTCCGTTTACTGTCTTAACTTACTATATTCATAACGATGACCTAGGTAACTCGATCTTAATCCCGAAAGGTCCCATGAACTTCATTATCTCAGATTATCCTTAGATTTGCATGGGTGAGAGTGGCCCGAGATTGCCGACTCAATAAGCCTCCCATTTCGTGGATAAGACCGAGTAGATAGCTGGAAACATAGTTCTGCAAGATGGAATCCACTCCTACCCGCTTTAGGGATTAGTAGAGAGGTTGTTCCCTTAAGTGCTGACTCCAGGTCTTGAACAAAGGGTCGACCCCTCTCATTGGCCCGAGAGAGATTCGGTTTGTTAGTTGCACCACAAACCAATTGTTCATTAGAGGATCAGTGGGACTTAAAGAAAAAGAAGTAATTACTGGGGTAAAACGGTATTTTTGACCCAATCAGAATTACGAACGACACTGTGAAGCATCGACTTACTAATCATGGTTATATCGAGTGGACAAAAATATATCTATAGTGAGGAGAGTGCAGCCAAGTGGCTTTAATGGAGTGTCCCTGGTGGTTAACGAATGTTGATTAGCTAGGCTAAAAGTTTGGCCGGTTAATCTCGTATCGTTGGAGCTCATGATCTGTAGCTCCATTAGGTCCCCTTACTAGCTCGGACTAAGCCTTCTAACATTTTGAGAGAAAAGAATTTGAATTGTTCAAATTTGGTTTTGGGAGAAAATGTTAATTACATGTGATATACTTAACGTGTCACAGTTTAATTATGAATTAAACTATAATAAAGAAGAGGTGGAAATATTTAAATATGATTTAAATATTTGTTTGGTTTATAACATGAATAGGGATTTATGTTTGAACGGTCGATTTGAGAAATCGGAATTGATCCAATTATTTAATTAATTAAATTAATAAATTGATTTTAATTTAAAATTAATTTTATATTAATTTTGAATTAAAAATAAATGAAAATTCAAAATTGGATTTGGGTTTTCAATTGGACCAAAATCAAAAGTGTGATTCACCTCTCTACTTTTTCAAATTCATACAAATTGACCACCTCCTTCTTGCTAAATCCTCATCTTATTCATGATGTCATCTTGTCCTAGCTTGAAGAAGTGTTTGGATTGCTTTAATTGAAGAAGAAACACATGGATTTTCAAGGATTTATCAGAATTTTTCTGATTCACGTTTTTCAGACCTTTCTCCCATCTCTCTTCAAATTCTCTCTATCAAAAATCCCACAATCTGTTCCAAGGCCTGAGAATAGTAGGGAGGACACTAAAGGTTGTCCATAAAGTGTTTGTGACAAGAAATTGCCCACGGATTAGGAGAATTTTGAACAACAAAGGTATGTGTTCATACTTTTTTTTTTCCAAATTTGAGCATGCTTTTTATTTCGTAAAATTGATCAACTTAGAGTGTTCAAGATCCAAAATTGCTTCCGTTTTCTTAATCTACACTCTTTCACTAGAATAGCTACTATGAGCTAAAAGACACCAAAAGACATCCTCATAGCCTCGTCAAGTTACCACCATCGTCATCCATCCCACAGTTTAACTTTCATCTGCAAACAAAAACATATAAAGAAATGAGTGAGTATAAAAATACTGAGTAAGTACCTAACTTACGTTCAAACCTATCTAGGCATAAAGAAACAACAAAACTCATCTACTAAACTCAACTCCAACCCCAAAAATAGGTCTCACAATTATCACACTTCACTCTGTGGTAATAATTCGAGCTCTACCTTCAGTCCTGGAACTTGATTGACGATGCTATGATAGAAAGAAATTCTCACGCCACAACACACTTGTATAGAATAGTAAAGGTCTGAACCAACACACCCTATGGAGAATCACTCCTAGGCCAGCACGAGATAATGGAACGTTTTCACTCCCTGACGGGAACGTACCCCAGACTCACCTAAACGCTAGTATAGAGTTGCGTATTCAACACGTTCTATGGAGATCAACCCCTAAGTTAGCACAAGACAATGAAAAACAACTCCCTGAATGAGGGCATACCCCTAGATCACTACCGAAATATCGTCAATCCAGAGGTTCTGCCTCGCTCAGGCGTAACTTAGGGTTTAGTAAGTGTTGGGTTTCGCGCTTTATAAGGTTACCAGGGGTTCTAATTACACATTCCTAATATCCTTGACCCGTTCTCAAGGGTCACATATCCAGCTAGGTTCTCACACTAACCAAGCTTTAACTCAAATCAATCACCTATTAGGAATGTTAGGTACAACCTGAACAATCAACCCCCACCTCACATAAAAAGACACATAGTCCATAGATACATGATAAATACGATCAAACATGATTCATAGGCTCAGGATAACGTATACATAATCATGTCAAGTCCAAAAGCTCCTAAAAACATGTTACACAAGTGCCATAAACACTTGGGGCATGTTTGGGGCACCAGTTATAATAATCTGTGTTATTATAACCTGTGGAATACTCTGCACTCCAAACACAAACTATTATAATCTCAAACTATACTACTCTACATTTTAAATAATATTATATGATTCCACAGATTATAATAACCCACAAATTATTATAACCAACTCAGTGCCCCAAACAACCCATTAGATAACGAATCTAAAGTCTAGTGATAGGAACATCTCAAGATCATACAAACAAACAAATATTGATCGCCTTACCCCTTCACTTAAGAGCTTGACTTATATCAAAAAGACTACTTACCTTATGTTTTAAGATTCAGAAAAAGAGTGTGTGCTCCTAAGCAGTCAAAACAGGGTCTAAAACAAACTTAAGAAGTCGAAACTGATCGAGCTAGATCAACTTCGGAAAGCGGCGGTGGAAGCGGCGGTCTGGTGACTTTCCGGCAACGGTTCGACGACTTTTCGACGGAAGTTCTGTGATTTTCCGGTGATGGCCCGACGACGATCAAGGATGAAGAATGAGATGAAGAAAATAAGAACAAAGAGAAGAAGATGAGAGTTTTGTAATGCACCTCTTAAGTTGCAATAACTCTGGTTAAATAGGTAGCAAAACTCCTAATCTTTTCTAGAACAAGAAATCCGAATCGTTTAGAAAAGGAAAACCTAATCCTTTTTAAAATAGAAATCCTAATTCTTTTTAGACTTTCAAACACCATTTCTTAAAAAATCTCTAGATTCCTAATCCTCATCCGATTATCCAAAAATTCGAATTTAAACATATACAATTTAAAGCACCTAATTTTACAGGGCGTTACATTTAATTTCTGATTTTAAGATATTGTAGTGTTCTTTGATTAACTCCTTCATATTCCCATGTATAGCAAGCAACATTAACATTTTCATTTCTTTTAATTTCCATTAGGTTTTGAGTCCATTTATCTTAGCATGGAATTCATTCCAAAGTTTTGTTTTCTTTTTTTAATTAACAACGAGCTAAACTTTTTAGGGGTTTAAAGATGTGAATTCCCTAAGAACTAAATCTTTTAGCTAACCTAAATTACAATGAAGACTGAGCATACACTCCAATTCTTCGCTTGTGTTAAATAAAACGTCATTGAGACTAGATTGATCAACTAGGATAGCAACATAAGCTTGGATCTTATACCCATAGGGTTAGTGACAAGCTGATTTCATACAAGTGATGGAGACAAGGGTTTTGACATAAGTCAATTCTTGGGGTATTCGTACGGATAACCCATTTTCCAATGCATTAATGGCATTTGACCTGACATTTCAAAATAATGAAATATGACCTATTCTGACATGACAATGCGCGCAAAATGACTCATAAGGGTAATATGGAGCGGTCTTTCTTGTTCACGCCCCGTCTGCTGCTTCACGCCTGCGTTCCGTTGTCTCGCTCTCTCTCCTCGCTCAAATGAATGGAAAAAAATATAAAGAAAAATGACAAAAAGACAGAGAAGAGCTGGAGTAGCAGAGAGAGAGAGCGAGTCAGCGAGAGCGAGCCAACAAGAGCGAGTCAGCGAGAGCGTGAGCGAGTCAACTATAGTACGATTTTTATTTTTTTTTTCTTTTCTTCAGAATTTTGAAAATTTAATTACTATCATAAGGGAGAGCGAGAGCGAGAACGAGACTTGAACGAGAGCGAGAACGTGACTTGAGCGAGAGCTAGAGAGCTAGAGTCAGTATGATGCCCTTACGGTAATTTGGACGGAATGTACAGTACAAAAAGAATCAAATGTCATTAATTTCAGAACATGAGTCAAATCACATTAATGCATGTGAAAAGGAGTTTTCCATGCAAATTTCCCTCAATTCTTTACCCTTGACATAGGGATTAAACACTCCAAAATGCATAATATAGTTGAGTCAAAATGATCTAATAGAGAGACTATAGACATATAAGTCACTCAAATAGTCTCCTAAAATTTATTTTCAATGTGAATATGAGTAGCAATTTTTATTCACAGTTATGTGTAGAGTAGGTTGGAGTTGTAATCTTTGTTTTGAAATTTACAAAATTAGAACAATTGCATTCTTGAGCCATTCTTCCCCTTTTGAGCTATTTTCTTTCAATTTTATAGTAATTCACCGTTCTGTATTTTATTTATGAAGTTGTTCTTTTTTCTTTTCCAATTTTGTCAAATTAGTTTTGCAATTTTGTTTCGGTAATTTTACTTTTATTATTTATGTTTTTTTTAAAAAATTTTGGCGTTGTTGTCACCTTTGTCATTTCAATTTGACAATTTCAATTCTGTAATCTGTTTTCGCAATTTGCTTTTATATTTTGAATTTTAATTCCAATCATAAATGTCACCCACCCAAATTCTATTTTTGCACCTTTTAACTTCCAAATTCAAATTCTACTTATGTTGACTACGTTTACAATATTTTTGTTACTATACTCTCTTAGGAGATGATATTCAGAGATATTCCCTTATTACTTGTATCAGCACTGTGTACTTACATTGGGGTTGAACGTATTTATTTACTTTTTTTTCACCCAAAGTTCACCCGATCATTATTCAACTATCAAAAAATGATGCCTACGAGTTCACACATGAGGATGAAGTTCAAAGCTATACAAGGAAGAGACCAAGGTTTAAATGCCTCTTCATAAGCTAAGAACCCTTGCAGAACGAGTCGTAATTGGAGACCAGAAGTAGAAGAACAAATGGCTAAACTTGAGGTAAAACGAATCTAGGCTTAGAAGCAATATGATATACCATTAGGTGTTGAAGAAGAAAGAAATTGGATAAAAAGACCCAACTCTCCACCTTGGTTGAGGCCAAGGACTAGGAGCTCATAAAACTTCAAAGGGGCAATTTGGAATTTGATGAGCAGTCCTAAAGATAATCAAATGAGCACCTTGGAGCACTTAAAGTTAAGTTCGAAAAAATCGATATTCAGCTTTCTTAAGGAGACTCTTAACCATATAGAAATCCAGAGTCATCTCTACGAGGTTTGATGAGGAATCTTAAGGATAATCCAACGACCACTCTGGAGTACTTAAGCCTATAAAAAAAGAACCCAATAAGGCAAAATAGATAATGTGTCCCAATAATAGGCAGCTAAAATTGAGAAATAAATTACTCCCGAACAACATATAACAACAAGATAAATTTGTGAATCCCAATTAGAAAGTAGGGGCTAATGTTATCGGTAAAATTAGACCAAGAGGTAAACCAAAATTACAAGAAAAATTAGATGTGAAGCTTAAATAGAAGCTCATTATAGAACAAATTCGAGCTAATGCAAAAGGACCAGGCTATAAAACAAAGGAGAAGAGAAGAATTTGGCCTAAGCCTAATTCATCCTCCTCGACCTCGACCCATATGGTCAACCTCTCAAGAGGGCGCACAACATGCTTGCCCCTGGTTCTCGTGGAATCCTATCAGTTTGGTCTGATCTATCCTTAACTTAATTTGCAAAGGAAAAGAGAAAAGTCTAAGAGAATCATATAAATATCTATCTTCAACCTAGAGAAGGTAAACTCTTCCTCATTAATTCTCTAACTCTGGCTACACCTAAATTTTCTATGCTAACATAAGTAATCCGAGTCTATCTAGCAAGCACCACACCATTGTGCAACTATCTTCTTATTTTGCAAGCTACATTCTTCTTCTCTCAAATAAATTTCACCATTGTTGTCACGTTGTGTTTCAATTTTGACATCAATAAATTAATTAATAATAGTTGAGATTTAAACTAATATTTAGTTGGTAAACAGAACTATTTTTATGGTTTATAGACATATTTTCAAATACATTTTAAGTAGTTGTTTACATCGAGGTCCATTTTTAAAATCTACTATCGAATATATATCTAAAAATACTAAAAACCTAAAAATGTAACTCTATTTTTCATTGAATCTATTGTTTAACAAATTTATGTTTTCAGATCACTAACGAAATAAACTTAGTATATCATAGAGAGAGAGTGCAACGAAAACTAGATCACTTTGGAAAGCATTGCAAAAATGCGCAACAGTAGAAGCTACTACTTTCTATAGTCTTTGAAAGTTTACTTCATTTTCAGAAATAGTTTTAAAAAATTAGAACCAAAAAACAAACTTGATTATCAAATAAGCTCGTTTAACTTCTTAAAATGTGAAAAATGTAAACAAAAAATGAGAAATAGAAACGTTACTAGAGCTCGAAACTAACCGTAGTTGTTAGACTAAACTAATTTCTTAGTCAACTCCCTCTGCATGTATTAAATGTCAATCCCCCCAATCTTTATCATAACCTACGAGGTTTCTAAAAACGCTTCAAATAGTTCTTGCCATTAGATTTTTGTTCGTCAACTTTAATGAAAAATGATAACATTTTTTTTAATATTAATTTAATGTTTATGTGTCAGTAAATAATTAAGTTTACAATATTTTTTGGGCTAACATGACAAAAAGTAGTTATAAAGAAATTTAAATCTCTCTTTTCGCCCAATTCTGACGTAAATTTAAATCTCTCTTTTTTTCCACGATTCAACATGATAAATTATTTCTTTCTATATTTCATCCTATCAAATATATACTTGTATAACATACTTTGCCAACTTAAATATAATTAAAAAAAAATTAATACAACAATATGGAGGAATAGAAATTCGAACCTTGAACCTCAAGTGAGGTAGTAGATGCCGATTGTAGCCATCTATTTTTACCCGGCTCATTTTTTAATTAAATTGTTAGATTACCAATATCTATGTTTTTTTTTGTATTTAAATTAGCTCACTTTGATTATTTATTTGTTATTTGTTAATTTTTTCTATGTTTTTTAGAAGTTGGATAAATCTTGGTTGTTGGAGAAAAGACAAATTTTTGATTAAGTGAGTAAGTTTTGGTTGTTTATTTTGTTTGACCAAATTGTTGTCGGTCTTTTTAAGTGTAAGTTCTCTTTTGACATTGGATTTTCAAATTTCAACAATTTTGGTTTTTGGTTTTATACACAAAAGTGGAATTGCTTTTAGTCTTTATATACATCTATTTCTCTTGTTCAAAAAGAACACAACACACAAAAACCTACTTCCATCTACACTCCCATCCACCCTTCTCCACCATTCTCCACCATTCTCAAATCTACAAAACTCCATAGCCATTACCTTCATAACCAAAGCAAAGATGGAAAGATTTGTAGGAAAACCCAAAAATCTCATAACACAAAAATAAGTACCCTAGGTTAGTTGGAGGTTGCATTTGGTAGGATTTTATTCCAAGGATTCACACCTCAAACAACAAGCTAGTTGGTTGTTCTTGAGATGCCCACTTCTTGATCTTCATCTTTATTTTGAAATGTATCCCCGAAAAATAATAGTTGAGTAAGGGTTTTATGAGTTTTTCGTTCATTTTTGTTGTTTATTACATCTATTCTTACTTCTATTACCATGTGAATCTTTGTGTATTTTATTGTTATGTTTTTGCTACTAACTTTAGCTTCATCTCCATCTCTAAATATCCCCGAAAAATAATAGTTGAGTAAGGGTTTTATGAGTTTTATTTTTACTTTTGTTATTTATTAAATCTCTTTTTTATTTTTATTATAATGTGAATCTTTGCCCCTTTTTTTTGTTTGCATTAATGTCCAAGATCCTTTCTTATGTTGATTTTACTAACTTTATTTTATGGTTTACTTCCCCTACTTATCTATCATTTTCTTTTCTCCATATTTCTTCTTCTTGGCTCTTGAGTTCATTGTACTAAAAGAGAGAGAGAAAAAGAACAAGAGAAAAAAGAAGCAAAGTGTTGTGAAAAAAAGTTGTTATGTAACATACCTTAGATTACTTGAGTATGGGTGAATAAAGTTTTGTTTTCTAAAAAAACAAAAGTGTTGTTGCCTTAGAGAGCTTTTGTTTCTCATTTGAGGAAAAAAAATCAACCAGTTGAAAAACAAAAAAAAGTTGAAAAGGTGATCATATGAATAATGTGAGGGAGTGAAAAGGTAATAGAAAAATAAAAAAAAAATGAAAAAAGTAAATGGTTAATAAAAACAATTTTTAAAAAAAAGATTAGTTTTGATTTTTTTTTTTTGTACATCTACCCATGAGTGCTCTTTTCAAAATTTGTGTATGGTCAAATCATGGATATTTGTCACTAATACTTATTTTTTTATTTTTCATTTATTTCCTCTTTCTTTCAATTATTTTTTATTATTATTGTTATTTTATTTTTATTTTTTCTCTTTCTCCAAAATTTGATTTTTGCATCTATTTACATACTTTATTTGCAAGTCATATATCTAATCTATTTATTTATCATTTTGTTCTTAATATTTTCAACATGTTTTTAATTTCATGTGATTGTTTTTTTTAAACTTATATTTCTTGTTATAAAAAAATATGTCGACGACGAAATCTTGAAATATTTGGGAGTCCGATTTTCTAGTATTCTTGAGGTGAGGAATTGGTTCTTTGAAAGTCCAAGATCAACTCCAATATTTTGTTTTTTTAGAAAATTTAATCATATTTGTATATTATGTTTGTTCACTTATTTGCTATGAATAAATTATCAAGCATGCTCAACTTATCTTGTCATTGCATTTATTTGCTTTGCTTAACTTTGATTTTCTTAATTTTTCTTAGTGATTTCTATTTTTTTAAAAAACTCTATTCACATTTTTTGTAATATTATTTCTCAATATTTTTTAAATTTTCCTTTTTGTATTACAAAGATTTGTTTTCAAAGCAAAAGTATTTTATTTTCTAAGTTTTAAAACCTTTTCTTAAATGTGATTCTTCTTTTAAGGTCGTTTTTCTAAAATTCCTACTACGATGAAATCTAGAAATATTTGAGAGTCTGATTTTCTAGAATTCTTGAGGCGAGGGACCATTCTCTTTAGAAGTTCGAGATTTTGATCCGAAGAAAAAAATGAATTAAATTAAAATATATATATTTTTTAAAAAAACTTTCTTTTAGAAAAAGGTCATCATATGATGAATTTGAAAATTTTAAATTTTTTCTCATATTCTTGAGATGATTTTATTCCCAAAGTCTTGGAAATGATTTCAATATAGCTACATTGATGGATTCCTATCCACTTATTTTATGGGATCATGACTTCAAATATTGGAGTAATGAGGGGTAAAATAGGAAATTATTTTAAAAATCTCATTTTCCTAAATAATTTTTTTTTTCTTCTAAAATTTTTGCAATTCAAGATTAAATTTGGCTACTGCTTTAAACGGTTGTTGTGAGGTGCTAACACCTTCCCATACACAAACAACTCCCGAATCCAACTCTAGTTTTCGTGATACCATTTTTTCTTCTCAATTTTTAAAAAAGTTGTTTGTATTCTATTTTGTTGTCAATCACACCATAAAAAAGATTGGTGACGACTCTTTTTAAATCTTTCGTTTTAGAGGGCGTCGGTCGCTCCGCGTCGCAGGTACGTGGCGACAACTTGAGGACTCCACTGGAGACTCGAGGTTACACCTCGAGGGTTTGGCCATTTATTTTTCTTGATTTATTTTTATATTTACTTTGTTCCTTTATGAGTGCATTGTTTTTTTTCTTGTGTTGCTATTCTATTTTATTTTACACACCCACACAAGCCTCCTACCTGGGATTTTTCCTAATCGGATTAGAATCGAGGATGGAGTAGTGTTGACCTTCGAGAAACTTATGCTTCCGTGTAGGCACACGAAAAATTCTCACTCAATTTGGGTCACCTGATCATGTATGATTGTGAGACCGTTTTGGGGACCTATTTTTGTCCAGGATTTTAGACCCAACTTCACCTATTTGAAGGCCTTATTTTTTTTTATCTTTTTTGCTTTAATCGCTTTATTACTTTGTCTCACACACTATCACGAGCCATCTATCCAAACTATTTCTTTATAATATTAGAATTGAGGATGAAGTAGTGTCGACTTTCGAGAAGCATATGCTTCCGTGTAGGCACACAAAATATCCCCACTCAATTTGGTCATATGATCATTGATTATGTTGACCAATTTGCGGACCTTTGTTATTTAGGATTCTAGAGTCAACCTCATTTGTTAGAAGCTTTTATGTTTTTTTATTCGATATTTTTGCTCACATATCATCACAAAGGTCACTACCCGGTATTTCCTAATAGGATTAGAATTGAGAATGGAGTAGTGTCACCTTCAAGGAGCATATGCTTTCGTGTAGACACATGAAAAATTCTCGCTCAAAACTTGGTTATTTTGCCATATGTATGACTTTATGACCAATTTGAGGGCCCTTTAGAGTTAACTTCACTTGTCTTGAGCTTTTATTGTCTTGTGTGTTTAGTTTGCTCTATTTTTGTAATCTCCTTATGTTTATTCTATTTGACCTTTATCTCATTTGTTTCTTTCTTGCATACATATATCCTCTCATTGCCATTTGCATGAACTAATTAAGTTTAGAGTCACACTTCATTAATTATCATGTCAAATCCTAGATTGATAAGCATTCATTTGCTTGTTGTGGCATCGTCAGACTACATAGTCATTAGTCATTGTGGTCATTTTCTTTTTAAATCATCATTGAATATCAATATCGATTTTTTTTTTTTTGCATGATCATTAAAATAAACATTAGGTTGTGAAAACTCACATGCATACACTTCATACTAGTAATAAAAAATTTGGAACTAATTCAATCATTCTCTTTCTTTAAAAAAGATTAAAAATGTTAAAGTGTTACAAAATAGCTTGAATATATCTTCACTCAACCATCATTATTGGATTAGAAGGGAAGTAAGGATCATGAAAGATCAGATAATGATCACCCAACCAAGCGTGGAAGAGTTAAAAGAGCAAATGACAAATATTGCAAAAAAAAAAAGTGACAGGGGCATATAATACCTCTCTTTATCCTCTAGGGTCTACACTTCGGAACTATCAAATCAAGAATCGGCAAGAATGACATCGTACCCTACGTTTCTAAGAAAGATCTTGATCAAGCCCTTCAACAAAAGAGGCAGGAGAGCGTTTTAATGTCCACTCCACACATTGAGAACTGCAGTAGAAGTTCTGAAGATTTAGGCGGTATAAGAAGGTTGGGTCCTCTAGAAGAAACACTACAGGTAGACGAAGACATCAATGTCTATGAGATGTTGACACAAAGCACCGGTGTTTGATCCTAGACATGCCTATTCTTTCCAAGTTCAAGCTGCTAGACTTTGAGCTATGTAATTGGGATGTGAAATAAATTGTCAATTTGTCGAAGAAATGCAAGAATAATACCCATCGGTTCTGTCTAAGGTGGTGTGGATGCCTTTGTAACTGGGGCACTTTAATCTTTCGTTTAAAAGAGAGTCATAACTTTTTTTAAAAAAACGATAGCCTCTTAAATATTGCATGATTGACCCTCTATACTTAGAAAATTTTTTGGCTTCTTTTATGTTGTGCTCGTTTATTCAATTTTTTCTAAAGAGCTCAATCTAGCTTATGCCGCCAACATTGGTCTTTTGTGCCTAATCTAAAAAGAATCTAGCAAGTCTCTATGTTTCACGCTTTACAATCACGATCTCAAGAGAACTTGCTCCTTTAGCTTTAGATTAAGAACTTTTAAACTTCGATTTCTTAAAATAAAAAAAAAAAAAGGAAAAGAAAAGAAAAGAAAAAGTTTGAGAGTTTTACTACACGATTTTCACTCATTAAGGGTCAGTTGTTTGGGACAAGGTGACCCTACAAAAATCCATCGTAAGAAAGTGCACCTCAAGAACACTCCTCTTCTCCTAATGACTCACTCCTCTCTCTTTAACAAAAAAAAAAGAGAGAAAAAAATGTTGAATAAAAGAAGGGATGAGTGATTACCGACTGCCTGGACCTCTAGGTGAGCTTCATACAAAGATGTCTCCACTCTGAGAATTAAGGGGAATACAACAAGAGGGTTGAGCCTAAAGAAAAGAAAGTTAGGAGAATAAGTGTCGACGTCTTGCCTAATAGGTCATAAGCCTAGAAGCTAGAGTGAACTTTATCACCAATGTTGTCATTCCAAGAAGAAGGGCTATGACCTGAAGGATTCTTTGAGTGCATAAAAACAATATAAAAAAACAAAAGTACTTACTTGAAGAGTTAAGAAGTAAGGGGATTAAAAGTTCTTATAAAGAAGTTTAAAGCATGCACAGTGAGTTCAATGACTGAGTAAATAGTTAGACAAGTTGTGAAGTTTGAGTACAAACCAAACATTTTTTTATATTAAGTGCAAAAGAATGAGAACACGGGTAATAAAAAATGATTGAGCTCCAATAAAAAATTGAGTGCCCGATAAACTAATATATTAGTAGCCACTATTCTGTAAAGAGTATAATGTTGTTATAGTTGCATATTCCTTTTGGCGAAATTTTGTAACTGAGAGCGAATATGGGGATTAAACAAGAAGGACATTAGGATTGGAAATGACATTAATTTGTGGATTAATTTCAAAGTTCATCTTTGATCTTAAGTGAAGCATGTGATATGTTGTCCAAATACCTGAAATTAATAAAACCTAAGGAAAGAAACCATGTCATGTTAGGAACTTCTGGAAGAAGTTAAATTGACATTTTGTCTACAAAACCTGCTTATTTGAGCCTCAAAACTCCACTTCATTGAGTTCAAATTTGGATACAATGATTCAAAGTATTGTTTCTTGTATACTTAAATTGAGTTGGTGCGAAGGGGAGCAACTAAGCAAGTATCATGAGATTTTCGCGACAAAATCGCGGGTCGTATAAAGACTAGTATATGGCTAGTGTATGTCAATTTACACATCGATCGAGGCGCTTCCTTTTTTTCCTTAAATGGCATGAAAGTGATTTCTCCATTTAATGCTGAAGAGTCATCCTTCGGAATATGAATCACCCTTCTAAATATGATTGTGTGGAGTAAAAGACAATTATATTAAAGGAAATTGACCCAAGCTTAGGCAAGAAAGTTTGAGAACGTGAGCCTTTAGTCTTTGAAGAGGGTCCCCCATTTCAAAATGATCATCATGAAAAATTATGAAGGCGTTATCGGGTGAAGCAATCAAGAGGACGAATCATCCAACTTGAAAAATGCAAATCTTTCTAATATAAAACATAATGCAACCGACTTGCTTCATCCATCATTTTACCATCGGTTCTACAATTTCTAGGTGGTGTGAAATAACAACTCTCAATCATGTCTTAAGTTCCGAGGCGAGAACACAAATTAAACATGATTCAATCCCATGATACATTTAGGAGAAGTATAAACGAGTTATTTTGTATGCTTTAACTTTTTCTTTTTTCGAAAGAAATATGAAAAAAAAAAAGTTAGCAAGAAATGAACATATCAATCAATCATATACATGCATGCATGCCTTCATGTGTTATTTTCGTATGTATGCTTGATTTTCTATGATGGTGTTTGCATCCATCGTGTTTCATTTTTTCTGTCATGTGGCACTTGTTTATCCATGGCCCTTGACACCTTTGCCGCAGTGGTGCTTGTTTATCCTCGACCCTCGGTGTGTTTTATCTTGTCATGTGGCGCTTGTTTATCCTCGCCCTTGGCCCTTTTTTTTCTGTATTGGTGCTTGTTTATCCCTGACCCTCAGCGTGTTTTATTTTGTTATGTGGCGCTTGTTTATCCCTGACCCTTAACACCTTTTTTTTGCTACAAAGGGCGCTTGTTTTTCTCCTCACCTCGGCATGTCTCTTTTACTTTGTCATGTGGCACTTGTTTATCTCTAGCCCTTGACAGCTTTTTGCTGCAGTGGCACTTGTTTATCCCTAGCGCTCAGCGTGTCTATTTTACTTGTCATGTGGCGCTTGTTTATCCCTGGCCCTTGACACCTTTTTTTTTTGCAGTGGCGCTTGTTTATCCCTGACCCTCAGCGTGTCTCTTTTACTTTATCATGTGGCGTTTGTTTATCTCTGACCCTTGCCATATATTTTTTGTAGTGGTACTTGTTTATCCCTAGCCTTTAGCGTGTTTTATCTTGTCATGTGAAGCTTGTTTATCTCTGACCTTTGACACTTTTTTTGCTGCAATGACGCTTGTTTATCCTTGACCCTTAGCGTAGTTTACTTTGCCATGTGACGCTTGTTTATCCCTAACCCTTGACACCCTTTTTGCTACAGTGGCGCTTGTTTATCCTTAGCCCTCAGAGTGTTATATCTTGTCATGTATCATTTGTTTTTCTCTGGCCTTCGAAATGTTTGTTGCGATGGCGCTTATTTATCCCCTCGCCCCAACGCTTACCTCATATATTTTACATAATGTCGGTTGCATTCTTGACTTTAGAAGCTTTCCCTTTACACTTTCATAACATGATCATGTATGCACCTAAACTTCTACCAGACAAAATTGTTTCTATACCTTCGTCCACCTTCTACTTCTACAAGGATGTACGACGAAGGGGGTATCTTGTAGGCACCTATTTTTGTCTGGCTCATTTTTTAATTAAATTGTGAGATTACCAATATCTATGTTTTTTTTCTGGTATTTAAATTAGCTCACTTTGATTATTTATTTGTTATTTGTTAATTTTTTCTATGTTTTTTAGAAGTTGGATAAATCTTGGTTTTGGAGAAAAGACAAATTTTTATTAATTGAGTAAGTTTTGGTTGTTTATTTTGTTTGACCAAATTGTTGTTGGTCTTTTAAGTGTAAGTTCTCTTTTGGCATTGGATTTTCAAATTGCAACAATTTTGGTTTTGGTTTTATACACAAAAGAAAAATTGCTTTTAGTCTTTATATCATCTCTTTCTCTTCTTCAAAAAGAACACAACACACAAAAAACCTACTTCCATCTACACTCCCATACATCATTTTCCACCATTCTCAAAACTACAAAACTCCATAGCCATTACCTTCATAACCAAAAAATATGGAGAGATTTGTAGGGGGAAACCCCAAAAATCTCATAACACAAAATAACCCTAGCTTAGTTGGAGGTTGCATTTGGTAGGATTTTGTTCCAAGGATTTTGTTCAAAGGTTGCATTTTGTTGTTTATTAATTTTTTTTCTTACTTTTATTATAATGTGAATCTTTGCCCCCTTTTTTTGTTTGCATTAATGTCCAAGATCCTTTCTTATGTTGATTTTACTAACTTTATTTTATGGTTTACTTCCCCTACTTATCTATCATTTTCTTTTCTCCATATTTCTTATTCTTGGCTCTTGAGTTCATTGTACTAAAAGAGAGAGAGAGAAAAAGAACAAGAGAAAAAAGAAGCAAAGTGTTGTGATATTTAAAAAAGTGGTTATGTAACATACCTTAGATTAGTTGAGTATGAGTGAATAGAGTTTTGTTTTCTAAAAAAACAAAAGTGTTGTTGCCTTAGAGAGCTTTTGTTTCTCATTTGAGGGAAAAAAACCAACAAGTTGAAAAACACAAAAAAATTGAAAAGGTAATCATATGAATAATGTGAAAGAGTGAAAAGGTAATTGAAAAATAAGAAAAAAATGAAAAAAGTAAATGGCTAATAAAAACAATTTAAAAAAAAAGTTTAGTTTAGTTTTTTTTTTTTACATCTACCCATGAGTGCTCTTTTCAAAATTTGTGTATGGTCAAATCATGGATATTTGTCACTAATACTTATTTTTTTATTTTTCATTTATTTCCTCTTTCTTTCAATTATTTTTTTTTATTATTGTTATTTTATTTTTATTTTTTCTCTTTCTCCAAAATTTGATTTTTTCATCTATTTACATATTTTATTTGCAAGTCATATATCTTATTTATTTATTTATCATTTTGCTCTTAGTATTTTCATCATGTTGTTAATTTCATGTGATTGATTTTTTTTTTAAACTTATATTTCTTGTTATAAAAAAATATGCCGACGACGGAATCTAGAAATATTTAGGAGTCCGATTTTCTAGTTTTTTTGAGGTGAGGAATTGATTCTTTGAAAGTCAAAAATCAACTCCAATATGTTGTTTTTTTAGAAAATTTAATCATATTTGTATATTATGTTTGTTCACTTATTTTCTATGAATAAATTATCATGCATGCTCAACTTATCTTTTCATTGCATTTATTTGCTTTGCTTAAACTTTGATTTTCTTGATTTTTCTCAGTGATTTCTATTTTTTTTACAAACTCTATTCTCATTTTTTGTAATATTATTTCTCAATTTCTTTAAATTGCCCTTTTTGTTCTACAAAGGTTTGTTTTCAAAGCCAAAGTATTTTATTTTCTAAATTTTAAAACTTTTTCTTAAAATGTGATTTTTCTTTTAAGGTTGTTTTTCCTAAAAATTCCTACGACGGAATCTAGAAATATTTGGGAGTCCGATTTTCTAGAATTCTTGAGGTGAGAGATCATTATCTTTGAAAGTTGGAGATTTTGATCCCAAGAAAAAAAATGAATTAAATTAAAATATATTTTTTTTAAAAAAACTTTCTTTTAGAAAAAGGCCATCCTATGATGAATTTGAGAAATTTTAAATTTTTTCTCATATTCTTGAGGTGATATTATTCCCAAAGTCTTGGAAATGTTTTCAATATAGCAACATTGATGGATTCCTATCCACTTATTTTTTGGGATAATGACTTCAAATATTGGAGTAATGAGGGGTAAAATAGGAAGTTATTTTAAAAATCTCATTTTCCTCAATAAGTTTTTTTTTCTTTTTTCTAAAATTTTTGCAATTCAAGATTAAATTTGGCTACCGTTTTAAACCGGTGTTGTGGGGTGCTAACACCTTTCCCATACACAAACAACTCTCGAATCCAACTCTGATTTTCGCGTACCATTTTTTTTCTTCTCATTTTTTTAAAAAGTTGTTTGTATTCTATTTTGGTGCCCAATCACACCATAAAAAAGATTGGTGGCGACTACTTTTAAATCTTTCCTTTTTGAGGGCGTCGACCGCTCCACGTCACAGGTACGTGGTGACACCGATTATCACTAAGCTACGTTTATTTTGACAAATATATAATTTAAAGAGTTAAAACATCAATAATGTTCTCCTCATGAGTTAAAGGTTATTTTAAATCATAATAGTTTATTTTTTATTGGAAAAAAATCTATCTCTAGAGGTTAGGAGACAAGTTTTCCTTTTTTGAGTCTCCACAATTTTTTTTTACATAAATTTAGGGAATCAGAATCAAGCTTTAACAAAATTGGAATAAAAACAAAAAAGAACAAGAAAATTTTCTAACCCAATGATCACATGCACAAAAATGAACCAAACTATTGAACATAATTGCAAAAAGAAACAGGCTTTCCCTCCATGCTCTTCCATTATTAACCCCAAATAGGCCCAAAAAGCTGCACCATATCATCAAAAAGTAACTTAGAAAAAGGAAAATTCACAGCTCCCATTTACTTTAATACATTCTTTAGCCCACCAAATGTTTGTAAAAATGATAGCTTGATATGATGTGAGTAAAAAAAGCAAAACCAAAGTAAAGACATAAACAAAAAAGAAGAAAAAAAGACTTGCCTTGCAAGAAGAAATGATACAAGGGGCTGCGCATGATTTGTGAGGGAGAGGGAAATAATAATAATAATAATAATCAATTTGCAATTACCATATTTTGTTGCACTCTTTTAATCTTTACACTAATCATAATCACCACCCATGTGGCCCTCGTGGATGATAAAGGAGAATGAGTTTGTGCTTTGATTTGGTGATGCAATATGCTCAACTAAAGTTAGGGTTTCTTTTTTTCTGGCATTAGTTGAAGGGAAGTTTCAAGCTTTGATTCTAAGTGGAACTTAGTAGTGCTTGTAGTTTTTGTATTGTGAAGTTTGAACTTTAATTGGAATTCTAATTACTTTTTGTATTTTTGTTGGTTGAATTGTCGGTGAAGAGGTTAGAGGGATTTGAAACTCTAACATTTTAGTCGATAATATAATATACCTTCAACTCAAGGCCCAAGTTGTTAGAGGTTTGAATCTCTCAAGCTGTACATGTTGTTGAACTCAAATAAGAAAGAGACTATGATGTTTAACTAGATGAAATATACACAAGTTAGTTGCCATTCACTACAAAAAAAAAAAAAAGTTGGCATATAATTCTACTATTTTTTTTTATCGAAGATTAGATTTTTTTTTAAATATATACATTTATTGAAGGTATTTAAAAACCTTTGATTAATATCTCCTTTTTATCAAAGTTCTTAGAAACCTTCGAAAAAAAATATTATATTTATCAAAGGACATTAACATTTGTAAAAATTATATTATCCTTTATTAATGGTATTTAAAAAAACCTTTGATAAACATCTACGTTTTATCAAAAGTTATTAAAAGCCTTCATAAAATATATTATATTGATCAAAGGACAATAAAAACCTTTGAAAATTATATTATCCTTTATTGAAGGTATTTAAAAAACATTGATAAACATTTACTTTAATCGAAGGTACTTAAAAACCTTCGAAAAAGATATATTATATTTATAAAAGGACATTAAACGTTTGAAAATTATATTAACTTTATTGAAAGTATTTAAACAAAATCTTTATTAACTTTATTTAAAGTATTTAAACAAAATCTTTGATAAATATATACCTTTTAACGAAGGTTTAAGAACCTTCGAAAAAGCTATAAACTCCATGCATCCGATATCGTTTTGAGTCATCTCTTCTTCTTCATCGTGATTGTTGGGTTTTGTGTGGAGACAAAATAAAAGGCCAATGGGCCAAGACCCATTTGGATATTAGGTTTTGTAAACACACATATATATATATGATGTTTTATGTGTAGCCACCAACACAGAGAGGGAAGAAAACTGTGTGTGCCAAATAACATTTGTGAGAGAAAAAAGTGTTTTTTCTCTTTGTGGGGTTGAAGGTTTTTCTTTATTGTTTATCCCAAGCTATCGGGTTATGATACTTGGAAGTCAATAGTCTTTATTGGGCTATTAAGGGCTAGTTTGTGGCGTTGAATTGTGAAACTCTCTTGTAATCTCCCAAATTTAGTAGAACCTGTAGTTGCAGAAGACTGGACGTAGTCCAAAAGTTTGGGGCGAACCAGTATAAACTCCGGTGTCGTTCTCTTTTCCTTATCTTTTAATTTTATTATTTGTGACTTTGATCTGGTTGGCTTATCTTGTGGAAGGGGAGATTTAATATAGTAGTAATTAATAATGTGGTTATTATTATTATCATTATTTTTTTTCTCCCAAAAAGTGGTATCAAAACTTTTGGTTCAAGAATCATGGGATATGTGGAGCCAACAAATTTTGATGGAGTCATGAAGTTTAATGGAAAAAATTTTGGGTATTGGAAGATGATGGTCAAAGATTATTTGACTGTTAAAAAGCTGGGTAAGGCTTTGAAAAAGAGACTGGACGAAATGAAAGATGAAGATTGAGAGACTCTTGATGAAGAAGCAGTTGCTGCAATCAGAATGTGTTTGTCAATGGATGTGGCTAGTCAGGTAGCCAGTGAGACAATTGCAATTGAGTTAATGAGAGCGCTTACAAACAGGTATGAAAAACCTTGCACAAATAATAAGATCTATCTACTTAGGAAGTTTTTCAATATGCGTATTGCTGAGAATGCTTCAGTAAATTCCTATATTAATGAGGTAACCACTTTGATAAATCAGTTGAAGTCAGTTAAAATAGAGTTTACTGATGAAGTGAATGCTATTCTGTTATTAACTTCTTTTCCTGATAGTTGGGAAACGATTAAGATAGCAGTGTCTAATTCAGTAGGTGAAAATACTATGAAATTTTCAGGTGTTTGTGATTTAGCCTTAGCTGAGGAGATTCGTAGAAAGGATAGCAATAAGAAGTCTACTGTAGGATCAACTTTGGTTATAACTAAGGGTAAAGATAAGATTAATAATGAAAATATGACGAGTATGAGTAAGAAAAAGTGGGACAATAGGAATAAAGAGATAGAGTGTTTTTACAATCACAAGAAGGGTCACACTAAAAGTTGGTGTAGAAAGTGGAAAAAGGATCTAGAAGAGAGAGAAGAGCAAGAGGCAAATGTAGTGCAAGATGCAAATGCAGTGCAAGTTGCTTTAGTCTGTGTTGGGAGTGACACAGAAAGCTGTAGTAATTCATCTGAGTGAATTTTAGACAGCGCAGCTACTGTCAATATAGCTTCAGATAGGAGTTTGTTCACATCCTTTATCGGAGGTAATCATGGCCTAGTGAGGATGGGAAATGGTAGAACATCCAAGACTAATGGGATTGGAGAGATTAATCTGAAGACTGAATGTGAAAATAATTTGGTACTGCGAGATGTCAGGTTTGTGCCCAGTGTCAAGTTGAATCTTATCTCCACTGGTAAATTAACAGATGATGGCTACATGTGTGAATTTGGCAGAAGCCAATGTAAACTCAAGTTAGGATCCCATGTAGTGGCAGTTGGCCACAAGAAATCTACACTATATAGATGTCAGTTAAATGTTGCCCAGATAAGTTTGAAGAAACAGTGGATGCAAGTTAAAGCTGCAGATGGTTATAATAGAGGTACAGTTTAGCCAACAACAATGATAGTCAAGTTTGATCACGATCAGATCCTTCATTCAGGAACAATTAGGAAGTCCAAGAGAGAAAGTTGATGGCTATCATGAACCCCCAATTGTCGAATGCATAGCTTGAATTGAAGAAGTCGCCTAGGCGAGTGGAGGCATCAAAGTGGAAGGCCAAAACAATTGCTAAGGTCAAAGGTAAAATCTCTAAATTGGCAGCAAGCTTGAATAGAGGATTCAAGCTCTTCTCAGAGTGTATCTTCTTCAAGAACAATGGTTCAGGGTTGAAGAAGGTGTTAGTTAGTACCACTTAGCTCAAGTGGGAGTACGTGTCTGTCTTTTTTGTCTGGGAGATAGATCCACGTAACAAGCCCATACCTCGGGGCAAGCACAGATGCACTACAGTTATGTTCTGATGGTTGCCCGTTTTTATGAGTTTGTTGTGTTTTCAGGTTTTTTTTTTAGCCTTGGAGTTTGCCAAGAAGATCAGAAATAACAGTCGTAGTGGGAGTTGTGCCTTGGAGTTTACCAAGGTGATCAAAGTTTTGTTGCAGTGTGAGGCAATATTGAAGTTTTGTCTCCAAGTGGGAGATTGTTGGGTTTTGTGTGGAGACAAAATAAAAGGCCAATGGGCCAAGGCCCATTTGGATATTAGGTTTTGTAAACACACATATATATGATGTTTTATGTGTAGCCACCAACACAGAGAGGGAAGAAAACTGTGTGTGACCAAATAACATTGTAAGAGAAAAAAATATTTTTCTCTTAGTGGGGTTGAAGGTTTTTCTTTATTATTTATCCCAAGCTATCGGGTTGTGATACTTGGAAGTCAATAGTCTTTATTGGGCTATTGAGTGTTAGTTTATGGCGTTGAATTGTGAAACTCTCTAGTAATCTCCCAAATTTAGTAGAACCTGCAGTTGCAGAAGACTGGACGTAGTCCAAAGTTTTGGGCGAACCAGTATAAACTCCAGTGTGTCGTTCTCTTTTTCTTATCTTTTAATTTTATTATTTGTGACTTTGATCTGTTTGGCTTATTTTGTGGAAGGGGAGATTTAATATAGTAGTAATTAAAATTGTGGTTATTATTATTATCATTATTTTTCTCCCAACAGTGATTTGGTGGTCAATCAAGTTGTAAAGTTAATCTTCTAAAGGAAAGTGGTCGCCTTTTGTTGTTCGTCGTCCATTGATAGTCGATTTGTTCGCCTAACGTTTTTTCCCTAAGTTCATATTTTTAGCTCTCTCTCCATTCAAGCTTATCGTTGTTCATGCCAAACCTCTCACTACCTCTGCCATTGGTCTCACCAAACCTTGTAATTGATTTCATCTTCTACTTGATTTCTGGTTGATTGATGATAATGTAATAAGTTTAGCTTTTTGTTTTGGCACATCCATTTGTACTTGAGCAAAATCTCTTTCAAGGCAAAAAAAAATAAATAAAATTAAGGGGCTCAACAGGAAATATGCCTCCCCAACCAATAAAAAGAAAATGAATGGGATATGCCTCCATATTAAACAAAAGCAAGCAAAGGGGGTATGCCTACATATTAAATAAAAAGCAAAGAAGATATCCATCCCTATTGAACAAAAAGAAACACATAGAAGATAAAGCAAGAAGATAAAAACTAAAAGCTTCCTGAGCAAAGTCAAGCCCAGTAGAGTCTAGGTAAGATTGGTCGAACCAAGGTGAGCCACTCCCAAGCCGAACAAGGCAAAGATGTATCAATTATGCAAACCAGGTATTCCAAAAATTAAACATACTTAACTTCATTAATTGTCTAATGATATTACAAAATACATAAAGTTCTTCATTGGATTACTTAAAGTAGACATAAGAAAAGTGGAAAAGGACATAAAACATAAAGGGAACAAACCATTCATCATCTTGAATTTGATCTGTCTCCATGTTCTGACCGTTAGTGCTTGAGGGCCGAACATTAGAACTTCTTGAAAATGTATTTGGATTATCTCAAACAAATGTAAAGCGACTTTTCAGGAATTCATAGCTATGACGTCTAAGATACTATGTAAATGCTTCCTCTGGCGACCAGGCTACTGTATTCTCCATTATCTCATTCTGTATGTCATAATACTCTTGAGTTTGCTTGGATGCCTTCGTCAAGTATTCAACACCACTTAGAATTCCTTTGGCAGTAGCTAATCTACCTGCAGCTAAAAAATATTGACCTCAGAACTAGATCTAATAGTTGCAAACTCAGCTCGAAGCCCACCCAAGCGATGATTCGCATGATTCATACTAAGTTGAGCTTATGTTAGTTATGTTGGGGTGTTTGCCCTAATCTGATGAAGTTTGTAATATAGTTGTTTTTAATGAATAAAAGTTATTGTTTTGTCAAAACTTTGTATCTCGCATTTTTATAAAACTTAATCCAATAAACTAAACTCCAGAGTCATATTAATGTACTTGAACGGTGTGTAGATGATACACGGGTAGGATCGCGTTTGAGTTAGTGACCCGAAGGGTCTACAGTATATGGATAGGGTTGGGAAACCTCATCCTGGTTACACTGTGAATGCGGCCCGCTTTGTATTAGATACAAACGAGATGATCTAGCTCGTTCATGTGATTGACATGCTAGTGGGGGCATCATGTGCAATGAGATTGTACAAGACCAGACCGTGAATCATTAGACCTATTGATTTAACACCGTTAACAGTAGGACTAATGACTTCGTAGATGTCCATTAGTGACTCGTAATGAATCCTGAGCATGTCACGAACTCCTATCTGCGAGGGTCCGTCCTTTGACTAGTACGGGTAAGGGTGGTCTGGATACACCCAATATGCATATTTTCTTGGGGACATAACCTCGTGGGGAGTTGGGAACTTGACTACACAAGAAGGAATTCACTCGTTGTCGACCTAGGGAATCTAAAGAGGTTGTTCCCTTAAGGGTTGTCTCTAGGGCTTGAACAACGGGCGCCCACCCTCTCACTTGCCCGAGAGGAACATTGTTTATGGTTGGACCATATAACAAATTTGTTCATTAGAGGAGTAGTTGGACTTAAGGAACAAGAAGTAGACACAGGGGTAAAACGGTAATTTGACCCAACAATGGCTACGAACGACTTGTGAAGTGACGACTCGCGAGTATTGGTTATATCGATGGACACAACTTGTCCTACAGTGGTGGGAGTTCAGCTACGAGCTTTAGTGGAGTGTTACCGTAGCTAATGAATAGTGATTAACTGGATCAAAGAGTTTGATCGGTTAATCTCATATCATTGGAGCTCATCAGGTGTAGGTCCATTAGGTCCCTCGGTTAGCTCAGTTGGACATATTGAGGGCTTATAGTTTGGAGTGGATTTGAAGACTTCAAATTCATTAATTGGGTAGTTATATCAATTATATGTGATATAGTTGACATAATATATAGTTTGATGTGAATTAGATTCATAATAAACTATAGTATATCCTAATTGATTAATTAGTGTTAAATTAGAGAAATTGAATTGAGAGAAATTAAATTGAATTTGATTCAATTAATTATTCCACAATTATGCAAATAGGATTTGTATAATAAGGTATGACATACCTTACATTCTGTGATATGCAAATATGATTTGCATATCATATGGTTGTGGTAAAATGGTGAATTGGTGGAGATTTTAACTCCACCACTCACCATTATAAATAGGTGCTTTGTGAAGCACTTGGTAAGATAAGGATTCTCATTTTTGGAATTCCACCAAAAGAGAAAGAAAGCTCTCTCTCTAATCTCTCTCAATTCTCTATACTTTCTCTCCACCCCAAATTCCAAAAGGAGTTCCACAACTCTCTCTACCTTCCGAGAACAAACGAGAAGATCTTTTGGAGGTGTCGTTGTTCGTAAGGATCGTTGGATCGTGAGAGATCGAGAAGGAATTGCTAGAAGTTGTCTACATGAGGTTAGTAAAACATTTACTTACTGTTTTCTTTCTCAAATCAGCATGCTTAACGTAGTTTTTATGTGATAAATTCTGTTTTTTAAGAAATTACACACAACGAATCAACGACGTTTCACGACGTCTTCCGCTACGGAAAATCGATTTCCTTCAAGTTGAGCTCGAGGGACAGTGTTTTGCTGGAGATGAGTGATGTAATTAGCCATACTAAGAGAAGAAACAAACTTTTCTAAAAGCCTAAAAGGAAAAATGAAATAAGCCAAGAAAGATATAATTTTTGGTTTCATCTCATCGCCTTGAATAGTCAACCCACAACATTATTACCTTATGAATATGATAGAGGGTTTGAGTAATACCCTCTAAAGGATCAAAAGGACTACACTCGAGGTTGCCTCAAATGCCCTGCTATAAGCAAAGACTCTAGCTCAACATGTCGTTCGATTTCATTGGTTGACTTAGAAATCTTAATGGACAATAAAGGCATGGATTCGGGTAGTTGGGCTCGAGGATTCGCAACCCTACCTCGACCTGAGGATGGTTAATTTTGGGACCGTGGTGTTTGACGACCTCCTCAAGGTGCACTTGGAGGTCTAATGGGAATCACCCTATCCTAAGTCAGGTTAGTCAGTTCAGGTTCAACATCAACAACTCTAGAGGACTCGCTAACAAGTTTGACTCTTCTTTTTCCGACAACCATTCATAAGAATGTAGAAGGAAAGAATTTAAAAATATATATAAATCGAAGTCGAGCCAACCTGAATGTGTTTGGACATCAAAAGCTAAGCATTGTGACCCCCTTGCCTAAAATAGAAATAGGAGATGCAAGACCAAGAGAGATAAGATTGTCTTGAGTGGCGAAAGTCACGCCAAAGCAAAGTTTGAGATCTAACTCCCGACAACCTTAGCAAGCCTATCAGCAGCTTTTCTACGTTTGAAGTTGAGATGAAGAAATGAACAAATATGAGAAGATTAAACAAGTGCGTAAGTTAAGAGTGGTCTTAAATGAGGAAAAGGAAAAAAGAATACTAACCATATTCTTTAAAACTAGGTGAAATCGCATAAGAGTGCCCAGTAGAATTAAGAACCAACCAATTCCAACCCAAAAAAATCAAAATGTTATTTTATTATTATTTTTTTACTTTTTGACTAAAGAAGAACCAAATAAGTGTCTGATCTTTAGCCATAATGTAGTAAAAATAATCACCACATGATGGATTATGAGTTATTTGATGAAGAGATAAAAAAGTATAGATGTTTGTAAGTGATCCATCCTCGTATTCTCTCCAAAGGGAATAACAGCCAATGGGATGACTTCATCCATTTAGAAGAACTTGTGAGCAGGTTGAACTAAAGTGAACAAATTTGAAGAAATAGAGAATGGAGTGTTGGGATATGTGCTCTAAACTTGTGTAATTTTAGTCAAATGAATAAAGAGTTATTTGATTTGATGAAATTATATTCTCGCTTTATAAATCCAATACACTAAGCTCCAAGGTTATCATATATCTTGAATATTAGTGTAGTAGACACTATTTGGATTATGTTCAAGAGTATAACCTAAATGGTCTATGGTATAAGAATAATGTTGGAAACCTTATTCTGGTAACACCATGGATGCAACCCACTTTGTAGTTAGTACAAATGAGGTAATCCAACTCATTCATGTGGATGACATATGAGTGGGGGCATCCTGTATGAAGAGTTCATACAAGACCGGACTGCAAATTATTAGTCTAACCAGTATAACGACATTAACAGGATAAGACTGATAATTTATAGATGGCCATTAGTGACTCGACTTGAATCCTGAACAAGTTAAGAACTCCTGCTTATAGGGGGTTGTCCTTAGACTAGTATAGGTGAGAGTGGCCTGTAGCCGACTCAATAAGCCTACTTTCTCAGGGACAGAACCTCGTAGGTAGCTGGGGACTTAACTCTGCAAGATGAAATTCACTCATTCCTAGACTAAGGAATTAGATAAGTTGTTCCCTAAAGAACTGAGTCCAGGTTTTGAAAAACGGGGCCCCACCCTCTAAACTAGCTTAAGAGAGATTGAGTTTATGGTACGACAATAGACTTGTTGTTCATTAGACGATCAGTGGTACTTAAGGAACAAAAAGGTAATCACAGGGGTAAAACGGTAATTTGACGCAACTGTGATTACGAACAACCTGTGAATGGTCGACTCATGGGTAATAATTATATCGATGAACACAATATAATCTACAGTGAGGAGAGTGCAACTACAAGTCTATAGTGGAGTGGCTTGTAGTTAATGAATATTGATTAATTGGATCAAAGAGTTTGATCAGTTAATCTCACATCATTAGAGGTCATGAACTGTAGATCCATTAGGTCCCTCCGTTGGCTGAACATGGTAATATTGAGGGTATAAAGTTATGAGTGAAATTGAAGTGTTCAATTTGATATATGAGGTGTTATATCAATTATTTGTGATATAATTGATATAATATATAGTTTTAATGTGAATTAGATTCACATATTAACTATATACTAATGAGAGAATGAATGAGGGATAAAATGGTAATTTTAATCATATTTCCTATAAATAGTCGCATGGGATGCAACTTTGTGATTAAGTGATTTTGACATACCATTTGTGCAAGACTGCTCTCTAAAAGATCAACATCTCATTCCAAAAGGATCTCACCTTCCTCCCTCACCTAGAGAACAACAGAGAAAATCTAGTGGTGGATCTTCACACGTGTCGGGTTCGGGTCGCTGAGATCGTGATTGTTGGAGAAGGAGTACATTAAGAAAGTGTTCTTCAAAGGTATGTTTATTTGTTGTTCAAACTAAATTGTATGCTTAATCGTAGTTAATTTGTTCTTGATGTTAATCCATGTAATGAGATCACGAACACGCGATCTACAATTGCTTCCGCGGCGGGATTTGATCCCTTCAATTGGTATTAGAGTGCCAATTGTGTTCTTGATTTTGTTTTGGATTTATCAAGAACAAAGGTGGGATTTACTGATTTCATGTGATGAATGATCAGTTTGCAAATTAGATGTTTTCGTTTTTAGCACAATAGATTTACATCATTTTTCATTCAATTGTTCAATGCAAAGGACCTATTGTTTTGGGCATTTTATATGTAAATCGAGTCTGTAAGTCCATGTCGATTGAGGCAAAGTGATTGCTGAGAAAAACGGAGCAAAAACGAGCAAAAACAGCAAAAGGTGTTTGTTGTTCTGCATATAGCGTTGCAACGGCAGCACGAGCGTCGCAACACCGAAGGAGAGATGTGTGCGGCTGGAACGAACCAGCGTTACAACGTTATCCTTAGCGTTGCAACACCGCTGGAGTAACCGCGCCTCACCAACGGACGAAAACGTTTTTTTATTATATATTAAATATAAAAACATTTTATATTTAATTTTATTTAATATTATTAATTTTAATTAATATAATTAGATTATATTAATTAAAATTAATTTAGGGTGCCAAAAATGGTCTAATTTTTCTATTTAATTTATGTAATTATTGTATAATTATTGCCATGCATGATGTATGCTTTTATTTTAGATATCTCACCTTAGGTTAAGCATTTCAATGCATCATTTATAGTATAAAGTTTTATATTATATATTTTTCATGAATAATTAATATAAGGTGTTATATTAATTTTTGGGCAGCATTGACATGCATATTATTCATGAGATGAATGTGTTATGTATGTTTTATTATTCATGTGATGAATGATCAAGCACAATAACATAGAATTGCATGTCACCTAAGGTTAAATTCATTATTTTTAAAATATTTAGAAGATGAAATTAATAGACCATAGGTTATCTAGTTCTAATTAGATTAGAATTATGAACTATGTAATTTATAAACAATGATTAAAAAAGGAACTCTGTCTAAGGAAGGTTCTGTCTAGGCTGGGGTATTTAAGCTGACGAAAATGGAACACCCCTATCTAGGAACTAACCTAAGAGTGAATTTTAATCAGAGGGTTTATAAATTATAGTAGCGTCAGCGGGTTTATTTAAGGGGTTAATAAACTAGTAATCCTAGGTTTAGTATAAAGAGTTATATTAGCAAACTTAGGATAAGATCAATATAAGAGTTATATTGATTATCAGTATAAGAGTTATATTGATTATCAGTATAAGAGTTATATTGATAAGTTTAGGTAAATCATTAGTCGGGTTTAACCTAAGTTAATTTCCTATAGAGTTAAAGTATCTAGTGGGAGGAAAAGTGTATATGATACATATAATTCCACCTACATCTCTCCGGGGAAGTTCACACCGTGAGACTTATACTTGGTCTCGTGGCGCAAACGGGAGTGTCCCCCTTCCGATGGTGTTTGTATGAGTCAATAGCAAGGTGAATGGAGAGGGTACTTATAGTGAGTGGGAACAGGTTTAGTGAAAACAAAAACCTATGGTCTCTTCTATCGGTTCACACCGTGAGATCACTATGGTCAGCCTGCTAGTTTGGCCTCGACCAGACAATCCCTTCGGAGGGCTTGATTATAGGGGATCAAACACAGTGGACACCTGAATGGGATAAAGATTTCCTTAGTCTGTTTTTCAACCTAGTCCTCCCATCGATGATTTTGTTGGATGGGGACTCGGGTCTAAAAGAGAGGGTTACACTCACAAGGTACATAAGAAGTGTATGTCTCCTAACCAAATAATGGTAACTAAAGCCTATAGGAATAAGAGTTACTCGGCATTAGGTTTTGGTAAAGAATTTCTTGATCTAGAGGAGGAGTGTTTTTGATTACCCTTCGGTGTCTTACACTCTAAACCTTTGGAGTATCATTGCAAATTATTAATGACCTAGGAATCATTATAAAATTAGGTAAAACATGATTGGATTGGATAGTTTTTTAGCAAGAAACTTATAAAAGTTTTTTTTTGTAAATTTCAGCAAAATATCTAGCTCAATTATTTTCTTCTTCAAGAGTGCGGAAAAATTAACTGGAGAGAACATAATGACTTGGAAAAACAAACTTAACACTATCTTGGTATTGGGCGATCTTAAGTTTATGCTAATCGAGGACCGGTCCTCAAGTGCTAAGCTCGAATGCAACACGAAATGTTCGTGATGCATATGATCGATGGATCAAGGCTAATGATAAGGCGAAGGTCTATATGCTGGCAAGTATGTCTGACATACTAGCCAAGAAGCACGAGGGCATGATGACCGCTAAGGAAATCATGGATTCGTTGCAGGGCATGTTTGGACAACAGTCTACACAGGCCCGACACAATGCCCTCAAGTATATATTCAACTCAAGGATGTCGGAGGGTTCATCTGTTCGGGATCATGTCCTGGAGATGATGGTGCACTTCAACATCACGGAGTCGAATGGTGTTTCATCCATGAATCGAGCTAAGTCAGCTTCATTTTGGAAACTCTTTCAGATAATTTCTTACAGTTTAGAAGTAATATTGTTATGAACAAGCTTACTTTTAATCTTACCTCCCTTCTGAATGAACTCCAGACCTTTCAGTCTTTGATGAAAATTTAGGGACCGAAAAGTGAGGCAAATGTTGCCAGTAGGAGTTATCATAGAGGTTCGACCTCTTGAACAAAATCAGTGGTTTCATCTTCTTCTAATCTGAAAGGGAAGAAGAATAGCATGAAGAAGGTTGGTAAAGGGAAACGGGCTAACAAAGTTGTCGCCCAAAAGGGCAAGAAGGTCAAGGAAGTTGCTGACAAAGGAAAATGTTTCCACTGCAACGAGGATGGACACTGGAAAACGGAATTGTCCAAAGTACCTGACCGAGAAGAAGAAATAAGGTAAATATGATTTACTTTGTATAGAAGCATGTTTAGTGGATGATGATGAAACTGCTTGGATATTGTATTTAGATGCCACTAATCATGTATGTTATTCTTTTCAGGGAGTTGATTCCTGGCAGCAACTACAAAAAGGAGAAATAACGCTTCGGGTTGGAATTTGAGAATCGTCTCAGCTGTAGCAATTGGCACGATGAACCTTTTGTTCAGCAAGAAATATATGTTGTTAGACAATGTATTAATGATACCTGGTTTTACTAGAAACCTTATTTCAATTTCTTGCTTGATAGAACAATGTATTTATGTTTCATTTTCTTTCAATAAAGTGTTTATTTCAAAGAAATGTGTAGAAATATGTTCAACTTCATTAGAAAATGGTTTGTATGTTTTGAGACCAAATTCAGTCAAAACTGTTTTGAACACTGAAGTATTTAAAAAAACAAACACACAGACTAAGAAACGTAAAATTTCTCCAAAAGAAAATGATCATCTTTGGAATCTAAGATTGGATCCCATTATTCTCAATAGGATTGAGAGATTGGTAAAGAGTAGACTTCTAAATGAGTTAGAAGAATATACTTTGCCTATATGTAAATCCTTCCTAGAAGGCAAAATGACTAAAAGACCTTTTAGTGGAAAAGGTTATAGAGCCAAAGAACCTCTTGAGTTTATACATTCAGACCGTTGTGGTTCGATGAATGTTAAAGCAAGAAAAGGTTATGAATATTTCATCTCTTTTATAGATGATTATTCAAGATTTGGGCATATTTACCTAATGCATCATAAGTCTGAAGCACTTGAAAAGTTCAAGGAATTCAAGGCTGAAGTTGAGAATCAATAAGGTAAAACACTTAAAACACTTTGATCAGATCGAGGTGGAAAGTACATGGATTTAAAATTCCAGGCCTATATGATAGAACATGGAATTACATCCCAACTCTCAAAGACCTTGTGCTGCCCTCAAAGAGAATGGTGTATCGAAAAGGAGAAATAGAACCTTGTTGGACAGGGTTCGATCAATGATAAGTTATGCTCATCTTCCTGATTCTTTTTGGGGTTATGCAGTAGAGACTGCAGTATACATTTTGAACAATGTGCCATCAAAGAGTGTTTCTGAAACACGTTTTAACCTCTAGAAAGGATGTAAAGGTAGTTTATGTCATTTTAGAATTTGGGGATGTCCAACACATGTGCTTGTGACAAACCCAAAGAAATTGGATTCACGTTCAATATTGTGCCTATTTGTAGGCTACCCAAAAGAGACAAAAGGTAGATTATTCTATGATCCTAAGGAAGACAAGGTACTTGTGTCGAGAAATGTCACTTTCTTAGAGGAGGACTACATCAAGGACCACAAGCCAAGAAGTAAAATTGTGTTGAATGAGTTAGACGGAACAACAACAAAGGTTGCTAATAATGCTAGTACGTCAACAAGAGTTGTTGATACTAGATTGCCTTGTCAAGAGTGTCCATCTCAAAAGTTGAGAGTGCCTCGACGTAGTGGGAGAGATATAACACAACTTGACCGTTACATGGGTTTATCTGAAACCCAAGTTGTCATACCAGATGAAGATTCTGATGATCCATTGATTTATATTCAATCAATGGTTGATAAAGACAAAGACAAATGGGTCATAGCCATGGACCAAGAAATGGAGCCTATGCACTTCAATTCTGTTTGGGATCTTGTAGATAAACATGATGGGGTAAAACCTGTAGGTTGTAAGTGGATCTATAAGAGAAAGCGCAGTGTAGATGGAAATGTGCAAACCTTTAAACTTAGACTAGTAGCAAAGGGTTATACCTAGGTAGTAGGGGTGGACTATGAGGAAACCTTTTCACCTGTTGATATGGTAAAATCTATTTGTATCCTACTTGCCATTGCTGCATATTATGACTATGAGGTATGGAAAATGGATGTCAAAACACCATTCATGAATGGCAATCTTGACGAGAACATCTACATGGACCAACCTAAAGGGTTCATTGAACCAGGACAAGAGCCAAAGGTTTGCAGGCTTAAGAGGTCAATCTATGTACTAAAACATGCCTCTAGGTTCTAGAATATAAGGTTTGATGAGGCAATCAAAGCTTTTGGCTTTGACCAGAATGATGATGAACCTTGTGTCTACAAGAAGATCATCGATAGTTCTGTCGCATTCTTAGTTCTATATGTGGATGATATCCTACTCATTGGGAATACTGTAGGTTAATTTACTGACAGTAAGAATTTGCTAGCTACACAATTCGAAATGAAAGATTTGGGAGAAGCGTTGTTTGTTCTTGGGATCTAGATTATCCGGAGCCGCAAGAATAAAACTCTAGCATGGTCTCAGACATCTTACATCGACAAAGTGTTGTTAAGGTTTAAGATGCAAGACTCCAAGAAAGGCTTATTGCCTTTTAGATATGGAGTTCATTTGTCTAAGAAACAGTGTCCTAAGACACCTCAAGAAGTTAAGGACATGAGACAGATTCCTCATGCATCAGCCGTTGGAAGCCTGATATACGCCATGTTGTGTACTAGGCCAAACATTTGTTTTGCAGTTGGAATGGTCAGTAGATATTAATCCAATCCAGGACCTGAACATTGGACAACGGTTAAAACGATCATTAAGTATCTTCGGAGAACAAGGAACTACATGCTTGTGTATAGGGCTAAGGGTTTGATCCTTACAGGATACATGGATTCTGACTTTCAAACTGATAAAGATTCTCGAAAATCTACATCAGGGTCAATATTTACTCTTAATGGAGGAGTTGTAGTATGGCAAAACGTCAAGCAGGGATGCATCGTTGATTCCACCATGGAGGCCGAATATGTAGCAGCTTGTGAAGCAGCTTGTGAAGCAGCTAAAGAGGCCGTTTGGTTAAAGAAATTCATGTTAGATTTGGAAGTTGTTCCAAATATGAGTTTGTCTATCACGCTTTACTGTGATAACAGTGGTGCTGTGGAAAATTCAAGAGAACCACGAAGTCACAAGAGGGGTAAACACATTGAGCAAAAATATCCTCTAACCATGGAGATCGTGCATCGAGGAGATGTGATCATCACGAAGATAGCCTCCAAGCACAACATTGTTGATCCATTTACAAAGGCTCTCACGACTAAAGTATTTGAGAGTCACCTAAAAGGTCTAGGTTTACAAGTCTTCCCTAACTAGGGCAAGTGGGAGTATATTATACAAAGGGTTTCAACGCCCTAATTTATTGTATTTTACATTATTGTAATGTTTATTATGTACTCCACTAGCTTTAGGTCAAGTGGGAGATTGTTGGGATATGTGCCCTAAACATGTGTAATTTTAGTCCAATGAATAAAGAGTTTATTGATTTGATGAAATTATATTCTCGCTTTATAAATCCAATAAACTAAGCTCGAAGGTTATAATATATCTTGAATATCAGTGTAGTAGACACTATTTGGATTATGTTCAAGTGTATAACCTAAATGGTCTATGGTATAAGAATAAGGTTGGAAAAATTATTCTGGTAACACCATGGATGCGGCCCATTTTGTAGTTAGTACAAATGAGGTAATCCAACTCATTCATGTTGATGACATGCGAGTGGGGGTATCCTGTATGAAGAGTTCAAACAAGACCGGACTGCAAATTATTAGTCTAACCAGTATAACGTCGTTAACAGGATAAGACTGTTAATTTATAGATGGTCATTAATGACTCAACCTGAATCCTGAGCAAGTTAAGAACTCCTGCTTATAAGGGTTTGGGCTTAGACTAGTATGGGTGAGAGTGGCCTGTAGCCGACTCAATAAGTCTACCTTCTCAGGGACAAAACCTTGTAGGTAGCTGAGGACTTAACTCTTCAAGATGGAATTCACTCATTCCTAGATTATAGAATTAGATAGGTTGTTCCTTTAAGAACTGAGTTCAGGTCTTGAACAACGGGGCCCCGCCCTCTATGAGGGTATGAGTCTATGGTAGGACCTTAGACTTGTTGTTCATTAGAGGATCAGTGGTGCTTAAGGAGCAAAGAGGTAATCACAGGGGTAAAACGATAATTTGACCTAGCTGTGATTACGAACAACCTGTGAAGGGTCGACTCATGGGTAATGACTATATCAGTGGACACAATAATATCTACAGTGAAGAGAGTGCAGCTACAAGTCTATAGTGGAGTGACTTGTAGTTAATGAATATTGATTAACTGGATCAAAGAGTTTGATCTGTTAATCTCACATTATTGGAGCTCATGATCTGTAGGTCCATTAGATCCCTCCGTTGGCTCAACATGGTAATATTGAGGGTATAAAGTTACGAGTGAAATTGAAGTGTTCAATTTCATACATGAGGAGTTATATCAATTATATATGATATAATTGATATAATATATAGTTTTAATGTAAATTAGATTCACATATAAACTATATACTAAAGAGAGATTAAAGGAGGGGTAGGATGGTCATTTCCATCTTATTTGTCTATATATATGGTTGCATGAGATGCAACTAGGATAAGGTTATATAAGCTCTCTTGTTGTGTTGTTGGAAGAGTTCCAAGACATACACATCTCTCTCAAAATACCTCAAATCTCCTAAAGAGAACCCACCTTCCTCCCTCACTTCTAGAGAACAAATCGAGAAGATCCGGTGGTTGTATCTTCGCACGTTGGAGTTCTTGTTTCTGAGATCGTGACCGTGGAGAGAGGAGCACTTGAAGAAAGGTTCTTCAAAAGTATATTCTTGATGTCCATTTCACTTTTATGCTTAATCTAGTTTTGTATGTTCTTGAATTTATCGTTGTAACTAAATCAAGAGCGCGCGATTCGCAATCGCTTCCGCTGCGGGGACTTCGATTCCCTTCACTAGAGGCTTGTTTCAGTCCATAAATTGACCTTTTAAGCCTGCAAACCTTTTGCTCTTGTCCTGGTTCAATGAACCCTTTGGGTTGGTCCATGTAGATGTTTTTCTCAAGATTGTCATTCAAAAAGGTCGTCTTGACATCCATTTGCCATAGCTCATAGTCATAATATGCGGCAATGGCAAGTAGAATACGGATAGACTTTACCATAGCAACAGGTGAAAAGGTTTCCCCATAGTCAACCCCTTCAACCTGGGTATAACCCTTAGCTACTAGTCTAGCTTTACAGGTTTGCACATTTCCATCTACACCACGCTTTCTCTTGTAGATCCACTTACAACCTATAGGTTTTACCCCATCAGGTTTATCTACAAGATCCCAAACAGAATTGAAGTGCATAGACTCCATTTCTTTGTCCATGGCTATGACCCATTTGTCTTTGTCTTTGTCAACCATCGCTTGATTATAAGTCAATGGATCCTCGCAGTTGTCATCTGGTATAACAACTTGGGTTTCAGATAAACCCATGTAACGGTCAGGTTGCGTTATAACCTTCCCGCTACGTCGAGGCATACTCAACTCTTGAGATAGACTCTCTTGACTAGACAAGTTAGTATCAACAACTTTTGTGCAATCTAGCTCACTCAACACAATCTTGCTTCTGTGTTTATGGTCCCTTATGTGGTCCTCCTCTAAGAAAGTGGCATTTGTCGACACAAAAACCTTATCTTCCTTAGGATCATTGAATAAACCACCTCTTTTTTCTTTTGGGTAGCCTACGAATAGCCACAATTTTGAACGTGAATCCAACTTCTTTGGATTTGTCACAAGCACATGTGTTGGACAACCCCAAATTTTGAAATGACATAAAGGTGTTTCAGAAACACTTTTTGAGGGCACATTGTTCAAAATCTATATCGTAGTCTCTCTTTGCGTAACCCCAAAATGAACTAGGGAGATGAGCATAACTCATCATTGATCGAACCATGTCCAACAAGGTTCTATTTCTCCTTTCTGATACACCGTTTTATTGTGGTGTACCGGGAGCGAAGAGTTGGGATGTAATTTCATGTTCTATCATGCAGTTCTAGAATTTTAAATCCATATACTCTCCATCTCGTCCTGATCGAAGCCTTTTAATTGTTTTACCCAATTGATTTTCAACTTCAGTCTTGAATTCCTTGAACTTTTCAAGTGCTTCAGACTTATGTTGTATTAGGTAAATATGCCTAAATATAGAATAATCATCTATAAAGGAGATGAAATATTCATAACCTCCTCTGGCTTTAACACTTATCGGACCATAGGTCTGAATGTATAAGCTCAAGAGGTTCTTTGGCTCTATAACCTTTTCCACTAAAAGGTCTTTTAGTCATTTTGCCTTCTAGGCAGAATTGACATACAGGTAAAGTATTTTCTTCTAACTCATTAAGAAGTCCATTCTTTACCAATCTCTCAATCCTATTTAGATTAATGTGACCCAATCTAAGATGCCAAAGATGAGCATTTTCTTTAGGAGAAATTTTACGTGTCTTAGTTTGTGCGTTTGCAGTTTTAAATAATTCAGTGTTCAAAACCATTTTGACTAAATTAGGCCTTAAAAAATACAACCCATTTTCTAATGAATCTGAACATATTTCCATACCTTTCTTTAAAATAAACACTTTATTTATTGAGAAAGAAACAAAAATACATAGTTCTATAAGGCAAGAAATTGAAATAAGGTTTCTCATAAACCCTGGTATCACTAATATATTGTCCAACAAAATATATTTCTTGCCAAAGTAAAGCTTCATCGTGCCTACTGCTACATCTGAGATGACTTCTCCATTTCCAACTCGGAGCGTTATCTCTCCTTTACTCTAGAGTGCTTTGCGGAGAATCAATTCGATCCTCGAATTTTCATCAAAGATTGAAAGGTGCAGAGTTCATTCGAAGGAGGTAAGATTAAAAGTAAGCTTGTTCATAACAACATTACTTCTAAATCAGAGGGAAACTATCTGGAAGGGTTTCCAGAATGAAGCTGACATGACTCGATTCATCGATTGAAGCACCATTCGACTCCGCGATGTTAAAGTGCACCATCATATCCAGGACATGATCCCAAACAAATGTACCCTCTGGCATCCTTGAGTTGAATATGTACTTTAGGGCATTGTGTCGGGCTGTGTGGTATTGTCCAAACATACCTGCCTGCTCGAATCCATGATTTCCTTGGCGGTTATCATGCCTCATGCTTCTTGGCTAATATATGGGACATATTTGCGGCATATGTAGACCTTGGCCTTATCATTGGCCTTTATCCATCGATCCTATGCATCACGAACATTTCGTGACGCATTCGAGCCTAGAACCTGAGGACACTCCTCAGTTAGCACAAACTTCAGATCATCCACTACCAATATAGTGTTGTGTTTGTTTTTCCATGTCATCTTATTCTCTCCGGTTAACTTTTCCGCACCCAATAAGGAAATTATAGAGCTAGACATTTTTGCTGAAAATTTACAAACAAAACTTGTATGAGATTCTTACTATAATTGTCTAATTCAGTCATGTTTTAGCTAATTATCAAATGATTCCTAGGTCATTTATAATTTGAAATGATACTCTAAAGATTTAGAATGTATGACATCGAAGGTTAATCAAAAACACTCCTCCTCTGGATCAAGACACTCTTGACCAAAACCTAATGCCAGAATAACTCTTATTCCTATAGGCTTTAGTTACAATTTTTCTGTCAAGATACATACACATCTTATGTACCTTGTGAGTGTAACCCTATGTCTTTAGATCCCAGAGTCCCCATCCAATAAAATCCGCCGAAGGATGGACTAGATTGAAAAACAAACTAAGGAAATCTTTATCCCTTTCAGGTGTCTACTGTGTTTGATCCCCTATGATCAAGCCCTCCGAAGGGATTGTCTGGTGTAGGCCAAACTAGCAGGTTGACCATAGTGATCTTACGGTGTAAACCGACTGAAGAGACCATAGGTTTTGTTTTCACTAAACCTGCTCCCACTCACTATAAGTACCCTCTCCATTCACCTTAATATTGACTCATACAAACACCATCCGAAGGGGGACGCCCGTTTGCGCCACGAGGCCAAGTATGAGTCTCACGGTGTGAACTTTCCGGAGATACGTAGGTGGAAAAATATGTATCATATACACTTTTCCTCCCACTAGATACTTTAGATCTATAGGAATCTTACTTAGGCTAAACCCGGCTAATGGTTTTACCTAAACTTATCAATATAACTCTTATATTGATTTTATCCTAATTTTGCTAATACAACTCTTTATATTAAGCCTAGGATTTCTAGTTAATTAACAACTTAATAAACCCGCTGACGCTACCATGATTTATAAACTTTCTGATTAAATTTCACTCTAAGGTCAGTTCCCAGGTAGGGGTGTTTCGTTTCCGTCAACTTAAATACCCCAGCCTAGACAGAACTTTCCTTCGACAGAGTTCCTCTTTTAATCATTGTTTATAAATCACTTGGTTCCTAATTCTAATCTAATTAGAACTAGATAACCTAAGGTATATTATTTCCAAAGTTCTAAACGTTTTATAACTAATAATCAACCTTAGGTGACATGCATACTATGTTATAGTGCTTGATCATTCATCTCATGAATAATAAGACATACATAGCATAATCATCTCATGATATATAATGCATGTCAATGTTGTCCATAAATTAATATAACACTTTATATTAATTAATCATGCAAACTATATAATATAACTCTTTATATTATAAATAATGCATGAAAATGCTTAACCAAAGGTGGGATATCTAAATTAAAAGCATACATTATGCATGGCAATAATTACACAACAATTTCATAATTTAAATAGAAAAATTAGACAAATTTTAGCACCCTAAATTCAATTTTAATTAATATAATATAATTATATTAATTAAAATTAAATTAAATTAAATATAAAACGTTTTTATATTTAATATATAATTAAAAAAATCCATTTTTCCTCCCGTTTGAAGATTGTTGAAACGCCTTCGGCGTTGCAACGCTGATGGCAGCGTTGCAACGTTGTGCCTTGTTCGTTTCTGCCCGTTGGAGCGCGTTACAAAACGCCTTTGGCGTTGCAACGCTGAAGGCAGCGTTGCTACGCTGCCTCTGATGCGCGCCTCCTTCCGCAAGCGCAACGTTGCAAGCCAATGAACAGCGTTGCAACGCTGCACACAGACAGCATGTGGAATCTCCATTGCTTGCTCGTTTTCGCTCTGATCTTCTAAGCAACCACCTTGCCTCGATCGACACGAACTTACAGACTCTATTTACAATTAAAATTGCCCAAGACACCGGGCCCTTACATTGAACGATTCAATGAAAAATTGTAAATCTAAGTGCCAAAATTGAAAACGTCTAAATTGCAAACTGGTCATACATCACATGATAAACGATGAAATCCCACCTTGTTCTTCAAAAATCCAGAACGTAAATTTAGAACGCAATTGGTCTTTGATACCAATTGAAGGGAATCGAATCTCGCAGTAGAAGCGATAGTGAATCGCGCGTTCTTAGTTTCATTACATGGATTACATTCAAGAACAAACTTAACTAGATTAAGCATATAATATAAGATGGACAACAAGATTTGTACCTTTGAAGAACTCTTTTTTCAAGTGCTCCTTCTCCCACGTTCACGATCTCAGCAACACGAACCCGCACGTTCACCGACATTACCACCGGATCTTCTCCGTTGTTCTCTAGCTGAGGGAGAAAGGTGGGTTCCCTTTAGCTTAGATGAGGTGTTTTGTGAAAGTCTAGTTGGATCTCTTTCTAACACTATGTGGGATAATTCTCTAGGGTTTATCAAAGAGATGAAATCACTTGCTTAACCTAGTTGCATCTCATGCAACTATATATAAAGGGAAATAGGATGGAAATTACCATCCTATCCCTCTTATATTCTCCCACTATTATATCGTTTATATGTGAATCTAATTCACATTAAAATCATATATTATATCGATTATATCATATATAATTGATATAACACCTCATGTATGAAATTGAACACTTCAATTTCATTCCCAACTTTATACCCTCAATATTATCATGTTGAGCCAACGGAGGGACCTAATGGACACACAGTTCATGAGCTCCAATGATGTGAGATTAACTGATCAAACTCTTTGATCCATTTAATCAATATTCATTAACTACAAGTCACTCCACTATAGACTTGTAGTTGCACTCTCCTCACTGTAGATTATATTGTGTCAACTGATATAATCATTACCCATCGATCGGCCAGTCCACAAGTTGTTCGTAATCACGGGTGAGTCAAATTACCGTTTTACCCCTGTGATTACCTCTTTGTTCCTTAAGAACCACTGATCCTCTAATGAACAACAAGTCTAAGGTCCTACAAGACTCATACCCTCATGGAAGGTGGGGCCCCGTTGTTCAAGAACTAAAGTCAGTTCTTAAGGGAACAACCTATCTGATCTCCTTGAGCAGCGGAAACGTAATTGGGATCGTTAATTTGCTTGAATGTTTTGCTAAAAACAAAACACGTGCATTGACCCAAAAATCTGAAACAAACATGAATTTCTAATCCTATTAGACATGGATAATAGCATACATGCAAACATACTCATAAGTTTAACAATTAAACTAAATGGATGAAAAAGAATACCTTTGTAGTTTCTAATTCTCCAAAGACATCAACTCCTTGCTCCTAGCTTTTCAACAATACACTAGAACTTCTCTGTTTTCTCCAAGAAAAACACTACCAGATGGATCACCTCCTATATCTCGAGTTCTTAAATCTAACTTGGTGGGAAGGTTTCCAACAATTGGAAGATGAAGGGAATGAGAATGTGAGAGTGAGAGAAAGAGAGCAATTCTCAATCGCTTGTGCAGTCTCATTGATCGATTGATAGTTCACACACCCCTCTCCCCTTAAGCTATCGATAGGAGAAGGAAGGGGATAGTGGGAACGTGTCTCGAGTGACACGTTCCTTCATTTATTATTATTAAAGTAATAATAATAATAATAATATATCATATAATTAAATCAAATTTAATTATTCATTTAAATCATATTTAAATAATAAAATTTAAATATCATATATTTAATTTGGATTAAATCTCATTTAATCATATTTTCTCTTTAACCTATAGTTTTAATGTACATCCAGTGCACATTAAATTTTAACCTATAGTTTTCAAAAGTGAATCACATTCATATTTAATATAATATTTGAACTCTTTCAAATATTTAATTCTCTCACATAATTTAATATGAATCATGTTCACATTAAATTTATAACATATAGTTCCAAAACTATATATTATATTGTATCAATATACATTAAATGTATTCCCTAATGAATTTGAACATTTCAAATTCAAATGATCTAAGAACCCTTTACGAGCTAGAAGGTGGACCTAATGGACCTACTGGATCGAAGCTCCAACGATCTGAGATTTCTCGGTTAATCTTATTAACCTCCCAATCAACATTCGTTAACTGCGGGAACACTCCACTAAAATCCCACAACTGCACACTTCTTACTACAGATATATTTCTGTGTCCACGGATATTGACCAATAACAGCAAGTCAATCCTTCACGAATGTTAAGTAACACCACTTGGGTCAAATTACCGTTTTACCCCAGGGTTACATCTTGTGCCTTAAGTACCAGTGCCCCTCTAATGAATAATTTGTTTGTGGTCCTACAAACAAACAGCGAGTCCCTCTCGGGCCAATGAGAGGGTCGAGCCCTTTGTTCAAGTCCCAAAGTCCATCTTGCTAAGTTAAGTTCCCAAGAAGGTAGGCATATTGAGTGTGAAATCTAGCCACTCTCACCCATACTTGTCAAAGGACAATCCTCTGGCAAGCAGGAGTTAAGTAACCTACTCGATTGAGATCAAGTTGCCTAGGTCATCCTAGTGAAATAGAAACCTAACTAGTCAGCGGAGTTCTGATTTAGAGTTTACTATTTTGTGGTCGATCTTATGTAATCTCATTACATAGGATATCCCCACTCATATGTCATCTACACGAACACGTTAGGATCACGGTGTTTGTATCAAATACAAAGTGGACCACATCCATACTTTTACCGGGTAAGGTACCCAAACCTTATCCCCTAACTATAGACCCTTTTAGGTTTGTATCTCGAGCGAGATCCTTTTTATGTACATTACATTCGATTAAAGATTCATTTAACGACCTTGGATGTTTAGTTTATTGGATTTATAGTTTAAATAAAGGCAAACTCGTAGATAACGAACAATAACACTTTATTGAAATAATAATACTTTATTACATTAATTAGAACATAATTACAAACTACGAGTTTTAGGGCACAAATCCCAACAAACTCCCACTTGAACTAAAACTCTAGTGGGTACATCATAATCTAAAACAGTGGTTACATGAGATAGAAATACAATAAACTAGGGCATCCATATACCCCATTACATATCTCCCACTTGCCTAGATTAGCTTATGTACATATCTCGTGAGACCCAAACTTTCCAGTTGACCCTCGAACACTTTAGTCGTGAGAGTCTTTATGCGGATCAACAATATTGTGCTCAAGCGATCTTACGTGGATTGTCACATCACCTCGTTGCACTATTTCTCGTATCAGGTGATACTTCCTCTCGATGTGCTTTCCTCGCTTATGGTTGCGAGGTTTCTTCGAATTGGCTACCGCACCACTGTTGTCACAGTATAAGGTGATGGAAGATTCCATATTTGGGACAACTTCCAAATCAGTAAGGAATTTCCTTAGCCAAACAACCTCTTTAGCTACTTCACAAGAAACGACATACTCGAAACTTCCATTATGGAGTCGATGATGCATCCTTGCTTGATGCTTCGTCATACTATAAACTCCCCGTTAAGGGTGAAAAATGATCCCGATGTGGATTTTCGAGAATCTTTATCGGTCTAAAAATCAGAATCAGTGTATCCAGTAAGGATCAGATCCTTAGACCCATATACAAGCATATAGTCCCTCGTTCTCCTTAGATACTTGAGGATATTTTTAATCTGTTGTCCATGAGTCTAACCACCAGGATTGGGTGGTAACTCACTATTTCCCACTGCATAACAAATGTCCTACCTCGTGCATAGCATAGCATACATTAAGCTACCTCTGCGAGAGGCATGGGAATATGTCTCATATCCTCAACTTCTTAAGGTGTCTTGGGACACTTTGTTCCCTAGACAGATGAACTCCGTGGCTGAAGGGTAATAAGCCCCTCTTGGAATTCTGCATCGAATATCTGGACAACATTTTGTCGATATAAGACGCTTGAGACAGTGCTAGCGTTCTGTTCTTGTGATTCCTAAAGATCTGAATCCCAATAACATACTGTGCCTCTCCCAAATCTTTCATTTGGGCTGGGTGCATGACCAATTCTTTATGTCAGTTAGGTATCTTGAATCATTCCCAATGAGTAGGATACATCCACATAAAGTACTAACAAAGCTACTTTGTCGTTGATGATCCTCTTGTAACGCAAGGCTGCGTCAACGTTTTGGTCAAAGCCGTAAGAGCGTGATCGCGATATCAAATCTTATATTCCAAGATCTTGATGCTTGTTTCAATCCATAAATGGATCGATTAAGCTTGCAAACTTTTGCTCTGACCTTGTGCTATGAACCCTTGGCCGAGACATATAGATGCTCTCGTCAAGATTACCATTCAAAAAGCGATCTTGGCGTCCATTTGCCAAATTTCATAATCATAAAACGCGGCTATGGACAAGAGTATCCTTATAGACTTCAACATAGCAACGGGGAAAAAGTTTCTTCATAGTCAACTCCTTCCCTTTGGGTAAAACCCTTTGCTACAAGCACGGCCTTAAAGGTGCATGTACCTTCCGGCTACATCTCTCTTTCTCTTATAGATCCATTTACACCCTATGGGTCTAACCCCTTCAGGTTGGTCTACAAGTTTCCATACTTAATTGAAGTCCATTGACTCCATTTCAAGGTCCATGGCTTTGATCCATTGACCCTTGTCTACGTCATTCATTGCATGTTTATAAGACAATTGATCTTCTACGTCGTGATCAGGTATGACAACTTGAGTTTAAGCTAAACCCAAGTAGCGGTCAGGTTGGGAAACAACCCTCCCACTGCGTCGAGGCATTCCCAACGATTGAGAAGGACGAGACTGACTTGAGGTGCTGACTCCTCCATCAACTCTTGATGAAGGTCCAACTTTATCAACAACTGTTGTTGGTTCATGTGTACCTTCATTTAGCACTAATTTACTACGCGGTTTATGGTTCCTCATGTGATCTTCCTCCAAGAGCGTGGCGTTTGTCGATACAATCACCTTATTTTCTTGTGGGTTGTAGAAAATACCACCTCTCGTTTCTTTGGGATAGCGAACAAATTGGCACAATCTTGAATGAGGTTCCATTTTCTTTGGGTTTGTCACGAGAACGTGTGCCGGACAACCCCAAATTCTGAAGTGTTGTAAACTAGGTTTATGCCCCTTCCAAAGTTCAAAAGGTGTTTCTGAACACTTTTTGATGGAACACTGTTCAAGATTTGAACTGCAGTCTCTACTGCGTATCCCCAAAACGAGGTAGGCAATTGAGCATAGCTCATCATAGAACGAACCATGTCTAACAAGGTTCTATTTCTCCTTTCTTACACACCATTTTGTCGTGGTGTATTAGGTGCAAAGAGTTGTGATTTAATTCCATGTTCTATCATATAGTCCTGGAATCTCAAATCCATGTACTCTCCTCCTCGATCTGATCGAAGTGTTTTAATGGTTTTTCCTAATGCATTCTCTACTTCAACCTTATACTCTCTGAACTTTTCAAGAGCTTCAGACTTGTGATGCATTAGTTATAGATAACCATACCTCGAATAATCATCTATGCAAGAGATGAAATATTCGTACCCTCCTCGAGCTTTAACATTCACCGGACCACAAAGATCTGAATGTACAAGTTCTAGGGGCTCTACGGCTCTATAACCTTTTTCAGTAAAAGGTCGTTTGTCATTTTACCTTCCAAGCATGACTCGCAAGGCGGTAAAGAATCATCTTCTAACTTGTTTAGAAGTCCATTCTTAGAAAGTCTCTCAATCCGGTTGAGATTAATATGACCAAGTCGAAGATGCCACAGATAGGTATTATTATTTGGAGAAATTTGTTGCCTTTTATTTTGAGTGCTAGCATTCTTAAACATCTCATGATTTAGAATTGCTTTGGTTTTATCTCGGTTTACGATGCGTATAAGCCATTTTCAATTTAGCGAACAAATATTGACACCCTCTTTCAAAATGAACAGCTTCATTGATTGAAAAGAAATATAATAACCAAGTTCTATGAAACAAGAGATAGAAATTAAGTTCCTTTTAAGCTTAGGAACTATATACATATTTTCATTAGAATAAATCTATCTCAGAAAAATAACTTGGCATCTCCCATCAGCTTTGCAGTGAGGCGCAGTCTCTCGTTCCGACCACGAGCGTCATCTCACCCTCTTGAGCTCCTTGAAGGAACTAGTTTCTGAAATGAAGAGCAAACGTGATTAGTAGCTCCTGAATCAAGTATCCAGGTTAAATCATCATTTTCCACTAAACAGGTTTCAAGAACAAGTAAATCTAATTTACCTTTCTTCTCTTTGAGCTCAGCAAGGTATTTTGGGCAGTTTCTCTTCCAGTGCCCATCCATGTTGCAGTGGAAACACTTTCCTTTATCCGCAAGCTTGGCTTTTCCCTTGCCTTTGTCAGCAGCAGGTGCCTTCCCTTTCCCTCCTATTTTCTTCTTTTGGGTCTTCTTAAGCTCAGAAGAAGAGTTACAGGACTTAGTCCCAGAGGATGAACCATACGGAACCTTACGGAATGGGCAAGCAGTTTGCCTCTCCATCGGCTGTCCACTTATTCTTCATAAGAGAATTTGGAAAGTCTCGTAGTTCATTAAGGAGAGTAGTCGGGTTATACTCTATCTTGTTCATCACCGCATTCTTTGAATTGTAGGAAACTCTTGGGAAGAGATTCCGGGATGAACGATACGACTTTGCTCGTCAATGACCGCTCCAGCTCATCTCGACCACGTTGAAGTGGACCATCGGATCGAGCGTGTTCTCTCACCGATGACCCCTCCTTCATATGGGAGTTATAAGCGTATTTGAGGGATTACGTGCGAATCTGTCCCGAGCGGTTGTCCAAACATTTCTGTAGTGAACTCATGATCTCATGAAATTGAGACCATGCCCTCGTGCTTTTTAGCCAAAACTTGAAACACTAGCCAAAATGTAGACCTTGACCTTATCATTGGCCTTGATCCAGCGGTCGTACGCCTCTTTAAAAGATTGAGGAGCGTTACGAGCAAGAATCTGAGGACATTCCTCAGTTAGTACGAACCGAAGGTTGTCAACAACGAGAATCATATTCAAGTTGGACTTCCACGTAGTAAAATTCTCACCAATTAAACGATCCCTTTTAAGTAAGGCTATTATTGAGGGCGATATCTGAAAAACAAAAATAGTTCTAATTAGTTATGCCTTTTAAACCCATGTAAAAACCAATCTAATTTAGCAAAATTATTAAAGAACTTGATGTTTAAACTAAAAACCACTTTGTTTAAGTTAAACCTTTAATTTTGCAACGATACTTCAAGGGTTTAGAACAAAAGCCTCTGTCCGGACGGTCGATCATTCCTCCCTTGAATTGAGACTTTCTCGGTAATTTCGACTACCAGAACATCTCATGTCCCAATGGTCCTTAGCTACCGTTTGTTTGGTCAAGGATCAGTTAACTAGCTTAACTCATCCCGTAAATGTGACTCTGCCATTTTCAGATCCAATAGGCCCGAGCCAACAGGCTAATATTAAGAAAGACAACTACTGGCAAACAACCTAAGAGACCCTATCCATTTATGGAGTTCGCGGTGTTTGATCCCTATAGTCGGAGCCCTCCGTAGGGTTTGGTACATTCCCGGGAACAACCTAGCGGTGGACTATAGAAATTTCACGGTGCGACTTAATGGAGGAGACCGTAGGATACGTTGACACGCGTCCTGCTCCATTTACTATGGATACTTCCCTCATTCACCTTGGTATTGAACCATGCAAACACATACCGTGAGGGGACACCCTATTGACGCCACGTAGCCTAGCATGGAACTCACGGTGTGAACTCTTGAGGGCGTGAGAATAAACTCGATCTGAACATTTCGTTTTCTCCCACTAAAGTTCCTAAAATTAGGGTATGATATATAACTTAGTCGGATTCTGGCTAAAATAATCTATCTAAGTCTATGCCTATTATAACTATTATAACTAGGTCTTAAAACCTTATGTCTAGGTGAATAAACATTTTAATTACCTAGAGATAATTCGAGAAGCGAGGTTAATTCAACTCGGGTTCCGGTTTGATTTGGTGGGAGGTGTTCCATTAGCAGTCGAAGCAAGTACCCCACCTTAGAGCGAACTTCACCGATAGAGTTCCCTTATAACCAAAGTCCTAAAGTACTACTATATTTTAAACTATTTAAAATATTACGTAAGACTTATTTTTAATCCTATTAGAAATTGAAACTTAGGTCTAAATTAATTTTAAACAATTTAAAACTAATTAAATTTAACCCAAGTTCCTATGTTTGCATGCATTTCTTTATTATAGGTTATGGTTTCTAAAACCCTTTAATTTATAACTTTTATAAATTTTAATAATTAACCTATGATAAAGAAACTATATTATAAATCCAACAATCTATATTCAAATTGGAATTATAAAAGAAATTCAACTATTTGAATAATAAAATTACTTAAACAAAATAACATTTATTTTAAACTAAGTAATTTCATGCTCCATGTAATTTATTTTCCATATAATCTAATTATAACACTTATAATTAATTACTCATGAAAAAATAAGTTAGTCATGCATTCAACCATATTTATATAACATTTATATAAATAAAATGCATGAACATGCTTATTCTAAGGTGGGAATAATCTAAATGAAATTCATATATATATAAAAGTCAGAAAAAAGCTGGAATTATTTGGCCCTAAAGAGCAAAAAAATAAATTACATTAATTTATTTCATGAAACCAGGTCCAAAGACACCTGAGCAGCCCTTGAACCGCTCGAACCAGACCAAAACCAACGAACCCGGCTCGAACGTGCACTTGCTGCTTGAATCGCCTCACGGCATTGCAACGCCGCTTCATTCGCGCTTCGCTGCTATCGGGATCGCGTTGCAGCGGTGAGGCGGCGTTACCGCCGCGCCACCGACCCCCGCGATCGCCCGCGTCGATAGAGAGCGGCGGCGTTGCGGCGCTTGTTCTTCAACACGTTACAGCGGCTGCCTTGACAACCTTCTTCCACGAACCACGGCAGCCGTTCTTCAACTTCTCCTTCGATTCTCAACCAAATTGAATGAAACTTGTCCCAAACGACTCGTAACTCAATTACAGACTCATTTTTGAACTTTTTGCCCAAAAACGCACGGGCCTTTACATACAATTTGATTAAAATCAAAAGTAAACTATGGCCAAAAACTTCCTAAACAATATTACAGCAAACCAATGCAATTCCCACAAAAATCAATGCAATTTTGTTTCAAAACAAAACAATACAAGCATTGCTCTGATACCAATTGATGGAGATCTGATCTCCTTGAGCAGCGAAAACGTGATTGGGATTGTTAATTTACTTGAATGTTTTGCTAAAAACAAAAACCAGTACATTGAACCAAAATACAGAACAAGCATGAATTTCTAATCCTATTAGACATGGATACTAGCATACATGCAAACATGCTGCAAGTTTAACAATTAAACTAAAGGGAAGAAAAAGAATACATTTGTAGTTTCTAATTCTCCAGCACAGCAACTCCTTGCTCCTAGCTTTTCAGCAATACAACAGAACTTCTCTGTTTTTCTCCAAGAAAGACACTACCAATTGGATCACCTCCTATATCTCTGAGTTCTTAAATCTACCTTGGTGGGAAGGTTTCCAACAATTGGAAGAAGAAGGGAATGAGAATGTGAGAGTGAGAGAGAGAGGGCAATTCTCCAATCGCTTGTGCAATTTTGTTGATCGATTGATAGTTCACACACCCCTTCTCCCTGTTAAGCTATCGATAGGGAGAAGGAAGGGATAGTGGGGAACGTGTCTGAGTGACACGTTCCTTCATTTATTATTATTAAAATAATAATAATAATAATATAATATCATATAATTAAATCAAATTTAATTATTCATTTAAATCATATTTAAATAATACAAATTAAATATCATATATTTAATTTGGATTAAATCTCATTTAATCATATTTCCCCTTTAACCTATAGTTTTAATGTACATCCAATGCACATTAAATTTTAACCTATAGTTTTCAAAAGTGAATCACATTCATATTTAATATAATATTTAAACTCTTTCAAATATTCAATTCTCTCACATAATTTAATATGAATCATATTCACATTAAATTTATAACATATAGTGCCAAAACTATATATTATATTGTATCAATATACATTAAATGTATTCCCTAATGAATTTGAACATTTCAAATTCAAATGATCTAAGAACCCTTTACGAGCTAAAAGGTGGACCTAATGGACCTACAGATCAGAAGCTCCAACGATACGAGATTGCTCGGTAATCTCATTAACCTCCCAATCAACATTCGTTAACTGCGGGAACACTCCACAAAAGTCCCACAACTGCACTCTTCTCACTGCAGATATATTTTTGTGTCCACGGATATTGACCAATAACACCAAGTCAATCCTTCACGAATGTTTGTAACACCAGCTGGGTCAAATTACCGTTTTACCCCTAGGTTACATCTTGTGCCTTAAGTACAAGTGCTCCTCTAATGAACAATTTGTTTGTGGTCCTACCAACGAACAGAGTCTCTCTCGGGCCAATGAGAGGGTCGAGCCTTTTGTTCAAGTCTCGGAGTCACCACTTAAGGGAACATTCCTCTACTTACCATATTAGGCGGGAATGAGTGAATTCCGTCCTGCTAAGTTAAGTTCTCAGTCGCTCACTCGGTCTTGTCCCCAAGAAGGTAGGCATATTGAGTCGGCGAATCTGGCCACTCTCACCCATACTAATCAAAGGACAATCCCTCACAAACAGGAGTTAAGTAACTTTGCTTTCGAGATTGAGATCAAGTTACCTAGGTCATCCTAGTGTAATAGAAACCTAACTAGTCAACAGAGTTCACACTAGAGGATTACTATTTCGTGGTCCTGGTCTTATGTAATCTCATTACATATGATATCCCCACTCACATGTCATCTACAAGAACACGTTAGGATCACGATGTTTGTATCAAATACAAAGTGGGCCACATCCATAGTTTTACGAGTAAGGTACCCAAACCTTATCCCCTAGCTCAGAGACCCTTTAGGTTGTATCTCGAACGGAGATTCTTTTTATGTATATTACATTCAGTAAAAGATTCATTTAACAGGCTTGGATGTTTAGTTTATTGGATTTTGGGTTTAAATAAAGGTAAACTCGTAGATAACGAACAATAACACTTTATTGAAATAATAACACTTTATTACATTAATTAGAACATAATTACAAACTACGAGTTTTTAGGGCACAAATCCCAACAACACGATTAAGTCCCCATTACCTCACGAGTTACATGTCCCTTAGAAGGTAGACTTGTTGAGTCAGACAGGGCACTCTCACCCATACTCGTATAAGGACAAACCCCTATAAACAGGAGTTCTTAACTTGCTCGAGGATTGAGTCGAGTCACTAATGAGCATCTATAAATTATCGGTCTTACCACATTAGCGGTGTTATCTTTGGTTAGACTTATAATTTGCTTGATGCAGTCTTGTATGAACTCTTCATACAAGATGCCCCCACTCGCATGTCAACTACATGATTGAGTTGGATTACCTCATTTGTACTAATTACAAAGTGAAATTTTGCATCCATGGTGTTACGAGAATAAGGTTTCCAACCTTATTCTTATCACCAATGAACCATTTAGTTTATATTCTTGAACACAATCCAAATAGTGTCCACTACACTGATGTTCAAGATATATTATAACCTTGGAGCTTAGTTTATTGGATTTATAAAGCAAGAATATGATTTTATCAAAACAAATAACTCTTTATTTATTTGATCAAAATTACACAAGTTTAGGGCATAAATCACAACATTCCTATCTTTGGCATCTTAGACTTGGTCATATAAATCTCAACCGGATTGAGAAACTATCAAATAATGGACTTCTAAATAAGTTAGAAGATGATTCTCTACCTCTTTGCGAATCATGCTTAGAAGGCAAAATGACTAAGCGACCTTTTACTGGAAAAGGTTATAGAGCAAAAGAACCCTTAGAACTTATACATTTGGATCTCTGTGGTCTGGTGAATGTTAAAGCTCGAGGAGGGTACGAATATTTTAACTTTTTCATAGATGATTATTCGAGGTATGGTTATTTATACCTAATGCATCATATGTCTGAGACTCTTGAAAAGTTCAAAGAGTATGAGGCTAAAGTAGAGAATGCATTGAGGAAAATAATTAAGACACTTCGACCCGATCGAGGTGGAGAGTACATGGATCTAAGATTCCAGGACCATTTGTTAGAACATGGAATCCAATCTCAACTCTCGGCACCTAATACACCTCAACAGAATGGTGTATCTGAAAGGAGAAATAGAACCTTGTTAGACATGGTTCGATCTATGATGCGTTATGCTCAATTTCCTGCCTCGTTTTGGGGTTATGGTGTAGAGACTGCGGTTCAAATCTTGAACACTGTTCCATCAAAGAGTGTTTCAGAAACACCTTTTGATTTATGGAAGGGGCGTAAACCTACTTTACAACACTTCAGGATTTGGGCATGTCTGACACACATGTTGGTGACAAACCCAAAGAAATTGGAACTTCGTTCAAGATTATGCCAATTTGTTGGCTATCCCAAAGAAACGAGAGGTTGTCTTTTCTACGACCCACAAGAAAACAAGGTGATTGTATTGACAAACGCAACTTTCTTGGAGGAAGATCACATGAGGAACCATAAACCACGTAGTAAGTTAGTATTAAATGAAGCAACAGATGAGTCAACAAGAGTTGTTGATCAAGTTATACCTTCATCAAGAGTTGATAAAGAAGCCGACACATCGAGTCAGTCTCGTCCTTCTCAATCATTTGGAATGCCTCGACGTAGTGGGAGAGTTATTTCCCAACCTGGCCACAACTTGGGTTTAGTTGAAACTCAAGTTGTCATACCTGATGACGGTGTAGAGGATCTATTGTCCTATAAACAGGCAATGAATGACGTAGATAAGGACCAATGAATCAAAGTCATGGTTCTTGAAATGAAGTCAATGTACTTCAATTCAGTTTGGGAACTTGTAGACCAACCTGAAGGGGTAAGATCCATAGGGTGCAAATGGATCTATAAGAGAAATAGAGATGCAGCCGGAATGGTACAGACCTTTAAGGTCAGACTTGTAGCAAAGGGTTTTACCCAAAGGGAAGGAGTTGACTATGAGGAAACTTTTTCCCCTGTTGCTATGCTTAAGTCTATAAGGATACTCTTGTCCATAGCCACTTTTTATGATTATGAAATTTGGCAAATGGACGTTAAGACTGCCTTTTTTAATGGTCATCTTGACGAGAGCATCTATATGTGTCAACCTGAAGGGTTCATAACCCAAGGTCAGGAGCAAAAAGTTTGCAAGCTCAATCGATCCATTTATGGGTTGAAACAAGCATCCGAATCTTGGAACATAAGATTTGATACTGCGATCGAGTCTTATGGATTTGACCAAAATGTTGATGAGCCTTGTGTTTACAAGAGGATCATCAACAACAAAGTAGCTTTCTTAGTACTTTATGTAGATGATATCCTACTCATTGGGAATGATGTAGGATACCTAACTGACATAAAGAAATGGCTGACAACCCAATTCCAAATGAAATATTTGGGAGAGGCACAGTATGTTCTTGGGATTCAAATTTTCAGGAATCGCAAGAACAGAACGCTAGCTCTGTCTCAAGCATGTTATATCGACAAAATGTTGGCCCGATATTCGATAGAGAATTCAAGGAGGGGCTTATTACCCTTCAGGCATGGAGTTCATCTGTCTAAGGAACAGTGTCCTAAGACACCTCAAGAAGTTGAGGATATGAGACGTATTCCCTATGCCTCTGCGCAGGTAGGTAGCTTAATGTATGCTATGTTGTGCACGAGTCCGGACATTTGTTATGCGATTAGGAATAGTCGGTGGGTACCAATTCAATCCAAGGTTAGACCACTAGACTGCACTTAAAAATATCCTTAAGTATCTTAGGAGAACGAGAGATTATACGCTTGTGTATGGGACTAAGGATTTGATCCTTACCGGATTCATTGATTCTGATTTTCAGACTGATAATGATTCTAGAAAATCCACATCGAGATAAGTTTTCACCTTAACGGGGGATCTATAGTATGGCTAAGCATCAAGCAGGGATGCATCGCTGACTCCACGATGGAGGCCGAGTATGTAGCTACTTGTGAAAGCGGCTAAAGAGGTTTGTTGGCTAAGAAATTCCTTACCGATTCGGAAGTTGTTCCAAATAAGGAATTTCCCATCACCTTATCTTTGTGACAACGATGGGTGCGATAACCAATTCGAAGGAACCTCGCAACCATAAGCGAGGAAGCACATCAAGAGGAAGTATCACCTGATACGAGAAATAGTGCAACGAGGAGATGTGGCAGTCACGAAGATTGCTTCGGAGCACAACATTGTTGATCTATTTACAAAGACTCTCACGGCTAAAGTGTTCGAGGGTAATCTGGAAAGTCTAGGTCTACGAGATATGTACATAGGCTAATCTAGGGCAAGTGGGAGATATGTAATGGGTACATGGATGCCCTAGTTTATTGTATTTGTATCTCTGTAACCACTGTTTTAGATTGTGATGTACCCCACTAGAGTTTTAGTTCAAGTGGGAGTTTGTTGGGGTTTGTGCCCTAAAACATGTTGTTTGTAATTTTGTTCTAATTATTGTAATAAAGAGTTATTATTTCAATAAAGAGTTATTGTTCGTTATTTACGATATTGCCCTTGTTTTAACCCTAAATTATATAAACTAACATCTAAGGTTGTAAAATGTCTCTTAAACTGAATGTAATGGACATATAAAAGATCTCGGTTCGAGATACAACCTAAAGGGTCTATAGTTAGGAGGATAAGGTTTGGGTAACTTACCCTGGTAACACTATGGATGTGGCCCACTTTGTATATGATACAAACACTGTGTTCTTAACGTGTTCTTGTGGATGACATGTGAGTGGGGATATCCTATATAATGAGATTACATAAGACCGAACCGCGAAATTATAACCGCTAAATGTAACTTCGTTGACTAGTTAGGTTTTTATTTCACTAGGTTGACCTAGGCAACTTGATCTCAATCTGAAAGGTGTCACGAACTTACTTTGCGGGATTGTCCTTTGTCTATTATGGGTGAGAGTTGGCAGATTCGCCGACTCAATATGCCTACCTTCTTGGGGACAAGACCGAGTGAGCGGCTGGGGACTTAACTTACCAAGATGGAATTCACTCCTTCCCGCCTACTAGGGTAGTAGATGAATGTTTCCTTAAGTGGTGTCTCCGGGACTTGAACAAAAGGCCCGACCCTCTCATTAGATCGAGAGGGACTTCTGTTTGTTGGTAGGACCACAAACAAATTGTTCATTAGATGAGCACTGGTACTTAAGGTACAAGATGTAACCCAGGGGTAAAACGGTAATTTGATCCAGTTGGTGTTGCGAACATTCGTGAAGGATTGACTTGCTGTTATTGGCTAATATACGTGGACACAAAAATATATCTGTAGTGAGAAGAGTGCAGTTGCAGGACTTTAGTGGAGTGTTCCCGCAGGTAACGAATGTTGATTAGGAGGTTAATGAGATTAACCGAGTAATCTCGTATCGTTGGAGCTTCTGATTTGTAGGTCTATTAGGTCCACCTTCTAGCTCGTAAAGGGTTCTTAGATCGTTTGAATTTGAAATGTTCAAATTCAATTAAGGAATAAACATTAATGTATATAGATACGTTATAATATAAAGTTTTGGAACTTTATATTATAAATTTAATGTGAATATGATTCATATTAAATTATATGAGAGAATTAAATATTTGAAAGAGTTCAAATATTAGTTTAAATGTGAATGTGATTCATATTGAAAAACTATAGGTTAAAATTTAATGTGCAGTTGATGTGGATTAAAACTATAGGTTAGAGGAAAAATTGATTAAATGTGTTTTAATCCAAATTAAATATATGATATTTAATTTATGTGATCTAATTGATTTATTTAATAATTAATATGATTAATTATTAATTAAATAAAAAAGGAAGCGTGTGGCACGTTCCCCACTTCCCTCCAACTCCTTATTGATAGGGTGTGGGGGAAGTTATCCCTCTGTAGGATATTTCTTCTCCAATTGGAGAAGGAAAAGATTGATCGATCAATCCAATTGCTGGAAAACTCTCTCTCTCAAATTTCCTTTTCTTTTTCCAAAAAGTTGGAAGCTTTCCCACAAAAGCTTAGATCTAAGTAGTAGGTTCTCCTTTATGGTGTTGTCCTGAGGAAAAGAATCGAGGAGTTTTATCTGGTTATTGAGTTGTTGTACTCTTGGAGCAAGGAGTCGCTGCGAAACGACAAAGGTAACTTAGAATTTTCTTATAGTTTAATTAATTTACAGCATGTTTGCATGATTAGTTTCGATGCTCTAATTAGATTACATTAAATGTTGTTCATCCACTGTAATTTTACCAATGTATTGGTATTTGTATTAAACCAAAACAACAAAGTAATTGATCCATAAAATTTTCGCTGCTCACGGGTATCAGATCTCCATCATTACGAACAACCTGTGAAGGGTCGACTCACAAGTATTGATTATATTAGTGGATACAACATAGTCTACAGTGAGGAGAGTGCAACTACGAGTCTATAGTGGATTGACTCATAGTTAATGAATGTTGGTTAATTGAATCAAATAGTTTGATCGATTAATCTTGTATCATTGGAGCTCATGTTCTGTAGATCCATTAGATCCCTCCGTTGGCTCAACATGGAAATAATGAGGGTTTATAGTTTCGAGTGAAATTGAAATGTTCAACTTCATGATTAAGGGATATATCAATTATATATGATGTAATTGATATAACATATAGTCTAATCCATGAAAAATATTTCATAAGAGCACTATAGGGGTAGGATGGTCATTTCCATGCTATTTCCCTAGAAATATGTGCATGAGATGCACATTTAAAAAAGATTATTCCAAGGCAACCCTAGTGCTCTTTTTGTAAGTATTTTTTGTTGGAAAAGTTCAAAAACACTTGTCTCTCTCAAAATCCCTCCCAACTCCAAAAGAGGTTCTACCACCTTCCCTCTCCTAGGGACACAACGGAGAAGATCTAGTGGGCGTATCAAAACTACTTCATAGTTCGTGGAGAACGCGAGATCGTTGAGATCGTTGAGATCCTAAGAACGAGAGGAACAAATGAGCATGTGATGTTTTTGTCTACAAAGGTAATATATTTGTTGTCCAATCTTAGTAAGCATGTTTAATCGCTTTGGATATAAGTTTTTGATTAGATCTTTGTAACTCTTTACGAGAACATGCGATCAAAATTGCTTCCGCTACGTGATTCGATCCTATCATGGATCTAGTGAGGACTGATGGGAAATTTCCATGCTTTAGAGGGACCTGAATTAAGCGCTAAATTCTTTAAATACAGGTCATTCGCCTTCGGATAGTATCAGTCTCAAATCTCATCTCTCATTCTCGTGTTTGAAGCCGAAACACTTGTGTTGAAGGGATCGAATCCCGCAGAGGAAGCGATTGTTAATCGCGTGTTCATGATTTCATTACATAGATCTATAACAAGAACTAAATACTAAAGATTAAGCATGCATTAGAAGTTAGGATAGCAAGAATTTTACCTTTCAAGAACACTTTCTTCACGAGCTCCTTCTGCAATGATCATGATCTCAGCAATGCGAACCCGACACGTGTGAAGATTCACCACTAGATCTTCTCCGTTGTTCTCTAGGTGAGGGAGGAAGGTGGGGTCCTTCAGGATGAGATGTGGAGCTTTGAGAGAAGTTTTGTTTGAACTCTTTCCAACACAAAATAGAACTCTAGGGTTGTATGTAAAATTCACATCTCAAAGTTGCATCTTATGCATCTATTTAAAGGAAAATAGGATGGAAATTACCATCCTATCCCTCCTTCAATTCTATGTATATAGTTAATTTGTGAATCTAATTCACACTAAAACTATATATTATATCAATTATATCACATAAAATTCTTTGTTCTGTTTTTATCAATGTATGGGTTTTTGCATTTAAACCAAAACAAACTTGCAAATTACGATTCCAAATACGTTTTCGTTGCTCAAGGGGATTAGATCTCCATCAATTGGTATCAAAGCAATGCTTGTTTTGCTTTGTTTGAATCAAAATTGCATTGATTTGGTGGGAAATTCATTTTGGTTTGCTGTAAAACTAGTTTAGGGATATTTTGGTCATAGTTTACCTTTATTTGATCAATTTATATGTAAAGGCCCCTGTGTTTTTGGTAATTAAGTGCATTATCGAGTTTGTATTCAAGTTAACAGTCGTTCGGGACCAGTTTCATGCAATTTCGGTTGAGAATCGAAGGAGAAATTGATGATTGTTGCTGTTGTGTTTGAAGAGAAAAGCTCTGCCAAGCAAAGCGGCGCGTTACAGCGGCATTCATCGCGTTACCTGCGCTAAAGAGCACGCGTCACAACGCCAAGCATCCCTATCGATCGCGAGAGCTCCGGGTCGCCGGCGTTACCGCCTTTGCCTCTAACCGTTGCAATGCCACCCCAATCGCAGGCGCGCGCGGACGAAGCGGGCGTCGCAAGGCTCGCATCAACGTTGCAACGTCGTGATGCCAAGATCGCGTCTTGCCACCATTCGGCGGTTTAGTTATTTTTCCGGTCCTGTTCAAGCGATTCAAGCCCTGGTTCAAGGAGTTTTGGACCGGTTTATGTAATAAAGTTAGAGTAATTTTATTATTTTGCACTTTAGGGGCCAATTTATTCCAGTTTTACAGTTGTATTTCTTTATGAATGTCATTTAGATTTTTTCCCACTTTAGGATAAGCATGTTCATACATTTTATTTGTATAATTGTTATATGAATATGGTTTAGATGCATGATTAATTTATTTTTCATGAGTAATTAATTATAATAGTTATAATTAGATTATATGGAAAATAAATTGCATGGAGCATGTAATTACTTAGTTTAAAATAAATGTTATTCTATTTTAAGTAATTTATTTATTCAATTACTTGAATATTTTATTTATATTTCCAATATTGGTTTTATAATATAGTTTCTTTGTCATAGGTTAATTATTAAATTTATAAAAGTTATAAATTAAAGGGGTTTTAGAAACCATAACCTATAATAAAGAAATGCATGCAAACATAGGAACTTGTGTTAAAATTAAATTAGTTTTAAATTGTTCAAAATTAATTTAGACCTAAGTTTTAATTTCTAATAGGATTAGAAATTAGTCTTACATAGTATTTTAAATAGTTTAAAATATAGTAGGACATTAGGACTTTGGTTATAAGGGAACTCTACTGGTGAAGTCCTGTCTAAGGTTGGGGGTACTTAAGCTGACGGTTAACGGAACACCTCCTACCTAGGAACTGATCCAGAGCTTGAGTTGAATTAACCTTAGTTCTATTTTATATCTAGGTAATTAAAATGTTTATTCACCTAGACATAAGGTTAAAAGACCTAGTTATAATAGTTATAATAGGCATAGACTTAGATAGATTTTTGTAGCCAGAATCCGACTAAGTTAAACCTATACCCTAATCTTAAGAGCTTCAGTTGGAGAAAACGAGATGTTCGCATCAAGTTTACTCTCACGTCCTCAAGAGTTAACACCGTGAGTTCCATGCTAGGCTACGTGGCATCAATAGGGCGTCCCACTACAGTATGTGTTTGCATGGTTATATACCAAGGTGAATAAGGGAAGTGCCCATAGAAATGGGAGCAGGACGCGTGTCAATGTATCCTCCGGTCTCCTCCATTAGGTCGCACCGTGAGATTTCTATAGTCCGCCTGCTAGGTTGTTCTGGAACAGCCAAACCCTACGGAGGGCCTGACTATAGGGATCGGAACATCGCGAACTCCAGAAATGGATAGGGTCTCTTAGGTTATTTTCCAATAGTTGTCTTTCATAATAGTAGCATGTTGGCTCGGACCTATTGGACCTGAAAATGGTAGGGTCACATTTACGGGATGAGTTAAGCTAGTTAACAAGTCCTTGACCAAACAAACGGTAGCTAAGGACCATTGGGACATGAGATGTTCTTGTATTAAGAATTGGTTGTGAATGTCTCAATTCAGGGGAGGAATGATTGACCGCCCGACGGAGGCTTTTCTTCTAAACCCTTGAAATATCATTGCAAAATTAAAGGTTTAATTTAAACACTGGGTTTAGTTTAAACACTAGGGTTCTTTAATATTTTTGCTAAACATGATTGGTTTTTTAATGGGTTAAAATGCATAACTAATTAGAACTATTTTGGATTTTCAGCATGTCGTCCTCAATAATAGCCTTACTAAAAAGTGATCGTTTAACTGGTGAGAATTTTACTACGTAGAAGTCCAACCTGAATACGATTCTCGTTGTTGACGACCTTCGATTTGTCTTGGACCGAGGAATGTCCTCGGTGCACCTTTCAAATGCTCCTCAATGCATTGGGAGGCGTCGATCACTGGATCAAGGCCAATGATAAGGCCTGAAGGGAATCGAATCCATCAGCGGAAGCGATTGTGAATCGCGCGTTCTTAATTTCATTACATGGATTACATTCAAAAACAAATTAACTAGATTAAGCATATAAAAACAATATGGAGAAAGAGATATTACCTTTGTAGAACTCTTTGTTCAAGTGCTTCTTCTCCCACGATCACGATCTCAACAACTGGAACCCGAACGGATGAAGACACTACCACCTAGGATCTTCTCCGTTGTTCTCTAGGTGAGGGAGGAATGTGGGTTTCCTTTAGGTGAGATGAGATGTTTTTGAGAGAGTGTATGTTTTAGAACCTTTCCAACAACACAATAAAAGCTTAGGTTAACTCGAATCACTTGACTTAGTTGCATCTTATGCAACTATATATATAAGAAGATAGAGATAGAAATTACCATCTCATCCCTCTTTATTCTCTCTTTAATATATAGTTAATATGTGAATCTAATTCACATTAGAGCTATTTATTATATCAATTATATCATATATTACTGATATGACATCTCATATATGAAATTGAACACTTCAATTTCATTCCTAACTTTATACCCTCAATATAACCATGTTGAGCCAACGGAGGGACCTAATGGACCTACAGTTCGTGAGCTCCAATGATGTGAGATTAACTGATCAAACTCTTTGATCCAGTTAATCAATATTCATTAACTACAAGTCACTCCACTATAGACTTGTAGTTGTATTCTCCTCACTGTAGATTATATTGTGTCCACTAATATAATCATTACCCATGAGCCAACCCTTTAAAGGTTGTTCGTAATCACTACTAGGTCAAATTACCGTTTTACCCCTATGATTACCTCTTTGTTCCTTAAGCACCACTGATCCTCTAATGAACAACAAGTCTAAGGTCCTACTATAGACTCATACCCTCATAGAGGGCAGGGCCCCGTTGTTCAAGACCTGGAGTCAGTTCTTAAGGGAACAACCTATCTAATTCCTTAGGAAAGGAATGAGTGAATTCCATCTTGCACAGTTAAGTTCCCCAGCTACCTACGAGATTCTGACCCTGAGAAGGTAGGCTTATTGAGTCGGCTACAGGTCACTCTCACCCATACTAGTCTAAGGACAAACCCCTATAAGTAGGAGTTCTTAACTTGCTTAGGATTCAGGTCGAGTCACTAATGACCATCTATAAATTATCAGTCTTACCCTATTAATGGTGTTATACTGGTTAGACTAATAATTTGCAGTCCAGTCTTGTATGAACTCTTCATACAGGATGCCCCCACTCGCATGTCAACTACATGAATGAGTTGGATCACCTCATTTATACTAATTACAAAGTGGGTCGCATCCATGGTGTTACCAGAATGAGGTTTCCAACCTTATTCTTATACCATAGACCATTTAGGTTATATTCTTGAACACAATCCAAATAGTGTCCACTACACTGATGTTCAAGATATATTATAACCTTGGAGCTTAATTTATTGAATTTATAAAGCAAGCATTATAATTTCATCAAAATAAATAACCCTTTATTTATTTGATCAAAATTACACAAGTTTCGGGCATAAATCCCAACAAGGCCAAGGTCTACATTTTGGCTAGTGTTTTTGAAGTTCTAGCCAAAAAGCACGAGGGCATGGTCTCAGCTCGTGAGATCATGAGTTTGTTGCAGGATAAGTTTGGACAACCGTCTGGACAACTTCGACACGAATCCCTCAAATACGTTTATAACTCCCGTATGAAGGAGGGGTCATCGGTGAGAGAACACGTTCTCGATCTGATGGTCCACTTTAACATGGCTGAAATGAACGGAGCGGTCATTGACGAGCAAAGTCAGGTGTCGTTCATCCTGGAATTTCTTCCGAAGAGTTTCCTACAATTTTGCAGCAATGCGGTGATGAACAAGATAGAGTATAACCTGACTACTTTCATTAACGAACTACAAACTTTCCAGTTTCTTATGAAGAATAAGGGACAGGCTGATGGAGAGGCAAATCTGTTTGCCCATTCCAGAAGGTTCCTCCTCTGGGACTAAGTCCTGTGGTTCATCTTCTGGGCTTATGAAGGCCCAAAAGAAGAAGATAGGAGGGAAAGGGAAGACACATGCTGCTGATAAAGGCAAGGAAAAAGCCAAGGTTGCAGACAAAGGAAAATGTTTCCACTGCAACGTGGATGGACAATGGAAGCGAAACTGCCCAAAATACTTTGCTGAGCTCAAAGAGAAGAAAGGTAAATTAGATTTGCTTGTTCTTGAAACTTGCTTAGTGGAAAATGATGATTTTACCTAGATACTTGATTCAGGAGCCACTAATCACGTTTGCTCTTCGTTTCAGGAAACTAGTTCCTTCAAGGAGCTCGAAGAGGGTGAGATGACCCTCAGGGTCGGAACGGGAGACGTCGTCTCATTGCAGGCAATCGGAGATGCCAAGTCGCTTTTTTAGAGATAGATTTTATTTTTAGAAAATATGTTTATAGTTCCTAAAATTAAGAGGAACTTAATTTCTATCTCTTGTTTAATTGAACTTGGCTACTGTATTACCTTTTCATTTAAAGAAGCGTTCATTTTAAAGAAAGGTGTCAATATATGTTGTTCTAAATTAGAAAACGGCTTGTATGTACTTAAACCGAATAGAACTAAAGCAATTTTGAATCATGAGATGTTTAAAATTGCTAACACTCAAAGTAAAAGGTAAATAATTTCTCTAAATAATACCTATCTATGGCATCTTAGACTTGGTCATATAAATCTCAACCGGATTGATAGATTATCTAAGAATGGACTTCTAAATAAGTTAGAAGATGATTCTTTACCTCCTTGTAAATCTTGCTTGGAAGGTAAAATGACCAAGTGACCTTTTACTGGAAAAGGTTACAGAGCCTTAGAGCCCTTAGAACTTGTACATTCGGATCTTTGTTGTCTGCAGAATGTTAAAGCTCGAGGAGGGTACGAGTATTTCATCTCTTTCATAGATGATTATTCGAGGTATAGTTATCTATACCTAATGCATCATAAATCTGAGGCTCTTGAAAAGTTCAAAGAGTATAAGGCTGAAGTAGAGAATGCATTAGGGAAAGCCATTAAAACACTTTGATCCAATCGAAGTGGAGAGTATATGGATTTGAGATTCCAGGACTATATGATAGAACATGGAATTAAATCTCAACTCTTAGCACCTAATACACCAAAGAAAAATGGTGTGTCCGAAAGGAGAAATGGAACCTTGTTGGACATGGTTCGTTGTATGATGAGTTATGCTCAATTGCCTGCCTCGTTCTGGGGATACGCAGTAGAGACTGCAGTTCAAATCTTGAACACTGTTCCATCAAAGAGTGTTTCAGAAACACCTTTTGAATTATGGAAGGGGCGTAAACCTAGTTTACAACACTTCAAGATTTGGGGTTGTCCGTCACACATGTTAGCGACAAACCCAAAGAAATTGGAACCTCGTTCAAGATTATGCCAATTTGTTGGCTATCCCAAAGAAACGAGAGGTGGTCTTTTCTACGACCCACAAGAAAATAAGGTTATTGTATCGACAAACACTACTTTCTTGGAGGAAGATCACATGAGAAACCATAAACTGCGTAGTAAATTAGTGCTAAATGAAGCTACAGATGAACCAACAAGAGTTGTTAATCAAGCTGGACCTTCATCAAGAGTTGATGGAGGAGCCAACACCTCAAGTCAGTCTTGTCCTTTTCAATCGTTGGTAATGCCTCGGCGCAGTGGGAGGGTTGTTTTCCAACCTGATTGCTACTTGGGTTTAGCTGAAACTCAAGTCGTCATACCTGATGACGGCGTAGAAGATCCATTGTCTTATAAACAGGCAATGAATGGCGTAGACAAGGACCAATGGATCAAAGCCATGGACCTTGAAATGGAGTCAATGGACTTCAATTCGATATGGAAACTTGTAGACCAACTTTGAAGTGGTTAGACCCATAGGGTGTAAATGGATCTATAAGAGAAAGAGAGATGCAACTGGAAAGGTATAGACCTTTAAGGCTAGACTTGTAGCAACGGGTTTTACCCAAAAGGAAGGAGTTGACTATGAAGAAACTTTTTTCCCTGTTGCTATGCTGAAGTCTATAAGGGTACTCTTGTCCATAGCTGCGTTTTATGATTATGAAATCTGGCAAATGGACGTCAAGACTGCCTTTTTGAATGGTAATCTTGACGAGAGCATCTATATGTCTCAGCCCGAAGAGTTCATAACCCAAGGTCAGGAGCAAAAAGTTTGCAAGCTCAATCGATCCATTTATGGGTTGAAAGAAGCATCCAGAACTTAGAATATAAGATTTGATACTGCGATCAAGTCTTATGGCTTTGACCAAAACGTTGATGAGCCTTGTGTTTACAAGAGGATCATCAACAACAAAGTAGCTTTCTTAGTACTTTATTTGGATGATATCCTACTCATTGGGAATGATGAAGGATACCTAACTGACATAAAGAATTGGTTGGCGACCCAATTCCAAATGAAATATTTGGGAGAGGCACAATATAATCTTGAGATTCAGATCTTCAGGAATCGCAAGAACAGAACGCTAGCTCTGTCTCAAGCGTCTTATATCGACAAAATGTTGTCCCGATATTCGATGCAAAATTCCAAGAGGGGTATATTACCCTTCAGGCATGAAGTTCATCTGTCTAAGGAACAGTGTCCTAAGACACCTCAAGAAATTGAGGATATGAGACGTACTCCCTATGGCTCTGCAGTAGGTAGCTTAATGTATGCTATGTTGTGCACGAGACCAGACATTTGTTATGCAGTGGGAATAGTCAGTAGGTATCAATCCAATCTAGGGTTAGACCACTGGACAACAGTTAAAAATATCCTCATGTATCTTAGGAGAACGAGGGACTATATGCTTGCGTATGGGACTAAGGATTTGATCCTTACTGGATACACTGATTCTGATTTTCAAACCGATAAGGATTCTCGGAAATCCACATCGGGATCAGTTTTCACACTTAACGGCGGAGCTATAGTATGGTGAAGCATCAAGCAAGGATTCATCGCTGACTCCACCATGGAGCCTGAGTATGTCGCTGCTTGTGAAGCAGCTAAGGAGGTTGTTTGGCTAAGGAAATTCCTTACTAATTTGGAAGTCGTTCCAAATATGGAATTTTCCATCACCTTATACTGTGACAACAGTGGTGCGGTAGCCAATTCGAAGGAACCTCGCAGCCATAAGCGAGGCAAGAACATCGAAAGGAAGTAACACCTGATACGAGAAATAGTGCAACGAGGAGATGTGACAGTCACGAAGATCGCTTCGGAGCACAATATTGTTGATCCATTTACAAAGACTCTCACGGCTAAAGTGTTCGAGGGTCATCTAGAGAGTCTAGGCCTACGAGACGAGTAGATAGGCTAATCTAGGGCAAGTGGGAGATATGTAATGGTTATATGGATGCCCTAGTTTATTGTTTTTCTATCTCTGTAACCACTTGTTTTAGATTTTGATGTACCTGATAGCACACAAAATGTGCTATCCTTAGGTTTAATTATTTCTAGTTTTATAATGATTTCAGAGCTTTAACGTGTTTAAATCATTGAATTTCAGGCAAAGAGCTCAAACAGGACATTTGGAGTCAATTTGGATCACTCAGAATCGAAACGAGGCTATTTGGAGCTAAAAATAATTCCAATTAGAAGAGAAAAGATCAATCCAAGCATGATGACCCGAAGTGATGGCATTGCAACGCAGCGTCGCAACGCTATCTCGATAACGAAGCATTTATGAAAGACCACACAGAGGGCGTTGCAAAACTGCCTTGCAGCGTCGCAACACCACTTCGATAAGAGGTGCGCGCATTAGGGTAGCGGCATTGCAACGTTGCCCTAAGCATTGCAACGCCATCGAGACATTCCATATCTGTCAGCCGCCTAGGGTACAGCATTGCAACACTGCCCCTAGTGTTGCAACGCTGCAGCGATTGAGCCTATAAATACAAAATTATTTCTTCTTGCAAGGGGAGCCGAATTTGGTAGATTTTCCACCCTAATTTTGAAATACACTTGTAAGAAGAGAGAAAAAGAGCGTTTTTGGAGCCAAAGCATTCGTGGAGGTTTGAGATCAAAGACGGGAGCTCGGTGACGAAGGATCGACATCGATAAATAAGTTTAATTTCCTGTTCTTTCAATTTGTAATAGCGTTCTAAGACGTTTTCTACTTGTTTAGTTTGATTTTCATGTGATTTACAGTAGCTAAACATTGTAGTTAGGATTTGATTTACTTGTTATGACTTTCTTGCTATGTATTGAAGCATGTTTTGTCCTTATTTTTGGCAATTCGTTCTTTACTTTTTAATTTGTTGGTTTAAGTGGACTCGAGAGATAAAGCTTGAATTAGAGCAAAATTGTCAAAACCCTTAGAAATCTGGCATGAGAATGACTTAGAAATCTTAGGGAAACACATAAAGAAGTTGCTTAATGTCATGCATGTCGTGAGTTCATATGGAGACTATGGAGTTTATTGCATGCATGAGGCTCACTAAGAATCGAGAGATTTTCTTGAGTATTTTACTTCTTGTTTATAAATTCAACTCTTTGGTTCATTGCATGTGTTAATTGATTCATTAACTTGTATAATCACTTCCCTCAAATCTATCAATTTGTGTCTCCACATGTTTGTTTATTTGTTTGTCTTTACTTTCAATCAACTATCCATGTTGTGTTTCTTTAGCTAAAATTGAGAATTAATATCTTAGTAATTAATTAATCTAGAAACCCACTCCCGAGGACGATACTTGGACTCATAAATCACTATACTAAAACTTGACCCGTACACTGCGGTATTGCATATCCATAATTATACGCAACAGTACCCCACTAGAGTTTTAGTTCAAGTGGGAGTTTGTTGGGGTTTGTGCCCTAAAACTCTTAGTTTGTAATTATGTTCTAATTAATGTAATAAAGTGTTATTATTTCAATAAAGAGTTATTGTTCGTTATCTACGAGTTTGCCTTGTTTAAAACCCTAAATCCAATAAACTAAACATCCAAGGTTGTTAAATGTATCTTTAACTGAATGTAGTGTACATATAGAGGATCTCGGTTCGAGATATAGCCTAAAGGGTCTATAGTTAGGGGATAAGGTTTGGGTACCTTACCCTGGTAAAACTATGGATGTGGCCCACTTTGTGTATGATACAAACACTGTGATCCTAACGCGTTCGTGTAGATGACATGTGAGTGGGGATATCCTATGTAATGAGATTACATAAGACCGGACCACGAAATAGTAACCTCTAGCTGTAACTCCGTTGACTAGTTAGGTTTCTATTTCGTCGCAACGCCACTTCGATAACGCGTTAGGGTAGCGGCCTTGCAACGTTGCCCTCTGCGTTGCAATGCCATCGAGACATTCCATATCTGCCAGCCGCCTAGGGTACAACGTTGCAATGTTGTCCCTAGCGTTGCAACACTGCACCGATTGAGCCTATAAATACAACATTATTTCTTCTTGGAAAGGGAGCCGAATTTGCTAGATTTTTGCCCTATTTTCGAAATACACTTTGTAAGAAGAGAGAAAAGAGTGTTCTTGGGAGCCAAAGCATTCGTGGAGGTTCAAGATCGAAGACGGGAGCTCGGAGACGAAGGACCAGCATCGACACATAAGTTTAGTTTCCTTTTCTTTCAATTTGTAATAGCGTTCTAAGACGTTTTCTATATGTTTAGCTTGATTTTCATGTGATTTAGAGTAGCTAAATGTCGTAGTTAGGATTTGATTTACTTGTTAAGACTGAATTGCTATGTATTGAAGCATGTTTTGTTCTTATTTTTGGCAATTCGTTCTTTACTTCTTAATTTGTTGGTTTAAGTGGACTCGAGAGATAAAGTTTGAATTAGAGCAAAATTGTCAAAACCCTTAGAAATCTGCCATGCGAATGACCTAGAAATCTTAGGGAAACGCATAAAGAAGTTTCTTAATGTCATGCATGTCGTCGGTTCATATGGATACTATGGAGTTTATTGCATGTGTGAGGCTCACTAAGAATCGAGAGGTTTTCTTGAGTATTTTACTTCTTGTTTATAATTTCATCTCTTTGGTTCATTGCATGTGTTAATTGAGTCATTAGCTTGTATAATCACTTCCTTCAATTCTATCAATTCGTGTCTCCACATGTTTGTTTGTTTGCTTGTATTTACTTTCAACCAACTATCCATGTTATGTTCTTTAGCTAAAATTGAGAATTAGTATCTTAGTAATTAATTAATCTAGAAACCCATTCCCGAGGACGATACTTGGACTTTTAAATCACTATACTAAAACTTGACCTGTACACTGCAGTATTGCATATCCATAATTATACACAACAAGTTTTTGGCGCCGTTGTGGGGGAATGGCGATTATTTAGATTGATTAATATTATGAGAAAATTTTAAATTTTAGACTAAAGCTTGTTTGTTTGTCTTTCCTTATTTGTTTTTGTGTGTTTGTTGTTTCCTTATTTGTTTTATTGTAGTTTTGTGTGTTGTTTTTTAGTCTTTGTCCCCTATTTTTTGGTTGTGTTGCTATTGTGTAAAAGTCTTGATCTGAATTACTAATTTTTCAATTATGACTTTGCATGATTTTGATTCTCCACCATTCTATTGTCCCTCTCATGACCCTAGGTATGTGCATCATGATTTCTCTGAATTTTATCTGTCTAATTTACCATTTTGTACCTGAAATTGATATCCATTCATGTAATGGTAGTCATCTAGGCAGTTGGAACCATAGTTTTTCGTACCTTAACCAACCCCTAGAAAAATCTTCTCTTATGGACCAATTGGCGGAATATACCTTAGAATTGAAATTTAAAAATTTGGTTCATAGTGAATTAGAGAGGTTGGATAGGGTAGAAACTGAGGTGGTAGGACTTTGGGAAATAATACAGGATAGAGCTCAATATCTTAACCAACCTAGTAATTTCCCTTAAGGCCCTAGAGGAAAATTTTTTTATCCTTACCACTCAGGAGGTGCCACCTAGGAGGATTTGTTCATATTTTAATGAGGATAGATTGGGGGAGATTGAGGCACACCATAATCAGGATAGTGAGGTAGACATTGGTGATATAATCACTTCCAAGAGGAAATCCAGGTGATAGAGTTAGAGGCTGAGAAGTCTTCTTTCCTTTTATCCCCAGAAATTTCCTTTATTATTGATAACCATTTGTCCTATACTCACGAGTCTTGCTTTGATTTTAGTTCTTTCATTTCTTTAAACAAAAATACCAAAAATAATTCTATCTCTGGTGCCCAGGAAAAACTAGATAGCCTTTTAGACTTAGAAGGCTATATCGATTCGAGCAAGAAGGGCCCAAAGAAATATGAGCAGTTTTATGTGCCCTGATAAGTCACCGCTCTAGCTAAAGACGTTAAAGATAGCGCTTCTTGAGAGGCAACCCAAGCTTTATGTTTCATATCTTTCTTTTTTGTATTTTTCTTTCTTTTATGTTTTATTTTCTAGTTCTTTTTGTGTTTTCTTTCTTTTTTGTACCTCCAGGTGTATGCCCAAGGGGAGAGCTGCAGACTTGCACCCTTTTGATCCTGAGATCGAGAGGACCTGTAAGAGACTCTTAAGGGAATAAAAAGCAGAACCTCAAATTATGGCTGATCAGGAGCTCATCAATAACCCTAAACATATCAGGGAGTATTTCCAACCCGTGTTTAACTCTGAGCAGGTTGAAATAGTCCATGCCCCTATAAATGCTAACAATTTTGAACTTAAGACAACGCAGATACAGATGGTTAGGGAAGGTGCTTTTAGAGGCTTAGCCACAGAAGATCCTAACTCACACTTACAGAATTTCTTAGAAATCTGTGGCACATTTGAAATGAACGGTATTTCTGCTGATAATATTTGCTTACGTCTCTTTCCTTTTTCTTTGCAGGGTAGAGCCAAAGAATGGCTAGGGTCCCTTCCCTCAGGCAATATAACCTCCTGGGAGGAGTTGGCCCAAACCTTCATGACCAAATTCTTTCCACCTGTAAAGGCTGCAAAGTTAAGGACTGAGATAGGAATATTCAGGCAGCACGAGGGAGAGCAACTATTTGAGGCCTAGGAAAGGTACACGAACATGCTCAGGAGGTGCCCACAGCATGGCTACCCAAATTGGTTTCAGGTACAATTCTTTTATAATGGACTGGAAGGTAAGACCAGGACCATTCTGGATGCCACTGCTGGAGGGGCTTTCATGGCGAAGACTATGCCAGAAGCACATGCCCTCTTCGAGGAAGTGTCAACTGCCAGCTACCAGTGGCCTACGGACAATGACAGATCTAAGCCGATGTTTGGATTGTATCAAGCTGGATGAGGTAACCTCTCTTAGATCTCATATGGCATCTCTCGACTCATGCATTTGAATAATTTTGCGGATCACCACAGGCATGGGGATGTCCTCTCAATGCTCCAGCCCAATGGAGAATCCACTATGGAGCAATTGTATTACTCGAACAACGAGCTAAATAACTATGGAGGAAACCAGACTGAAATAACCTCCCAACACATTATAATCCAGGTTTGAGGTATCATTAAAATTTCTCTTATGCTAACAACAAAAATGTGTTGAATCCTCCTGCAGGGCATGCTTCTACATCGAGAGAAACCATCTCTGGAAGACACATTGCACTCCTTCATAGATGATTCCGTAAGTCGGTCCAACCAAATGGAGAATGCGATCACTAGTTTATCCGGTATAGTGACCAATCATGGAGTATAATAAAGAATATAGAGACCCAAATTGGCCAAATGAACACATCACTCCGAACCACTCGCAAGCAAGGAAAGAAACACCTTGAGGGGAGTATAGTCTTGCTAAAGACATTAAACAAAAACGCTTTCTTGGGAGGCAACCCAAAGCTTTACTTACTTTTTGTTTTTCCTCTTTAGCTTGCTTTAGTTTGTTTTTAGTTGTTCTTCAATTCTTAGTTTCTTTACTAGTTTGTTGTTTTGTTTTGTAGGTTGTGAAGATGCCTTTCTTCGTTGAAATCCATGCTCCCATTCTGAGGAACTCCAACACACATGCTTTGGCTATCCAAGAAACTCAGAAAGATCTCCATAACTCGGGACAGTATTATTCACTCTTACCCTTATAGTTAATTTGTGCTTATTTACGCAAACATTGTGGACAATGTTTAGTTTAAGTTTGGGGTGGGATGTTGTTTAATTGTTGTGGTATCATCCCGAGTATGTCTTTGAATTGTTGATTGATCCTTTACATAAGTATGATCATGATAGCCTAGGATGAGATTTAATTGGAAATCTTTGTGATTCTCTTTGAAACTTGAGAGCATGATATGAATTTGAGTTAATTTAAAATTTTTCTTCAGTTTTTCCTGCACTATTATGCACATAGTCTATGTTCCTGTAGTTTTGAAATGCTTAAAACAAAGTTATTAGGTTTAGAAGTTTGATGTCACATCGATAAGTCTAAGAACTGATTTGAGAGTTCAACTGCAGGATAGGGTGAATAACAATATGAAGTGCATGACCTGTATAGTATGTGAATTAGTTGGTGTTTGTTGTTTGTTTGCTAAAGAATAAAAATTTGTGAGGGCACAAAGAGCTACCTTCATTGTGATCAGTAAGGCCACTCATTGAGCGAGTGCTCTGGGTAAGGGTCCCTGCAGTGGATGTGTGAGAGCTAGTGTCCTTGCACACAAAAAAAAAAGAGAAGAAAATAGAAAAATTGATAAACAAAAAGTGAGTAAGCACTGAGTAGAGTCATTTAATTCTTGAATGTAGGGAGGCTCAAAGATTAGTAATTAAGACCTGTGTAGGGGGAAGTTGAATGTAGAGCCTAATAAAGTTGATCCTGCTTAGTAAAAATAAAGGGAACATAGGCTAATCACACACACACGTAGGAACACTTACGAAAAGTTTTAAATTGCTTGTTGAAGTGTTATGTTTGAGTATTTCCTGTGGTTACTAGATTTTCTCTTAAATTTTTTTGGCTTGAATCAAATGTATGTTTAAGAACAATCTAATGTCTAACTCTGTTTTTGCTCGGGACTAGCAAAAGTTTAAGTTTGGGGGTGTTTGATAGCACACAAAATGTGCTATCCTTAGGCTTAATTATTGCTAGTTTTATGATGATTTCAGGACTTTTACGTGTTTAATTCATTCAATTTCATGATAAGAGCGTAAACAAAACTATTGGAGACAAATTGGATCACTCGGGATCGAAACGAGACTATTAGGAGCTAAAAATAACATCAATTGGAAGAGAAAGGATCAATCCAAGCATGATGACCCGAAGTGATGGCGTTACAACGCTGCCGATAAGCGTTACTGCTTGGCGTGTTGTTGTTTAAGCGTTGAAGACCATCATGCGATAAGCGTCGCAATGCTATCTCGATAAGGAAGCATATATGAAGGACCGCATGAGGCGTTGCCAGCGCCTTGCAACGTCGCAACGCCACTTCGATAAGAGGCGCGCACGTTAGGGTAGCGGCGTTGCCATAACGCTGCCTCGGCGTTACAACGCCATCGAGACATTCCATATCTGCGGCCGAGGGAGGGTACGCAGTGTCAACGCGCGTCCCTAAGCGTTACAACAACGCACCGATTGAGCCTATAAATACAACATTATTTCTTCTTGCAAAGGGAGCCGAATTTGCTAGATTTTTGTCCTATTTTCGAAATACACTTTGTAAGAAGAGATAAAATAGTGTTCTTGGGAGCTAAAGCATTCGTGGAGGTTCGAGATCGAAGAAGGGAGCTCGGAGACGAAGGACCGACATCGACACATAAGTTTAATTTCCTTTTCTTTCAATTTGTAATAGCGTTCTAAGACGTTTTCTACATGTTTAGCTTTATTTTCATGTGATTTTGAATAGCTAAATGATGTAGATAGGATTTGATTTACTTGTTAAGACTCAATTGCTATGTATGGAAGCATGTTTTGTTCTTATTTTTGGCAATTCGTTCTTTACTTTTTAATTTGTTGGTTTAAGTGGACTCGAGAGATAAAGCTTGAATTAGAGCAAAATTGTCAAAACCATTAGAAATTTGGCATGAGAATGACCTAGATGTTGGGATTTATGCCCTAAACGTGGGTAATCTTAATCAATTAAATAAAGTGTTATTTACTTTGATAAGATTACAGTCTTGCTTTTATAATCCAATAAACTAAGCTCCAAGGTTATAACGCTAATCTTGAAATCAGTGTAGTGGACACTATTTGGGTTGAGTTCAAGATTATAACCTAAATAGTCTATGGTATAAGAATAAGGTTGGAAACCTCATTCTGGTAACACCATGGATGCGACCCATTTTGTAATTAGTACAAATGAGGTAATCCAACTCATTCATGTAGTTGACATGCGAGTGGGGGCATTACGTATGAAGAGTTCATACAAGATTGGATCGCAAATTATTAGTCTAACCAAAGATAACACCAGTTAATGAGGATAAGACTAGTAATTTATAGATGGTCATTAGTGACTCGACTGAATCCTGAGCAAGTTAAGAACTCCTGCTTATAGGGGTTTGTCCTTAGACTAGTATGGGTGAGAGTGGCTTGTAGCCGACTCAATAAGCCTACCTTCCCAAGGACAGAGCCTCGTATGTAGCTGGGAACTTAACTGTGCAAGATGGAATTCACTCATTCCTCTACCGAGGAATTAGATAGGTTGTTCCCTTAAGAATCGACTCCAAGTCTTGAACAACGGGGTCCCGCCCTCATGAGGTATGAGTCTAAGGTGGGACCTTAGACTTGTTGTTCATTAGAGGATCAGTGGTACTTAAGGAGCAAAGAGGTAATCACAGGGGTAAAACGATAATTTGACCCAGCTGTGATTACGAACAACCTTTGAAGGGTCGACTCATGGGTAATGACTATATCAGTGGACACAATAATATCTACAGTGAGGAGAGTGAAGCTACAAGTCCATAGTGGAGTGACTTGTAGTTAATGAATATTCATTAACTGGATCAAAGAGTTTGATCGATTAATTTCACATCATTGGAGCTCATGATCTGTAGGTCCATTAGATCCCTCCGTTGGCTCAACATGGTAATATAGCGGGTATAAAGTTAAGAGTGAAATTGGAGTGTTCAATTTCATACATGAGAAGTTATATCAATTATATATGATATAATTGATATAATTTATAGTTTTAATGTGATTTAGACTATATACTAAAAAGAGATTAAAGGAGGGGTAGGATGGTCATTTCCATCCCAATTCTCTATATATATGGTTGCATGAGATGCAACTAGGTTAAGGGTTTTTTCATAGAATTCCTAACCTCCTTGTTGTGTTGTTGGAAGAGTTCCAAAACAAAAATCTCTCTCACAAAATTCCTCACCACTCCTAAAGGAACCCACCTTCCTCTCTCTCTCCTAGAGAACAACGGAGAAGATCCAGGTGGTGGTGTGGGTGTTAAATGCGAATTCTTGTTCTTTGAGATAGTGACCGTGGAGAGGAGCACTTGAAGAAAGGTTCTTCAAAGGTATATACTTGTTGTCCATACTCTTATTATATGCTTAATACATGTTTTATATTCTTGAAATTTCCATTGTAACTAAATCAAGAGTGCGCGATTATTGTCGCATCACCATGAGGACTTGATTCGCTTCAATTGGTATCGAGCCCAATTGCGTTCTTGATTTATGTTCTGGTTTTTTCAAGAACAAGGTGGAATTTAATCGCTTTGTGCATGAGATGTATGAGCGGTTTTTTAAAAATTAGATGTTTTCAATTTTTGCACTTAGATTTACAATTTCATTGAAATGTTCAATGTAAGGGCGGTGTTTTGGGGCAAATTTAATTGTAAATCGAGTCAGTAAGTCCGTGTCGATCGAGGCAAAGCGATTCTTTGAGAAGATCGAGCAAAAAGCGATCAAGGAATGGAGATTCCTATGGTTGTTCTATGAATGGCGTTGCAACGCTCCATTCGGCGTGGCAACGCCATCGCGCAGCGCGCGGTGGAGAAGACGCGACGTTGCACGCAACGCCTCGGCGTTAAACGCTCGGCGAAAAATGAAAAATCAGCGTTGTAACTTACGCTGCTATCAGCCGTTGCAACACCAAGACGTTTCACGCGAGAGCAACAAAAGCGAAACCGAAATTTTATTATTTATATTAATTATAAAAACGTTTTTTTTAATATATTTAATAATTTTAATTTTAATTAATCTAATTAGATTATATTAATTAAATTATTTCTAGGGTGCCAAAATTGGTCTAATTTTTGCTATTTTAATTATGCAATTGTTGTGTAATTATTGTCATGCATAGTGTATGCTTGTATTTTAGAAATCACACCTTAGGTTAAGCATTGTCATGCATCATTTATAATATAAGGAGTTATATTATATAGTTCGCATGATTGATTAATATAAGGTTGTTATATTAATTTTTGGACAAACATTGACATGCATTATATTTCATGACATGAATATGTTATGAATGTTTTATTATTCATGTGATGAATGATCAAGCACTATAACATAGTATGGATGTCACCTAAGGTTAATTATTAGTTTTAAAGTGTTTAGAACTGTGAAATAATAGACCTTAGGTTATCTAGTTCTAATTAGATTAGAATTAGGAATCAAGTAATTTACAAGCTATGATTAAAAGCGGAACTCTGTCAAAGGAAAGTTACTGTCTCTACTTTGGAGTATTTAAAGTGTGGAACTTGGAACACCCCTACCGAACCGACACGGGAGTGAAATTTAATCAAAGTCTTATAAATTACAAAGAAGGCGTCAATGGAGTTTATTAAGGGGTTAATAAACTAGAAATCCTAGGTTTAATATAAGGAGTTATATTAACAAACTTAGGATAAAATCCATATAAGAGTTATATTGATTATCAATATAAGAGTTATGTTGATAGAGTTAGGTAAAACCATTAGCCGGGTTTTAGCCTAAGAAAGATTCCTATAGACTTAAAGTATTCAGTGGGAGGAAAAAGTGTATGAGATACATATTTTTTCACCTACACTATCTATGGGAAGTTCACACCGTGAGACTCACACTTGGCCTCGTGGCGCAAAAGCGGGAGCGTCCCCCTTCGGATGGTGTTTGTATGAGTCAATACCAAGGTGAATGGAGAGGGTACTTATAGTGAGTGAGAGCAGCAAAGTTTAGTGAAGACAAAACCTCGATCTCTTTTGTCGGTTTACACCGTTAGACCACTATGGTCAGCCTGAAAGTTTGGCCTAGACCAGACAATCCCTTCTGAGGAGGGCTTGATCATGGGGGATCTAACACAGAGACACAGGAAAGGGATAAAGATTTCCTTTGACTATTTTCCAATCTAGTCCTCCTTCATGGAATTTATTGGATCGAGACTCTGGGATCTAAAGACAAAGGGTTACACTCACGGGGTACATAAGTTGTGTATGTATCCAGACCAAAAAATGATAACTAAAACCTATAGGAATAAGAGTTATTCTGGTGTTAGGTTTTGGTCAAGAATGTCTTGATCCAGAGGGAGGAGTGTTTTTATTACCCTTCGATTGTCATACATTCTAAACCTTTGGAGTATCATTGCAAATTATAAATGGCCTAGGAATCATTTGATAATTAGCTAGAACATGATTGGATTAGAGTTATAGCAAGAAACTCATACAAGTTTGTTTGTAAATTTTCAGAAAAAAAATGTCTAGCTCTATAATTTCCTTATTGGGTGCGGAAAAGTTAACCGGAGAGAATATGATGACATGGAAAAACAAACTCAACACTATTTTGGTATTGGATGATCCAAGTTTGTGCTAACTAAGGAGTGTCCTCGGTGTCGAGGCTCGAATGCGTCGTCACGAAAATGTTCGTGATGCATATGATCGATGGATCAAGGTCAATGATAAGGCCAAGGTCTACATGCTTTGGCAAGTATATACGACATATTAGCCAAGAAGCATGAGGGCATGATTACCGCCAAGGAAATCATTGATTACGTGCGGTGGTATGTTTGGACAACAGTCCACACAAGCCCGACATAATGCCCTAAAGTACATATTCAACTCGAGGATGCCAGAGGGTACATCTGTTCGGGATCATGTCCTGGATATGATGGTACACTTTAACATCGCGGAGTCGAATGGTGCTTCCATCGATGAGTCGAGCAGTCGACTTCATTCGAAACCCTTCCGGATAGTTTCCTGCAGCTTTAGAAGTAATCTTTGTTATGAACAAGCTTACTTTTAATCTTACCTCCTTCTCGAATGAACTCTGGACCTTTCAATCTTTGATGAAAATTCGAGGATCGAAAGGTGAGGCAAATGTTGTCGGTAGGAGTTATCACGAGGTTCGACCTGCGAGACAAAAACAAGATGGCTTCATCTTCTTCTAACCCGAGAGGTAAGAAGAAGAACATGAAGAAGTGTAAAGGAAACAAGTGACAATGTTGCGCCCAAAAGGGCAAGAAAATCAAAGACGCGTCTTGACAAAGGAAAGTGTTTCCACCGCAACGAAGAGACGGGCATTGGAACAGGCTATCCAAGTACATTGCGAGAAAAGAAGAATGAAGGTAAATATGATTTACTTTGCCTAGAAGCTTGTTTAGTGGATAATAATAAAAAGCGACTTGGATACTTGATTCAGCGCCACTAATCATGTTTGTTCTTCTTTTCAGAAATTGATTCTGGCAGCAACGGCAAAGAAGGAGAGATAACGCTCCGGGTTGGAAATGGAGAAGTCGTCTCAACCAGTGCAAGATGACACAATGAAGCTTTATTTTGGCAAGAATTATGTATTGTTGGACAATATATTAGTGATACTGTGGTTTACTAGAAACCTTATTTCCATTTCTTGCCTCATTGAACAATGTATTTCTTTTTCCTTTTCTATGAATAAAGTGTTTATTTTAAAGAAAACGTTTAGAAATATGTTCAGCTTCATTAGAAAATGAATAAAGTGTTTATTTTAAAGAAAACGTTTAGAAAGCTTGTTTATTTTAAAGAAAACGTTTAGAAATATGTTCAGCTTCCTTTTCTAAGAAACGCAAAATTTCTCCTAAAGAAAATGCTCATCTTTGGCATCTAAGATTGGGTCACATTGATCTCAATAGATTGAGAGATTGGTAAAGAAACGGACTTCTAAACGAGTTAGAAGAAAATTCTTTACCAGTATGTGAATCCTGCCTATAAGGCAAAATGACTAAAAGACCTTTTAGTGGAAAAGGTTATAGAGCCAAAGATCCTCTAGAGCTTATACATTCAGACCTTTGTTGTCCGATGAATGTTAAAGCCAGGGGAGAATATGAATATTCCATCACTTTTATAGATGATTATTCTCGATATGGGCATATTTACCTAATGCACCACAAGTCTGAAGCACTTGAAAAGTTCAAGGAATTCAAGGTTGAGGTTGAAAATCAATTAAGTAAAAGAGTTAAAACACTTCGATCGGATCGAGGTGGAGTGTACATGGATTTAAAATTCCATAACTATATGATAGAACATGGACTTACATCCCAACTCTCAGCTCCCGGCACACCACAGCAAAACGGTGTATCAGAAAGGAGAAATAGAACCTTGTTGGACATGGTTCGATCAATGATGAGTTATGCTCATCTCCCTAATTCCTTTTGGGGTTATGCAGTGGAGACTGTAGTATACATATTGAATAGTGTGCCCTCCAAAGTGTTTCAAACACCTTTTGAACTCCCAGAAAGGACGTAAAGGTAGTTTATGTCACTACAGAATATGGGGTTGTCCAGCACATGTGCTTGTGACAAATCCAAAAAAGTTGGATTCACGTTCAAAGTTGTGCCTATTCGTAGGATACCCAAAAGAAACAAGAGGTGGTTTATTCTATGATCCTAAGGAAGATAAGGTCTTTGTGTCGACAAATGCCACATTCTTGGAGGAGGACCACATAAGGGACCACAAACCAAAAAGTACGGTAGTGTTGAGTGAGTTAGACGGAACAACAACAAAGGTTGCTAATAAGAACACTCGTACGTCAACAAGAGTTGTTGATACTAGTTTGTCTAGTCAAGAGAGTCCATCTCAAGAGTTGAGTATGCATCGTAGTAGTGGGAGGGTTGTGATACGACTGACCGTTACATGGGAGATTGTTGGGATTTATGCCTAAACTTGTGTAATCTTGATCAATTAAATAAAGTGTTATTTGTTTTGATAAGATTACGCCTTTGCTTTTATAAATCCAATAAACTAAGCTCCAAGGTTATAACGCTTATCTTGAAATCAGTGTAATGGACACTATTTGGGTTGAGTTCAAGATTATAACCTAAATAGTCTATGGTATAAGAATAAGGTTGGAAACCTCATTCTAGTAACACCATGGATGCGGCCCACTTTGTAATTAGTACAAATGAGGTAATCCAACTCATTCATGTAGTTGACATGCGAGTGGGGGCATCCTGTATGAAGAATTCATACAAGATGGATCATAAATTATTAGTCTAACCCGAGATAACACCGTTAATGAGGATAAGACTAGTAATTTATAGATGGTCATTAGTGACTCGACCAAATCCTGAGCAAGTTAAGAACTCCTGCTTATAGGGGTTTGTTCTTAGACTAGTATGGGTGAGAGTGACCTGTAGTAGACTCAATAAGCCTACCTTCCGGGGACGTAACCTCGTAGGTAGCTTGGAACTTAATCAGTGCAAGATGGAATTCACTCATTTCTCTCTTGAGGAATTAGATAGGTTGTTCCCTTAAGAACTAACTCCGTGTCTTGAACAACGGGGCCCCGCCTCTATGAGGGGTATGAGTCTAAGGTGGGACCTTAGACTTGTTGTTCATTAGAGGATCGGTGGTGCTTAAGGAGCAAAGAGGTAATCACGAGGGGTAAAACGGTAATTTGACCCACCGTGATTACGAACAACCTATGAAGGGTCGACTCATGGGTAATGACTATATCAATGGACACAATAATATCTCTGATGAGGAGAGTGCAAACACAAGTCTATAGTGGAGTGACTTGTAGTTAATGAATATTGATTAACCGGATCAAAGAGTTTGATCGCTTAATTTCACATCATTGGAGCTCATGATCTGTAGGTCCATTAGATCCCTCCGTTGGCTCGACATGGTAATAGAGAGGGTATAAAGTTAAGAGTGAAATTGGAGTGTTCAATTTCATACATGAGGAGTTATATCAATTATATATGATATAATTGATATAATATATAGTTTTAATGTGATTTAGACTATATACTAAAGAGAGATTAAAGGAGAGGTAGGATGGTCATTTCCATCCCAATTCTCTATATATATGGTTGCATGAGATGCAACTAGGTTAAGGGTTTTTTCATAGAATTCTTAACCTCCTTGTTGTGTTGTTGGAAGAGTTCCAAAACACAAATCTCTCTCACAAAATTCCTCACCACTCCTAAAGGGAACCCACTTTCCTCCCTCTCCTAGAGAACAACGGAGAAGATCCGGTGGTGATGTCGGTGTTCATGCGAATTCTTGTTGCTGAGATCGTGACCGTGGAGAGAGGAGCACTTGAAGAAAGGTTCTTCAAAGGTATATACTTGTTGTCCATACTCTTATTATATGTTTAATCCATGTTTTATATTCTTGAAATTTCCATTGTAACTAAATCAAGAGCGTGCGATTCATAAATCGCTTTCTGTGCGGGGTGTTCGGTTCCCTTCCTAGAAATCTTAGGGAAACGCATAAAGAAGTTGTTTAATGCCATGCATGTCGTAGGTTCATATGGAGACTATGGAGTTTATTGCATATGTGAGGCTCACTAAGAATCGAGAGGTTTTCTTGAGTATTTTACTTCTTGTTTATAATTTCATCTCTTTGGTTCATTGCATGTGTTAATTGAGTAATTAGCTTGTATAATCACTTCCCTCAATTCTATCAATTCGTGTCTCCACATGTTTGTTTGTTTGCTTGTCTTTACTTTCAACCAACTATCCATGTTATGTTCTTTAGCTAAAATTGAGAATTAGTATCTTAGTAATTAATTAATCTAGAAACTCATTCCCGAGGACGATACTTGGACTCTTAAATCACTATACTAAAACTTGACCCGTACACTGCGGTATTGCATATCCATAATTATACGCAACATGGAGTGTTCCCGCAGTTAACGAATGTTGTTTAGGAGGTTAATGAGATTAACCGACCAATCTCGTATCGTTGGAGTTTCTGATCTGTAGGTCCATTAGGTCCACCTTCTAGCTCGTAAAGGGTTCTTAGATCGTTTGAATTTGAAATGTTCAAATTCATAAGGGAATAAACTTAATGTATATGGATATGATATAATATATAGTTTTGGAACTATATATTATAAATTTAATGTGAATATGATTCATATGAAATTATATGAAAGAATTAAATATTTGAAAGAGTTCAAATATTTATTTCAAATGTGAATGTGATTCATATTTGAAAACTATAGGTCAAATCTTAATGTGCATTAGATGTACATTAAACTATAGGTTAATGGGTAAAATGATTAAATATGATTTAATCATTTAATTAATATTATATTTGAATTAAATAAGATTTAATTTAATATGATTAATTGATTTATTAATTTACTCCCCAACTCCCCCTCGATAGGGAGTGGGAGTTGCTTCTTCAAGTGTCCTTCTCCGGTGAGAAGGGACATTCTTCATTTTGATCGATTAATTCACTCACGGTATTGATTGGAAGAGCTTATAGAAAGACAAAAAAATTCTCTCTCACTCTCTCAATTCCCTTTCTCTCCAATTGTTGGAACCCTTCCCACCTAGGGTTGATCTAAGCATTCAGAGGATAGAGGGTTTTCCTCGTGGTGATGTCCTGTTGAAGAAAAACAGAGAAGTGTTCTTACTTGCTATGTTGCTGCAATAGGAGCAAGGAATTGCTGGAAACTGAAACTACAAAGGTAACTTCTCTTCCTTTTAGTTTAATTGTTATTTTCAGCATATTTGCATGTATATCTCCATGCCTAATTAGATTAGAAAATCCATGTTTGTTCTGTTTTTATCAATCCATGTTTGTTCTTTTAGTTTAATTGTTATTTTCATCATGTTTGCATGTATATCTCCATGCCTAATTAGGCCCTCAAGCCCAGGGGTGGTGGAGAGTCGACACCATGGTACCCTCTATAGTATATTATGAGGATTATTAGGTCTTCCTCCCTTACACGTCAAAATGGCGAGGAATCATACGCCCATACATCGACCCCTCCGACGACACGGTTGGCCCCAATCTCGCTTGTCCTCATATTATCCATCAAGCTCACCTATCTTGGTGTGTTAGATGATGCACCGTCCTCCTCGATTGCATCATGGCACGTCTCATCACTGTGAGGTTCACAAACATACGCTCGTATAGTATGATTGTGACACTGTGCACCTCATCCGCTCCCCTTTGTCTTAAGGCCTAGTTTCCTTTCCTGGGAATGATTTTTTGTAACTGCCTGTTATTCCTTAGTTGCTCGTTACTTGTTAGTTTTTGGGTATCTGAGTAAAGCTTTTTATGGTTGCTTCATAGCTTGTTGGGCTCTTCTTTTTGTTAATCTATGTTGCATGTCTGCTTGAAATGTTTATGCCTGTTGGAACATTGGTTGGAGCCCAACCTATTCTCTAAATAAAGATTGGTGGAGGTTGGGCATTCTCTGAGACTTATGAAGTGCATATCTGTTTGTTTAAGTTCCAAAAAAAAATTTTGTTTTCTCTTAGCTATGTCGTTATGCTGCCAAAATTTCGACATAGATGGCGTGGTGGAGTAACTTCCCTAAGGTAGGTTCATCTCTAGGTTTAGGGTCGTTACATTTAATTTCCAATGTACTGGTATTTTTGGGAACCAAATTAAAATGTGATTTGATTCTCACTTGTGTTCCGCTGTGCAAAGGATTTTCGAATCCAACATCTACTATACATTGCATACTTCTAGAATAAAATCATGGACAATATTAAGGACATTCAAGGCAATAATACAAACCTTATACAAACCTTCTCTAGTTCAACTCTCCTAAAACTAGATGAATTTCCACTTTCAATTCAATACAAATATGTAACTAGAGTAAGGTACTCAAAAATTACCCGAACGACAAAGTAGAACAATAACAGCTTTCAACTAACCTACATAACGGCACAAAGCAAGTTTTAGTACAGAAATTTGCATTCTTCATTTTAATATATTTTGTACAAAAAAGGAACCAATGAATAAGATCTTCTTAATTCTTTGAGAGACATTTATTAGATAAAACTCATGGTCAAAACAATACAAATACAGAATGAAAACACTTTGTTATAATTTCTTCATCAACAAAATAGAATTAAGGTGTAAATTACTTCAATTTAGCTTTAGAATTCAAACACAAGAAGCAATTGTTTATTGGCGTTACCAACATGGTACCTTTTACTCTTACTTTTGACCCCATTATGCATTTATAAATTTCAATGCAGAAAACAAAGTACATTTTAGAAGGATATTAAAGTGTGCAACTATAAACATTTTACAGGTTGATCCTATTGTCCTACAAGGAATCGTATCTAACTAATTAGGTCTCTGATACTTGGCCGATAATTGTATATGGTGGATTAAAATAAAGATTACTATTAAGCACCTATAAAATATTTAAATGTATTGTAGATCGTGGCGGATCCAGAATTTTTATCGAGGAGACTTAAATATGAAATTCAAAAAAATATTTAAAATTTTCCATACTAAAACTTGAGGTGAGCTAAAGACATACTAACCACTAAGCAGAAGACTTTTTTGTGTTTTAATTTGATTTTTCCTACCCATATCATATAAAGTAAAAATTTGAGGAGGGGTTCGAGTCCCCTGGGCCTTAACTAAATCCACCCCTGATGGTAGACCATTTCTAAATATTTTGCTCCTTATCTTACATGGTTTGTTAGAATATATAAATCTCTTCGCTTGATTATGGAATGTGAAATATGAAACTTGTTTCCTTTCAAACAAGTTGAAGACGAACATAACAGAAGTAAATTCTGAAGAATGGAAATGGGATGGCTTACTTTCTTTTTTTTTGTTTTGGCCACTGTAATTGGTCTTCTAGGTCCGATAAACTCCACTCAAGCTCGATTATAACTTTATTTCTATGCTTAAACTTGCCAAACATTGAGAAAATTATGCTAGATTTCGTTCATCATAATATCCACAATGCACCTTCACTAGCAGCAACGTTTTCTTAGCCATCAAACACTTTGAACAAATTAACATGCTAGTTCTAGCATAGAACATAACAGAAAGATAGAGAGAAAGAGAATCATTTTCTAAAACATATCACAACACTTCTAAATTGCCAACTTTTAAAGAGACAAAAATTATAAACAGAATTGTAAATTAAAAAAAAATTGCAAGATGTTGTAAAAATAGAATGAAAACCGGATATAATTTTACCAATATTAAAATACTAATATAATAATATATTCATAATAATAATATAATAATAATAATAATATTAAAATAAGTGTTTGGAAAGTGGGGGCAATATATATAATATAAATAAAGAGATAGTGGAAATTTATGGAAAATTAAATAAAGACTAAAAAGAGAAAGTGGGAGAGAATGAAGAAAATTCGAGACAATTTCACCAATGGTTGCATTTTATTTTTCCACCAAAAGCCACTATTTATAGGCAATTTGGCAAGGGATGAGTTGGTACATTTGGACACTAAGCATTGGTAAAAATTTGACACTTGGAGGACACTATGGCTATGGAAATTTTGCCACTTGGCATAGGTAATATATGGCATGTGGATGAGCATTTATACTACATATTTTACAATACTCCCCCTTAAATGCCCATTTATATAATATATGCCTCGTTAAAACCTTACTAGGGAAAAACCCAATGGGATAAAAACCCTAGTGAAGGAAAAAAGAGTACATTTTTATATAATACATTTACTCCCCTCATAACGACATCACTTGAGATCTCTAAGTCTTCGATCCCAATCTCGTGAACCAATTTCTCAAATGTTGTAGTTGGTAATGCTTTTGTAAATATGTCCGCCAAGTTATCTTTCGAACAAATTTGTTGTCTTGAGATGTCACCATTTTCTTCAAGGTCATGAGTGTAGAAAAGCTTGGAGAGATATGGTTCGTTCTATCTCCTTTGATATATCCTCCTTTGATTTGAGCTATACATGCTTTGTGTTGTCTTCATATAATATTGTTGGAGGATGTTTACTTGAAGACCATCCACATGTCTCACGAATGTGTTGTGTCATCGATCTTAGCCATACACATTCTCGACTTGCCTCGTGAATTGCGAGAATTTCAAAGATGATTCGAAGAAGTGGTCGTGATGAGTACATTTCACCGATCGCCATGATATAGCGGTTCCTCCATATGTAAATAGATAACTCAATCGAGATCTAGCTTTGTGTGGATGAGATAGATAACTTTGAATCTGCATAGCCAACTAGATCAAAACTAGATTTGTTAGAATAAAATAAACCCATATCAATCGTCCCTCAAGATATCTGAGTACATGCTTAACTCCGCTCCAATGTCTTTTGTAGGACATGAACTATATCTAGCTAATAAATTTCTTGAAAATGCAATATCTCGGTCTTGTGTTATTAGCTAGATACATAAGTGCACCAATTGCACTAAGATATGGTACTTGAGACCAAGTAGTTCTTCATTATCATCTCGAGGTCGAAATATATCTTTCTTTACATCCAAAGGAACGAACTTCCATTGGAATATTCAATGGATGTGCTTTATCCATATAAAATCTTTTATGATTTTCTCTGTATAAGTTGATTGATGAACAAATATCCCATCTCAAAATGTTCAATTTGCAAACCAAGGCAAAATTTTGTTTTTCCAAGATCTTTCATCACGAATTCTTTCTTAAGATATTCTATTGCCTTGGATAACTCTTCAGAGTTCCAATTATATTTAAGTCATCAACATATACAATTATAATAGCAAATCCTGATTGAGATTTCTTTATAAAAACACACGGACATATTGGATTATTTTGATATCCTTCTTTCAACAGATATTGACTCAAAGCGATTATACCACATTCGTCACGATTGTTTTAATCCATATAATGATCTCTCAGAACTTTATTGAATACAATTCCCGAGAACTTGATTCATATGTTTCTGGTATTTTAAATCCTTCCGGGATTTTCATATAAATGTCATTATCCAGAGATCCATATAAATACGCCGTGACTACATCCATTAGATGCATATCAAGATTTTCATATACAGTCAGGCCAATCAAATATCTTAACGTTATTGCATCCACCACAGGAGAATATGTCTCCTCATAATCTATACTAGGCCTTTGCGAGAATCCTTGTGCAACAAGTCTCGCTTTATATCTTGTGACTTCATTCTTTTCATTTCTTTTCCTTACAAATACCCATTTGTATCCCACAGGTTTAACACCTTCTGGTGTTAGGACTACTGGTCCAAAAACCTCACGTTTTGAAAGTGAGCTCAACTCTGCTTGGATTGCTTCTTTCCATTTCATCAATCCTTTCTACGCTTACGATCGATAGATTTTGGATCAAAATCGTCACTTTCATGAATAATATCGTGAGCAACATTATAAGCAAAAATGTTGTCAACAATAATATAATTTCGGTTCCATCTCTTTCCTGTTGTAACATAGTTTATAGAAATTTCATTATTATCCTCAAGCGTTTGATTTTCATCAATACTCTTTTGAGTAGTTGTATCTTGGATTTCTTCTGGAACATCCATACCTTTTATCGAATCATTTTGATTCTCAACTACTTTTCTTTTTCGAGGATTTTTATCTTTGGAACCTATTGGTCTACCACGCTTCTGGCGTGCTCCAGACTCATTATTGACAACTTGTTCCTGTGGAATATCAATTTTTGATGGAGCATTTGCTGCTGGTATATATGATTTAGTCACCCTTTTAGCATCTGTGAATGCATCTGGTAATTGATTTGCTATATTTTGCAAATGAATTATCTTTTGAACTTCAAGTTCACATTGATCTCTTCGAGGATCTAAATGAGATAATAATGATGCATTCCACGTAATTTCTTTTTCCAACTTCTTAATTCCTCCCCCTAATGTTGGAAAATTTGTTTCATTAAAATGACAATCAAAGAAATCGTGCGATAAATACATCACCCGTCGAGTTCAAGATATTTAATAATTGATGGGGAATCATATCCAACATATATTCCTAACCTCCTTTGAGGACCCATCTTAGTACGTTGTGGTGGAGCAATTGGAACATATACTGCACATCCAAAAATTCTCAGATGGGATACATTTGGTTGCTGGCCATAAGCTAATTGCATGGGGGAATATTTATTATAGGCTACCGCCTAATACGTAATAATGATGCAATGTGTAAAATAGCATGACCCCGCATCGATGTAGGAGTTTAGCTCTCATAAGCAATGGTCTTGCAATTAATTGCGAGCGCTTTATAAATGATTCTCGCTAGACCATTTTGTGTATGAACATGGGCTATCGGATGTTCAACACTTATCCCAATTGACATACAATAATTATTAAAAGTTTGGGATGTAAATTCACCAGCATTATCAAGTCTAATTGTCTTAATTGTATAATCAGGAAATTGTGCTCTTAACATAATTATTTGAGCAAGTAATCTTGCAAATGCAAGATTTCGACTTGATAATAAGCATACGTGTGACCATCTACTGGATGCGTCAATTAATACCATAAAATATCTAAATGGACCACTTGGTGGGTTAATAGGTCCACAAATATCACCTTGAATTCGCTCTAAAAATGTAGGTGATTCAATGCCTACTTTAGCTAGTGATGGTCTAATAATTAATTTCCCTTGAGAGCAAGCATCACATGACAACTCATTTGATTGAAGAATCTTCTGGTTCTTTAAAGGATGTCCATGTGAATTTTCAATAATTTTCCTCATCATTATCGATCCTGGATGACCCAGTCGATCATGCCAAACACTGAATATTTCTGGATTCATGAACTTCTGGTTCATTGTTGCATAACTTTCGATTACTCGTATATGAGTATAATATAATCCGTAAGAAAAAAGCAAAGATGTTTCCAATATATGTTTTTCATGTGAAACAATAGATGTGATATAGAGCTACTCTATATTATTTTTACGATCGGTTTCAACATGATAACCATTATTACGTATATCTTTAAAACTCAATAGATTTCTCTTCAATTTGCTAGAGAACAAAGCATTATTAATTGAAAATTTTGTACCTCTAGGCAAGATAAAACTTGCTTTTCCAAAACCTTCAATCAGTCTGCAGAACTCCGATATAGTATTGATTTTTGCTTCCAAAGATTGTCAATTTAGAAAATATTTTCTGCTTTATGAGTATCGTAAAAGTAGTTGCGCAATCTGCTAGACATAAATCCTCATTGCTCATTTTCTGGGTTACTCAACATATTGAAATTGTCCATATTTCTTCATTGATAAGAAAAGAAAAACGATTATAAAAAGTCCTAAATATATACAAAAACAAGAAAAGGAAAAAATACTATAATTACAAGCAGTACTTAATTATATATCTTCATACAAAGCATCCTCTACTTGTTTGATTGCATCAATTTTCTCTCCAGGAGATTCAAAATAATCAGCCACATCAAGATGCACCATATTGGAGGGATCAAACACATCATCTTCTTTTGAATGAATAGCAAGATTCACCTCCACATTCTTCCCTTTTCCTTTTTCCTTCAGGAAGCTTGATAGAGATCAACAAGGTGTTTTGACGTCACGCCAGTGCGTGACCGGTGCCAGTCATCCCTTGCCGGAAACATTTATGTTCATCACCTTTTGAACTCCTATCTTGTGGAGATTTTCCTTTATGATCATCGATTCGTGTGGGTTTCTTAAAGTTATAATGCCCACCACGAAAATAGATATTTCTTCCTCTACCGCGGTCCCGACCTCGACCACGACCACGACCTCGACCACGATTATTAAAATTCACAGCATTCACTTCAGGGAATGGTGTTGCTCCAGTTGGTCGAGATTCATGATTTTTCATTAATAGCTCGTTATTTTGTTCAATACATGAGAAGACATGAAATTAGTTCGAATATTTTTAAAAGCCTTTCTCTCGATATTGCCATTGCTGTGAGGAGCATATTCGAGACATGAAAAGTGGAGAATGTCTTCTCTAACATATCAACATCGATAATTTTTCTCTCCGCATAATTTTAGTTTTGAACTAATTACGAAAAGTGCGGAATTATATTCACTAATCGATTTGAAGTCCTCGCAACCTCAAGTGCATCCAATCATAACGAGCTTTTGGAAGAATAAATCGCTTTTGATGATCATACCTTTCTTTCAAGCCTTGCCATAGAATGTAGGGATCTTTTATTGTAAGATACTCCATTTTCAATCCCTCGTGAAGATGATGGCGAAGGAAGATCATAGCCTTGGCTTTTTCTTGATTTGATGCATCATTTCCTTCTTTAATTGTTTCTCCAAGATTCATGGAGTCTAAATGGATCTCGGCAGATCAAGAACCCATGACAAGTAGTTATTTCCATTAATATCCGTGTCGCAAATTCTAGTTTTGCAAGATTTGCCATAGTAATACTATATACAAAGAAATTGCATTTACATTAGAAATTAATTAAACATGCAAAATAACATTTAATTATTAAAAAAATGGCTTACCCTTTAGGACCTACCTTCATGGAAAAATCGCAGAGCTTCGTGCTGATAACGTGTTGTAAAAATAGAATGAAAACCGGATATAATTTTACCAATATTAAAATACTAATATAATAATATATTTATAATAATAATATAATAAGAATAATATAATAATAATAATAATATTAAAATAAGTGTTTGGAAAGTGGGGGCAATATATATAATATAAATAAAGAGATAGTGGAAATTTATGGAAAATTAAATAAAGACTAAAAAGAGAAAGTGGGAGAGAATGAAGAGAATTGGAGAGAATTTCACCAATGGATGCATCTTATTTTTCCACCAAAAAGCCATTATTTATAGGCAATTTGGCAAGAGATGAGTTAAGTACATTTGGACACTAAAGCGTTGGTAAAAATTTGACACTTGGAGGACACTATGGCTATGGAAATTTTGTCACTTGGCATAGGTAATATATGGCATGTGGATGGGCATTTATACTACATATTTTACAATACAAGAAGAAATATCTCTACAAACATAGATATCTAACCTCAAAACTCCTTCAGAATTAATAGTCGAATATTAAATAAAAAAAAATCATCTAGAAAGGACACATAGCTTACCTTGAGGCACCTGGATCTTTGACTGCTAAATGGAATAAGACAACATTTGATGACTGAAAAATATTATAAATGGACAAAAATCATAAGAGAGAGAAGTCAAAATCAGTTGTAAGAGACAGAGGTTTCACTTCTTAATCGAAACATCCCTTGGACAATTGAAAAGGAAAAACAAAAATTGATAATTTCTGGAATATAAAAAAAAAATGAGTTAAAAAAAAATCTCAAAATACTCATAAGAGAAAAATTTACAAACAAAGAATCCAGAAATTGATAGGAATCAAGGGCAAAAGGGTAAAAGAAAAAACAAAAATTAATCATGTGTAAGAATCGAGCCTTTTAAGATAAACGAGATAAATGAAAAGAATCAAGGGTAAAATGGTCATTTTGGAGGCATAAATTGGCAATTGGGCGTGAGGAGATCAACAAAGGCAAAGCCATTTGACCCGTGAGCATGGCGTTACAACGCTACTTTAAAAAAAATTAAAATTGGGATGGCGTTGCAACGCTGTCGCGAGGTTATAAATAGGAACTCTCGTCAAACGTAAGAAGAAAGTCATCTTGGGATACCATAAACTCTAATTTCGATCGGAATGTTGTCTAAGGGGCTAGAGGAGAATTTTGGAGAGCCAAGTGGGGACTCAAGGCTTGGGATCGTGAACTACGTATTGGGGACGAAAATTGGCAATCGACCTAAGTTTTCTTCTACTTTCTTTATCTTTTATCTGAATTTAGGAGTTTTGGGTCATTGTTCTGCATTGTAATTAAATATGTGTCATAGACTCGGTCATGGTTGTATATATTTGTGTAACTTGTATATTTGTAATTATTTGAATATAACTACTTTTATGCATCTCGTGCTTGAATGTCTTAAGCTTAGGCCGAAATTTTGTATGTTTAACTGAACTTAGCTTGGGAGAGGGTGAGTTTAGTTAGGGAACATTAGATGAATAACTAGGTTTGATTTATTACGCAAATAAAAATAAATTGGGAGGTTGATTTATTATTATGCGTGAGGTCTGACTTATTAGAGGGGTGGGAGGCTTGAACCTAGAAACTTAAGGCGGAGCTAATAACAAATATACCACAATGCCAGAAAGCTTTCTTGTTATTTGATCTGACTTTTTCTATACATATTATTAACGGTAAAAAATTTGAGGGGCTTATGGTAAATCCGCCTAATTTAGCATCTTATTTATAGCTTTTTGAATAAATGTTATTTAATAAAGCATTTCTCATTAAAATAAAGATAGAAATGTGATGGGCAGCTGTGAGTCGAAAAAAACAAGAAGTGGAAATCATATTTGAAATGGTGTTGTTCGAGGGGGAAACAAATTTGGAGACTTTGATAAACATTGTTCATCCTCTCTATTCAAATGATTTGGAGAAAGAAAATCTTTGAAATTTGTGGTCTTTTTTTTTCATGATTAATTAACGAAAATTAGGTTCAAGCTGGGGATCACAATTGCTTGATCAATAATCTTCCTTAATCAGTAATTAGTCAATCACCCAGTAACTACATTCTCATGCTTTACACCTAACCCACTCTTTCACTATACTTTCCTCATGCAAAGCTTTTTCACTGGATTCCGCTCTCATTTGACTTTCCTATTGTCGCTTTTTACAATTAATGAGGATGTTGATTTTCTTTTACTAGTGCTTCCTTCCTCCTCTAAACTACATCATCTTAACTAAAACTAATCTAACTCCCAAATTTGCTTCCATCCCTAATTAATGTCCTTTCAAATATGGCTAAAATGCTGTGAATTTTTTATACCTCATTCTCACTATCACCTCCCTTTTACAACTCATTACCACATATAGAGATGTCGTGAGACTGGAGAATGGCTTCCCTATCTTCGTGCTCTCCCCCATTTCATTATTTGTTCCCGCAAAATTCTCGAGGCAGAAATCCGAGTTTTAAAATTTTCAAAATTTGATTAAATAAAAATATATTTTTAAAAAAATTTATATTTAAATGATTAATTCTTAATAAGAGATTTCTATTTAAAACATATTTTAAATGATCTTAGAAAAATTATATTTGATAAAAGTTTAGAATTAGGGTTTATTATATATATTTGTATATATATAATATTAAAAATAAAAAAAAAATCAGGGCGGGACAGGGAATCCCATGCTAAATTGAAAAAATTATTCCCCACTCTTCCTCTTCCATTCCCCATCTAAACGGGGATTCCCCACTCCGTTAGAGGCGGGTCCCTATGGGGCGTGTCCCTACGAAAAAAATAGACATCTCTGACCATAAAACATTTTTATCTTCTTTTAAATCATGTGGAAGTTAATGGATAATGGTTGTTTTAAAACAATTTTTAAGATTAAGGCTTAAAATGAACTTTCCTCAAGGCATCACCAACCTCATTAATGGAGAATTTTATTGTTTCAACATCAAATTATTTCATGCTTTTCTAAAAATTAACATCATATAAAATACTCAGAGATAAACATATGGTACATATATGTCTAAAAAATCTACAAACTCCACAAATGTGAAAAATGATAGCAAAACGTCAAAAAAAAATATAGGATTCGGTTTGATAGGCAATCAACTCTATTTTATGTTTTGATTTATTTGAGTTCATAAAATGTGTTTCAAAAATGTTTTGAAATCTATTATTTAAATAGTCAAATTTTGAAAACAATATTTGTAATGTTTTCATTGTATCCAAATTTTGGATTTGAAATTTCAAAATGTAGAATTAAATTAAAAAGATAAAATATAATTTTAGGTTATAAACTCAATTTTTTTAAAAAAAAAATAACCTAAGTATAATATATGTATGTTCACACGTGATTTCAATAAAACAATAGAAAGAAAACACATGTAATTAAACGTTGTATTTTTATTAATTTGAATGTAGTGGATTACAATCTCTAATGTTTCTCCTGTGATTCTTTCTCTCTCAACTGTAATTTGTCCAAGAGCTTTACAACTTGTTCTTGGACGTAGATTTGATTCAAGGCCTTCACAACTTCTTCTCGAATGTGAATTTATATCAAGGGCTTTGCAGGTTGTTGAAGGTCTTTGGTTTGCAACGTATTGAAGCCCTTCAGCTTGTAGTTTGTTGAAGGTCTTCAGCTTGTAGCTTATTGAAGGTTTTCGGCTTGTAGCTTATTGAAGCTCTTGACTTTGTAGCTTGTTGAAGGTTTTCAGGTTTGTAGCTTGTTGAAGGTCTTGAATTTTAGCGTGTTGTAGATCTTCGTCTTGTGCTTGTTGAAGGTCTTTTGCTTGGAGCGTGTTGAAGATCCTGACTTGCAGCTTGTTGAGTGTCTTCGACTTGTAGCTTGTTGAAGGTACTCAGTTTGTAGCTTGTTGACGGTCTTCGGCTTATAGCGTGTTGAAGATCTTCGGCTTGTAGCGTGTTGAAAGTCTTTTGCTTGTAGCGTGTTGAAGTCCTTCACGAAACACTTGACACCTAAGGACTTGAAGTGTTCAACATCTAAGAACTTGTCTTACAGTGTTTAACACCCAAAGACTCGTCTTGCAGCGTTTAAGAACTTCAGGGAGCATCCAACACCTAAGAAATTTGCTCTCGATTCTATCTGAGTTCTCTCTTAAAGTGAAATTTCTAAACCTTTAGAATGGAGGGAAAGCTCTCTATTTATAGAGTTTTCCAAGATATGTGGGTTTGAGTTTTAGTGGCCTTTGGGCCCAACCACCTAAACCTGCACTTTGTTGGCTTTGGGCCTAACCATTTGAATTTTTGCTTTATTTAACCTTAATCCAAATTCCATATAACCCAATTTGACCAAATTAAACTTTTTAATTTTTAGAATTTATCAATTTTGTCTTCAAATTAAATTTTGGACACATGTCAATTTATAATTGGTCCTAAATTTAATTATTTATAATTTCGTCATTAATTTGAAATAATGACGTGGCAATTGGTGATTGACTAAAATTTCTATGTCAAAATGATATTATAGAATAATCATTCTACAAAATTTATAATAAAAAAATTATTCATATTATTAATAGTTGTTTAGATTCAATGAGCTTTGCAATTACAACGAGTTTTATGGTGTATAAATATATACTATAGAAAACATTTTGAACGATTATTTAAATTGAAATCCAATTTCTAAATCTGCTTCTAAGCAAATATATAAAAAACATGAAATACAACTTTATTTTCATTGAATGTTTTAAAATTCTATTTTCAAATTGGCTACCAAATATGCCCTAAAAGAACTAACATGCTTATTCAGCCTCTTCTTGATGAAAAAAAGAAAAATATAGTGATTCTCAACCGAAAGTTAGGAAGCTTCTCCAAAATGCAAGACAGTAGTATACATCATGAGAAGCATTAGGAATCCAATTCACTCTCAATAACTTTACATAAGGAAAGAGACATGTTAAACATCATAAGGAGCATATAAATTTAATTCTTCAAACAGAAAAAACATTTTAAAAAAACCCACCACTTAATTACAAAAATGCAAAAATAAATTATAGTAAACATCACAAATCTCTTTAATTTTCTATAGAAATCTCTAGTTTATTACATGATGATTTTTAAACTTTTCAAATATGTTGCAATAGGAATAGAAATAAACATACTATAATTGACATCATTGGCATCACAAACATATATTCAAAGAGATGGAATTAGGATTTGGATGAAATAGAACCACTTGAAGACTAACCTAGATAATATTTCCACCTCATTTATTCTGTTTAAAAGACTTATAATGTGAAGAATATTTCATTTTGCCTTTATTCTATGTTGGAAAACTATAATATTCTTGCAAAAAAAATTTTTAAAAAGTAAATGAATGGATTGCTAGGAATATCATTTATTCTTCTACCATTATTGAAATAACAAAATATTGTAGTATTTAGTCTAAATGCACTTGAAAGAATTTTAGGCTAGTCTCCATTTTAATTTTAATTTGAGACTTCCCTTTTGCACAAATTTGCACCATAAAATTGATGCCATGCCCAAATGTCTCTCTTGATTCCTTGCTAGCTTCTTTGAGACTTCTTTCTTAAATTTCTAAGCTTCCCCATGACAAACCATGTTACGGAAATTTATAAATCATCTTGTAATTTATTTATCTCTTCTTTTAGAATTAGTTTTCTAATTAATTCAGGTAGATGGATTATAGTATGAAGCTTCAGCCTAGCAAAGTGAAGATGGAAATAAAGATATAGAAATGGAATTATATTTTTACATAATTTAGATTTGAAAATATGTTTGGCTTTAAAATTTAGAAAATTATGTTTGGTGTATGAGATCTAAAATATTTTTTTTTCATTGGGATGTTTTACATTATTGTTGAACATAATTTTTGTAGAGTTAGTGGTGGATGAGAATAGAGATGGGATTCTTAGAAGAAAGGCAGTTGCAAATTGCACACAAGAGAGGCCAAAAAAGCTGTTCACATTTATAGAATTTGACAGAAGTCCTTTTCTAAAAACATGGACCTAATTTTTCTTTTTCTTTTTCTTTTTCAAAAGAGCAAAAACAATAAATAGTTATTTTCTAAGTTTGGCCTTGAATGGATTCATATTTTATTAATTCTATTCACTTTCAAGATATAGATGGAAAAATAGAATTTAGCGGGTGAGGATGGAATTTTCTAAGTTTTGGATGCCTTAAAAAATTGTTTTTAAGTGAAGTGTTTATCATATTTTATGAGCACTCACGAGAAAACTAATTTAAATGTTTCATCTTAAAAATACTTTTCATATCCATGTTTAGAACTTGTCAAATCATATTGGATTATAAAAAAATTTAAAATGTCCTTTTAATTTGTTAAAAACACCTTTTGAAAATTTAATTCTACACTACAATTATTTTTTTGAAAAAATAAACTGTGAGCTATTTATGAACACTTAAAAAAACCTATCAAATACGAAGTCAGTTAAGCAATTAAGGATGATTATGTTAAGAAAGACTAATCTTATCAGAGCTCTATTCGATCCAAAGTTTGGAGGTTGTGGTTTTGTGCTTCGTTGAATTTTCTACGTTTCAGGGTATTCTTTGTGAGGTTAATGGCTTCGATGTCGACTCGATTTGAGGTTGCTCGTTTTGATGGGAATGGTGATTTCGAGTTATGGAGGAAGAAGATTAAACCTCTTTTGGTTCAGCAAAGGGTAGCTAAAATCTTGTGTGACGAAAAGGATCTTCCGGCTACACTCACAGAAGATGAACGAAATGAAATGGATGAAATTGCCAATTCGACAATTTTACTCTATCTGTCAGATGGAGTGCTTAGGCAAGTGGATGAGGCAACTACCACGATAGAGTTATGGAAAAAATTAGAGAGTGTTTATTTGACCAAGTCTTTGCCAAATAAATTGTATCTAATGGAGAAATTTTTTGGATATAGGATGGATCAAAATAAAGGCTTAGAAGAGAACGTAGATGATTTTCGAAAGATTGTGGTCGATCTCAATAACATCGATGAGAAGATGTCAGATGAAAACAAGCAATCATTCTTAATTCTTTGTCGGATACATTTTGAGAAGTAAAAGCATCCATAAAATATGGTAGGGATTCTCTGACCATGGGCATTGTGGTGGATGCTTTGAAAACGAGAAATCTCGAAATTAAGAAAGAACGCAGGGAAGCAGAGTTACTTATGGTCAGGGGGAGAACTGAAAAGAAGACTTGGAAAGGAAAGAAATCTAGAAGCAGGTTTAAGTCCAAGGGAAAAGGCAAGAAGTGTTACTTGTGTCGTAAGGAGGGACATTTTAAGAAAGATTGTCCTTTGAACAAGAACAAAGAAACTTCTCATGATAAGAAGGGTGAATCGAGTGCATCAAATATAACAGATGGGTATGATTCAGCAGATGTCTTGATGGTGTCCAGTAGGGATTTTCAAGAAGAATGGATCATGGATTCTCGGTGCACATTTCACATGACTCCCAGGCAGGACTATCTTATCGATTTTCAGGAAGTTAATGGGGGAAAAGTTTTGCTGGGTGATAATGGCGTCTGTAATGTGAGGGGAATAGGGTCAATTCGGCTTGCAACACATGATGGGTTGATCAGGGTGCTTACAAATGTAAGGTATGTTCCAGAACTCAAACGAAATCTGATTTCTTTAGGTGAATTAGATAGAACAGGTTATTCATATAAATCTGTGAGTGGATTTCTGAAAGTTTCCAAAGGGTCCTTGGTTAAATTGAAAGGAACCTTGAGGAATGGTCTGTATGTGTTGGAAGTTTCTGCTATTACAAGAAACGTTGCAATTGCATCTAGTAAATGAACAGATATGGCTATGTTATGGCATAAGAGGTTGGTTCATGTGAGTGAAAGAGGGTTACAAGCTCTTTCACAACAAGGCTTACTTGGAGGAGTTAAAGATATTGAACTTCCATTCTTTGATCATTGCAGAATGGGAAAGTCTACCAGGGTGAAGTTTGGAAAAAGGGAAGCATACAACTAAAGGCATACTGGATTATGTACACTCAGATTTGTGGGGTCCTACTAACGTACCTAGTATGGGAGGTTCAAGGTACTTCTATTGGGAATTTTGTCTTAATCTCGTGTTTGTAAATTACTGTTTGAAATTAATAAAGTGTTATTCACTTCATTACTTTGTGTCTCGCAAATTTTTACAAACTTTTCCAATAAACTAAAGCTCTAGGGTCATTGAATTTATGAGAGAACTAGAACTTGAACGATGTGTAGTGGACACACAGGGAGGATCACGTTCGAGTAAATGACCCGAACGGTCTACAGTATATGGATAGGGTTGGAGACCTAATCCTGGATAGTGGATGCGACCCGCTTTGTATTAAGATACAAATGAGGTGATCTGACTCGTTCATGTGGTTGACATGCGAGTGGGGGCATCCTGTGCTATGAGATTGTACAAGACCGGACCGTGAATTATTAGAGCTACTGATGTAACACCGTTGACAGTAAGGACTAATAACTTTGTAGATGACCATTAGTGACTCGACCAGAATCCTGAGCGGGTTATGGACTCCTGTCTGTGGGGGTTTGTCCTTTGACTAGTACGGGTGAGGGTGGTCACAGTTACTCACCTAATATGCCTATCTTCTAAGGGACAAGACCAAGTAGGGGGCTGGGAACTTAACTACGCGAGATGGAATTTACTTGTTCCCGCGTTTAGGAAAACTAGAGAGGTTGTTCCCTTAAGTGTTGTCCCCAGGGCTTGGACAACGGGCGCCCACCTTCTCACTGGCCCGAGAAGGGTGTTGTGTATGATTGGACCTTAATAATATGTTGTTCATTAGAGGAGCAGTAGGGACTTAAGGTGTTGGGATTTTTGTCCTAATCTCGTATTTGTAAATTACTGTTTGAAATTAATAAAGTGTTATTCATTTCATTACTTTGTGTCTCGCAAATTTTACAAACTTTTTCAATAAACTAAGCTTCAGGGTCATTGAATTTATGAGAGAATTAGAACTTGAACGGTGTGTAGTGGACACACAGGGAGGATCACGTTCGAGTTAATGACCCGAACGGTCCACAGTATATGGATAGGGTTGGAGACCTAATCCTGGATACGTTGTGGATGCGGCCCGCTTCGTATTAGATACAAACGAGGTGATCTTACTCGTTCATGTGGTTGACATACCAGTGGGGGCATCCTGTGCAATGAGATTGTACAAAACCGGACCGTGAATTATTAGAGCTACTGATGTAACACCGTTGACAGTAAGGACTAATAACTTCGTAGATGACAATTAGTGACTCTATCGCCACGTACTTGCGACGCGGAGCGACCGACGTCCTCGAAATAGTGATATTTAAAAGAAGTCGTCACCAATATTTTTTATGGTGTGATTGGACACCAAAATTGAATAAAATGACCTTTTTTTTAAAAAAAAAAAATGGAATGCGAAAACCAGATTTTGGGTTCGGGAGTTATTTGTGTATGGGAAAGGTGTTAGTACCCCACAACACCCGTTTAAAAAAAACGGTGACCAAATTTTAATCTTGAATTGCAAAATTTTATAGATAACAAAAAAAACTTATTTAGAAAAATGAGATTTTTAAAACAATGTCTTATTTTACCACTCATCACTCCAATATTTGGAGTCATGATCCCATGAAATAAGTGGATGAAAATCCATTAATTTGGTTGCATTAAAATTATTTCCAAGATTTTGGAAATAATATCACCTCAAGAATATGATAAATTTTACAATTTTCTCAAATCTATCATAGGATAACCTCTTATTAGAAAGTTTTTTTTTTTAAAAAAAAAACATTTTAATTAAATTCATTTTTCTTTGGATCAAAATACTCCCAAAGATAATGATCCCTCACCTTAAGAATTCTAGAAAATCGGACTCCAAAATATTTCTAGATTCCGTCGTAGGAATTTTTTTAAAAATAAAAAAACCTTTTAAAAAAAATCACAAAAAAGTTGTAAATAAAATTTAGTTTAAAATAAAAAACTTTTATAAACTAAATTTGAAAGGAAAAAAATGAAAATAAGTTTGCAAAAAAAAAAACAGATTTAAAACCAAGAATGATAATCAAAATAAAATTAATTTTGAAGTAAATACAAATGCAGTTTAAAGATAGATCATGCTTAACATAACAAATTGATCACACAAATAAACAAATAAACGCCATTTACAATTATGCTAATAAAATTTACGAACGAAATAAACATATTGAAATGGATCTTAGACATCCAAAGAATCAATTTCTCACCTCGGCAAAACTAGAAAATCGGACTCCCAAATATTTTTAGCTTCCGTCGTCGGCATTTTTTTTTATAAAAACGGTGTAGGTTACAAGATTATAAATCACATAATAATTAGCATACATAAAGCAAAAAAAAAAAATTAATAGGAAAAGTAATTTTTAAACAAATAAATATAACACAAAATGAAATGAGAAAATAACAATAATAATACTAATGATAATAATACAATTTTTTAAAATAAAGTAAGTATAACTCTTACCCCTCTTTTTTAAGATAAAAAAAAAACACTAACTAAATAACTAAAATAGAAAGAAAAAAAAATCAAAACCGTAAGCAACATTTGAACACCTTCTTTAACAATAATAATAATAATAATAATAATAATAATAATAATAATAAGACTAGACACCACATCACATGACAACTCATTACACTATAATAATAATATAAAAAAATGGTTATCTTTTCTTTCACTTTTGTTTAAACATACTAATAATAATATAATAATATAATATAATAATAATAATAATAATAATAATAATAGGTTAATATATATATAATTTTTTTAAAAAAGATGAGATGGGTCATAAAATTATAGCCCATCAAAAGCTTTTTCAAAAAAAAAAAAAACTAATTGTAATAATAATAATAAGAAGAATAATAACTTTTTTTATTTTAAAACAAAACATTTCACATCCAAACCCCCTCTTTCACCATTTTTTTCTCTCAAACCCTAATCCTACCTTTCTTTTTCCGTTCCTTCTCTCTCTTTTCTCTTCTACTCTCCCTTTTCTTTCTTTCTCAAACACCTTCAACAAACCTTTCATTTTTCTTTCTTTCTCAAACCCAAATCTCATTTTTCTTTTTATTTTCTTTCTCTCATTTTTTTTTCTGCCCTACCCTCTTTTTTCTTTCAAGCTCTAACATTTTCTTCTCCTTCTCAAATTCAACTTCAACTTACGGAATTTTTTTAGCAATCTTTCACTGAACAGAAGCAAAACTTCTACTACGAAGGTATGTGTACTTATTTACTTCTCATTTCTTTGTTTGCACTTTTTTTTTAACACATTACCTACTCTTTTACTAGTTTGATCACTTCTGCTTTTTTGCTTCACAACATGCTGCTTCTCTCTTTTTAATTTTTTTTTTCATTTTTATTACTTTTACAAAGATGTTTCGATTCTTTTTTTTAGTTTTAAACACTCTCCTCTTTTAGGCTCATTTTTTACTTCTAGCATAAGAAAAGAGATCTAGGAATAAAAGGAAGAAAAAAAACGAGGAGAATAAAACTAGCAAAAAAAAACAGTAGCATAATAAAAAAAAAAGTGATACTAGTAACAAAATGAAGAACACGTAAACATAAAAAAAAAATATAGATCAATGCGAAAATGATAATAACAAATAACAATAACAATAACAATGATAAAAAAAAACAAAAAAAAACCCTTACTCAACTACTGTTTTTCAGGGGTGATTCGAGAACAGATCTTTAAGTGGGGAGAGGAATACAACTAGCTTGCCCCTTGAAGTGCAGATCCTTGGGTCCAGACCCTACCAAGTGCAACTTCCAAATTAACTTTCGATCGTTCTTATTGTATTCCAAACTCCCTCTTTTTTTTTTTGTATAGAACTACTATGTAAAAAAAACTTACTCTATAATTTCTCTGCTTTTTTTTTGTGTAGATGGTTGTGGTGAGATGTGGAGAATGATATTTTTTGTGTTTTTCTTTCTTGGAATTCCCCCCTCTATGGTTTTGAAAAACTAATGCTTATAAAGGCAAACCCATTTCTTCTTTTAGACAAAACAAAATAGGTAAAAGTGACCCAAAAAGGCTATTATACAAAAAGGCAATAATTTGAAAATAACTTGATTTAAGAGGCTATCTTTCAAAAAAACCGACACATTTTTTTTTTTCAAAAGACAAATCTTGTCACACTTAGCAAAATCACACACAAAAATGCCACAAACAAGATTATTAAAACTCTAATTTAAATTTAATAATTAAAACCGATAGATAAGCAAGCCGGACAAAAATATGTGGCTACAGCATGCCCCCCTTTGTACATCCTTATAGGATTATAAGGTGGAAAAATGTATAGCCATTATTTTGTTCGGTCGCAACAGAGATAAAGAGTGTCAATGGCTAGGGATATATAAGCGCCACATGACAAAATAAAATACGTTGAGGGTCAGGGATAAACAAGTGCCACTGTAGCAAAAAGTATCAAGGGCCAGGGATAAACAAGCGCCACATGAAAAAATAAATCACGCTGAGGGTCAGGGATAAACAAGCGCCACTGCAGCAAAAGTGTCAAGGGCCAGAGATAAACAAGCGCCACATGACAAAATAAAACACGCTGAGGGCAAGGGATAAACAAGCGCCCCTGCAGCAAAAAGTGTCAAGGGCTAGGGATAAACAAGCGCCACTGCAGCAAAAGTGTCAAGGGTCAGGGATAAACAAGCGCCACATGACAAAATAAAACACGCTGAAGGCCAGGGATAAACAAGCGCCCTTGCAGCAAAAGGTGTCAAGGGCTAGGGATAAACAAACGCCACATGACAAAATAAAACACGCTGAGGGTTAGAGATAAACAAGCGCCACTGCAGCAAAAGTGTCAAGGGCCAAGGATAAACAAGCGCCACATGACAAAATAAAATACGCTGAGGGTTAGGGATAAACAAGCGCCACTGCAGCAAAAAGTGTCAAGGGCCAGGGATAAACAAGCGCCACATGACAAAATAAAACACGTTGAGGGCCAGGGATAAACAAGTGCCACTGCAGCAAAAAGTGTCATGGGCCAGGGATAAACAAGCGCCACATGACAAAGTAAAACACGCTGAGGGCCAAGGATAAACAAGCGCCACTGCAGCAAAAAGTGTCAAGGGCCAGGGATAAACAAGCGCCACATGACAAAATAAAACACGCTGAGAGCCAGGGATAAACAAGCGCCACTGCAGCAAAAAGTGTCAAGGGTCATGGATAAACAAGCGCCACATGACAAAAACAAGCAAGATCATGAACAAGGGTAAGCCTTGCTTACGCATGTATATGCAAAATTTTGACTGATGTATTACCACTACTTTATTCTTCTTTTATTTTTCTCGAAAGGTTAAAGCCTATAAAATAGCTTTTAGAACACAATTGTTCAAACAAAACATCAATTCATTGGATTGGAAAGCCCCATGGATACAATTCCTGACCAAACAAAATCCTTCTATTGAGGTTTACAGAGCAAATCCAGATAAAACGTAACTCCTACGACCAGAAGTTACTACACTTTACGCATAATACTTCATGACAAAATCTGCATTTAGCGGATTGGGTAGGTCATTGCCATCCATGTCAGTCAAAACCAAAGCCCCACTTGAGAATGTCGTTTTTACCACATGGCCCTTCGTGGTTTGGTGTCCACTTCCCTCGTGATCCTTTTGAAATGGCAAGATCCTCTTTAAAACCAAATCCCCTTCTTGAAAGCAACGTTGGCGTGCTTTCTTGTTATAAGCTCGAGCCAACTTTCTCTAGTATAACTGTCCTCTACACAATGCAGTCATTCTTCTTTCTTCAATGAAGTTTAATTGCTTGTACCTTGCTTGAGCCCACTCCGCTTCTTCTAACTCTGCCTCTTTAATCACTCTGAGAGACGGGACTTCAACTTCAAAAGGTAAACCGCCTCCATTCCATATACTAAAGAAAATGGAGTTGCCCAGTTGAAGTGCGAATGGAGGTTCGATAGCAACTGTAGAGCAAAAGGCAACATCTCATGCCAATCTTTGTACGTGACAGTCATCTTCTCTATAATTTTCTTGATATTCTTGTTTGCCGCTTCTACGACTCCATTCATCTTAGGTCGGTAAGGAGTAGAATTAGAGTGTCTAATTTTGAATTGAGTATACAACTCATCCATTAACTTGTTATTCAAGTTTTTTGCATTATCGATAATGATCCGCTCAGGCAAGCCATAACGACATATGATGTCTCTTTTTATGAATTTGAGCACGACTTGCTTACTGACGCTTCTATATGAGGTGGCTTCTACCCACTTTGTGAAATAGTCAATTGCTACCAGAATAAAGTTGTGACCATTCGATGCTTTTGGTTCAATTGGTCCTATCACATCCATACCCCACATAGAGAAAGGCCACAGAGTCGTTAGTACATGAAGAGATGAGGTTGGAGTGTGCATTCTATCTGCATATAGCTGACATTTATGACATTTCCTTGCATATTTAATGCAATCTGATTCCATGGTCAACCAATAGTAGCCAGCACGTAGGACTTGCCTTGCCATCATGTGCCCATTTGCATGAGCCCCGCAAACTCCTTCATGCACTTCTTCAACTATCTTTTTGGTCTCCGCTTCATCAACACACCTTAGCAAAGTCATGTCATGATTTCTTTTATAGAACACCTCCCCATTTAAGAAGAAACTCATGGCTAACTTCCTGATCGTGCGCCTATTGTTTTCGGATGCCCCTAGTGGGTATTCTCGACACGTAATGTAACGCTTAATGTCGTGATACCAGGGCCTCCCATCTGGCTCTCCTTCAATGGTCAAGCAGTAGGTGACACTTCTCGCTTTTTTGAAAATTTAAAGGTTGAATTTTCTTATCATAATCTAGCTTGAACAAGCGCGACATAAGGTGGCTAATGCATCTGCAACTTGATTACTTTCTCGTGGAACATGCTCAAACGTGATTGACTCAAATGATTGAGCCAAATCTCGAATATACTTATTATAAGGGATCAATTTAAGGTCTCTTGTCTCTCATTCTCTATTCAGTTGGTGTATCACCAAAAGAGAATCTCCAAACACTTGCAATTTCTTTATCTTCATGTCAAATTCCATTTGAACTCCCATACTGCATGCCTCGTACTCGGCTACGTTATTTGTACAGTCGAAGTATAACTTGGCAGTTAATGGATATAGCTTCCCTTCAGGAGATGTCAACACAACTCCGATTCCATGTCCCACCTCGTTTGTGGCTCCATCAAACCACATTGTCCACATTTCCAAGTCATATGGCACATCTGACACAACCATAATGTCCTCGTCTGGGAACTCGAATTTCATCGGCTCATAATCCTCCACCGGAAACTCGGCCAAACAATCAGCGATTGCACTCCCTTTTATGGTCTTCCTGGTAACATAAACAATATCATATTCTGATAACAAAACTTGCCACTTAGCTACTCTTCCGAGCAGAGACGATTTTTCGAAGATGTACTTTATGGGATCCATCTTCGAGATAAGTCATGTCGTGTAATACAACATGTACTGTCTTAATCTTTGCGCGCTTGCCAGCTAGGGCGCAACAAGTTTTTTCTAACAAAGAATAATTCGACTCACAACTTGTAAATTTCTTGCTCAAATAGTAAATAGCCTGCTCCTTCCTCCCTGAAGAATCATGTTGCCCGAGCACACATCCCATTGACCCTTCTTTTACTGTTAGGTAAAGGATTAGTGGGCGTCCTAGTATCGGTGGGACCAACACTGGGGGATTTTGCAAGTATTCTTTGATTTTCTCGAAAGCCCTTTGACAATCCTCATCCCAACGACATACTTCACTTTTGCGTAATAATCTTAGCATCGGCTCGCAAGTTTGAGTTAAGTGCGATATGAATCGTGCAATGTCTTAACCGCTCTACTAAGAAACTTCCTCGACCTCCTTTTGAGTCTTTGGAGGTTTTTGATCTGTTATTGCTTTTATCTTATCGTGATCTACCTTGATTCCTTCTTGACTAACAACAAACCCCAATAATTTTCCAGAGGATACCCCAAATATGCACTTTGCTGGATTCAACTTTAATTGAAATTTCCTTAGCCGCTCAAAAAGCTTACGAAGAATGACGATGTGCTTTTCTCCTACCTTGGACTTGCGATCATGTCGTCTACGTACACCTCAATTTCTTTGTGCATTAGATCATAAAAAAGAGTAACCATGGCTCTCTGATAAGTTGCCTCTGCATTCTTTAAACCAAAAGGCATGACTTTATAGCAAAATGTCCCCCATAGAGTGATGAAAGTCATCTTTTCTTGGTCTTCAAGAGTCATTTTAATTTGGTTGTATCCTGAAAATCTATCCATAAATGAAAAAGTAGAATATCCTGTTGTATTGTCCACTAAAACGTCGACGTGAGAAAGTGAAAAATTATCTTTGGGACTTGCGCGATTGAGATCCCTATAATCTAAACACATTCTTACCTTTCCATCTTTTTTTCGCGACTGGGACAATATTTGCAACCCACACAGGGTACTTTGCTACTGCTAAGAAGCCCGCGTCAAATTTCTTTTTGACTTCTTCCTTTACTTTGATCAACATTTCGGGTTTTATTTTTCGCAGTTTTTACCTTATGGGTTTACACTCGGCTTTAAGCGGTAACCGATGTGTTACAATTTCTGTATTCAGACCAGGCATATCTTGGTAAGACCATGCAAATATATCGTTGTACTCACGTAGAAGGGCTACAAGATCCAAACTATCTTGCTCTGCAGCCAAAGTACTGATTCGCATTTCTTTTACTTCCTCTGATGACCCCAAATTGATTACTTCTAACGGCTCTTGGTAAGGCACAGTTTCTCTTTTTTCTTGCTTTATCAGTCTCAATAACTCTTGTGACGCTTCAAAGTCATCCTCCTCGCTTTGGTCAATACTAAAAACTAGAACTTCAAAGTTGGCTTCTTCATCTTTAGCGTCCTCTTGCATCCTCCTAGTGACACTGGGCATCTCTTTCACTTCCCAATTGTTCAACTCAAAGCCTTGAGGACAAGGGTAAACTAGTTGTCGCGGCATGGTGGCACTTTTAGAGACAACAGCGATTGAAGCGTCAGAGGCTTTAACACAAAGCGGGTTGTCACCATGAATCACTTTACCCGATTTGAAAGTCTCAGATATATGCGGTACATACATTCTTCCTTGCTCGACTTCTCGACCTTCAAGACATGCACTTCTCACTTTTCTCTTTTCTACTCTGACTCTTCTGCACTCAGAAACTATTGGCTTGTACTCCGAACCAAACTTTTCCTTACTTTTAGGAAGGCAATTGACCTTCGGGTTTCCTTTTCATCCAATAAGAATGATGAGAAGGTGAACTTCAAGCTATTTTATAAACTTTGAACCTTTGTTATTATAAAAGAAGGAAATAATGGTTTGATCGGTCAAAAATAAATCTTATTAGCAAACTAAATTTTATTAATACTAACACAAAGTGTATGAATGCAAGAAGAAAAAAAATCTACTTCAAAGTCAAAGTCAACTAATATACAAACTTCAAACAACATAAAAAAAAAAAAAAACGAGTTAAATTGTAACCTAGTGGTAACACCCAAAAATGTCCGAGGTCTCGTCCTATCACCCCTAGGAACCTAATCAAGTCTTCATCACTAGGTTCTGTGGGTACGATACCTTGTCAAAGAGTATAAGTCCTTTTGGCAAATTGATTTGCTCTTCAAGCAAACAGTTTTAATTTCTCAACCACTTGTTCAACCTTTCGTTTACATCACCATAATGGCATCTTAAATTTCTATACTTTTTTTCTCCACATTACAAAAGTTTGTCGTCATCAGTCGATCTCGTATTTTAGTCGCGTGTAGTCTTCCATTACTACTTCATTTTTCTTTTCCATATATTCTCATTTCGATGCTTAAAGCTTATAGTAGCATCCTAAAGTAGTACATTCCCACGCTCGGTCTCAATGGATGAGACCTCTATGACTCTTGGCCAAATAGTCTCACGATGGATCATGCCCCAAACCGGAACACTACTTTCAATGAGTTCCCTCGGGTGGATTTTTTGGCGAATGCCTGGGCAAATGAGTGTCTACCATCCTAAGACTTTAAAAAAAAGTGAGTCTAACGATTGACTTAAATGATCATATCATAGTCAAAGCAGCAACATGAAAACTCCAAACAAAGTGAGGTTAAATCTGATGATCCTAAAAGACACAGGTCCCCAAAATGATCATTGTCTTAATATCTTCATAATCATCTTGAGTGAGAATCTTTCGTGTGCCTGCACTGAAGTATAAACTTCTCGAAGGTCGACACTACTCCATCCCTGGTTCTAGTCCTATTGGGAATAACCCGAGTAGAGGGCTTGTGATAGTGTGTGAGACAAAGTAGATAAACAAATAAAGCAAAGAAATAAATAACAAGTCCTTCAAACAGGTGAAATTGGGTCTAAAAACCTAGACAATAAAGGTCCCCAAAAATGGTCTCACAATCATACATGATCATGTGACCAAATTGAGTGAAGATTTTTCGTGTGCCTACACGGAAGCATAGGCTTCTCGAAGGTCGACGCTACTCCATCCTCAATTCTAATCTTATTAGGAAAAGCCCGGGTAGGAGGCTTATGTGGTTGTGTGAAACAAAACAAAATAATAATGCAAGAAAAAAAAATAAATGCACAAAAGTACAAATAAAAGAACAAAATAAATAAAAAAAATAAATCAAGAATAACAAATGGCAAAACTCTCAAGGTGGAACCTCATAATCCCAAAGAAGAGTCGCTAAGCCACGCCGCCACGCACTTGGACGCGAGCGCACGACGCCCTCGAAATAGTGATATTTAAAAGGAGCCGCCACCAATCTTTTTTATGGTGTGATTGGACACCAAAATAGAATAAAACGACCTTTTTTAAAAAAATAAAAGAAAAATGGAATGCGAAAACCAGATTTTGGGTTCGGGAGTTATTTGTGTATGGGGAAGGTGTTATCACCCCACAATACCCGTTTAAAAAAAACGGTGGCCAAATATTAATCTTGAATTGCAAAATTTTATAGAGAACAAAAAAAACTTATTTAGAAAAATGAGATTCCGGCCTAGCTCGATCGTTCTTATTGTATTCCAAACTCCCCTTTTTTTTTCGTAGAGAACTACTATGTAAAAAAAACTTACTCTATAATTTCTCTGCTTTTTTTTTTGTAGATGGTTGTGGTGAGATGTGGAGAATGATATTTTTGTGTTTTTCTTTCTTGAAATCCCCCCTCTAGGGTTTTGAAAAACAAATGCTTATAAAGGCAAACTCATTTCTTCTTTTAGACAAAACAAAATAGGTAAAAGTGACCCAAAAGGGCTATTATACAAAAAAGGCAATAATTTGAAAATAACTTGATTTAAGAGGCTATCTTTCAAAAAAACCAACACATTTTTTTTTTATTTTTTTCAAAAGACAAATCCTGTCACACTTAGCAAAATCACACACAAAAATGCCACAAACAAGATTATTAAAACTCTAATTTAAATTTAATAATTAAAATCGATAAATAAGCAAGCCAGAAAAAAATATGTGGCTACAGACTCGACTTGAATCCTGAGCGTGTTACGGACTCCTGTCTGCGGGGGTTTGTCCATTGACTAGTACGGGTGAGGGTGGTCACAGTTACTCACCTAATATGCCTATCTTCTAAGGGACAAGACCAAGTAAGGAGCTGGAAACTTAACTACGCGAGATGGAATTCACTCGTTCCTGCGTTTAAGAAAACTAGAGGGGTTGTTCCCTTAAGTGATGTCCCCAGGGCTTGGACAATGGACACCTACCTTCTCACTGGCCCGAGAATGGTGTTGTGTATGATTGGAACTTAATAATATGTTGTTCATTAGAGGAGTAGTAGGGACTTAAGGTGTTGGGATTTTTGTCCTAATCTCGTGTTTGTAAATTACTGTTTGAAATTAATAAAGTGTTATTCATTTCATTACTTTGTGTCTCGCAAATTTTACAAACTTTTCCAATATACTAAGCTCCAGGGTCATTGAATTTATGAGAGAATTAGCACTTGAACGGTATGTAGTGGACACACAGGGAGGATCACATTCGAGTTAATGACCCGAACAGTCCCCAGTATATGGATAGGGTTAGAGACCTAATCCTGGATACGCTGTGGATGCGACCCGCTTTGTATTAGATACAAACGAGGTGATCTTACTCGTTCATGTAGTTGACATGCGAGTGGGGGCATCATGTGAAATGAGATTGTACAAGACTGGACCATGAATTATTAGAGCTACTGATGTAACACCGTTGACAGTAAGGAATAATAACTTCGTAGATGACAATTAGTGACTCGACTTGAAACCTGAGCGTGTTACGGACTCCCATGCCGTGGGTCTCGTCCTTTGACTAAATACGGGTGAGGGTGGTCATAATTACTCGCCTAATATGCCTATCTTCTCGTGGACAGGACCAAGTAGAGAGCTGGGAACTTAACTACGCGAGATGGAATTCACTCGTTCCCGCCTTTAGGAAAACTAGAGGGGTTGTCCCGTTTAGTGCTGTCTCCAGGGCTTGGACAACGGGCGCCAACCTTCTCACTGGCCCGAGAAGGGTGTTATGTATGGTTGGACCATCACAATATTTTGTTCAATAGAGGAGTACTGGGGACTTAAGGAACAAGAAGTAGATACTGAGGGTAAAATGGTAATTTGACACGATGCGTGTCTCTACGAACAACCCGTGAAGGGTCGACTCATAGGCATTGGTTATATCGGTGGACACATAATTTTCTTCGCACCGACGGAGTGCAACTCTACGGACTTTAGTGGAGTGTTACCATAGTTAATGAATGTTGATTAACCGGGTCAAATAGTTTGATAGGTTAATCTCGTATCATTGGAGCTCATCACTGTAGGTCCATTAGGTCCTTCGGTTGGCTCAATCTGGGTTGAAAGAAGGGTTAATGTTTTGGCATGAAATTAAAGTGTTTAATTTCACTTAAAGGCATTTATGTCATTTATATGAGATATGAATGATATAATATATAGTTTAATGTGAATGAGATTCATAATAAACTATAGGTTAGGCTAATTGGAGAAATTAATTTAGAGAAATTAAATTGGATGTGATTCAATTTAATAAAATCCACAATTATGGAAATGTGATTTGTATAATTAGATATGAGATATCTTATAATATATGGTTATGCAAATGTGATTTGCATAACCTATAGTTGTGGTAAAATGGTAATAATGTGGAGATTTTAACTCCATGTTCTTTCACTATTTAAACCCTTTGCAAGAATGGTTTCGAAAGTCATTCTCTCATTTTTTGGATTCTCACCAAAAAGAAGAGAAGCTTCTCTCTCTAAAATCTCTCAACTCTCCTCCCTCTCCAAAACCAAGAAGTTCCCACAAACTTTCTTTTTTCCAAAGGAAGAACAACCGAGAAGCCATTAGTGGTTGTGTTCGGTTCTTGTTCATGAGAAGAGATCAAGTTGGTTGAGATCGGGTTTGCGCGAAGAGTTCGTGATTTGCTGGAAAGGAGTTCTTGAAGAAGGTTTTCAACAAGTAAGTTCACTTAACTTGCTGTTTTTTCTTTCCATTGTGTATGTTTGCCTAGATTTAAGTGTTAAATCGTTTTAATGAATTTCTAGTAGTGTAACGATACCATGACAATTCGATTGTCTTCCGCTGCGCGGAGATTCTCATTCCCTTCAATTGGTATCCGAGCCAGGTTATGGTTCTTCGTTATGCATTGATTTTCGTTAAAATTAGGTGGGTAGTTTGCCTTAATTCATGAGATAAATGTTTGTTTGCATAATGGATAATTTAGATTTTTGGCACTAGTTTAGATTTACAATTTATGTTGATGAGATCAATGTAAGGCCCCGTTGTTTTTGGGCATTTTGTGGCAAATCGAGTCTGTAAGTCCGAGTCTTTAGTAGCAAGAGTTGCTGTGAAGAAATCGGAGCGGGAAACGGGCGAAATTCGAACCAAAACAACAAAGGTGTTTGTTGTACAGGCGACGACGTTGAGATGCTGGTCATTGGTGTCTCAACGTTGTGCCAACGGGAGCAAGGCGCGCTGCAGGACAGCGTTGCAACGCTAGGCGTAGTGTTGCAACGCCACTGGCGTTGAGAACAATGGGTTGACGCTGGAGGCGGCAGCATTGCAACGCTGCCCTTGGCGTTGCAACGCCGCACGCGTAGTGGGCAGTTCGCGAGGAGTTATGCGAGACGTGGGTTTGCTTCATTCGTGGGGCAGTTTTTCCCTTTTTTAATTTTATTTTAATTGTAAAAATGTGTATTGATTTATTTATTTATTTTATTAAATAATATTAATATAAATGTTATATTAATGTTATTTAATTAAATAATTTTCCCTAAGTGCCAAAAACTGGTCAATTTTTGCTATTTAATTATTTTATGCATGAGATGTATGATTTAATTAAATTCTATGTGCATAGTGTATGTCATATAGATTTAAATTCCCACCTTAGGTTAAACATATTCATGCATCATTTATATTATAAGAGTTATAATATATAGTTTGCATAATAGGTTATATTATAAGTGTTATAATATAATTAAATGCATGTTTAATTTAATTAATATAAGTGTTATATTTTTTGAATTAAAGTATGCTCATGCATTTATATTCATGTGATGATTTTTTTTTTGTTATAGTATATAGTTATTCATGTGATGAATGATCAAGCACTATAACATAGAAATGCATGCAACCTAAGTTAATTATTAGTTTTAAAGAGTTTAGAACTTGAATAATTAGACTTAGGTTTTCTAGTTCTAATAAGATTAGAATTAGGAAATCAAAGTTTAGTCTATGAATGGTGACCTGATTAGTTACTCTGTCTAAGGAAGGTTTTGTCTAAGACTGGGGTATTTAAGTTGACGCTTGCGGAACACCCCTACTTGGAAACTGACCTGGGAGTGAATTCGGTCCGGAGATTCTTAGATTATACTTATCGTGAGTGCCGATAATTAAAAGTGTTTTAATTTACTCACATAGACCTAAGTAATAAGGTGATTATAAACTTAGGTCAATACCATATAAGAGTTATATTGGTAGACTTAGGTAAATTTTAGCCGGTTTATCTTGGTCAATCCCTAATAAAATAAAGTGTTGAGTGGGAGGAAATATAGTGCATAAGATACATTTAATTTTCGACCACAAATCTCCGTTAAGTCCGCACCGTGAGATCCATACTTGGCCTCGTGGCGCAAATGGGAGCATCCCTCTTCGGGTGACATTTGTATGGGTCAATATCATCGTGGATAGAGAGAGTACTTATAGTTAGTGGGAGCGGGACTTGTGAAAACGGGACCCACGATCTCTTCTTTAAATTCACACCGTGAGACGCCCATGATCCGCCTGCTAGTTTCGCCTGGACCAGACAATCCATTCGGAGGGCCTGATCATGGGAGTCGGAACACCGTGAATTCCCGAAAAGGATACAGTTTCCTAGTTGGTTTTCCTTCTTGGTTCACCCTTCGGTGACTATTGTTTGGACGGATACTTGGAAACTTAACGATTGAGGGTGACATTCACAGAATTCGTTAAGAGTTAATGAATTCGATCGAACAATGGTAATTAGACGCCTAATGGAATAAGAGTTATTATGGGATTAGGGTATGATCGAGAAAGTCTCGTCCTAGAGGAGGAGTGTTATGTTCACCCTTCGGTGGCGGTCATTCTAAACCTTTAGGATATCATTGCAAATTTTGAATGACCTAGGGATCATTAAACAATTTTTGCTAAAAAATGATGGGATTTCTAAAGTTTTTTGACAGACTAACACAAAGTTTTTTGATATTTCAGCTAAAAACATGTCTAGCTCAATAATATCTTTACTCGCATCTGACAAATTAGTGGGAGATAATTACAAACATGGAAAAACAACTTGAACACAATTCAGTAATCGATTTACATTAAGTTCGTGATCTCTGATGAGTGTCCTCAGATGTCGGGCTCGACTGCATCGCGAAGTGTTCGGGATGCATACGATCGATGGATCAAGGCCAATGAAAAGGCCAAGGTCTATATCATTGCCAGCATGTTTGATGTTTTGGCAAAGAAGCATGAGCTGATGGGCACCGCTAAGGAGATCATGGAGTCCTTGCAGGATATGTTTGGACAAAAGTCGTTTCAAGTCCGACATAACTCGCTCAAATACGTCTTCAACGCACGGATGAAAGAGGGGTCGTTAATCTGTGAACATGTTCTAGACATGATGACCCACTTTAATCTAGCGGAGATGAACGGGACTTCGATCGACGAGTCGAGCCAGGTCCGTTTTATCTTGGAGACTCTTTCGAAGAGTTTCCTTGATTCAGAGCAACGCCGCATGAACAAGATAAACTATACTCTGACTACTCTTTTTAACGAGCTACAAACCTTCCGGACCTTGATGAGGATCAGGACGTCGGAAGCTGAGGCAAACGTTGCCTTTAGGTCTTATCACAGGGGTTCGATCTCTGGGACAAAACCTGTAGCTCCTTCACGCCCGAAAGGGAAGAAGAAGATGAAGAGGTGTAAAACTGACCGAGCTGCCGCCAAAAAGGGCAAGAAGGTCAAACAAGTTGCAGATAAAGGAAAGTGTTTTCACTGCAATGGGGGCAGACAATGGAAGAGGAACTGTCCCAAATTCCTAGCTGAGAGGAAGAATCAAGGTAAATGTGACTCTGCCTGGATATTGGATTCGGGCGCCACTAACCATGTTTCTTCTTCTTTTCCGGGGATTGATTCCTAGCAGCAGCTGCGAGAGGGTGAGGTGACTCTACGGGTTGGATCCGGGGAGCTTGTCTTTGCTGCAGCGGTCGACACAGTGAAGCTACATTTTGCAGGAATTACATTTTGTTGGACAATATGTATATAGTTCCAGGATTTACTAGAAACATAGTTTCTATTTCCTGCCTGTTAGAACAATGTATTTTCGTTTCTTTTCAAGGCAATAAATCGTTTATTTCCCAAAATGGAAACTTAATTTGTTTGACTTCACTTGAGAATAATCTGTATGTTTTGAAACCTAATTCGGTCAAAAGTGTTTTGAATACTGAATTGTTTAAAACGGCAGGAACGCGAACTAAAAGAGCGAAAGTTTCTCCTAAAGAAAATGTCCATCTTTGGCATCTACGGTTAGGCCACATTAATCTCAATAGGATTGAGAAACTAGTGAAGAGTGGACTTCTAAACGAGTTGGAAGAAAAGTCTTTACCGGTGTGTGAGTCATGCCTTGAAGGCAAAATGACCAAACGTCCTTTTAGTGGAAAAGGATACAGAGACAAAGAGCCCCTTGAGCTGGTACATTCTGACCTCTGTGCTCCGATGAATGTTAAAGCACGAGGTGGTTATGAATACTTCGTGTCTTTCATAGATGATTACTCGAGGTATGGGTATATTTACCTAATGCATAAGAAGTTTGAAACTCTTGAAAAGTTCAAGGAGTACAAGGCTGAGGTTGAGAACATGTTAGGTAAATCGTTTAAAACACTTCGATGGGATCGAGGTGGAGAGTATATGGACATTGAATTCTAGGACTATATGATAAAACACGAAATTACGACACAACTCTCAGCACTTGGTATGCCACAGCAGAATGGTGTATCGGAGAGGAGAAACAGAACCTTGTTGGACATGGTTCGGTCGATGATGAGCTATGCTCGTCTCCCTAATTCTTTTTGGGGTTACGCAGTGGAGACTGCGACCTATATTTTGAACAACGTTCCGTCGAAGAGTGTTTGTGAAACACCTTTCGAACTCTGGAATGGTCGTAAAGGAAGTTTACACCATTTCAGAATTTGGGGATGCCTAGCCCACGTGTTGGTGTCAAACCCGAAAAGTTGAACCCCGTTCGAAATTGTACCTATTCGTAGGTTACCCAAAAGAGACTAGGGGTGGTCTATTTTATGATCCTAAAGATAATAAGGTGCTTGTGTCAACAAACGCCACGCTCCTAGGGGAAGACCATGTAAGGGATCATTTACCAAGAAGTAAAATTGTGTTAAACGAAATGGACAGTACATCAGCAAGGGTTGATGATGGGGCTAGTACATCAACAAGTGTTGTTAATCCTAGCACGTCTAGTCAAATCCGTTCCCAAGAGTTGGGAATACCTCGACGTAGTGGGAGGGCTGTGAGACAACCTGATCGTTACATGGGTTTAGCTGAAACCTCTATCGTCACTCCTGATGATGACTGCGAGGATCTATTGACCTATGATCAGGAATGGTTGATGTTGACAAATACGAATGGATTAAAGCTATGGACCAGGAAATGGAGTCGATGTACTTCAATTCTGTCTGGGGGCTTGTGGGACAACCGGGTGAGGTAAAACCTATTAGTTGCAAATGGATCTACAAGCGTAAACATGGCGTAGATGGGAAGGTGCAGACCTTCAACGCCCGACTAGTGGCAAAGAGTTTTACCCAGGTTGAAGGGGTTGACTATGAGGAGACCTTTTCACCTGTTGCCATGGCAAAGTCGATCAGGATCCTTCTGACCATTGCCACGTATTATGACTACGAGGTATGGCAGATGGACGTCAAGACAGCCTTTCTGAATGACAAACTTGATGAAACCATCTACATGGATCAACCCAAAGGGTTCATTGCCCAAGGCCAAGAGCAAAAGGTTTGCCAATTTCATAGGTCTATTTATGGACTGAAACAAGCTTCGAGGTCTTGGAATATAAGGTTTGATGAGGCAATCAAATCTTATGGCTTTGATCAAAATGTCGACGAGCCTTGTGTCTAAAAGAAAATCGTTGGCAAAACTGTCGCATTTTTATTGTTGTATGTGGATGATATTATTCTCATTGGAAATGAGGTAGAATTTGTTACTAACGTTAAGAAATGGCTAGCTTCGCAATTCAAAATGAAAGATTTGGGGGAACCTCAATATGTTCTAGGTATCCATATAGTCCGAAACCGGAAGAATAGAACGTTAGCCTTGTCTCAGGCGTCTTATATTGACAAGATGTTATCAAGATATAAGATGCAGAACTCTAAGAAAGGCTTGCTGCCTTTCAGGCATGGGGTTCACTTGTCTAAGGATCAGTGTCCTAAGACTCCTCAAGAGGTTGAGGATATGAGACGGATCCCATATGCTTCAGCTGTAGGGAGCTTGATGTTTGTCATGTTGTGTACAAGGCCCGACATCTGTTATGTAGTAGGGATTTTCAGTAGGTATCAATCAAATCCAAGATTAGATCACCTGGGCGGTAGTAAAGGCAATCCTCAAGTATCTTAGGAGAACGAGGAACTACAACTTAGTGTATGGGAGTGGGGATTTGATCCTTACGGATACACTGATTCTTCGACTTTCGGGCATCGATAAGGATTCTAGGAAATCCACTTCCGGGGTCAACCTTCATTCTGAATGGAGGAGTTGTAGTATGGCGAAGCATCAAGTAGGGAAGCATCGTCGATTCCACTATGGAAGCGGAGTATGTTGCAGCTTGTGAACCTGCAAAGGAAGCTGTTTGGCTTAGGAAGTTCATGTCAGATTTGGAAGTTGTTCCAAATATGAACTTTCCGATCACACCGCTCGATACGGACAACAACGGTGGTGCGATGCCAACTCACGTGAGCCTCGGAGCCATAAGAGAGGCAAACACATTGGCGCAAGTATCATCCGATACGTGAGATTGTGCACCGCGAGACGTGATATCCACGCAGATAGTGTCGGAGCACAACGTAGCTGATCCATTTACAAAGCCCCTCACAGCTAAGGTGTTTGAGAGTCACCTAGAGAGTCTAGGTCTTCAAGAGCTTCCTGACTAGGGCAAGTGGGAAATGTGTAAACGGGTATTCAATGCCCTAGTTTATTGTATTACTTCATTGTAATTTATGTACATTTCGTAAATGCATTTTCTCCAATAGCTTAGTCTTAGTGGGAGTTTGTTGGGATTTTTGTCCTAATCTCGTGTTTGTAAATTACTGTTTGAAATTAATAAAGTGTTATTCATTTCATTACTTTGTGTCTCGTAAATTTTACAAACTTTTCCAATAAACAAAGCTCCAGGGTCATTGAATTTATGAGAGAACTAGAACTTGAACGGTGTGTGTAGTGGACACACAGGGAGGATCACGTTCGAGGTAATGACCCGACGGTCTACGATATATGGATAGGGTTGGAGACCTAATCTCGATATCTGTTGTGGATGCGACCCGCTTTGTATTAGATACAAACGAGGTGATCTGACTCGTTCATGTGGTTGGCATACGAGTGGGGTCATCCTATGTAATGAGATTGTACAAGACCGGACCATGAATTATTAGACCTACTGATGTAACACCGTTGACAGTAAGGACTAATAACTTCGTAGATGACCATTAGTGACTCGACTTTGAATCCCCGCGCGTTCTACGGGCTCCCATGCAGTGAGGGTCCGTCCTTTGACTAGTACGGGTGAGGGTGGTCACAGTTACTCGCCCAATATGCCTATCTTTTTAGGGACAGGACCAAGTAGGGAGCTTGGAACTTAACTACGCAAGATGGAAATTCACTCGTTCCCGCTTTTAGGGAAACTAGAGGGGTTGCTCCCTTAAGTGTTGTCTCAAGGGCTTGGACAACAGGCGCCCACCTTCTCACTGGCCCGAGAAGGGTGTTGTGTATGGTTGGACCATCACAATATGTTGTTCATTAGAGGAGCAAAGTGGGGACTTAAGGAACTAGAAGTAGGAAAGGAGTAAAGCGGTAATTTGACCCAACCGTGTCTACGAACAACCGTTGAAGGGTCGACTCATAGGCATTGGTTATATTAGTGGACACGTAATTTTCTGCACTGACGGGAGTGCAGCTACGGGCTTTAGTGGAGTGTTACCGTAGTTAGTGAATGTTGATTAATCGGGTCAAAGAGTTTGATAGGTTAATCTCGGATCATTGGAGCTCGCCATCAGAGGTCCATTAGGTCCCTCGATTGGCTCAATGCAGGTTAAAAGAAGGGTTAATGTTTTGGTATGAAATTAAAGTGTTTAATTTCACTTAAAGGGCATTTATGTCATTTATATGAATGATATAATATATAGTTTAATGTGAATGAGATTCATAATAAACTATAGGTTAGCCTAATTGTTGAATTAGGGCTAATTGGAGAAATTAATTGAGAGAAATTAAATTGGATGTGATTCAATTTAATAAAATCCACAATTTTTCAAATGTGATTTGTATAATTAGATATGAGATATCTTATAATATATGGTTATGCAAATGTGATTTGCATAACCTATAGTTGTGGTAAAATGGTAATAATGTGGAGATTTTAACTCCATGTTCTTTCACTATTTAAACCCTTTGCAAGAAGGGTTTCGAAAACCATTCTCTCATTTTTTGGATTCTCACCAAAAAGAAGAGAAGCTTTTCTCTCTAAACTCTCTCAACTCTCCTCCCTCTCCAAAACAAAGAAGTTCCCACAAACTTCCTTCTTTCCAAAGGAAGAACAACCGAGAAGCCATTAGTGGTTGTGTTCGGTTCTTGTTCGTTAGAAGAGATCAAGTTCGTTGAGATCGGGTTTTCGCGAAGAGTTCGTGATTTGCTGGAAAGGAGTTCTTGAAGAAGGTCTTCAACAAGTAAGTTCACTTAACTTGTTGTTTTTCCTTTCCATTTTGTATGTTTAACCTAGATTTAAGTGTTAAATCGTTTTAATGAATTTCTAGTAGTGTAACGATACCATGACGATTCAATCGTCTTCCATTGCACGGGGATTCTCATTCCCTTCATAAGGAACAAGAAGTAAACACAAGGGTAAAACGATAATTTGATCCAGTCGTGTTTACGATCAACTTGTGAAGGGTCGACTCATGGTTATTGGTTATATCAGTGGACACGTAATATTGTGCACTGACGGGAGTGCAACTACGACTTTAGTGGAGTGTTATCGTAGATAATGAAGGTTGATTAACTGGGTCAAAAAGTTTGAAGGTTAATCTCGGATCATTGGAGCTCGTCACTGTAGGTCCATTAGGTCCCTCAGTTGGCTCAATTTGGGTTAAAAGAAGGGTTAATGTTTTGGTGTGAATTGAAGTGTTCAATTTCACTTAAAGGGCATTTATGTCATTTATATGAGATATGAATGATATAATATATAGTTTAATGTGAATGAGATTCATAATAAACTATAGTTTAGCCTAATTGTTGAATTAGGGCTAATTGGAGAAATTAATTGAGAGAAATCAAATTGAATGTAATTCAATTTAATAAATCTACATTATTGCAAATGTGATTTGTAATATGAAATATGAGATATCTTATAATATATGGTTATGCAAATATGATTTGCATAACCTATTGTTGTGGTAAAATAGTAATAATATGGAGATTTTAACTCCATGTTCTCTCCATTATTAAACCTTTCTGGCAAGAAGGAACTGAATTCATTCTCTAATTTTTTGGATTCTAACCAAAAAGAAGAGAAAATTCTCTCTCAACTCTCCTCCCTTCTCCAAAACACAAAAGTCCCACCACTTTCTTTCTTTCCAAAAGAAGAACAACCGAGACTCCGAGTGGTTGTGTTATGTACTTGTTCGTGTGAAAAATTCGGGATAGAAGAGATCGGGAGAACACGAAGAGTTCGTGATTTCGTTGGAAGGAATTGTGAAGATAGTCTTCAACAAGTAAGTTTACTCAACTTTACTGTTTTTTCTTTCCTTTTGAGCATGTTTAGCCTAAATTATTTGATAATTGGTTTTAATGAAATTGAGTAGCATGACGATACCACGACGATTCGATCGTCTTCCACTGTACAGGGATTCTCATTCCTTTCAACTTCATGTCTATTATTGACAATTTTTCAAGGAAAGTGTGGATTTATCTACTGAAACAAAAGGATGAATCTTTTGGGAAATTCCTTGAATGGAAGAAGCAGACTGAGAACCAAACAGGTAGAAAGGTAAAATATTTGAGAACTGACAATGGTTTAGAGTTTGTGAATCATAGGTTCGACAAACTTTACAAATCTGAGGGGATTACGAGACATTTTACTGTTACACACACTCCACAGCAGAATGCTTTAGCTAAGAGGTTCAACAGAACGATAATGGACCGTACTAGATGTCTCTTGTCTAATGCTTCGTTACCTTTGAAGTTTTGGGGAGAAGCTACGCAAACTGCCTATTACTTGATTAATAGGACTCTGTCTTCCGCCATAGACTTTAAGACTCATCAGGAGGTATGGAAAGAAGAAACTCCTAGTCTTGATCATCTCAGGGTATTTGGTTGTTCAACTTATGTTCATGTCAAGGAAGGCAAGCTGAATAACAGGGCATTGAAGTGTATGTTTCTAGGCTATCCTCCAAGTGTCAAAGGATATAAAGTTTGGTGTTTGGAAGAGGGTAGGAATAAATGTATTATCAGCAGAGATGTAACCTTTAATGAAGATGAGATGCCATTTTTAAATAAGAGCCAGCCAGAACAGAAGTCAGTTGAGAATGTTGAAACAGAAGTCAAGATTGATTCAGAAACACGACCATCAGGTAGTTCAGGTGAATCTAGTGATGAGTCTTCTCTGGTTCCGCAAACAGAGTCTTCACAGAGTTCTGAATTTCATGGGGAACGGTCTCAACAGGAAAGGATTTTGATTGATGAGGGAACTTTCACAGAGGAAAGTTCAGGTATCCATGACTTACAGGATTATCAGCTTGCATGTGATAGATCTCGATAGTGAGAGACAGCACCTACCGTGTATGGTTTCTTGCGACTTGTGTAGCTTTTGCTTTTAATTGTGCATCTGATAGTGTTGAGGCATAGCCTATTACATACGAAGAGGCTATTGCATCTGATTTGAAGTAACAATGGAAAGCAGCAATCGAAGAAGAGTTGTTCTCTTTGCGTAAGAATCAGACGTGGTCATTGGTTCCAAGGCCTCCTAAACAGAAACTCATTCAATCAAAGTGGATTTACAAAATCAAGCCAGGTTCAGGTGGTGACAGCAAGCCTAGGTATAAAGCTAGGCTAGTGGCCAAGGGCTTCACTCAGAAGGAGGGAGTTGATTTTCATGAGGTTTTCTCTCCGGTGGTGAGGCATTCATCCATTAGATTAATTTTATCTATTGTTGTTCATTTTGATATGTTTCTTGAACAGATGGATGTCACCACAACATTCCTTCATGGGGAATTGGAGGAGGTAATTTACATGGCTCAACCTAAGGGCTATGAGGTGAAGGGAAAAGAAGATATGGTTTGTCGCCTTCAGAAGTCCATTTATGGACTAAAGCAGTCGCCAAGACAGTGGTATATTCGGTTTGATACTTTCATCCTGAAGCAGGGGTTTCATAGGAGCTCTTATGATGCATGGAAACTATCTCGGAAAGGTATTTATATTTACCTACTGCTCTATGTAGATCATATGATATTAGTGTCTAAGGATTATGTTGCAATCTGTGAACTCAAGAGACAATTGAGTGGTGAATTTGAAATGAAAGATTTGGGGGCATTGAAAAGAATGTTAGGCATGGATGTTAAAAGAGATAGGGAGAAAGGTTTGTTAACCATTTCGTAGGAGAGTTATGTGCATAAACTGCTTGACAGGTACAACATGTCTGATTGTAAAGCGATTCACGACACCCTTAGCATCTCATTTTAGACTTTTTTCGTCTCAGTGTCCTACTACTGATCAAGAAAGATTAGAGATGTCAAACATTTCTTATTGTAATGTTGTTAGGAGCATAATGTATCTCATGATTTGTACTAGGCCTGACTTGGGTTACTCAATGAGCATGATAAGTAGGTTTATGTCAAATCCTGGGAAGGAACATTGTAATGCAGTTAAGTGGGTGCTTCGGTATTTGAAAGGTACTTCAAATGTTTCACTGTGCTTTGGGAACAGGTGTGATAAATCAACATTGCTAGAAGGCTTCGCAGATGTATATTATGTTGCAGATCTTGATAAAAGAAGATTTTTGTCTGGACACATTTTTCGATTCTACGGTAATGTGGTCAGTTGGAAGGTTTCTTTACAGCCAGTAGTTGCTTTGTCAACTACTAAATCAGAGTATATTTCTGTGGGAGAAGCAATTAAGGAAGCAATGTGGTTGAAGCGTATTGTTTGTGAGTTGTTATCGCAGGAGTTTATTCCTATCATCCGTTGTGATAGCCAGTGCTATTCATCTTGCGAAGAATCCATCTCATCATGAGCGATCTAAACATATCGATGTTAAATTTCATTTTATCGTGGATGCGGTTGTTCGAATGAAATTGAATCAATCAAAGTTCATACTGATCGAGACTTGTCGGATATGTTGACAAAGGTACTTACAGCTCATAGGTTTAAATACCTATTAAATGAGCAGAATGTAAAGCCACGATAGGGAGATGTAGAGAATCAGCTTGGTAGCTTAAGATATTCTTGTCATGAGGGAGATTTGTGAAAATGACAAGAATTTTAAAAGGGGTTTTTAATTTAGAGGGCATTTAAGTCTTTTATACTCAATGGCTTTTTTGTAAATAAGTAAAATTTGTTAGGTTTGCTTGATTTGCATAAAAAGAAATGAAAAGAAAGCCTGTCGCATAGTACACACGAAAAGTAGAGAGAGGAAGTGAGAGAGGCGACCGAAAATACACAGTAGAGGTAGAGAGCTCTATCGGATAGGCGGTGTGCTCCGGGTAAAAAGGAGTTGGCCTAGGATGACGGTATGCTCCGGGTAAAGGAGTTGGTCATGATAAGAGCTAGACGGATGGATGACTATTTGAGAGGAGACTTGGTTGGTACTTTGTTCGAGGGGAGGATTGTTGCGAGTGCGACCAAAGTCCCACATCGGCTAGAGAAGGGGAAGATCATGGGTATATAAGTGAGAGATACTATCTTCATTAGTATGAGGCCTTTTGGGATGAAACCAAAAGCAAAGCCAAAAGCAAAGCCATGAGGGCATATGCCAAAAGTTGACAATATCATACCAATGTGGAGATATGTGGAGGGTCGTTGTCCCTAACAGTGGTATCAGAGCCATGCCCTGGAGCCGTGATCGATAGAATCCTCGGGTGCCGAACAAAGGAGACGAGCCTTGAAGTGTAGTCATGGTGAAGATCCGTGGTAGAGAGCTTTATCGGATAGGCAATGTGCTTCGGGTATAAAGGAGTTGGCTTTGAGCTAGCGGTGTGCTCCGGGTAAAAGAGTTAGCCATGATAAGAGCAAGACGGATTGATGACTATTTGAGGGAGGCTCGGTTGGTACTTTGTTCGAGGGGAGGATTGTTGGGAGTGCGACCAAAGTCACACATCGGCTAGAGAAGGGGAAGATCATGGGTATATAAGTGAGGAATAGTATCTCCATTGGTATGAGACCTTTTGGGTGAAAACCAAAAGCAAAATCATGAGGGCATATGTCCAAAATGGACAATATCATACCAATGTGGAGATATATAGAGGGTCGTTGTCCCTAACACTAAGTTTGGCCTTGAATGGATTCATATTTTATTAATTCCATTCACTTTCAAGATAGAGATGGAAAAATAGAATTTAGAAAAATAGAATTTAGAGGGTGAGAAGTGTTGAGGATGGAGTTTTCTAAGTTTTGGATGACTTAAAAAATTGTTTTTAAGTGAAGTGTTTATCATATTTTATGAGCACTCACGAGAAAACTAATTTAAATGTTTCATCTTAAAAATACTTTTCTTATCCATGTTTAGAACTTGTCAAATCATATTGGATTATAAAAAAATTTAAAATGTCCTTTTAATTTGTTAAAAACACCTTTTGAAAATTTAATTTCTACACTACAATTATTTTTTTGAAAAAATAAACTGTGAGCTATTCATGAACACTTAAAAAAACCTATCAAATACGAAGTCGGTTAATCAATTAAGGATGATTATGTTAAGAAAGACTAATCTTATACGAAGTCGGTCAAGCCAGGTATTAGTTTTTTATTCTTTTAATATTAATCTTATGAATACTACTTTCATCCATGATTTTTCATATTTTCTTATCTACTTTTTAGATGTTTTTTAAAAAATCAAGCTAAGATTTGAAAACTAAAAAATAGTTTTCAAAAACTTGTTTTTGTTATCTAAGAATTCGAGTGTTTTCTTAAGACAGATGAGAATCAATAGGGAAAATGAAAGCTATTGTAGAGAAAGAATGAGAAAATATGTACAATTTTCAAAAACAAAAAATAAAAAAATAAGACCCCTAATTGGTAACTATTTAGGCCCTGTTTGATAACCATTTTGTTTTTTGTTTTTAGATTTTGAAATTTAAACCTAAAAATACTACTTCTACCCATGAGTTTATTTTTTATCTACTCTGTACCTATGTTTTCAAAAACCAAGCAAACTTTTGAAAACTAAAAAAAGTAGCTTTCAAAAACTTGACTTTGTTTTTAGAATTTGGCTAAGAGTTCAACTACTAACTTAAGGAGATGATTTCTATTGTAGAGAAATTAGGTGAAAAAAAGCTTAACTTTCAAAAACTAAAAACAAAAAATAAAATAGTTATCAAACGGGGTCAGTTTTTTGTTTTTAGTTTTTGAAAATTGTATTTATTTTCTTACCATTTTTCTATAATGATTTTCATCTTATCTACAATGGCTCTATGTTTTTCTAAAAAACACTTAAATTCTTAGCTAAATTTAAAAAACAAAATAAATTTTTGGAAACTATTTTTTTAGTTTTCAAAACTTTGTTTGATTTTTTAAAACACATCTAAAAAATAGATAAGAAAATATGGAAAGTCATTGGTGAAAATAGTATTTATTGACTTCATTTTTAAAAATAAAAAATAAAAAACAAAAAAATTAAATGATTATCAAATAAAGTCTAAATAGTTATTCAAAGCAAACCTTAGGATTTAGGTACGGACACCAAAAAAATGAACAGGATTAGAAAGCTGTGTAGATGCATAAAATTAAAGTGGGAGAGGGATGAACATAAACATGATTCAGCTGGTGAAGACAATAGTAAGAATACCTCTAAAATACGTTGACTTAATTCAATGGTTCAGGGGCAAACTTGAAAAGCTAAATCTAAGGTCATATTCATGGACCATTTACCAAAAGGAGCGCATATGTATTTTCATTAAAGACGTGATGAATTCAAAAATTCAAGATAATTCATGGAAGAATTTCATTTTTATCATTATGAAAACCCCTTTTAGTTGAGGATTTAATATTATTTTTTTCAAGATTTTCTATTTGGTTCTTCTTTTCCTCTCGTTTTTTAATTCAAAGATATTTGAGGTGGAAATTCAAACATCTAATCTCTTTAGTTGAAAATATATATCGATCACTTATGCTAATTTTAGCTCTATTTAGCTCTTATTGGTATCGTGGTAGCTCTAACACTAGCATAGAATGATGATAAATGTAAAGACAGTAATATTAGAACCATCGTTCATATCGAACACAACTTAATTAGCTAAACAACAACGTCTAATTTTATGGGTCATAAGTTTGATTTCCCTCTTCCTCACTTTCCTAATATATATTCTAAAGCAAGCTATCCACTTTCTTTCCTTCTTTTTCACATGAAATGTTTTCTTTCTACCTTTTTTTGGTAGTATTAGGTATAAAGTGCATGTTTGCAAGTGATTTAAAATTGCTAAAATCATTTTTGTGGAGTGATTTTGAATACCACAAAAGTGATTTTAACTATTTGAGCATCACTCCCAAGCGTACCGGAAACCCAACATTGGATAATATCAATAACTTTATAACAATAGAAATCTAAAAAGTTTACCGACGATGTTAAACATCGAGATGTAATTTACATACAGAAAGTTGGTTTTGAACATGGAAATTTTTTACAATAAATAGAAAGGTACTTTATTTTACTCATGGCATTTCACACCATAAGCTTTTGTAGATGGAAAAATACAAAGGGAAAATATCAATCAGCTCCATGATTACAAGGCATGAAAGATATGAGCTTGAGCTTCCTTATTATGAGACGACCAGAAGCCTCCCAAACAATAGCCTCATATTTAGCTTGAGTATTTGGAACTTCTTCTTTTACCTCTAAAATAAGGCGATACTTTATGCCTCCCATCTCCTCCTTAATCCAACAACGAAGCAAGCGCTTGTATTGAAACGTCGCCATTTTGTCTTTGTCGAACTCTGTCACTGCAAACTTTGCAACTTCTTGCACGTAGGGGTCCTCGATAGTTCGAATCGATATCCATTCGGATCGTGGATCGCCCTTCACATCCTTTGTCACATGGAGGATGGGATCGTGTTGACCGATGTTGGCAAGCACCGTAGAGATCATTTTCTCCTTTTTGATTATTGAAATGAACTAAAACCTTTAACTTAATTCTCATGATTTTGCTTCTCGTAGTTGTTTGATATTTATACAAGTGTATCAATCATGTGAACTCTTATGAATGGTTGTTCTAGACAGAATGATCATGGAACACCATCCAATTAAAAAGAATTTTGTGATATAATAATTAGGGTGATAGAAAGGAATTTTGATTATTAATTTAGTGGGAATTGGATTCTTGGACGGTTGGACCATATCTTATTAAAGTTTATGAAAGAAAAAAAGAAACGAAAAATTCTTGGTGGACCACATAAATTAAAGCGATGGTTCTTTTTTTTTTTTTTTTTTTTAATTTTTAATGCATAACATATATCATTTTATTATTTTATATGTTATTATATATGATCTGATCTTTTTAATTCATAACATATAAAACTATGGTTTTAAAACAATAATATTGAATAAATAGATTTAGTTTTAGAATTCTTTTGGTCAAAATATGGCTGTAATTCTTAATATTTACACTCATTTCTAATTATGGTACTTAGAATCTAGAAAATTATAAAATTATAATATTTTTTTATGTGCTTCTTAGAATCAAAAAGATGACACTGAGAGAGTGATTATATATTTTCTTTTTGATTTGATCACCATGTTGCTTGATTGAAAACCATAATTTTGTATTCCTATATTTTAATTATAATTTAGACATAGAAAAATGTTTTTTTGTATCTTGACAAAATTGATGGAATTATTAATTACTTTTTGTTGTTTTTCCAATTATATTGAAATGTCGTTATTTATTAAAATCTAAACGTAAAATAGGAAACAAATGTATTAACAACCTTATTGATGTTTATATATCCAACAGTAGAATTCAAACCATGGAAATTTACGCTGATTTGAATCCTTCTATTCTATATATTGTGTTGGGAGAAAAATGATAATAATAATAATAACCACAATATTAATTACTACTATATTAAATCTCTCATTCCACAAGATAAGCCAACCAAATCAAAGTCACAAATAATAAGATTAAAAGATAAGGAGAAGAGAACGACGCCAGAGTTTATACTGGTTCGCCCCAAACTTGAGACAAGAGAGTTTCATAATTAAATGCCACAAACTAACCCTCAATAGCCCAATAAATACTATTGACTTCAAAGTATCACAACCCGATAACTTGAGATAAACAATAAAGAAAAACCTTCAACCCCACAAGAGAAAAAATATTTTTTTCTCTCACAAATGCTATTTGGTCACACACATTTTCTTCCCTCCGTTGGCGGCTACACATAAAACATCATGTATATATGTGTGTGTGTTTACAAAAAACTAATATCCAAATGAGCCTTGGCCCATTGGCCTTTTATTTTGTCTCCACACAAAACCTAACAATCTTCCACTTGGATCACCTTGGTAAACTCCAAGCCACAACTCCCACTACAACTGTTATTTCTGATCTTCTTGGCAATCTCGATGGCTAAAAAAATTTGAAAACACAACAACTCATAAAAACAGGCAACCATCAGAACATTACTGTAGTGCATCTGTGCTTGCCCCGAGGTATGTGCTTGCTACGTGAATCTGTCTCCCAGACGAAAAAGACAGACACATACTCCCACTTCAGCTACGTGGTACTAACTGAAATCTTCTTCAATCCTGAATCATTGTTCCTGAAAAAGATACACTCTAAGAAGGGCTTGAAATCCTCTATTTATGCTTGCTGCCAATTTAGAGACTGTACCCTTGACCTTAGCAACTGCTCTAGCCTTCCACTTTGATGCCTCCACTCGCCTAGGCGACTTCTTCAATTCAACTGTCCGTCTGACAATTGGGGGTTCATGCATCAACTTTCTCTCCTGGACTTTCCAATTGTTCCTGAACTGAAGGATCCTGATCTGACTAATCAAACTTGGCTATCATTGTTGTTTGTTCAACTGTACCTCTACTATAACCATCTGCAGCTTTAACTGGCATCTACTGTCTCTTCAAACTTTTCTTGGCAACATTTAACCGACATCTGTACATTGTAGATTTCCTGTGGCCAACTGCCACTACATGGGATCCTAAGTTGAGTTTACACTGGCTTCTGCCAAACTCACACATGTAGCCATCATATGTTAATTTACCAGTGGAGATAAGATTCATCTTGACACTGGGTACCAAATTATTTCTTCATTTAGTTTTCAGATTAATCTCTTCAGTCCCATTAGTCTTGGATATTCTACCATTTCCCATCCTCACTAGGCCATGATTACCTCCAGTAAAGGATGTGAACAAACTCCTATTTGAAGCTATATGTACAGTAGTTGCGCTGTGTAAAATCCACTCAGATGAATTACTACAGCTCTCTGTGTCACTCCCAACACAAACTAAAGCAACTTGCACTACATTTGCCTCTTGCTTTTCTCTCTGTTGTAGATCCTTTTTCCACTTTCTACACCGACTTTTAGTGTGACCCTTCTTGTGACAGTAAAAACACTCTATCTCTTTATTCCTATTGTCCCACTTTTTCTAACTATTAGTTTCCATCTTTTCATTATTAATATTCTCCTTACCCTTAGTCAAAACCAAAACTGATCCTACAGTAGACTCCTTACTACTATCATTTCTACTGAATCTCTCAATTTAAGGCTAAATCACAAACACACAAAAATTTAAGAGTATTTTCACCCTCTTCGAATTAGATATTGTTGTCTTCAACTTTTCCCAACTATCGTGCAAATAAGTTAATAACAGAATAACATTCACTGCATCAGTAAACTCTATTTTAACTTACTTCAACTTATTTATCAAAGTGGTTACCTCATTTATATAGGAATTTACAGAAGCATCCTCAGCCATACGCATATTGAAAAACTTCCTAAGAATATAGATCTTATTATTTGTGCAAGGTTTTTCATACCTGTTTGTAAGCGTTCTCATTAACTCAATTGCGCTTGTCTCATTTGGCGCGTGGGACTAGCTTGTTGCATATAATTATGGATATGCAATAACGCAGTTAATGGGTCAAGTTTTAGTATAGTGATTTATGAGTCCAAGTATCGTACTCGGGAATGAGTTTCTAGATTAATTAATTATTAAGATACTAATTGTTAATTTTAGCTAAAGAAACATAACATGGATAGTTGATTGAAAGTAAAGACAAGCAAACAAACAAACATGTGGAGACACGAATTGATAGATTTGAGGGAAGTGATTATACAAGTTAATGACTCAATTAACACATGCAATGAACCAAAGAGATGAAATTATAAACAAGAAGTAAAATACTCAAGAAAACCTCTCGATTCTTATTGAGCCTCACACATGTAATAAACTCCATAGTCTCCTATGAACCTACGACATGCATGGCATTAAGCAACTTGTTTATGCGTTTCCCTAAGATTTCTAGGTCATTCTCATGCCAGATTTCTAAGGGTTCTGACAATTTTGCTCTAATTCAAGCTTTATCTCTCGAGTCCACTTAAACCAACAAATTAAAAAGTAAAGAACGAATTGCCAAAAATAAGAATAAAACATGCTTCAATTCATGGTAAGAAAGTCTTAACAAGTAAATCAAATCCTAACTACAATGCTTAGCTACTCTAAGTCACATGAAAATCAAACTAAACATGTAAAATGTCTCAAACGGAGTTACAATCTGAAAGAAAAGGAAATTAAACTTATGTGTCGATGTTGGTACTTCGTTTCCGAGCTCCCGTCTTTGATCTCGAACCTCCACAGATACTTTGGCTACCAAAAACGCTCTTTTCTCTTTTCTTACATAGTGTATTTCGAAAATAGGGCAAAAATCTAGCAAATTCGACTCTCATTTACAAGAATGCATAATGATATATTTATAGGTTCAATCGGTGCAACATGCAGCGCTAGGGACAAATAACAGCGTTACCAACGTCAGCACTTGTAAGCGGTGACATATATGGAATGTCTCGATGGCGTTACAACGCCGCTTCCTTAACGCTTGCGCGCCTTTTATCAATCTGGCGTTGCAACGCCGCAGCGGCGTTGCAATGCCTCTCGCGCTCCTCATGCATGCTTCCTTATCGAGATAGCGTTGCGACACTTCAAGGCAGCATTGCAACGCTATCGGCAGTGGTCTTCAACGCCTTTAAACAGCACGCTTGGCGTTGCAACGCTCTATATGGCGTTACAACGCTATCACCTCGGGTCTTCAAGCTTGGTTTGGTCATTTCACTTCTAATTGATGTTATTTTAAGTTCCAAATAGCCTCGTTTCAATCCCGAGTGATCCAAAATGTCTCCAATTGTTATGTTTACGCTCTTATCCTGAAATTGAATTATTTAAACACGTAAAAGCCCTGAAATCATCATAAAACTAGCAATAATTAAGCCTAAGGATAGCACATTTTGTGTGCTATCACTAGCCACATCCATTGACAGACACATTCTGATTGCAGCAACTGCTTATTCATCAAGAGTCTCCCAATCTTTATCTTTCATTCCGTCTGGTCTCTTCTTCAAAGTCTTACCCAACTTTTTAATAGTCAAATAATCTTTGACCATCATCTTCCAATACCTAAACTTTTTTCATTGAAATTCATGACTCCATCAAAATTTTTTGGTTCCACATATCCCATGATTCCTGAACCAAAAGCTCTGATACCACTTGTTGGGAGAAAAATAATGATAATAATAATAATGATAATATTAATTATTATTATGTTAAATCTCCCATTACACAAAATAAGCCAACCAGATCAAAGTCACAAATAATAAAATTAAAAGATAAGGGAAAGAGAACGAAACCGAAGTTTATACTGGTTCGCCCCAAACTTGAGACTACGTCCAGTATTCTGCAACTGCAGGTTCTACTAAATTTGGGAGATTACAAGAGAGTTTCACAATTCAGCGCCACAAACTAACCCTCAATAGCCCAATAAAGACTATTGACTTCCAAGTATCACAACCCAATAACTTGGGATAAACAATAAAGAAAAACCTTCAACCCCAAAAGAGAAAAAACATTTTTTCTCTCACAAATACTATTTGGTCACACACAGTTTTCTTCACTCCGTTGGCGGCTACACATAAAACATCATATATGTGTGTGTGTGTGTGTGTGTGTGTTTACAAAAACCTAATATCCAAATGAGGTTTGGCCCATTGACCTTTTATTTTGTCTCCACACAAATCCCAACATATTGTTGAACTAAAAAAATTATCATATGCATTTTTGTAGTTTTTGGGATAAAGATGCTTTTTTTTTCCTTTTTTTTATAGTAATTCAACTTTTGGGGTTTGGAGGCTTTGAATTTCTAACCTTTTCATCGATAGTTCGTTTCAATTATCGTTGAGTTATTCTCACATTGACAATAATGTTTTTACTAGTCATTCTATAAACTATTTATTTTGTAGGAAAAACGTGTATATATAATGTATAATATATAATATTCCAATTCAATTATAATTTACTCGATAACGTACACTCATTTATCATCTTCATGGTGCACCGCTCAATCTTTCATTTTGTAATTGTTTGAGTTTTACATGTAACTTCGATATCTTTGAAAACTATTAAATATGGAATTTTTCTTTAAAAAAAAAACGAAATTCTCTTACATTTAAAAGTTGTCAAATTGAAATCGATGGCTAATTGAAAAGTCCAATTAATATTTTGTTTTAAAAATTAAAATTAGATTTTTCGTTTGCTTTGACCTTTGCCACGCACGTGGCCAACCTCTACTTCGCCTCTATTTGAAAGTCAAACATTGAATATATACTTTTTATTCCAGGAAAATCACATTCCTTAACTAGTTTACAAATTGATTATGTGCAATTCAACAAACTAGTACATTAACAGGTGCATGTGCATTGACAAGAAATGTAACGATCCTAATTTTATGGCACGCTTTTTTAGAGTCATTACTACTTATGCATGCATTTTAGACCATAAGATAACCTTAAAAAAAGTAAAATTCGATGAAAATAAAATTACTTTTGTTGATACCCGAATTTGGATGGACGGATCAACGATGAATTTATATTGCTTGGAACCGTAATCTACTGCAAGAAAAACCACTAACACTAGTGTGGTGCTCTACCACACGCACTCCGACACTCAAGTTAGAAAGGATAACTCTCTCGTCAAATAAGTGTCAAGTTAGAATGTATGGAATGATCGTTTACCTTTCTTGGCACCTCAACGAGATAATATAGTTGCCCAATCGTAACAGTTTCTCCAGGGTTTAATTACCCACTAACCATTCATGATCGCTCTCGTTTATTGACAGCGATTACGAGAGTGGAACGGTTTCGCGACGTTCCCACCTCTTCTACTACTTGTCGTAACGATGCTCGTGGCATGCCTTAAGGCTTCCGTTAGTCCATCCATCTAAGTCGTTACACCATCGACCTCTCGAACTGACATAATGAGAGCTTCCCCGTCGGAGTTGGCCAGGCCGACCCTATGGGATCGACTTCTCGAGCTGGGTCGTCTCCACGGGGTCAACCTATATATGGTCGAGGCCGACCCCACACGTGGTCAGAGCTAACCCCTAAGGGTCGGCTCCTCAAGCCAGGTCAACCCAATGGGGGCGACCTCCTAGTCTGGGTAGCCGGGCTGACCCCATGGGGCCGACCCCTAGGGGTCGACCTCCCGATCTGGGCTAGCCGGGTCGACTCTAAAGGGTTGGCCTAATGAGGCTCGGTGTCGACCCCCATGGGTGGCTAGGGATTGACTGACACGTGTACTCGCCTATCCGAAGATCACTTGTGTTGTTATACCGAGTCCTATTTTTTTACCATAATAGTTGCCCCCACTTCTTGTTTAACCCCATGGGCTCTCCCACCTATTGTTAGGTATATGGTTGTCTCCGCCCCTTTTTGTCTGAGCGATTTTCCCTCACCACAAGAGTTGAGGTCGCTTCTATGGTGACATCTCCCATTAAGTACGTAAGCCTCAACCGATGCCTTACTTGATGCCAATGCACCCGAGTCTCTATGTCTCGTTCTTTATTCCAGGCATTCCCTTACTCAACTCTCGGGTCAGATCGGGACTGTTCTTCTATCTCCCATTATTTTTCTTTTACATTTTTTTATCTCTTGTTTATTGACAGCGATTACGAGAGTGGAACCGCTTTCGCGACGTTCCCACCTCTTCTACTACTTGTCGTAACGATGCTCGTGGCATGCCTTAAGGCTTCCGTTAGTCCATCCATCTAGGTCGTTACACCATCGACCTCTCGAACTGACATAATAGAGAGCTTCCCCGTCGGAGTTGGCCAGGCCGACCCTATGGGATCGACTTCTCGAGCTGGGTCGTCCCCACGGGGTCAACCCATATATGGTCGAGGCCGACCCCACACGTGGTCAGAGCTAACCCCTAAGGGTCGGCTCCTCAAGCCAGGTCAACCCAATGGGGGCCGCCTCCTAGTCTGGGTGAGCCGGGCTGACCCCATGGGGCCGACCCCTAGGGGTCGACCTCCCGATCTGGGCTAGCCGGGTCGACTCTATAGGGTTGGCCTATTGAGGCTCGGTGCCGACCCCATGGGTCGGCCGAGTTGACACGTGTACTCGCCTATCTGAAGATCACTTGTGTTGTTATACCGAGTCCTATTTTTTTACCATAATAGTTGCCCCGCTTCTTGTTTAACCCCATGGGCTCTCCCACCTATGGTTAGAGTTGAGGCATATGGTTGTCTCTGCCCCTTTTTGTCTGAGCGATTTTCCCTCACCACAAGAGTTGAGGTCACTTCTATGGTGACATCTCCCATTAAGTACGTAAGCCTCAACCGATGCCCTACTTGATGCCAATGCACCCGAGTCTCTATGTCTCGTTCTTTTCTCTTACTCAACTCTCGGGTCAGATGGGGACCGTTCTTCTATCTCCCATTATTTTTCTTTTACATTTTTTTATATATACTATCTAATCATCATGCTAATTGATTTTACTTCCTTCTTGACAGTCGACATCAGACAAGAGTCGACCCCTGCCGCTATCACTTTTCAAGAGTTTGCTTGGAGTATCATCGAGGCACTACGAAGGTTAACTCTTATCCCTTGGCGACATCAGACCAGAGTCGAACCGTGCCGCAATCGCTTTTTGAGAGTTTGTTTGGAGGATCGTCGAGGCACCGCAAAGGTTAACTCTTATCGACCAGTGATACCCTTTGACGATACTCCTTGACGATACTCCTTGACGATACTCCCTAACGATACTCCTTTACGATACTCTTTGGTGATACTTTCTGACGATATTCCGCATCATTTTTATCAACAACTAACCTTTGGGCATCTATCTTGTGCACAGGCCTTCCAAAACATGGTCCTCGTCTCACGTCGCATGTCTCAAGAACTTGCCCATCTATGCCAAAATCATGTCTCCCGAGAGGAACTGGAGCAGGCTTGCAATTTACATGCCCAGGCGCTCAAAGCCACGTAGGATCTGCAAAGGACCTCTAGGCTAAATACAACTCCTGTCGCTCTCACTATGAAAGCAACCTATCCACCCCCCAACTTAAACTGAAGGAGGGTGAGGATAAACATAGAGTCACGGAAGATAAGCTCAAAGACTCCAAGTACTTGTCCAGGGCATTCAAACGTTCTGAGAGTATGCTGACTTCTAGAACGATGTTATGCGTTGCAGAGTGAAATGGGCAATTCGGACTGTCAAGGAATGTCAACCTTGTATTCACCTGAGATGGCTCCAATCTGGCTTCCAGGAGTATTGTAATCCTCATGGATTTGACTTTGGACCACCTGTCAAGCTGGCCCTGGGGAACCCTCTAGGTTCGGGAATGACGACCTGATCACTGGATTGGAGAACGTAGTCCTTGGAGAGAACTTTCTAAGTGACATTCCCCTATATGACGATCACGAACCTTGATCCTTATGTATTCTTTTCTTTCATATTAACTTCCTCAGATTGCAACTTTTTATCGAAAATCAAACTGCACTTTCTTACGAGAGAATCTCTCATACCTCAATATTCTTATATTTATTCTCATATGAGCGTACCCCCCCCCCCCACTCACACAATTTGAAGATAAGAAAATCGTTTGAGTAAAAAATATCATATTTAAAAAACGTTGGGTAATACACTGGTAAATTCACACAAATGATAATTAAAAATGCATCATGAGAGATTCGAAGTTCCATGGGTGAAACATACGTCTTTCATCAAGGTCTCTTATTTCGTAAGTGCCAAGATTTCAACGTCCATCTCGACCTCTCCTACATCCGCAAGTCGTTCAACTTGTGCCTCAACCATCGCGATCTCTTCCACCTCTCCTGTTGATTCTCTCATGGCATTGTGGTAACATACCCGAGACATAAGTTGTTCACCATTGACAGTCCCTACTCCACTTGGAGTTGGGAATTTTAGTATCTGGTGATATGTCGAAGTTACCGCATTCATGCCATGAATAGTTGGTCTGCCCAAGATAGCGTTATAGGCCTATCGTCATTCACCACGAGGAACTCTACCATAGTCGTAATGCACGTCAATCCTCCCTTGAAAGTTACCAACAATTCAATACTTCCCTCAGGGTACACCTTGCTATCTCCGAACCCTACTAGAGGAGAGATGCTAACCTTGAGTCGATCTCACCCTAACTTCATCGCGTCGTAAGCACTTAAGGAGAGCACATCAACAGAACTCCTCTATAATGCCCCTAACTTTTATAACTCGACTCCTAGAGACATTACTACTCATGCATGCATTTTAGGCAAAAAAAATATAATAAGAACAGTTTAACCTTAAAACACAATCAAAACTACATTTAGTGGTCCCAAAGAAAAATAAAAAACATTTAAAAATAAAATTAATCAGTTTGGCCTCAATTTAAAATTCTCTACTATCTTAATGCATAATCAAAATCGTTTAATCATAACTATTAAGACATAAATGCAGAAAAGCATGGCTTTGTCCCATGGCCTTCGTAACTCGTCCCATCACTCGCCCTGTACACCCTTTTCCTTTACCTAAAAAACATTTTAAAAGAAAGGGTGAGTATTATAAAAATAATACCGAGTAAGTGACCTCGCTACCGAGGTCTTGAGATATGCATATACATACAATCATGACAATAAAACTTTCCTATGTTTGGGACCTAACTTACTCATAAAATTATCATGACTATTTCGTTTGACTTTTAGTGGCCAATTAAGTTCTCATGAGAGCATGTTGAGTCCGAAGACTTCTTTCGTATGGAGTTCTCCCTAACCCCGAGAGCATGTTGAGTCTGAAGACTCCTATCATAAATATGTGTGCGTGAATTTCAAAAAAGTTATTTTTGAGTCAAAACTTAGGCTTACTCTAATTTTAGGATGATGTTTGCTCCTAATTTGAACTTCATTCAATGAGACGATTTAATCAAATTATGAAATTTGGCTCACAATTTGATTGATTTTTCTTGACACCCTTTTTAATGTCAAAGCATCAAATATGAATTTGAGTCAATATTTTGATTTTTCTCGGTTTCTTGGCATAAAATGTTTTGAATTAAATTGAGTAGAATTTAAGAGAATTGTAATAGGTAGCAAAAAATATTATAACATTTACAAATCTAGCCATGATTTTTTAGATTTGCAAATATAGCAAAATTTTTTAAAATCTAATTTTTGTTTACCTATTAGTCTAGTTTTACCCTTATTAGTATGATCAAGAGGATATCTGATATACTTAATATTTGGTATATCAATAGTATATTTGATATAATTTATATTTGGTATATCAGTCACGTAAAATATACATAAAACGAAGTATATTAATGATATACTATCGATACATCTTATATTTTGTATATCGGCGAAGTAATATGTGCATAAAGCAAAGTATATTAACCATATATTACTGATATACTATTGATACATTTTTTAGGTGTGTATATATGTATATATATGGATCATATCATAGATATTTTGCATATTTAGTATATCACTGATATACTTCATTTTAGATATATCTAATATACTAAATATGAATTTCTTATATACTATGAATCAAATGTATCAATTAAACAAGTCTACTAACTAAAAACTAGTAAACATAAATCATTAATAAAGTAAAGAAATAAAATAAAGTATATCAGCAGCATATCAGTGATATACTCTATACTATGGATAACTCAGATGTGAATTGTTGATATACTCTCGATAAACTTTATATAAATAAATTAGCAATATATCAGTTATATATTTTATATTGGTATATAATTATTATATTATTGATAGACTACTGGCAAACCTCATATTAAAATACATAAAATAAAGTGTATCAATAGTGTATCAGTGATACCTTCTATATTATGTATAATATCATATATGACATACTTATATATTCTTGATAAACATTATAGAGGTATATCAACAGTTTATCAGTGATATACTTTATATTAGATATATTTTTGGTTTATCAACAATATACCATTGATAGACTACTAAAAACTTTTTTTATAAACAACGTCGGTGAAAGATAAAGTATATTAATAGTGCACCAATGATGCATTTTATATCATGTATATATCATATACTAGTTACTCATATCCTCTTGATTAACTTCAAATAAGAATACCAGTAGCATATCATGTATTTACTTTTTTATTAGGTAGATGGTTAGTCTATCAGAACTACATAGACGATTGATATTCTCCATATTGAAAAATGTGTGGGAGGGCAATTTGGGACAGATTTATTGAATTTGAACTATATTTGTAACGCCCCTACTTTTCTATGACCAACTCCTAGGGACATTACTACACATGCATGCATTTATAGGCCAAGAGATAAAAGGTCTTAAAAGTAATTTCCAACCAACATAAATAGTTTCAGGGATCCCAAATCAAATCTTTTAAAAACAGATAAAAGCATCGATTTAGCATGGCCTATTAAAACTGTAAGTAAATTTAAACTCCAAATGAAACATAGAGATAACATCGATTTAAAACAAGAATATCTGGAAAACATGTCGGTCCCCATGGTTTTAGTAACGCTCCCAAATCACTCGCCCTGCACGTCCTTTCCTTTACCTGAAAAACATTTTTTAAAAGAAATGGTGAGTATTGCAAAACAATACCCAGTAAGTAACCTCGCTACCGAGGTTTGGGATATGCATACACATACAATCATGACCTTTAAACTCATTCGTAATACATATATGCGGGACCTAAAACTTTCTCATGTTGTCAGGTCTTTAATCCATGACTTCCTTTTTAATTGTCAGGTCTTTAATCCATGACTTCCTTTGAAATTGTCAGGTCTTTAATCCATGACTTCCTTTTTAATTGTCAGGTCTTTAATCCATGACTTCCTTTTTAATTGTGTGGCCGACTGGTCATCCTGAGTCATTTCGTTTTGAGTCCCTCACAGACCCCTGTAATTTGACCCGTAGGGTCTCTATTGCATGTTTGACCATGCACATAATGATCTCAGGATACCAATGTCCACACTTTTCATTAATTCATTTCGTGGCATACAAAACATGCATGAGGTCCCATCATTCACATAATAATAGTGCACATGTCACAAACATCATCGTCGATATGCAAATCATACTTTTCTCATAGACAGTTTGAAGATCATACTTTTGTAAGAAAACATGAAATATTCTCATACAAATTCTGTCATATTCTCACATGAAATCTTTGGAATACTTTTACATAGCATACGAGAATATTCTCACATAAAAATAATGGTTTATTTCCACATGATGCATCGAAATATTTGCACATAAAATATTAAGTATTCTCACGATAATATCTCAGATATTTTCATATGAAAATATAAACTAATTTCGCATGAAATCATGAAAATCATTTTCATTCAATCCCATTAAATGATTCGGCACAAGGTCCCTTACCTTAGTTCCACTTCGCTCCAAAACCTAATCGAACTCCTTGCCTACTCTTTCCTTTAGTGAAACTGATTCACACCATAGTTTCCGAATTCAATCTCCAAGTATTCACTAAATCCCTAATCATGCGATACTTAAATTACGGTATTAAGATGTCGTGCCTCGCTTACCTCGAGTTTAATGCGAATACTTAGTACCCTTAGTCCGTCTTGGCGTTTGACCCTCTATTCCGCTCCGATCTTGACTCCTACAATTAACGTTCGAAACAATAGCCCGAGCTCTTAATCAAACGCTTACATAATCGATAGATCGCACATAATTTCTAATTAAGTATGAAACTTAAACCGATCGCTCACCGGGCTGAATTCGTAGCTAACGGATAGTTGTTGGCGGCGTTGTAGATCCGGCAGAGGAACGACGTGCGTGAGGGTCTCGCGCAAGCGCCAGCGACCAGCGAAAGCAAGCGGGCCGGGGAAGAAGCTCGCGACCTTCGGCGTGGCTGCAAGCGTGGGCGGCTGCGACGGAAAACCTGTGATCGAAGCTCCGGCGCTGAAGTTTCCGTTGGATTTGCTCGATGGTGAAGGCGGCGCGATCGAGATCGGCGTGGCGAGGCTGGAGTTGCGTGGGATCCGGCGACGACCTGCTACTCGAGCGTCCTCCTCGTCGGCGGCTGGAGGTGCGTGACTGACGGCGCAAAGGACGGCACGGCTGGGTGCAGGCGACGGCGAGATCGAGCAGCAACGCGTGCGGTCCGAGGCCACGGTTCTTCTTGTCGGCGAGCTTGACGCAGCTAGGAGTTCCGGTTTTGCAGGCGACCCACGGTGTAGTCTCGAGCGGTTGATGAACCCTTTGGCTGCAGCTAGTTGGACGGCGATGACCACCTGCTCGGGGGAGGGTATCGCCGGCGGTGAAGACAGCAGCAATTGAAGTGATTTTCTTCTAGGGTTTCAGCTAGGGCACACGAAAGGGTAATATGAGAGGTGGCTAGGGCTAGAGGGCTGAAGTGAGGTGCTTAGGTTTAGGGTTAGGGCAAAATGTGAGGTGCTTAGGTTTAGGGTTAGGGCAAAATGTGAGGGAGAAGTGTTGGTGGCTAGGGTTAGGTTTTTCTCTTTACATCTTCAAGATAAGGAGCTTAAATACTAGTCAATTAGGTCAACCAAGTGCTAATTATCACCCTAATTTAGACATTTATCACCAAAATGCCATTGTCACTTCCTTTTTCTTTTAATCATTTACAAAGTAAATCCAATCTCAAGGGGGAAAATAATAATTAACGATAGAACGTCAAATACAATTATTAATTAGTACCTGTGGTGGTGGTCGTCACAATATTCAAATTAAGAAATAAATATCGTAGGAGAATTTGGAAAGATTGAATATGGTTCAAATTAGTTAGATAAATATATTTTAATATATTAGATATTAGAATATATTATTTAATTATTTTCCCTAAGCTACTATAAATAGAACCCTAAGGGTGAGACATTGAGAGTTTTTTGACATAGATGATGCACATCTACTAACAAAGAGAATTAGAGAATTCTTTGAAGAGGCTACCACAAGCCCTGGTCGTGTTCGAGTCATAAAAATGAAGATTTTGTAGAAGTCTTGGAATACAAAAAGTAAAGAACTGCTAGATAATTATCCATATACTTTCTAGGTATGTTTTGCTTAACAATGCTTTTATGCTTAATTCTAAAATAAATAAAAAACGATCCAATACTTACACTACGGGATGAAGTGTTCATTCCTTCAGTAGGATTAATGATTAATTAAATATTGATCAATTCCTTGATTAATTAAAATTAAGATTAGTTTGTTTAATTCTATGATTAATTAGGTTTAAGATTAGTTTGTTTGGTTAATTCTTGTAGTTCATTCAGATTATGATTAGTTTATTTTTTAAATTATCTATAAGTAAAGAATCTTTCTCATGTATTCAATAACTTTTCATTCGTAATAAACATTTGATATCCTTTCATCTCTTGAAAGTTGTTAGGCATGCTTGATGCTATGACTGTGCCTACAATTTCTTTATGCTATTCTTATCACAAAGGCTTGTGAATGTTCTTTTAACACTTGGAATATTTTGGACATTAAATAAAGTGTGCCTACTCGTTTAAGAGCCTAGAGCTTTTCATTTCGCAAGCTTGACCTAGTTTTTCACAAACTCTTGATATAATTAAAATTTGTTTGGTTACTAAACTATAGTGATTCAAACATGGATTAAGAGCTTGTAATCCTTAATTTTCCTCTGTCTTAGACAATCAAAGAAACGAATCTCTTTGATTTTGAGAGCTCTATATATCCAAGGGTTTCTCAAGCCATTTTCAGACTCATACAAAACCATGCCATCTTGTCATAGGGTGTGATCATTTTTAGCTTCAAAGCAGCCCATCATTTCCTCCCTTGCATTCAAAAGCCCAAGATTACATTCTTAGTAACAATTTTATTGGGGTTGCTCTTCAAATTATTGTAATTTTATCGTGAGCATGCATTTAACTATAGATACATTTTTTGTTTTCTTTTAGTATGTGCATCTTGTGTTAGTAAATAGTCTTTCAAGTTACAAGATATAATCCTGAATTGAGTAGGTAGGGTGCATACGAGAGGATTTGGCTTAAGGGATAACTTACATAGTATACAATTAAGACATAAATGCAGCTACAAGCATTATCCTAGTGATACGGTTGATACAATTTATTTTAAATTAAACTGGTGATATGAACTCTCCTGAATGTTAACCTTTGGACACCTTTAATTATATGACTCCCAAGTATACACAATACTCAAAGATCACTCTTACAGTTGAATAAAACTCGAAGGAAGGCCAATAATATGATATCTTTGACTAATCAACAAAGTTGTAAGGAGAACCTAGTTCCTTATCCAAAACTCAAAACAATCTACAAGTTTATTGGACAATCAATCTTGCTTGTTTATAGGCTTGCAATTAACTCTATGAATTGCAAAAGGGTGAGAATCACAGATTGTTGGAACTCAAAAATGGAAAGGAGAGAGGGGAGAGAACACTCTCACTTAAGGTTTCATTAATAAATCCATCATTCAACAATCTATCTCCAAAAGTTCGAAAAGTTGGCTTATATTAAACCAAAAGGAAAATCCTATTCGCTGATGGAAGATTAAAACTAACCTAATAACAGTTATATAGGTAAATAAAAGCTAATAAAAAAGAAGGTTTGGCCCATAATATGAAGAATGTGCTTAAATACATGCAAAAAAGGGCCAACAAGATAGATGGTTAAATTTTAATAGACCAAGCTGAAAAATAACTATACACATGAGATTTTGTGAAATGTAGTTTAAACGTGTTTTCTATTAAAATATTAGTATTGGATTTAGAAGAAAATATCTCTGATCTAGATTTTTTTTTTTTTATTTTTAAAGAAAGGCTAAAATAATAAGCATTTCAAGGGATAAGGTAGGTGGAGGTCAAAAAAAAGTGTAACAAAAAACATTGTAATTTGTAACCTAACATTATTTTTGAATTAATTTGTAGACTCTAGCAGTTCATTTTCGATTTGTTGCACCCGAAGAAACAACGGTTTACAACAGAGCAACCCGGGACATCGAGCGAAGAGCTCCAATGCGCGTATTCGGAGCTACGCGAATGGCAAATAAAAAATTTCACTTCGAATTATGGACCTCAACATCCTGCTGCTCCACGATCAGTATTAAACTGAAGGTCGACTTGATGATGCAAAGTCGAGGGGAACCGACGGTTTAGGTAAATATCTAATGTGCTCCCGCATGTTGACTATTATTCAAAATCAAGTAAGGAAGTCCTTTTCTTGACTTGGCGCAGATTCAATTACTAAAATGTGGATGGATAATTTTCCACACTAGCGAATTAACAAAGAAAATGATGAACACATTGATAAAAATGACGACTTAGAGAAATTCCAACAAGGACTAGATATTCAAAATTACATTTGTAAGGACTATATAGGTATATATTCTTCATTTAACATGAAATTAGTAACACTAACTAGTTCTACTGTCATTTCTACCACATTTGCGAGGTATGTACACATACGTAACACTGGTTTGCTTTCTGATATTGAGTGTGTTCCATTTCATGCTCAGTGTTATTTCCTTTAATTTGACGACACACAGCTTGCATGTCTCACTAATATCCGTCATGTGTTTGGACAAGCTTGAGATTTGTAGACTGAACACAATTTTTCTTTGCATTCAAGGACAATAATATTAGATTTTTTATTAGGATCCCCATTTTTTAAAACTTATCTTAGATTCTAAAACTCAATCCCTTTGTTTTAAGATTTTTTTTTTAATTTGAATAATTTTGAAAATAACGGATTGTAGGACCTATTTATCTAATTTATCCCTTGAATTTTTATACAGTCTATTCGAGACTTAATAATTAAAGAGTCCTATGACCAAGAATAGATGAAACGAGAAAAACAAGAATGATGAAAACTCCAGAAAAAAAAAAAAAAAGAAGACCATTTTCAAGAAAGATGGTTAGAACAAGGGTAATGTTGAGTTGTTGTATTAACTATATATACATTCTCTTATGTACATAGAGATAGTATAAGTATATACCCTTATCTATATGCAAGTAACTGATAGGGTTATTATATTATGTACATGCTCTTGTAGATATCTTTTATACATGGGTGCAAAAGATATGTGTGATTATATATACATATGAATATATAGTGTTGTATTTATTGTGTGCACATTGCTTCGCATGTGTTTCCATCGATGTATTGTTATATACCCGTAAGTTGGGTGGTTTTGTATGAAAAATGTGTATTAATAGTTGAATAATAAAAGTTTCTTTGGGGATAGTTTTGTTATAAAGAACAAAAAATCAATAAATGTAATTGATATCTTAAATTAAAATGAAAGGTAGATGGATCAAAAAATTTAAGGAGAATTCAACCCATATTAAGAGTGCTCACAATGTCCCACGTTGACTAGGAAAATAAAAGAAAAGATCCATTAAGGACAATAATGATCTCCATTGGTAAGAGTTTTTTTTGTGGGAACCAAAAACAAAGCCAAAACTTAGCTTTGTGGTAGAGGAACAAAGATTAGTGAGCCTCGGTTGTGCTCTTTTCACATGCCAAAGCCATAAGGGCATATATTCAAAGTGGACAATATGGAGTCTGTCTCTAAATATAAACGCAAAGCATAAATATGGAACAAAAAATTACTCACTCTCTCCCTTAAAAAAAGGATAGCCATAATTATAAATATAGCAACTTTTTAATCATTTTTCATTTTGGATTATCTTTTTATAGCTACCTATTATCATTTCCCTACAAAGAAATATGAACCCAGAATCTAAAAAGAAATACAAAAGAACTGGATAAAAGTAATTAAGATATGGATCCTATTCTTGGGCCCTTAGAAAGTCTATCCTCCCCTGCATGCCACCTCCTCCTTAGCTATAGTTGTCATCCTTTTGATATGTTTAACCATTGCTTCTTGGATCTTATTGGCCTTGGACCTTTTGATTGGGTCATGAGGAATGAAGATTGGGTTTTGGATCATATCAACTTGTTACAAATAACCTTATACTAAATTTCCATATTGTGGAGAAATGTGAGCAATTAAATGTAAGATTATACAATGTTGGAGAACATTATATTTGTAATTTTTTTATAAGATACTAAAGCGAATACAAATATATACCACTCAAAAGCCCAATTCTACCATTATCTCAATTATGATTTTGTTATTAACTTTTGCTTGTCTGATTGTATGATACATCAGTGTGAGAAACAAGATTGTACACTTAATAAGCCTACAAAGGAAACTTCGTTTAGGAGTAATACAATTAAAATTCTCGGGTGGACTCTAATAATCAACTAATGCAATAACTCTTCTCTAAAAGAAGAGGAAAGAATAAAATATCTATTGTAGTAAAAAAATAGAATAAAACGCTTATTAAACTTAATGACTTAATTAATGACAAAAAACATTATGGGGTTATTATTATCTCAAATTTTTCTTTTAGTCTTCATCCATAGAAAGTGTTCATATACGGTTGTTTGTTTGTCTTCAACATTGTAAAGAAGATATTTTGAAATCCATTATTCGTTATTCTGTAGCAAATATCTTCACTTAAAGAATCAATAAATATAGCTTTATTCTTAAAACTTTTGTTTTGTTTTGTTTTTTTGAAGTGCCAACGTTTGATTCCTTCTAACTTTTCCTTTGATATTGAATTTTTTTTTTTTTTTTTTTGAGGAGATTGATATTGAATCTTTCATTGCTTACATCACAAAGGTGGTTTGATTGAAAAATAATAACCACTTAGCTCAACATAATCATCTTAAAACGCTCTCTAAAAAAGTAAATAAATAATAACAAAATTTAGTTATAAAATATATTACTTTTAATATAAAAATTATGCATTTTATTTTCTAGAAAGACTACCACAAGTTATGGAGTTTGTGGGTTGGGTTGGAGTCGAGTTGAGCCATTTCTTAGACCCAATCCAACCATTCGGTTGCAAATTTTTTCAACTCAAACAACCCTTAATGAATCCAATCCAATCCAATGGGTTGGTTCGGTTTAATTCAAGTTATATACTCAAAAATTTTATGTTAAGAAAAAGTTAAATATTGGTATTTAATACATATATATATTAATATTAAATTAAGATTAGCAACTCAATTTTAATTTATATTATGATTTTTACCCTCCAAAGACTTAAAAACTTATTTTAAAAAGTTATTGAAAAATAAATAACCTACAAAAATTATAAAATTAAAATAGATATATGTACATATAATTGTAATATAACTTAAAGAATGTTTTTTAAAATTAATAAGAAGTTGGGGTTTGTTTGCTTCAATCAAAAATAATTTTTCGTAACCCACGATCAACCCAACCCAATAAAGTTTTCATTTTTTTTACACAATTCAACCCAAACAAATTTATAACCCAACTCAAACCATAGAATTTAGATTGGATTGATCGAGTTTTTTCGGGCCATCAAATTTTTTGAACACCCCTACAACGAGTTCGTAAACTTATTATTTAAAGAAAATGGTGTCATATCCTATTCCCTAATGTATTTAATTATAATCCATTAAGAAAAACAGTCTACAGAAATAAGAATTCAAGTCAATCGTCCAAGTAGTTCGTGTGTGTATATATATCTCTTAAATACCAGACATTTGATTTCTTGATCTCTTGCACTATTGGACTAAATAAAAAAGGGGCATTTGCATGAATAGGAAAAAAATATATAAATATTGCACTCATGTCACTCCTTAATTCAATTTGTAAAAATAGCAACAAAAAAAGGTCAAGCCCAAATGGATGACGTGCAAAGTCAAAAATACTCTTATATTTTTCGCGCGCGTTTTACAATCTGAAGTATATTAATAGCCTATCAATAGTCTATCAAAAACATACTGATGATATACTTATGATCTACTATTGATATATAATGATATACCTAAAATGAAATATACTATTTATATATTACTGATTACCAAATATAAATTATATCCTGTTGATATACTACTATATCTAAAAAACTATTGCTTGATTTACAAATACCTTCCCCGTGTTGTTCAATATCGAGAAAATCAATAGTCTATCAACAATAGATCTAATATAGCAACGATATATCTAACCAAAAAATAACTACATAAGTGATATACTACTGATTCTGTTGATTTCACTAATATTAAGTATGTATCAATGTGATATACTATTGATATACTTTATTTAGTATATCAACATTATATCACAAATAGGATTTATGCTTGATAGTGATTTATGTTGACATACTTTATTCAGTAATATTAGGTATATCAATGGAATGTCAAAATCTATTGCTAGATTTACAAATGTCCTCCTTGTGTTTTTCAATATCGAGAAAATAAGTAGTTTATCAATAATAGATCTGATATACCAATGATATATCCAACCAAAACGTAACTACATGAATGATATGATATCTGTTGATTTCACTAAAGTATATATTAGTGTGATATACTAACAGTATACTTTATTTAATATATCAACGGTATATCACAAATGGTGATTTATGCTTGACAATGATTTATGTTGATATATTTTATTCAGTAATATTAAGTATATCAACAGGATCTCAAAAACTATTGCTAGATTTAGAAATGCCCTCCCGTATTTTTCAATACGTAAAAATCAGTAGTTTATTAACAATAGATCAGATATTCCAATGATATATCTAACCAAAAAATAACTAATAGCCGTTGATTTCATTAATATTAAGTATATATCGGTGTGATATACTACCAAATACTTTATTCAAAGATATCAACGATATATCACAAATAGTGATTTATGATGATATACTTTATTCAGTAGTATTAAGTATATAACGGGATCTCAAAAGGTATTTGTAATGTCCGACATTTCAGGTAGAGTAAATTTCAGGTTATGCTTTTAAAATTCAGGTAGAATTCATAATTTAAAACCAAATTGGATTGTTATATCTTATTGTGTGAGATGTGTTATTGTATAGAGTATATCACTAATATACTACTAATATATGTATATGAAGTTAATTAAGAGTATATCAAGAACTCACATTCGATATATGTTCATTTCAATTGATATACTAAATGTTAGGTATATTAGCGAAATAAACATATCTAAAATGAAATATACTAATAGCAAAATATCTCTAATTTTCTACGGATATATAGGAAGTATATCATTCTAAATGATATACCTAAAAAAGGTATCCGTAATATATCAATAATATACTATTAACATACTTCGTTTTTAGGTATATATTGGTATATAAAAATAAAGTATATCGTAAATACTGATATACCAATATAAAGTATATCGGATATACTACTTTGATATATACAAAATGTAAAGTATATCCGATATAGTCTTGATATACATCTTTGCTTACACCAATGAGGGTAAATGGAATAATAAAAAAGCAAATCGATTTAAAAAATTTGCTAGATTTGCAAATCTAATGAATTATAGCTAAGTTTGCAAATATGCTAATATTTTGTGCTACCCATTACAATTCTCCAATAAAAAAATGAAAGATTCAAAGTATAGATATAGATATATTTAATACATATATTGAAAATTTCTATAATATAAAATCACAGTGTAATTATTTAACGTATTGTTTGCTATTCAATTAATTCAAGAGAAACAATCTACTTATGAGAACATTTAAGTGAAATATTAGAAGTTAAAATAGCTTGAAATTAATTGACTAGGGATAATTTTCTCTTCTTTTAATTGTGTGATTGTTTACAAAAGAGTTATGGTCTCCAATGTCATATTAATTTTACGTGAGGTTTTCTCTCATCTTCATTAGAGAGATTTACTTCTTCTTATATTGGAGGGAAAACTAAGAAGATTAAACACAAAAGAAAAACGTGATCTATTTAAACTTGGAACATCATATCCATTATTTTCAGCTCTTGATAACAAATAGAAGTAGGTTTTCATTCCTGGAAGATTAGTTCTCTTGAATCCAACATGAAAATTTGATCTATGACCTTAAGTTTATTTGATTTTTCCAACCCCATAAATTTTTTATTCATTCTAATGAAGCATTTTGTAGAAAAATCTAGGCGGATACACAATTTTTTTTATTTACAAAAGTGCTAAAAATAAAATAAATTTTATTTTCTTAACATTAACTACTAATGTTTGTAATCAATCTTAAAAAAAAATAATTAATTTTTACCCATAAACTTATCAACTTGTATCACTTTTAATTTCATAATTTGCCGCTCAAACTTAGATAGGTGTTACAATCTTAACCTTGAATTTTAAAAATTGTTACAATTTTAACTCTATAATAAATTCTTACTTAAAATATTGGTAAAAGAAGTTTTTTCTTATGCATTCAATAAATTATAAATATTTGTGTAATATAAAATTGAAAAATATTTAGAGAAAAATGAACTTAAAGCTTTTTTTAATTTATACATTTTACAAAGATATTTAATGATTAATTCTTACATTCATCAAACTTATTTTTGTGCAAAATTTTATTTGATTGAAATTAACAAGGTTATGAAGATCTTTACACTGTTTTGTTTTTTTGTTAAAATTAATAGGCGAAATTAGTAAAATTTTAACTGAGGGTAAAATTTAGAGGTGAGTAATTATAGTGAAATTATTTTGTTTTATATAAATAATTAATAAATATATTTAAATTATACTTAAATTTAGCTATTTGATAACTATTATTATTAGCCAAGATCCTAATTCTATGCTTAACCAATTTTATATCAGTTTAAGGTATTTACAGCAGTTTAATTTCGATTTTAATCAACATTAAGGTGCTGGATAGATTTATTAAAGTGCAGAAAACAACAAAGAACAATGAGAAACACAACGGATTTATAGTGGTTCGGTCATAAAGCGACCTACTCCACTTGCAAAGTACGCCTTTGCTAGATAATTTATAAGACATTTTCAAGAGAATATAGAAAAAATTACAGCAAGAATAACATTCAACATTCAACATTTAGAGGATATACAAGAATCTAAGATTTATGCTCAAAAGGAGACTATAACAAAATTTATCAAGATTAGGAGTTAGAAAGTAAAGAGTGGAGAAATACAACTTTGAAGGGAATCAAGTCCCATGCAGTTGAGCGATTGTGAATCGCGCGCTCTTGATTTTAATTCGATGGAAAATTCATGAACGTAAAACATGGATTAAGCATAAAATACTGTAAATGGACAACAAGTATGTAACCCCTACTTTTCTATAACTAAACTCTTAGGGACATCACCACCCATGCATGCATTTATAGGCCAAAAGATATAAAACGATCTTTAAATCTCCATTGAAAATAAATTGTCCTTAGGGATCCCAAAAAAACATTCAAAATGCAGTAGAAGGAGCAGTTCAATCATGGCCTATTTAAAACCCCGAAAGTTAACTTAACTTTAAAACCATAAAAAAACGACAACATTAGTTATCAAAGAAAATATGCGAAAACATGACTATTCCCATGGTTCGCAACGCGCCTCCGTCACTCGCCCCTCGCACGCCCTTGGCCTTACTCGAAAAACGTTTTTAAAAGAAAGGGTGAGTATTGCAAAAACAATACCCAGATAAGTGACCTCGCTACCGAGGTTTGGGATATCTGAAACACATACAATCATGACTTTTAAACTCCAGTCAAAAATGTACATATGCTGGGACCTAAAACTTTCTCATATCATCATGACTATAGTCCGTGACTTTCTTTTTTTCTTTAAGTGGCCAATTGGTCATCCCGAGGTCATTTCATTTTGAGTCCCTCACTGACACTGTAATCATTTGAGTCCCTCACGGCACCTCCTCGTATGGTTTGAGTCCTCACTGCACTCTGTATAGATTTGAGTCCCTCACACTTCGTAAACTTGACCCATAGGGTCTCTAATGCATGTTTGACCATGCATTCAATGTACTCAGGAGACCAATTTCCACATTTTCATCAAAACGTTTTTATGGCATACATAACATGCATGAGGTCCCATCATTCAACATGACTATAGTGCACATGTCACAAAACATTATCATGGATATGCGAGTCATGACTTTTCACATCGATAGGATATAACACTCACGTATATAATCATGCAATATTCTCATAGAAAATACTCGTAATATCCTCACATGAAATATTTGGAATATTCTTACATAAAATACAAAGATATTCTCACATAAAATACTAGATTATACTCACATAAAATATTGAGATATCTTCACATAGAATATTAAAGTATTCTCACATAAATTTTTGAAATATTCTCGTGTAAAATCATTAAATCTTTTAAGTAAAATAACGTACTAATTTCACATAAAATAATGGAATTCGTTTTCTTTAATCCCAATTAAAAGGTTAAACACGAGATCCCTTACCTTAGTTCGAATTCTATTCCAAAACCTAACCCGAGCTCCTTGAGTACACCTCTTTAGTGGAACTTGATTCACACCAAAATTTCAAGTTCATTCTTGAGCATTCACCAAATCCATAATCGTAAGGTACTTAAATTACGTTCTTAAGATTTCATGCCCGCTTACCTCAAGTTCAAAGCGAAACCTAATACTCCTTAGTTCGTCTTGACGTTTGATCCTCAATTCCGCTCCAAACTTGGTCCCTACAATTAGCGTTCAAGCGATGGCTTAAGCTCTCAATTAAACGCTTAGATATCCAATAGGTCACGTATAGTTCTCTTTCAAATTCGAACTTAAACGGATCGCTCACCGGATCGAAATCTTAGTGCAGACAAGCCAGATTGTGATGGCGGCGTTGTAGAGCTCGACACGCATGACGAGATCAGCGGGCGAGGCCGAGTTGCGTGAGGAGATCCGCGCCGCAAAGCTTCAACGGCGGGACTTCACGGCCGTGGGGTCTGGGGTGGCTTGGCTGCGGCGTGAGCGATCGGACGCGCGATTGAAGCTCCGGTTGCGCGATCGACGAACGGCTCCGGCGGCGGTTGAAGACTCGCGAAAGGTCGGGCGCCGCAGATGAACCCCGGTCTTTGCCGGACTCAACGGTGAAGGCTCTTTTGAATGCTCCTCACGCCGGCGCACCGGAGCTTGCGGACAACGTTCCCCTAAATCGACGGTGAAGTCTTCTTCGCTACCGGTGGGTCGACGCGCGCGCTTCTCTTCGTGGTTGTGAGCTTGGTGGCGGGAGCTGCGAACGCCCTTCCGGTCGTGGATCTCGCCGCCGAGTAGGCTGATCACGTGACGTGATCCTCCAGTCGGCGGCAGGGGCATACGTGCAAGGAGAAGGAGAAGATGTTGATAGGGCTAGGGTTAGGGTTTCCTTTGAATTTGCAATGATAAGGAGCTTAAATACTAACAAATTAGGTCAAAATCCAAGTGTCAATTATCACCCTCATTTAGACATTAATAACCAAAGTGCCATTGCTATTTCCTTTTCTTTTAAATTTTTATAAATAGTTGTCTAAAGGAGAATATTTCGCTTTAAACTAATAAAATCAAAGACTCATTAACACCGAGCTTGATGAAATTCACTAATCCAACTAGACACACACAAAGTTGATAGAACGTTAAATAAAATAAATCATTAGTACCTATGGTTGTGGTCGTCACAAAGTATATACCTTTGAAGAATCTTTCTTCAAGTGCTCCTCTCTCCACGGTCACGATCTCAGCAACAAGAACTCGTATGAACACCGACACCACCACCGGATCTTCTCCGTTGTTCTCTAGGTGAGGGAGGAAGGTGGGTTCCCTTTAGGAGTGGTGAGGTATTTTGTGAGAGAGATTTGTGTTTTTGGAACACTTCCAACAACACAACAAGGAGGCTAGGAATACTATTTCTCAAGTCTTGACCTAGTTGCATCTCATACAACTATATATATAGGGAATGGTATGGAAATGACAATTCTACCCTCCTTTAATCTCTCTTTAGTATATAGTTTATATATGAATCTAATTCACATTAAATCTATATATTATATCAATTACATCATATATAATTGATATAACTCCTCATGTATGAAATTGAACACTTCAATTTCACTCCTAACTTTATACCCTCAATATTACCATGTTGAGCTAACGGAGGGATCTAATGGACCTACAGATCATGAGCTCCAATGATGTGAGATTAACCGATCAAACTCTTTGATCCAGTTAATCAATATTCATTAACTACAAGTCACTCCACTATAGACACTTAGCTGCACTCTCCTCACTATAGATATTGTTGTGTCCACTGATATAGTCATTACCCATGAGTCGACCCTTCACAGGTTGTTCCTAATCACATATGGGTCAAATTACCGTTTTACCCCTATGATTACCTCTTTGCTCCTTAAGCACCACTGATCTTCTAATGAACAACAAGTCTAAGGTCCTACCTTAGACTCATACCCTCATAGAGGGCAGGACCCCGTTGTTCAAGACCTGGAGTTAGTTATTAAGGAACAACCTATCTGATTCCTCGCAGAGAATGAGTGAATTCCATCTTGCACAGATTAAGTTCCCGGCTACCTACGAGGTTCCGTCCCACGAGAAGGTAGACTTATTGAGTCTGGCCACAGCCACTCTCACCCATACTAGTCTAAGGACAAACTCCTATAAGAAGGAGTTCTTAACTTGCTTTCGTGATTCGAGTCAAGTCACTAATGACCATCTATAAATTACTAGTCTTATCCTCATTACTTGATGTTATCTTTGGTTAGACTAATAATTTGCGATCCATCTTGCATGAACTCTTCATACAGGATGCCCCCACTCGCATGTCAACTACATGAATGAGTTGGATTACCTCATTTGTACTAATTACAAAGTGGGTCGCATCCATGGTGTTACCGAATGAGGTTTCTAACCTTATTCTTATACCATAAATACTTTTAGGTTATAATCTTGAAGTCAACCCAAATAGTGTCCACTACAATCGATTTGAAGATAAACGTTATAACCTTGGAGCTTAGTTTATTGGATTTATAAAATCAAGATCAGTAATCTTATCAAAACAAATAACACTTTATTTAATTGATCAAAATTACACAAGTTTATGGCATAAATCCCAACAATCTCCCACTTGACCTAAAGCTTGTGGAGTACTAAACAATACAATAATGTAAATACAATAAACTAGGGCATTTAAACCCCTTTGTACAAAATACTCCCACTTGCCCTAGTTGGGGAAGACTTGTAAACCTAGACCTTCTAGGTGACTCTCAAATACTTTAGCCTTGAGAGCCTTTGTAAAAGGATCAACAATGTTGTGCTCTGAGGCTATCTTGGTGACAGTCACGTCTTCTCTATGCACGATCTCCCGGAGGGTATGAAGTCACAACCTTCTCTACCCCAGGAGATTGGATGATTGTCAGTGCCAAAGTTTGCTGAGGGTGCTCATTGACAGGGTGGAGAGGAGAAGTCATGGTTCGCTCATTCACGGGTCCTTGCAAGCTCCCAATCAACTGGGGGGCAAGGTCTAAGGCATACGGTCCTGTCAAAGATTGATCACTGTGTTGAGCGGCATTTTCCTCTAGACCATCACTCAGTTGGAGCTGCAATGATATTAAAAAAGGGGTAGTCAGACTAAAAAATAAAAATAAAAAGAGACAAAAAAGGATGAGAGACCAACTAGAGCCTCAATGTTGTTTCTGGAATGCGAGAGGCGCTAGGAACACCTTGGAAAAATTGGTCGCCAAGGTCAACGGTCTTCTTTGATTTTCTGGGTCTTTTCCAATGACGGTCTCTTGTACTACTCTCGCTCCCGTCATCTTGAGCGGGCCTGTCAGGAGACATTCTACCTCCGATCAAGCGAATTTGTTTCCCACCAAGTGTAGCCCCACTAGTGTTGGGTAGCTTAGGTTGGGGTTAAGTGTTGTAGCACTATTCACCGTGTCGTTTATACCCAACTCTAGGTAGTCACCATGCTTGTTCAACCACCAACTTCCAAGCGGGAGGTGACGTGAATCTGGGGATTAATGTGCGAGCGAGGAGGAATACTTTAGAACCCTCGCTGGTCCAAAGGTAAACCCTCCAAAGGTGATATAGGATGTTGTCCAAGCTAACTAAAGGTCGAGTTTCCCTAAATCATTCGGATATCCCCGATGAAATCCAAATTGGCGACCAACTCAAGATGTACTATAAGGCTCGATGACCCAAGAATTTTGGCAAATGTAGATAAATAGCATGAGCGCAAACCCGAAAAAGTACGAGGAATGAAAAAATCTCATAGTACCTTCCTGCTTCAAAACTTCGTGCTTATTTCTACTCTAGAGACTCGCATGCCAGGACACGGAGGTACCCCTATGGATTAGTTCGCGGGCCTCCAATTCATTGAAGTATATAGCATCACCCTCTCCAAAAAAGTAAACCATGCCAGGGCCCCGATCCATATGGCGAGTCTTATAATTGGTTTTGAAATAGTGAGCGAGCCAACCAAAAATGTAGTGTACAGGGAAACAACACTCCATGCGCCAAGTGGTGTGTTAGCATTCGCAACTTTACCCAACCCATTATAGATATTGGCAAAGACAGTGGATCAAAGACTCAAAGTTTCTCCCCGATCATTAGACTTGCGACTTTAAAAACACTGAGAGGGACGTGGTTGGCATTCCCTTGAGCAAACACGAAGGCGCAAAGCCAACAAGATAGAAAGGCAGCCAAGTATGTTTGGTCCTTCCATTCCTGCTCGATGTTAAGGTCATGAAATAGTTTATCCTCTCCAGCCAACCACTCACGGAACTTGATGCCCGTGCCGTCTGGGTTGTGAGTCAGAGAAGAACGAGATGCTCTTTTTAGGTCTTCGATGAGGAGGTTTCCCATACACTCGATCACCTTTAAACCAAAAGTCAATCCAGGAGTTGATCGCGATGTGGGAATGTTCGATTTTGAAGCACTAAGCACATAGAATGCATGGAAAAGGTACTGCAGCCTTTTCTGGTGGGTGTCTCGCTAACTCGCTTTGAGCGAGTCAAACTTTCGAGACTAGGGATGACCTCTTCAGAAAAACATGCCTTTAATGGGTAGGCCTCCAAAACTCCAAAGGTCCCATAAGGAGATTGAGAGTTCTCCCGCTTGGGTGTGTAGAGTATTAGTTGCGGGACACCAAGCCTCGCAAAAAGCTCGAACACGTCATTGATACGGGTCATAAGTATAAAGGAGGCCACCACGCACGTCCAAAGAAACGAGATGTATGAAGTAGTTCCTCGTTTCGACCGACAACATATTCCACCATTTCCCGATGGCGTGGCACAAAAAGGAATTCTCCTGAATTTTTAAGACGGAGTCCCAACGTGATAAGCCATTTATTATCCGACGACCTATGGTCATTTCTGGGTTTTGAGTGGGGTTTTGATTATGAATAGGAGATTCTAGGAACCATGCTTTAGAGGATGAGTCATGATCTAAAGATTTCTCTGTAGACCAGGTAGTTAAGGTATTTGGGTGGTGTAGCCTAGGCCATCTGTCTGTTGTACGCCCCGTTTTTGGATCTTCTACGACAAAACTAATGTCACTCCTTATTGGTTTGTTGGGGTCTTTCAAGAGGACAAGTTGTCGCTTGTTAGATGAGAGATTCTTTGCAAAATGCACCATGATCCTCAGAAAAAAATGGTTGCGGTCAACAAAAAAAAAAAAAAAAAGGAGACAAAGAGTTTCGACAAATGCAAGTAATGCCTTAAACCGACAAAGGGTCCTGACAAGCGCATATGAGCCAGAAACTGTAGAGTCCCATCAGCCGCAAGTACGCCCGAAACCGGCAAGGGTCCCACAAGCGTATATGAGTCGTGAACCAGAGAGTCTCATCGCCGCAAGTACGCCCGGAACCGGCGCGGGTCCTCCAAGCGCATATGAGCCGGAACCGTGAAAGTCCCATCGCTGCAAGTACGCCCAAACCGGCAAGGGTCCCACAAGCGTACATATGAGCCAGAACTAGAAAGCCCCATCGCCGCAAGTACGCCCAAACCGGCAAAGGGTCCTACAAGCGTATATGAGCCGAACCGAGAGTCTCATTGCCGCAAGTACGCCGGGCAAACAAGGGTCCCACAAGCGTACATGAGCAAGGAAACCGTGAAGTCCTATTGCCGCAAGTACGCCCGAATCGACAAGGGTCCATGGCGTACATGAGCCGTGAAACGTAAAACTCAATCGCCGCAAGTACGCCCGGCACCGGCAAGGGTCCCACAAGCGCATACATGAGCCAGAAACCGTAAAGTCCCATTGATGCAAGTACGCCGAATCGACAAAGGTCCTACAAGCGTATATGAGCCAAGAACCAGAGAATCTCACGTTGCCGCAAGTACGCCCGAAACCGACGAGGGCCTCACAAGCGCATAAGAGCCAAGAATCAAAGAGTCTCATAGCTACAAGTACACCTTAACCGACGAGGGTCCCACAAGTGTACTTGTGCTAAGAGAACACAATAGCTGGAAAAAAAAGGAAAGTTATGAAAATTAAAAAGAAAAAGGAAAAAAAAGTAACTTCAGCACTCCTGGTGGTTGAAGAGAGAGATGGGATATTTTTGAAGGAAGAATGAGTTTCCAAATAAGGTTACCCTAAAAAAAGGGACAAAGTTAGCTAAACAAATGAGACCAAGTCCTAAGTTTTAGTTAACTATGTGATAAAAATGTGTTACCTCTTGGTGGATGCAAACCTTTGTTATTCAATGAAGGTTGCAAATTTTACAAGTATCGAGGTCCTGCTCAATTGAAAAAAAAACAACACAAAAAAGTTAGTATGAAAAGAAAATTAAAGAAGTATATGAAAAGAAAATAGATAATAGAAAAAAAAGAAAGGTTAAAAAAACATGGTTCCTCAATTACGAAATAAAAAGAAGGCATGTATGCGAAAATCCAAATTTGTGACGGTTCGCCACGCGCACTAAGTCAAACGCGAACAACGATGCGGGGGCTTCGTGTTTGATCCAACGATTTCGCGTAAGCTATAGACGGCGGGTAGGTGCGCTCTTGCCGTGGGTGATTCTCCTCCGGCGACGGCTTCCAGTGTAGGGGTTCTCGAGCTTCACAATGCGTGAGCAGCTGCAATGACTTTTTTTTATCTTAATGAGGTTTTCTATATTGGTCATTTGGTCTGCCAAATTTCTTTTGATTTGATTTAAATAAAAGAAAATATATTGCCAAGATCCTATTCCTAAAAGGATTTAAAATTTCATAAAAAAAAAAAAAGAAATCTTCCCTGGGATTTAAATCTTCCGTGGGTTTCAAAAAAAAAAAATCTACTTAAACATTGGTTCAACTTTGAAATCAAAATTAAGTTGGATAAGTTTGAAATTCAAACTACACGATTCCTAAATTAAGATTTGACCAAAACTCAAATTCAAATCCCATTCTAAAATTCAACCAATTTCCAAGATTTAAGACTTGTCAAAATTTTCAAGTTAAAATTTGGGCATGGTCCAAATTTTATCGCGAATCAAAGTTTAATAAAATTAGTCTCATCCATGATAAGGTTTCAATTTCACCTCTCAAATCAAAATTTGGACACATTCCAGATTTAATCTCAAATTAAAATCACGTCAAATTTCAAATTCTCCTCCAAATTCAAGCCGGAAAATTGGGTAAAACTCTAAACCCTATCTTGACCTGCCAAAATTTAGTCTCAGAGGTTCATCCACACATACTTGTGACTAAATCTCGAAAAGGGGCATTTGTTGACAGAAGAATTTCAATCAATCCCTAGTCGGCACGTCATTTTTTCTAAATTAATGACAAAGTTATAAATAATTAAATTTTGGACCAGTTATAAATTGACATGTGTCCTAAATTTAATTTGGAGACAAAAATTGGCAAGTTCTAAAAATTAAAATGTCATATGTAATTTGACTAAATAATTAAATTTATTTTGGTCAGATTGGGTTTATAAAATTAGATAAGTTAAGTGATTGGGCTATATGGAATTGGTCAAGCTTAGTAAAACCCAAATCCAAATGACTAGGCCCAAAGCCAACAAATCCCAAATCCAAGTGGTTGGGCCCAAAAGTCACTCAGGCCCAAGCCCACACGTCTTGGGAAGCTCAACTTCCCCTCCATTCCAAAGGTTCAGAAATTTCACTCTCAAAAGGAATTCAGAGAGAATTCAGAGCAAAGTCCTCAAGTGCTGAAAACTCCCGAAGTCCTTGGTGCTGAACGTTGCAAGACGAGTCTTCAAGTGCTGAACGTTGTAAGACAAGTCCCTAGGTGCGGAACACTACAAGTCCACAGGTGTTAAGCACTCCGCGAAAACCAAAGATTCTTCCAAGTCTCCAACCTCGAGAACAAGCTCTTTAGCCCTCGAGTGACATACGTACAAGAGAGAGAATCAGAGAATCATACTTATAGATTGTATTTCAAATCTACAAAATTAATACAATACAAAGTTCATTACACGTGTCTCGTTGTTATTCTTTCGCTGAATTCACGTGTTTACAGTAACAATTTAATCTTTATCGTGAAAAATATTGTTAAGATTTAAAGAGATTTATTGTCTATGTAAAATGATAAAACTTATTAAGAATTACATATGATTTATAAACTACAAGGACTAAGTGGTTACATCATAAAATTGACACTTAATAATTTGATGAAAATTTTCTCGAAGGGATTAAATTGCTAAAAATTTTAAAATACAATGACTAAATTGTTACCTACTAAAGTTCAAGACTAAATTATTACGTTTGTGAAAGATGAGTGAATTTTTTACGGTAGAGATTAAATTGTAAACTTTAGATTACATGATTATACAATAAAATCTTATCATTATATAATTCAATTAAAACCAAGATCTTTGAACTAGAAGATTTTCACAAATAATATGAGTTAGAGTACCATACCTTGAGCATGATATTGATCTTGTAGAGAAGAATTGTGTTTCTCTCTCTTGGCCTTCCTTTAGAACTTGAACTTGATTAGATTTAAAAACTTCTACTTCATTAGGCAGATAGAGAACTAATCCCTAAGGTCTCATTTGATAACCATTTTGTTTTTGGTTTTTAGTTTTTGAAATTTAAACCTAAAAATACTACTTCTACCAATGAGTTTATATGTCTTCTTAATCTAATTAGTACCTATATTTTCAAAAACCAAGCCAATTTTTGAAAACTAAAAAAAGTAGTTTTAAAAAACTTGACTTTGTTTTTAGAATTTGGCTAAGAGTTCAAATGCTTACTTAAAGGAGATGATCTCTATTGGAGAGAAATTAGGTGAAAATAAGCTTAACTTTCAAAAACTAAAAACCAAAAACAAAATGGTTATCAAACGAGGCCTAAGGTTTTATTTTTATACACACCTTTCTATCATGGTGTTTAATTAGGGAAATTATCTTTACTTAATTGACTCAATTTATCAATACACATACACCCAAAATATAAAAGGTAAATAAATGTTAATGCTCACATTAATGATTATTTTATATTTAAATAATCTAACTTAAATGGTTAAAAATTTTAAATTACAAGGACTATTGCCAAAGTTAAAGACGAAAAGTGTTTTTAACCTATTAAATTATAAAGACCAATTAAAATATCTTAGAAATATTCCTTTATATGCCAATGTTTTTTGGAAGAGAATAGATAGCTAGTGGGGCGACAAGCCTTTTAAAATGCTCTATATTCCCTCATCCAATGAATCTCCTTTTAAAATGCTCTATATTCCCTCATCCAATGAATCTTTCTTGCCTTGTAATTTGGACAGAGAAAAGAACCATATTCTCATAATTGGAAATCAACATCCATTGATAGAATTAATATAATTATTCACTCCTATAAATAGAGAATGAAGCAAGTGAAGAAGTGAAATCATAGGAATGAAAAATTGCAATAATATATACAATGAGTTGTGCAACGATTGGGAATAATGTTGGTCAACAAGAGGAGGAGAGAAATGATATGAAGAAGGGATACGTATGGATCACATGGATACCAATTTCGAACCTTGAGGATCCGTTGGTGCAAGATATTGTAAAATTCGCAGTGGAAGAACAGAATAAGAAATATAAAGAACATTGGAAACTCAAGTGCATTCAACAAGCTTGGTACGTGAACTTTGGAGATCACAAACAATATCGTTTCTTTTTAGAGAAAGATGATGTTTGTCCAGGAGATGAGCACGTATATGAGGTCATTGTCTCCGCAAAAAAATATGGTTTTATAACAATCAAGGATCTCATACTTTTCATGCGATACTTCAAATTCTGATCCCAACTTCCTTCCCTCTTCTATTCTTCTACTATATATCTACTTCACTATATATATATATATATATGGCACTGTACCAACCTTGATTATCAATATCTAAATAATGGAATAATAAGTGATACTATTTAAGTAATCATTCTCTCTCTTTTTTTAGTTCAATAACATTGTTTGTTTGATGTTGGAGATTTGAACTTCTAACTTCTCCGTCGAATGTACTGCTTGATTAAGTTCTTTTTGGTTTCTCTCTCTTCAAACTATACGTTGATGAAGTTTTTATATTTCTATCCGGACATTTCTTTGAAACTGTCCCACGTTTTTTTCTTAATTAACTAATATTTAAATTTAGATGGGAAAAATTGTAATGGGTAACAAAATATGAGATCTTATTTGCAGATATAGTAAGTTTTTTAAAAATTTTGCAAATATAACAAAATTTTTAAATAACGTTTTTTAATTCTCATTTTACCTTTGATTGAAGCCTCGATAGTCTTTTATCACTGTTCAGAATCTATCGGTGATAAACTTCATCCATGATAGACTCTTATCACAGTTAGAACTCTATCAAAAGAATTGAAATCATCATAATAGACCGTTATAACAATTAGAAGTTTATGAGTGATTGAATGTTGTATAATGCAATTTTGAAGTAAGGCTTGGAATAGGGTGATAGACTTTCATCATAGTTAGTATTTTATCGGTTATAGTCTTCTATAACTAATAAACTTTCTTATCATAGTTAGGATTCTATCAGTGATAAACTTCTATCACTAATAGACTTTCTTATCATAGTTAGGATTCTATCAGTGATAAACTTCTATCACTGATAGACTCTTACCAAAGTTGAAAGTCTACTAGTGATAGACCGTGATAGAATACAATACATAAAATAGACTGATAGATTTTTACCAAGGTTCTTCTATCACTGATGTCTCTTATCACAATTTGAAATCTATTAGTGATAGATTCTAATAGACTGTACAATTGAAGTAAGACTTGAAGTAGTATGCTAATAGACTTTTATCACAGTCATGAGTCTATCAACGATAGACTTCTATTAGTAATAATCTTATCATAGTGATATATGAAATGAACATCTTTGTGATAGATTTTAATCACACACCCTAGCTTATTCAAGGATGAAAACTAACCTGTATTAACCTTAGTTATTTTAAGATTCAAAATTCTAATAATTTAGATAATTGTGGCAATTGGCATATATGTTTCCATCAGTGATAGACTTCAATCACGCACTACTCCCATTAATAGGATATAAGTCTATTAGTAATAAACTTCAATAAAATAAGAGAAACATAAGTCTATCAGTGATAGTGATATACTTTATATCACTGTTAGACTTCAATCACAAGACAGTGATTGAAGTCTATTAGTGATAGACTCCAATCACAATAGAAAAAGTTGAACGTTGAACATCGATTGAACATAGGATATTTAGACTTTAGTTGATCAACTAAACGTTGGAAAAGGAAGAAGAAATCACAAAAAATTACAAAAAAAAAATTAAAGATAATTTGAGGAAGAAATGAAGGAAGATGAATCACAATTTTCATTTGGACTAAAGACATGTGCATGGACTTTTTAGTAATTTAAATGAAAAGTTGCTATATATGCAAATAGTTTAATAACTTGCTATATTTTTAATATTTTCTGGTCATTTTGCTATTCACCCAATTGCCCCTTTATTTTATTATATTTTTTCTTTTTCTAAAATTTTATTTTTGCATCTATTTACATACTTCATTTGTAAGTCTTGTATCTTATCTATTTATTTATCATTTTGTTCTTAGTAGATTCATCTGTTGTTAATTTCATGTGAATTATTTTTTTAATTCATATCTACTTCTTATAAAAAAATATGCCAACGACGAAATCTAGAAATATTTGAGAGTCCGACTTTCTAGTTCTCTTGAGGTGAGGAATTGATCCTTTGGAAGTCCAAGATCAGCTCCAATACATTGCTTTTTTAAAATTTAAACATATTTGTATATTATGTTTGTATACTTATTGGCTATGAATAAATTATTATACATTTTTAATTTATCTTTTCATTCCATTTACTTGTCATGCTTGACTTTGATTTCCTTGATTTTTTTTTTGTAACCTTTGTTTTCTTGTTTTTCTCAATATTTTCCAATCTCTTTTAACTCTATTCTCTTTTTTTTTGTTCTCAATTTCTTTTAAAATATGCTCTTTTAGTATTTCAAAGGTTTTTTTAACCAAATTTTTTTAAAAAAAAAATTAAAAATCTTTCTTAAAATGTGGGTTTTTTAATACCGTTTTTTCTCTAAAAAAATCCTATGACGGAATTTAGAAATATTTAGGAGTCACGATTTTCTAGAATTCTTGAGGTGAGAGATTCTTATCTTTGGAAGTCCGAGATTTCGACTCCAAGAAAAAAATGAATTTGATAAAAAAAATCTTTTCTTTAAAAAAAAAACTTTATTTTATAAAAGGCTATCATATGATGAATTTGAGAAATTGTAATTCTTTCTCATATTCTTATTACCAAAATCTTGAAAATAATTTCAATGTAGTCACATTAATAGATTTCTATGCACTTATTTTATGGGATCATAACTCCAAACATTGAAGCTTTGAGGGGTAAAATAAGACATTGTTTTAAAAATCTCATTTTTCCTAAATAAGCATTTTTTTCTTTCTTCTAAAATTCTTACAATTCAAGATTAAAATTCGGCCACCGTTTATAACGGATGTTGTGGGACGCTAATACCTTCCCCATACACAAACAACTCTCGAACCCAAATCTTGTTTTCGCATACCTTTTTTTCTTCTTTTTTTTTTTTAAAAAAAAAGTTGTTTTATTTTGTTTTGGTGCCCAATCACACCATAAAAAAGGTTGGTGGTGACTCCTTTTTAAAACCCCTTTTCGAGGATGTCAGTCGCTCCGCGTCGCAGGTATGTGGTGACACTATTGAGCCTTTCTGCTTCTAGTATTCCTTGTAATTTGAGTTTTTTCTTTTAGTTCAAATTCACCAACAACATTAGCCCCGAAACCTAATTGGGATTCGTGGTGGGGCTTTGTTATTTTGGGTCTGCATTATGGAGATTAATTTGGGAGTATAACCCCTCTATTCCAATTTCACTCATAATTTAGTTCAGGTGCTCCAAACTTATACTTCGAATTATCCTTACGATTCGTTGGTCAACCTCATGGGAATGACTCAGTCGTCCTTAGATCTAAGATTTTCCTCTAGAAATATGAAGAACGATTTCCTCGAAAAAAATGTTAGGACTCCAAAGTCTTGCTTCAAATTATCCTTAGAATTTGTCAGTTAATCCTTGTGAGATTGATTGAATCTTCCATGGTTCTAAGATTTTCCTCTGAAAAGATGAATGTTAATTTTCTTTGAGAAAATTTCGGAATTCCAAAATCTTGCTCCGGATTATCCTTAGGATTTGCAGGTCAACCCTCGTAGAAATGCCTCAATCTTCCATAGGTCTAAGATTCTCCTCTCGAAACATGAATTGATTGAGGGTATAAAGTTTTGGAATGAATTTGAAGTGTTCAAATTCAATTTAGGGAGTTATGTCAATTATATATGATATAATTGATATAATATATAGTTCAATGTGAATATGATTCATAATGAACCTAATTATGTCTAATTATGGAATTAAGACATATATTGAGGAAGTAATTTGAGAGACATGAAATTGAACTTGACTAAATTCAATTTCTCCACATTATGTAAATATGATTTACATAATAAGGTATTTGGTACGTTATATTATGCATTTATGCATAATTAGTTGAGTTAATGGCAAAATGGGTGGAGAATTTGTCTCCACCCACATTGCCTATAAAAGCATCCTTTTGGATGCATTTTGTGCAACTTAAGTCATTTGCTAAATTTTTGAAATCTAGCAAAGCTCTTCCTCTCTCAAATTATCTCTATAACAATTCCCTAATCTCCAAAAAGAGATACCACCTCTCTCGCTCTCCTAGAGAACAACCGAGAAGGCATTTTGGAGGAGTTCATGATTCGATCGTAGAGAACGAAGAGATCGTTGACGACGTGTGGATTACGTGAAGAATCGGTCTTCAAAGGTAACCATCTAATCCTTTTTATGCTTTCAAATGTATGCTTAGCTAGGTTTTCTGTTTTTTAGCATTTTCTATGTAACACAATCGAGAGCAACGACGATCGTTCGTTTCCGCACGGGATTCAATTCCCTACAAAGATGTTTAAAATTGCAAATACTCAAAGTAAAAGGCAAAAAATTTCTCCTCAAAGTAATACCAATCTTTAGCATCTAAGACGTGGTCATATAAATCTCAACCGGATTTAGAGATTAACTAAGAATGGACTTCTAAACAAGTTAGAAGATGATTTTTTACCTCGTTGTGAATCATGCTTGGAAGAAAAACTTGTTGGGATGTATGTCCTATTCTCATGTAAGTGTTGGGATTTTTGTCCTAATCTCGTGTTTGTAATATATTGTTTGAAATTAATAAGAGTTATTCATTTCATCACTTTGTGTCTCACAATATTTATAAACTTTTCCAATAAACTAAGCTCCAGGGTCATTGAATTTATGAGAGAACTAGAACTTGAACGGTGTGTAAGTGGACACACAGGGAGGATCACGTTTGAGTTAATGACCCGAACGGTCCTACAATGATATGGATAGGGTTGGAGACCTAATCCTCGGATACATCGTGGATGCGGCCCGCTTTGTATTAGATACAAACGAGGTGATCTCGACTCGCTCATGTAGTTGACATGCGAGTGGGGCACCCGTGCAATGAGATTGTACAAGATCGGACCGTGATTTATTAGACTCACCGATGTAACACCGCTGTGATGAGACTAATAACTTCGTGAGATGACCATTAGTGACTCGACTTAATCTCGAGCGTGTTACGGACTCCTATCTGCGAGGGTCCGTTTCTTTGACTAGTGCGGTGAGGGTGGTCACGCTTACTCGCCCAATATGCCTATCTTTTGTGTGACGTAACCATGTAGGGAGTCGGAACTTAACTACGCGAGATGGAATTCACTCGCTCTCTTTTTAGGGAAACTAGAGGGGTTGTTCCCTTAAGTGTTGTCTCCAGGGCTTGGACAACGGGCGCCCACCTTCTCACTGGCCCGAGAAGGGTGTTGTGAATGGTTGGACCATCACAATATGTTGTTCATTAGAGGAGCAGTGGGGACTTAAGGAACAAGAGGTAGACACAAGGGTAAAACGGTAATTTGACCCAGCCGTGTCTACGAACAACCTGTGAAGGGTCGACTCATGGGTATTGGTTATATCAGTGGACACGTAATATTCTACACTGACGGGAGTGCAGCTACGGGCTATAGTGGAGTGTTACCGTAGCTAATGAATGTTGATTAACCGTGTCAAAGAGTTTGGCAAGATAATCTTGTATCATTGGAGCCCGTCATTGTAGGTCCATTAGGTCCCTCGGTTGGCTCCATCTGGGTTAAAAGAAGGGTTAATGTTTTAATATGAAATTGAAGTGTTGAATTTCACTTTAAGGGCATTTATGTCATTTATATGAGATATGAATGATATAATATATAGTTTAATGTGAATGAGATTCATAATAAACTATAGGTTAGCCTAATTGTTGAATTAGGGCTAATTGGATAAATTGATTGAGAGAAATTAAATTGGATGTGATTCAATTTAATTAATCCACAATTATTGCAAATGAGATTTGAATATGAGATATGAGATATCTTATATTATGTGGTTATGCAAATGAGATTTGCATAACCTATGGTTGTGGTAAAGTGGTAATTATATGGAGATTTTAACTCCATCAATTCAACTATATAAACCCTTTGCAAGAAGGGATTGGGAATCACTTCTCTCATTTTTTAGTTTTTCACAAAAGAGAAGAAGAAAGTTCTCTCTACTTTCTCTCTAATCTCCTCCCTCTCCAAAACACAAAAGGTTCCCACAAACCTCCCTTCTCCAAAAGAGAACAAACCAGGTAGGTCAATTGGTGGTGTTCATGACCATTCGTGGGAAGAGTTCGTTGAGTTCGAGGAGCACGAAGAGTTCGTGATTTGAAGAAGAATCTTTGAAGAAAGTCTTCAACAAGTAAGTAAATTCTTCTTGTCAGAATTTTCTTCTTCTTTGAAGCATGTTTAGCCTAGATCTAGTGTTAGATCAATTTTAATAAAATCATGTTGCATATTGATACCACAACGATTCAATCGTCTTTCACAATGCGTGGGATTATCATTCCCTTCAATTGGTATCAGAGCCATCTCGATGGTTCTTCAATTTATGCATTGTTTTATTAAAATTTGGTGGGTATTTTGCCATAATTCATGAGATGAGTTCTTGGTTTGCATAATGGATGTTTACGTTTTTGCACTAGTTTAGATTTACAATTATGTTGATGAGATCAATGTAAGGGCCCGCTGTTTTTGGGCATTTTTGTTGTAAATCGAGTCTGTAAGTCCGGGTCGTTTGTGGCAAGAGTTGCTGTGAAGAAATCGTGAGCTGAAACAGCAAAAATCGATGGAAGAATAGCAAAGTGTTTGTTGTTCTCGTTGATGGCGTTGAGACGCCGCCAACGGCGCCTCAACGCCGCCCTGCGACGAGGCCTGCAGTTAGCGTTACCAGTAACGCTGGGTGTAGCGTTGCAACATTACGCTGGCGTTGAGAACACGGGTCGACGGCCAGACGCGATAAATTACAGTAACGCCGCGTGTTACGCCGCACGCGCGTGAGGAGCGCGATTCGCGGCGCTTTACGCTAGGACGTGGGTTCAAGCCTCATTGTGGGCAGTTATTTTCCGGTTTTACGTTTTATTTAATTAATTTTAATTTGTAAAATGTATTTTATTTATTTATTTAAATATTTTGTTAAATAATATTAATATAAATGTTATATTAATGTTATTTAATTAAATAATTGCCCCTAGGTGCCAAAAATCGATCCATTTTTGCTATTTAATTATTTTATGCATGAGATGTATATTTTAATTAATTTCTAGGTGCAAAATATGTCATATAGATTTAAAATCTCACCTTAGGTTAAACATTTCATGCATCTTTTTTATATTATAAGAGTTATAATATATAGTATGCATGATAGGATATATTATAAGAGTTATAATATAATGTTTGCATGATTTAATTTATTTAATATAAGTGTTATATTTTTAAATTAAAAGTACGCACATGCATTTTATTCATGTGATGAATTATATTATGTTATAGTATATAGTTATTCATGTGATGAATGATCAAGCACTATAACATAGAAATGCATGCAACCTAAGTTAATTATTAGTTTTAAAGAGTTTAGAACTTGAATAATTAGACTTAGGTTTTCTATTTTCTAATGAGATTAGAAATTAGGAAATCAAATATAACCTTTGAATGGAGACCGATAAGTAACTCTGTCTAAGGAAGGTTTTGTCTAAGGTCAGTATATTTAAGTTGACGCTTGCATGAACACTCCTACCGAAAACCGACACGGGAGTGAATTCGGTCCGGAGATTCTTAGGTTATATTATCGTGAGTGTCGTTAATTAAGTGCTAATTAATTTACTCACATAGACCTAAGTTAATAATGTGATTATAAACTTAGGTTAATACCATATAAGAGTTATATTGGTAGACTTAGGTAAATTTTAGCCTGGTTTATCTAGGTCAATCCCAATAAAATTAAAGTCTTTGAGTGGGAGGAAATATAGTGTATGAGATACATTTGAATTTCCAACCACAAATCTCCTTTAAGTCCATGCCGTGAGATCTATACTCGGCCTCGTGGCGCAAATGGGAGCATCCTCTTCTGGATGGCATTTGTATAGGTTATCATCGTGGATGGAGAGAGTACTTATAGTGAGTGGGAGCGGGACTTGTGAAAACGAGACCCACTGGTCTTCTTTCGATTCACACCGTGAGACGCCTATGATCCGCCTCGCTAGTTTGGCTCGGACTGCACAATCCCTCCGGAGGGCTTGATCATAGGAGTTCTGAACACCATGAATTCCCGAAAGGGATACAGCTTTCTGGTTGGTTTTCCTTCTTTGTTCACCCTTCTGGCTATTGTTTGGACGAATACTTGGAAACTTAAAGATTGAGGGTGACACTCACTGCATCTGTTAAGTGTTAATGAATTCGACCGAACAATGGTAATTGGACGCCTAATGGAATAAGAGTTATTCTGGATTAGGTCCGATCGAGAAAGTCTCGTCCCTAGAGGAGGAGTGTTCTCTGCTCACCCTTCTAAGGCGGTCATTATAAACCTTTAGGGTATCATTGCAAAATTTTGAATGACCTAGGGATCATGAAACATTTTTGCTAAAACTTGATTGGATTTAAAAGTTTTTTAAGAGACTAATACAAAGGTTTTTCTTATTTTTCAATTTAAAAATGTCTAGCGCAATAATAATAGCTTTACTCGCTTGGATAAATTAGTGGGAGATAATTACCAAAGTTGAAAAAACAACATTAATACAATTTTGGTACAAGACGACATAAAGTTCGTGCTATCTGAGGAGTGTCCTCAGATGTCGGGCTCGACCGCGTCGCGAAGTGTTCGCGACACGTACGATTGCTGGATTAGGGCCAATGAAAAGGCCAAGGTCTACATAATTGCCAGCATGTCTGATGTCTTGGCAAAGAAGCATGAGTGATGGTTTCGCTAAGAGATCATGGAGTCCTTGCGAGAAATGTTTGGACAATGATCCTTTCGGTCCGGCATGACTCCTCAAATACGTTTTCAACGCACGGATGAAAGAGGGGTCGCCTCGTCCGTGAAAGACATGATGACCCACTTCCATCCGGGTCGAGATGAACGGGGCTTCGATCGACGAGTCGAGCCAGTCGATTTATATTGGAGACTCTTCCAAGAGTTTCTTTCAGCCAGTAGCAATGTTTGTTATGAACAAAATTAGCTACACTCGACTACCCTCCTCAATGAGCTACTGAATTTCCAATCCTTGCATAGGGTCAAGGAATCTGAGGCAAATGTTGCCTACTGTGTCTTATCACGTGGGTTCGACTGCCGGACGAAACTCTTGCTCCTTCACGCCGAAAGGAAGAAGAGGATGAAGAGGGGTAAAATCGATCGTGTTGCGCCCAAGCGGCAAGAAGGTCAAGGAGGGTTGCGCAGAGAAAGGAAAGTGTTTCCACCGCAATGGGGCGGCCACCGAAGAGAAAATGTCCCAAATTCTCGGCCGAGGAGGAAGAATCAAGGTAAATGTGATTTACTTGTGACTCAAAACTGCTTAGTGGAGAGTAGTGACTCTGCTGATATTGGGTTCCGGCGCCACTAACCACGCTTTGTTCTTCTTTTTCGTGTGATTGATTCTCGCACCTACGTGAGAGAGGGTGAGGTGACTCTACGGGTTGGATCTGGGAGAGATTGTCTCTCTGCAAATGATCGACACTGGTGAAGCTAAACTTTTATGGGAAGTACTTATTGTTGGGCAATCAGACATAGTTCCAGTGGTTTCCTAGAAACCTTGTTTCAATTTCCCGCTTAATAGAACAATGTATTTGAGCTTTCTTTTGAATTGAATAAAGCGTTTATTTCTTTCAAAGGGAATGTTATTTGTTCAAAGATCACTTGAAAATAATCAGATATTTTGAAACCCAATTCGGTCAAAAGTGTTTTGAATATCGAGTTGTTTAAAATCACAGAAACACGAACTAAGAAAGTAAAAGTTTCTCCAAAGAAAATGCCCACCTTTGGCATCTTCTAGTTAGGCTACATTAATCTCAATAGGATTGAGAAACTAGTGAAGAGTGGACTTCTAAACGAGTTGGAAGAAAACTCTTTGTCGGTGTGTGAGTCATGCCTTGAGGGCAAAATGACCAAACGTCCTTTTAGTGGAAAAGGATATAGAGCCAAAGAGCCTCTTGAGTTAGTACATTCTGACCTCTGTGGTCCGGTGAATGTTAAAACTTGGGGCGGTTATGAGTATTTCGTGTCTTTCATAGACGATTACTCCAGATATGGGTATATTTACCTAATGCACAAGAACTCTGAAACTCTTGAAAAGTTCAAGGAGTACAAGAATGAGGTTGAGAACCTCTTAGGTAAATCGCTTAAAACACTTCGATCGGATCGAGGTGGAGAGTACATGGACACCGAATTCCAAGACTATATGATTGAACACGGAATCCCGTCCCAACTCTCAGCACCTGGTATGCCACAGCAGAATGGTGTATCGGAGCGAAGAAACAGAACCTTGTTGGACATCGTTCGGTCGATGATGAGCTATGCTCGTCTCCCTGATTCTTTTTGGGGGTACGCAGTGGAGACGGCGGTTTATATTTTGAACAATGTTCCGTCGAAAAGTGTTTGTGAAACACCTTTCGAGCTCTGGAGTGGACGTAAAGGCAGTTTACATCACTTCAAAATTTGGGGATGCCCGACCCACGTGTTGGTGTCAAACACGAAAAAGTTGGAACCCCGCTCAAATTGTGCCTATTCGTAGGTTACCCTAAAGAGACTAGGGGTGGTCCTGCTTTTCGATCCTAGGGAAAATAGGGTGTTTGTGTCAACAAACGCCACTTTCCTAGAGGAAGACCACGCCAGGGATCATTTACCAAGGAGTAAAAGTGTATTAAATGAAATGGATGCGGTACATCGCCAAGAGTTGCTTTGATGGGGCTAGTACGTCAACAAGTGTTGTTGATCCTAGCACGCCTAGTCAAATCCGCTCCAAGAGTTGGGAATGCCTCGAGGTAGTGGGAGGGTTGTGAGGCGATGCGACCGATCGCTACATGGGTTTTCTTTGAAACCTCGCTTGTCGCTCCCGATGATGATCAGAGTATCCATTGACCTATGATCGAGGCAATGGTTGATGTTGACAAAGATGAGTGGATTAAAGCTATGGACCAGAAATGGAGTCTATGTACTTCAATTCAGTATGGGAGCTTGTGGATCAACCTGATGGGGTAAAACCTATTTGTTGCAAATGGATCTACAAGCGTAAACGTGGCGTGATGGCAAGGTGCGCACCTTCAAAGCCCGACTAGTGGCAAAGGGTTTTACCAGTTGAAGGGGGTTGACTATGAGGATACCTTTTCACCGTTGCCATGGTAAAGTCGATCAGATCCTTCCGCCATTGCCGCGTATTATGACTACGAGGTATGGCGTATGGACGCCAAGACACCCTTTTCGAATGGCAAACTTGATGAGACCATCTACATGGACCAAATTGAAAGGGTTCATCGCCCAAGGCCGAGAGCAAAAGGTTTGTTCGGCCATAGGTCCATTTATGGACCAAACAAGCTTCGAGGTCTTGGAATATAAGGTTTGATGAGGCGATCAAATCCTATGACTTTGATCAAAATGTCGACGAGCCTTGTGTTTACAAGAAAATCGTTGACAAAACTATCGCATTTTTGGTGTTGTACGTGGACGATATTCTTCTCATTGGGAATGAGGTAGAATTTCTTAATGACGTTAAGAAATGGCTAGCTTCGCAATTCCAAATGAAAGATTTGGGAGAAGCTTAGTATGTTCTAGGTATCCGAGATAGTCCTAACCTGGATGAATGTGTAACGCTAGCCTTGTCTCAGGCATCTTATATTGACAAGATGTTGTCTAGATATAAGATGCAGAACTCCAAGAAGGGCTTGCTGCCTTTCAGGCATGAGGTTCACTTGTCTAAGGATCAGTGTCCTAAGACTCCTCAAGATGTTGAGGATATGAGACGGATTCCATATGCTTCAAATTTGTAGGGCCCTCATGTATGCCATCTTTGTGTACTAGGCCCGACATCTCATTATGCAATGAGGAATTGTCGAGAGATATTAGTCCAATCCAGATTAGATCACCGGACACCGTAGTAAAGGCAATCCTCAAGTATCTTAGGAGAACGAGGAACTACGACTTAGTGTATGGGAGTGGGGATTTGATCCTTACGGGATACATAAATTTTGATTTTTAGATCGATAAGGATTATAGAAAATCCACCTCTGGTCATTGTTCGTTCTTAATGGAGGAGTCAGAGTATGGCGAAGCATCAGCGAGGATGCATTGCCGATTCCACTATGGAAGCGGGGTATGTTGCGCTTGTGAAGTCGCAAAGGAAGTCGTTTGGCTTAAGAAGTTCATGACAGATTTGGAAGTTGTTCCAAATATGAACTTGCCGATCACATCGCTCGTGATAACAAGTGGTGCAAAGAGCCAACTCACGTGAGCCTCGGAGCCATAAGAGAGGCAAACACATTGAGCGCAAGTATCATCCGATACACGGAGATTCTCGCACCGTGGAAACGTAATTCAGTCACGCAGATAGCGTCGGAGCACAACGTGGGCAGATCCATTTACAAAGCCCCCACGGCTAAGGTGTTTGAGGGTCACCTAGAGAGTCTAGGTCTTCGAGAGCTTCTGACTAGGGCAAGTGGGAGATGTGTAAACTGGGTATTCAATGCCCTAGTTTATTGTATTACTTCATTGTAATTTATGTACATTTCGAAATGTATTTTTCTCCACTAGCTTATTCCAAGTGGGAGTTTGTTGGGATTTTTGTCCTAATCTCGTGTTTGCAATATATTGTTTGAAATTAATAAGAGTTATTCATTTCATCACTTTGTGTCTCAAATATTTATAAACTTTTCCAATAAACTAAGCTCCAGTGGTCATTGAATTTATGAGAGAACTAGAACTTGAACGGTGTGTAGTGGACACATAGGAGAGAATCACGCTCGAGTTAATGACTCGAACGGTCCTACATATATGGATAGGATTGGAGACCTAATCTCGATACACTATGGATGCGCCCGCTTTGTATTAGATACAAATGAGGTGATCCGACTCGCTCGTAGTTGACATGCGAGTGGGGGCATCCTGTGCAATGAGATTGTACAAGATCGGACCGTGATTTATTAGACCTCACCGATGTAACACCGCTGACAAGATGGACTAATAACTTCGTGAGATGACCATTAGTGACTCGACACGAATCCCGAGCGTGTTACGGACTCCGCCCATGCGAGGGTCCGTTCTTTGACTAGTACGCAGGTGAGGGTGGTCACGCCATCGCCCCAATATGCCTATCTTCTTAGGGACAGAACCAAGTAGGGAGCCGAGAACTTAACTACGCGAGATGGAATTCACTGCTTTCCGCCTTTAGGGAAACTAGAGGTTGTTCCCTTAAGTCTTGTCTTCGTGGCTTGGACAGGCGCCCACCTTCTCACCGCCCGAGAAGGGTGTTGTGAATGGTTGGACCATCACAATATGTTGTTCATTAGAGGAGCAGTGGGGGCTTAAGGAACAAGAGGTAGACACAGGGGTAAAATGGTAATTTGACCCAACCGTGTCTACGAACAACTTGTGAAGGGTCGACTCATGGGTATTGGTTATATTAGTGGACACGTAATATTCTCCACAGACGGGAGTGCAACTACGGGCTATAGTGGAGTGTTCACCAGTAGCTAATGAATGTTGATTAACCGTGTCAAAGAGTTTGAGTTTAATCTCGGATCATTGGAGCCCGTCATTGTAGGTCCATTAGGTCCTCGCTTTGGCTCCATCTCGGGTTAAAGAAGGGTTAATGTTTTGGTATGAAATTGAAGTGTTCAATTTAACTTTAAGGGCATTTATGTCATTTATATGAGATATGAATAATATAATATATAGTTTAATGTGAATGAGATTCATAATAAACTATAGGTTAGCCTAATTGTTGAATTAGGGCTAATTGGAGAAATTGATTGAGAGAAACTAAATTGGATGTGATTCAATTTAATTAATCAACAATTACTGCAAATGAGATTTGCAATATGAGATATGAGATATCTTATATTATGTGGTTATGCAAATGAGATTTGCATAACCTATGGTTGTGGTAAAGTGGTAATTATATGGAGATTTTAACTCCATCAATTCCACTATATAAACCCTTTGCAAGAAGGGATTGGGAATCACTTCTCTCATTTTTTAGTTTTTCACAAAAGAGAAGAAGAAAGTTCTCTCTACTTTCTCTCTAATCTCCTCCTTCTCCAAAACACAAAAGGTTCCCACAAACTTCCCTTCTCCAAAAGAGAACAACCGAGAAGGCCAATTGGTGGTGTTCAAGACCATTCGTGGGAAGAGTTCGTTGAGTTCGAGGAGCACGAAGAGTTCGTGATTGGAAGTAGAATCTTTGAAGAAAGTCTTCAACAAGTAAGTAAATTCTTCTTGTTGTAATTTTCTTCTTCTTTGAAGCATGTTTAGCCTAGATCTAGTGTTAGATCAATTTTAATAAAATCATGTTGCATATTGATACAACAACGATTCAATCGTCTTCCGATGCGTGGGATTATCATTCCCTTCAGTAAGTTTGTAATATTCAAAGTTGAAATAAATAAGAGATATTTTTTCAATGCTTTGTGTCTCGCATATTTCATAAACTTAATCCAATGAACTAAGCTCCAGGGTCATTGTATTATGAGAGAAGTAGAACTTGAACGGTGTGTAGTGGACACACAAGGAGAATCCCGTTCGAGTTAATGACCTGAACGATCTACAGTATACGGATAGGGTTGGAGACCTAATCCTGGATACGCTGTGGATGCAACCCGCTTTGTATTAGATACAAACGAGGTGATCTAGCTCGTTCATGTGGTTGACATGCGAGTGGAGGCATCCTGTGCAATGAGATTGTACAAAACTGGACCGTGAATTATTAGACTTACTGATGTAACACCGTTGACAGTATAGGGCTAATACATATGTAGATGACCATTAGTGACTCGACCTTAATCCTGAGTGTGTCACGTACTCCTGTCAGCGGGGGTCTGTCATTTGACAAATACAGGTGAGGGTGGCCACTTTTGGTCGCCCAATATGCCTATCTTCTCAAGGACAGGACCATGTGGGGAGCTTGGAACTTGACTACGCAAGATGGAATTCACTCGTTCCCGATTTAGGGAAACTAGTGGGTTGTTCCCTTAAGTGCTGACTCCAGGACTTGAACAACGGGGCCCCACCCTCTCACTGGCCTGAGAGGGTTGTTGTTTATGGTTGGACCATACAACGTTGTTGTTCATTAGAGGAGTAGTGGGGACTTAAGGAGCAAGAGGTAGACACAGGGGTAAAACGGTAATTTGACCCAACTATGACTACAAACAACCTATGAAGGGTCGACTCACGGGCATTGGTTTTATCGATGGACACAACTTGTCCTACAGTGATGAGAGTGCAGCTACGGGCTTTAGTGGAGTGTTACCATAGCTAATGAATGTTGAATAACCGGGTCAAAGAGTTTGACAGGTTAGTCTCGGATCATTGGAGTTCGTCATCTGTAGGTCCATTAGGTCACTCGGTTGGCTCAAATTCGACAAATTGAGGGTTTACAGTTTCTTGTGAATTTGAAGTATTCAAATTCATTATTTGGGTATTTATGTCATTTATATAAGATATAGATGACATAATATATAGTTTGATGTGAATGAGATTCATAATAAACTATAGAATAACCTAATTGATTAATTAGTGTCAATTGGAGAAATTGAATTGAGAGAAATTAAATTGAATGTGATTCAATTTAAAATTCCATATTTATGCAAATGAGATTTGTATAATAAGGTATGAGATTGAAGGAAATTAGACTCCCCGCGCAGCGGAAGACGATCGAATCGTCGTGGTGAAGTTGTGCAACTTAAATTCATTAAAACTATCTATCACATAGTATAGGCTAAACATGCAATCTATGAAAGGAAAAACAGAAAGTACTTACTTGTTGAGGACGTTCTTCGAAGTTTCCTTTCCATTCACGAACTCTTCGTGGTCTCCTTGATCCTAACGAACTCGTACTCTTCTAACGAACATGGACCGAACATCACCACTTGGTTTCTCGGTTGTTCTTCATTTGGAAGAAGGAGGATTGTAGGAACCATCTTTGGTTTGGGAGGAGAAGCTTTTGAGAGAGAATTCCAAAAATGAGAGTAAGAGCTTACAACTCTTCTTGCAAAAAGGTTTATATATAATGGAGATAGGTGGAGTTGAAATCTCCACCTATTTACCATTTTACCACAACTATAGGTTATGCAAATCATATTTGCACAACCATATATTATAATATATCTCATATCTCATTTTACAAATCACATTTGCAATATTGTGGATTTATTAAATTGAATCACATCCAATTTAATATTTCTCAACCTAATTTCTCTAAATTAGCCCTAATTCAACAATTAGGCTAACCCATAGTTTGTTATGAATCTCATTCACATTAAACTATATATTATATCATTCATATATAATACAAATGACATAAATGCCCTTTAGTGAACTTGAACACTTCAATTCACACCAAAACAGTAAACCTTATTTTAATCCATTTTGAGCCAACCGAGGGACCTTATGGACCTACAGTGACGAGCTTCAATGATCCGAGATTAACCTATCAAACTCTTTGACCCGGTTAATCAACATTCATTAGCTACGGTAACACTCCACTAAAGCTCGTAGTTGCACTCTCTGATGGGGATCGGATCCCCTTCAGCAGCGGAAACGAATTTGGAATCGTAATATGCAAGATTGTTTTGCTTGAGTAAGCAAAAACCCATACATTGAAAAACAGAACTAGCATGAAAATCTAATCTAATTAGGCATGGATAAATTTCATACAAACATATTAAGTTTAACAGTTATACTAAAAAGAATAGAAATGTTACCTTTGTAGACTCGCAGCAACTCCTTGCTTTAAGAAAAAATCCAGTAACTCAACAACACAACAACACCACTTCTCTGCTTCTACAACAGGGCACTACCACGAGGAATACTTTCTATCCTCTGAGTTCTGCTTAGACCTTTTCCTTTAGTGGGAAGGAATTCCAACAATTTAGAAGAGAGTGTGAGAGAATTGTGAGAGGGAGAGAATTTATTCTTTTTGTATAATTCAATTACTCGATCAATCCATCAACCACACTCAATCGAGAGGTTGAATTGAAGAGGTGAACTTCCTACTCCCTATCGATAGGGAGGGAAGTGGGAAGAGGGGAACGTGTCCTCCTCACACGTTCCCAACAATTAATTAACAAATTAATTAATCTATTAAATTAATTAATTAAATATCATATATTTAATTAATAATTAAGATGAAATCATATTTAATCTTTTTCTCCTCTAACTATAGTTTTAATGTACATCTTATGCACATTAAATTTTAACCTATAGTTTTCAAATATGAATCACATTCACATTTGAATTTAATATTTGAACTCTTTCAAATACTTAATTCTCTCATATAATTTAGTATGAATCATCATATTCACATTAAATTTACAATATATAGTTCCAAAACTATATATTATATCGTATCTTTATACATTAAATTTATTCTCTTATGAATTTGAACACTTCAAATTCAAACGATCTAAGAACCCTTACAAGCTAGAAGGTGGACCTAATGGACCTACAGATTAGAAACTCCAACGATACGAGATTGCTCGGTTAATCTCATTACCTTCCCAATAAACATTCGTTAACTGCGGGAACTCTCCACTAAAGTCCCGCAGCTGCACTCTTCTCACTGCAGATATATTTCTGTGTCCACGGATATTGATCAATAACAGCAAGTCAATCCTTCACGAATGTTCGTAACACCAGTTGGGTCAAATTACCGTTTTACCCCTGGGTTACATCTTGTGCCTTAAGTACTAGTGCTTCTCTAATGAACAATTTGTTTGTGGTCCTACCAACAAACAGAGTCCCTCTCGGGCCAATGAGAGGGTCGGGCCCTTTGTTCAAGTCCCGAGATAACACTTAAGGGAACATTCCTCTACTTACCCTAGTAGGCGGGAAGAAGTGAATTCCATTTTGCTAAGTTCCCAGACGCTCACTCGGTCTTGTCCCCAAGAAGGTAGGCATATTGAGTCGGCGAATCTGGCCACTCTCACCCATACTAGTCAAAGGACAATCCCTCACGAACAGGAGTTCGTAACCCTCTCAGGATTGAGATCAAGTTGCCTAGGTCATCCTAGTGAAATAGAAACCTAACTAGTCAACGGAGTTACAGCTAGAGGTTACTATTTCGTGATCCGCTCTTATGTAATCTCATTACATAGGATATCCCCACTCACATGTCATTTACACGAACATGTTAGGACCACAGTGTTTGTATCAAATACAAAGTGGGCCACATCCATAGTTTTACAAGGCTAAGGTACCCAAACCTTATCCCCCAATTATAGACCCTTTAGGTTGTATCTCGAACCGAGATCCTCTATATATACACTACATTCAGTTAAAGATTCATTTAACAACCTTGGATGTTTAGTTTATTGGATTTAGGGTTTAAATATAGGCAAACTCGTAGATAACGAACAATAACTCTTTATTGAAATAATAACACTTTATTACATTAGTTAGAACATAAATACAAACTACGAGTTTTAGGGCACAAACCCCAACACTCCCGTCAGTGCAAGATATTACGTGTCTACTGATATAACCAATGCCAAGGAGTCGACCCTTCAGAGGTTGTTCGTAGACACTGCTAGGTCAAATTACCGTTTTACCCCTGTGTCTACTTCTTGCTCCTTAAGTCCTCATTGCTCCTCTAATGAACAACAACGTTGTAATGGTCCAACCATACACAACAACCCTCTCGTGCCAGTGAGAGGGCTTGGGCGCCCGTTGTCCAAGCCCTGGAGATAGCACTTAAGGGAACAACCCCTCTAGTTTCCCTAAAGGTAGGAACGAGTGAATTCCATCTCGCGTAATTAAGTTCCCAGCTCCCTACTTGGTCCTGTCCCTGAGAAGATAGGCATATTGAGCGAGTAACTGTGACCACCCTCACCAAGATTAGTCAAAGGATTGCACTCCCGCATGCAAGTCCGTAACGATCGAGGATTCGGTCGAGTCACTAATGGTCATCTACGAAGTTATTAGTCCATACTGTTAACGGTGTTACATCAGTAGATCTAATAATTCACGGTCCGGTCTTGTACAATCTCATTGTACAAGATGCCCCCACTCGCATGTCAACCACATGAATGAGTCAGATCACCTCGTTTGTATCTAATACAAAGCGGGTTGCATCCACACTGTATCCAGGATTAGGTCTCCAACCGCATCCATATACTGTAGATCGTTTGGGTCATATACTCGAACGTGATCCTCCCTTTGTGTCCACTACACACCGTTCAAGTTCTAGTTCTCTCATATATTCAATGACCCTGAAGCTCAGTTTATTGGACAAAGTTTATAATGAATACGAGACACAAAATGATGAAATAAATAACTCTTTATTGATTTCAAATATTAATTTACAAACTATACGATATTAGAACAAAAATAACAACAAACTCCCACTTAGACAAAGCTAGTGGGGCAAATACATTTCTGAAATGTACATAAATTACAATGATGTAATACAATAAACTAGGGCATTGAATACTCGTTTACATATCTCCCACTTGCCCTAGTCAGGAAGTATTCGAAGTCCTAGACTCTCTAGGTGACCCTCAAACACCTTAGTCGTGACGAGCTTTGTAAATGGATCAGCTACGTTGTGCTCCGATGCTATCTGCATGACTGTCACGTCGCCACGGTGCACAATCTCCCGTATCAAGTGATACTTCCGCTCAATGTGTTTGCCTCTCTTATGGCTCGAGGCTCTCTCGGGTTGGCTCTTGCACCACTGTTGTCAAAAAAGCGATTAGTGATTGGCAAGTTCATATTTGGAACAACTTCCAAATCACATGAACTTCCTAAGCCAAACAGCTTCCTTTGCAGCTTCACAAGCCGCAACGTACTCCGCTTCCATAGTGGAATCAGCGATGCATCCCTGTTTGATGCTTCTCCATACTACAACTCCTTAATTCAGAATGAAGGTTTCCATGAAGTGGATTTCCTAGAATCTTTATCGGTCCAAAGTCGAATCATGTGTATCCCATAAGGATCAAATACCCACCATACCATACACTAAGTCAGTAGTTCCTCATTCTCCTAAGATACTCGAGGATTGCCTTTACGGTTGTCTAGTGATCTAATCCTGGATTGGATCGATACCTACTGACAATCCCTACTGCATAGTAGATGTCGGGCCTAGCACACAACATGGCTTATATGAGGCTCCCTACAGCTGAAGCATAGGGGATCCGTCTCATATCCTCTACCTCTTGAGGAGTCTTAGGACTTTGATCCTTAGACCTGTGAACCTCGTGCCTGAAAGGCAGTAAGCCCTTCTTTGAGTTCTGCATCTTATATCTTGACAGCATCTTGTCAGTTTCGGACAATCTGGATACCTAAAACATACTGAGCTGCTCCCAAATCTTTCATTTGGATGTGAAGCTAGCCATTTCTTTACGTCAGTAAGAAATTCTACCTCATTCTCAATGAGAATAATATCATCCACGTATAATATCAGAAATGTGACAGTTTTGTCAACGATTTTCTTGTAGACACAAGGCTCGTCAACATTCTAATCAAAGCCATAAGATTTGATTGTCTCATCAAACCTTATATTCCAAGACCTTGAGGCTTGTTTCAGTCCATAAATAGACCTATGAAGCCGACAAACCTTTTGCTCTTGGCCTTGGGTTATGAACCCTTTGGGTTGGTCCATGTAGATGGTTTCGTTAAGGTTGCCATTCAAAAAGGCGGTCTTGACATCCATCTGCCATACCTCGTAGTCATAATACGCGACAATGGCCAGAAGGATCCTGGTCGATTTTTTCATGGAACAGGTGAAAAGGTTTCCTCATAGTCAACCCCTTCGACCTGGGTAAAACCCTTTGCCACTAGTCGTGCTTTGATGGTCTGCACCTTCCCATCTACGCCACGTTTACGCTTGTAGATCCATTTGCAACCAATAGGTTTTACCCCATCAGGTTGATCCACAAGCTCCCAGACAGAATTGAAGTACATCAACTCCATTTCCTGGTCCATAGGTTTAATCCATTCGTCCTTGTCAACATCTGCCATTGTCTGATCATAGGTTAATGGTTCCTCGTAGTCATCAAACTAAACTCATGTAACGTTCAGGCTGTCTAACAACACTCCCACTACGTCGAGGCATTTCCAACTCTTGGGAACGGACTTGACTTGACGTTCTAGGATCAACAATACTTGTTGACGTACTAGCCCCACTAGCAACTTTTGGCCGATGTCTTCGCCCATTTCATCCAACACGATTTTGCTCCTAGGAAAATGATCCGATGTGGTCTTCCTCAAGGAATGTGGCGTTTGTCGACACAAGCACCCTATTTTCCTTAGGATCGAAAAATAGACCACCCCTAGTCTCTTTTGGGTAACCTACGAATAGGCACAATTTTGAATAGGGTTCCAACTTCTTCGGCTTTGACACCAACACATGGGTTGGGCATCCCCAAATTCTGAAATGGTGTAAACTTCCTTTACGACCATTCCAAAGTTCGAAAGCTGTTTCACAAACACTCTTCGACGGAACGTTGTTCAAAATATAAACCGCAATCTCTACTGCGTAACCCAAAAAAGAATTAGGGAGACGAGCATAGCTCATCATCGACCGAACCATGTCCAACAGGGTTCTGTTTCTCCTCTCCGATACGCCATTCTGTTATGGCATACCAGGTGCTGAGAGTTGGGACGTAATTTCGTGTTCTATCATATAGTCCTGGAATTATGTGTCCATATACTCTCCACCTCGATCCGATCGAAGTGTTTTTATAGTATTACCTAATAGGTTCTCAACCTCAGTCTTGTACTCCTTGAAGTTTTCAAGTGTTTCAGATTTCCTATGCATTAGGTAAATATACCCATACCTCGAATAATCATCTATGAAAGATACGAAGTATTCATAACCTCCTCGTGCTTTAACACTCATCGGACCACAGAGGTCAGAATGTATAAGCACAAGGGGCTCTTTGGCTCTATATCCTTTTCCACTAAAAGGACGTTTGATCATTTTGCCTTCGAGGCATGCTCACACACCGATAAAGAGTTTTCTTCCAACTGACTTAGAAGTCCACTTTTCACTAGTCTCTTAATCCGATTGAGATTAATCTGACCTAACCTTAGATGCCAAAGATGGACATTTTCTTTTGGAGAAACTTTAACTCTCTTAGTTCGTGTTTCTTCAGTTTTAAATAATTCAGTGTTCAAAATGTTTTTAACTGAATTTGGTTTCAAAACATACAAATTAGACTCAAGTGAAGAAGAACAAATCAAATTGCCTTTAAAAGAAATAAATGCTTTATTATATTCAAAGGAAATCGAAATACACTGTTCAATAAGACAGGAAATAGAAACAAGGTTTCTAGTAAACCCTGGGACTATATACAAATTGTCTAACAATAAGTAATTCCTGCTGAAGAAAAGTTTCACTTTGTCGATAGCTGCAGCAGAGACTATCTCCCCGGATCCAACCAATAGAGTCACCACACCCTCTCGCAGCTGCTGCCAGCAATCAATTCCCTGAAAAGAAGAACAAACGTGGTTAGTGGCATCCGAATCAAATATCTAGGAAGAGTCACTACTCTCGACTAAACAAGTTTCAATTACCAGTAAATCACATTTACCTTTATTCTTCCTCTCGGCAAGGAACTTGGGATAGTTTCTCTTCCAGTGGTCGTCCCCATTGCAGTGGAAACACTTTCCTTTCTCTGCAACATCCTTGACCTTCTTGCCCTTTTTGGGCGGCAGCTTCTGGCCGAGATTACCACCGCTTCATCTTCTTCTTCCCTTTCGGGCGAAAAGGAGCAACAGATTTTGTCCTAGAGGTCGAACCCTGTGATATGATCTGTAGGCAACATTTGCCTCAGCTTTCGTTGTCCTGATCCTCATCAAAGACTGGAAGTTTTGTAGCTCGTTAAGAAGGGTGGTCAGAGTGTAGCTAATTTTGTTCATAACAACATTCCTACGAAACTAAAGGAAACTCTTCAGAAGAGTCTCCAAAATAAAGTTGACCTTGCTCGACTCATCGATCGAAGCCCCGTTTATCTCCGCTAGATTAAAGTGGGTCATCATGTCCAGAACATGTTCACAGACAGACGCCCCTTCTTTCATCCGTGCGTTGAAGACGTGTTTGAGCGAATCGTGCCTGACTTGAAAGGACTGTTGTCCAAACTTGTCTTGCAACGACTCCATGATCTCCTTAGCGGTGATCATCAACTCGTGCTTCTTTGTTAATACTTCAAACAAGCTGGCAATGATATAGACCTTGACCTTTTCATTGGCCCTGATCCATCGATCATATGCATCACGAACACTTCGTGATGCAGTCGAGGTCGGCAACTGAGGACACTCCTCAGTAAGCATGAACTTCAGGTCATCGGTTACAAGAATCGTGTTTATATTATTTTTTCACGTTTGGAAGTTATCTCCCACTAACTTGTCGAAAGCGAGTAAAACGATAATTGAGCTAGACATTTGTGCTGAAAAAATCAAATAATTTTGCGTCAGTCTCGCATAAACTTTTGAAAACCAATCAAGTTTTAGCAAATTTTAATCCTATGATCCCTAGGTCATTTAAAAATTTCAATGGTATCCTAAAGGTTTAGAATGACCGCCACCGAAGGGTGAACAAAAACACTCCTCCTCTAGGGCGAGACTTTCTCGACCATACCCTAATTCCATAATAACTCTTATTCCATTAGGCGTCCAGTTACCATTATTTGGTCGAATCCATTCAAAGATTACATTTTGATTTCCTAATTCTAATCTTATTAGAACTAGAAAACCTAAGTCTAATTATTCAAGTTCTAAACACTTTAAAACTAATAATTAACTTAGGTTACATGCATTTCTATGTTATAGTACTTGATCATTCATCACATGAATAACTATACTATAACATAAACATTCATCACATGAATTAGAATGAATGAGCATACTTGAATCTAAAAAATATAACACTTATATTTAATTAAATTAAAACATGCATTTAATTATATTATAACCCTTGTAATATAACCTATCATGCAAACTATATATTATAACACTTATAATATAAATGAGGCATGAAAATGTTTAACTTAAGGTGAGATTTTAAATCTATATGATATACATAATGCACATAGAATTTAATTAAATCATACATCACATGCATAAGATAATTAAATAGCAAAAATGGACAAGTATTGGCACTTATGGGCATTTATTTAATTAAATAATATTAATATAATAATTATATTAATATTATTTAATAAATAAATAAAATAAATAAATAATATTACATTTTAAAAAAATAAGTAAAATAACAATTAAAACCGCCCACGAAGCTTGAAATCATCAACTGCCCACGTTGTGCGAATGAGCCTCGCGAATTGCCCACTATTGCACGCAGCTGCTGTAACGCCGCAATGGGTGGGAATGAAAATTCCCGCAAAAAAGGTTACGATCGAATCGTCAAGGTATCGTTACGCTACTTGAAATTTGTCAAAACGACCTAACACTTAGATCTAGGTTAAACATAGAAAAGTAGGAAGAAAATACAATGAGAAGAACGTACTTACTTGTTGAAGACAGTTCTTCAAAGTTCCTTCCTTGGTCACGAACACTTTGTGCTTCTCGATCTAAACGAAAACTCGAACTCACGAACAAGACCCGGTCACAACCACTTGGAAACTCGGTAGTTCTTCTTTTGGAAAGAAGGAAGATGGTGGGATCTTGGTTTTGGAGAGGGAGGAGAATTTGAGAGAATTTGAGACTCTTCTCTTTGGTGAAATCCAAAAAATGAGAGTGTGAGAGTGATTTCCTTCTTGCAAGAAGGGATTAAATAGTGGAGTTAAAATATCCACATTATTATCATTTTACCACAACCATAGGTTCTGCAAATCATATTTGCATAACCATATAATATAAGATATCTCATATCTCATATTGCAAATCACATTTGCAATAATTATGGATTAATTAAATTGAATCACCTCAAATTTAATTTCTCCAATTAGCCCTAATGAAACAATCAGGCTAACCTATAGTTTATTATGAATCTCATTCACATTAAACTATATATTATATTATTCATATATCATAAAAATGACATAAATGTCTCTAAGTGAAATTGAACACTTCAATTTCATACCAAAACTCTAACCCTTCTTTTAACCCAGATGGAGCCAACCGAGGGACCTAGTGGACCTACAGTGACGGGCCTCAATGATCCGAGATTATCCTATCAAACTCTTTGACCCGATTAATCAACATTCATTAGCTACGGTAACACTCCACTATAGCCCGTAGCTGCACTCCCGTCAGTGCAGAATATTACGTGTCCACTGATATAACCAATGCCCATGAGTCGACCCTTCACAGGCTGTTTGTAGACACGACTGGGTCAAATTACCGTTTTGCCCCTGTGTCTACCTCTTGTTCTTTAAGTCCTCACTGCTCCTCTAATGAACAACATATTGTGATGGTCCAACCATACACAACACCCTTCTCGGGCCAGTGAGAAGGTGGGCGTCCGTTGTCTAAGCCCTGGAGACAGCACTTAAGGGAACAACCCCTTTAGTTTCCCTAAAGGCGGGAACAAGTGAATTTCATCTCGTCTAGTTAAGTTCCCAGCTCCCTACTTGGTCCTGTCCTTGAGAAGATAGGCATATTGGGCGAGTAACTGTGACCACCCTCACCCGTACTAGTCAAAGGACAGAGCCCCGCAGACAAGAGTTCGTAACATGCTCAGGATTCGTGTCGAGTCACCGATGGTCATCTCACGAATTTATTAGTCCTCACTCACAACGCGATGTTACATCGTGAGGTCTAATAATTCACGATCCTGGCTCTTGTACAATCTCATCGCACAGGATGCCCCCACGCGCATGTCAACCACATGAACGAGTCAGATCACCTCGTTTGTATCTAATACAAAGCGGGCCACATCCACAGTGTATCCAGGATTAGGTCTCCAACCCTATCCATATACTGTAGTCCGTTCGGGTCATTCACTTGAACGTGATCCTCCCTGTGTGTCCACTACACACTGTTCAAATTCTAGTTCTCTCATAAGTTCAATGACTATGGAGCTTAGTTTATTGGAAAAGTTTGTAAATATTGCGAGACACAAAGTAATGAAATAAATAACTCTTATTAATTTCAAACAGTGATTTACAAACACGAGATTAGGACAAAAATCCCAACATGGGCGCGCGTTAACGCTCGCAAAGACTCAACGCCAAGCCAACGTTCCCAACACGTGACGTTGCAGCGTACGCCGCAAAGACTCAACGCCAAGCCGCTGCCCAACGCCAAAGAACGTTGCAACACAACGCCTTGTGTCGCAACGCTGTCCTACAGCGCGCCCTGCTCCCCTAATGGCAGCGTTGAGACACCGATGAACAACGTCTCGACGCGCCGGCGACGAAAACAAGCTCCTTTTGTCGTTTTTTGTCTATTCTCGCCCGTTTCGCTTCGATTTCTTCACAAAGATCCCATGCCACGAACGACTTCGGACTTACGGACTCGATTTACATTAAAATGCCTAAAAACACGGACCCTTACATTGATCAAATCAACAAGAAATGTAAATCTAAAAAAAGTGCCAAAACCGAAAACATCCATTTCGCAAACCAACATTCATGAATTAAAGGCAATACCCACCTAATTTTAACAAAAATAAGTGCACAACAAGAACCAACGATTGGCTCTGATTCCAATTGAAGGGAATTAAACTCCATCACATAAGTAATTCATGCCGAAGAAAAACTTCACCTTGTCGATAGCTGCAACATAGACAATCTCCCCAGATCCAACCCATAGAGTCACCTCACCCTCTCGCAGCTGCTGCCAGCAATCAATTCCCTGAAAAGAAGAACAAACGTGGTTAGTGGCGTTCGAATCCAATATCCAGGTAGAGTCACTACTCTCGACTAAACAAGTTTCAGATTACCGAGAAATCACATTTACCTTGATTCTTCCTCTCGGCAAGGAACTTGGGATGATTCCCTTCTAGTGGTCGTCCCCATCAGCAGCGGGAAACACTTTCCTTTCTCTGCAACTTCCTTGACCTTCTTGCCCTTTTGGGCGGCAGCTCGGTCAACTTTACCCTTCTTCGTCTTCTTCTTTCCTTTCGGGTGAGAAGGAGCAACACATTTGGTCCCAGAGGTCGAACCCCTGTGATATGATCTGTAGGCAACATTTGCCTCAGTTTTTGGTGTCCTGATCCTCATCAAAGACTGGAAGTTTTGTAGCTCGTTAAGAAGGGTGGTCAGAGTGTAGCTAATTTTGTTCATAACAACATTGCTACGAAACTGAAGGAAACTCTTCGGAAGAGTCTCCAAAATAAAGTGACGACTTTGCTCGACTCATCGATAGAAGCCCTGCTCATCTCCGCTAGATTAAAGTGGGTCATCATGTCCAGAACATGTTCACGGACAGACGCCCCTTCTTTCATCCGTGCGTTGAAGATGTGTTTGAGCGAATCGTGCCTGACTTGAAAGGACTGTTGTCCAAACATATCTTGCAACGACTTCATGATCTCCTTAGTGGTGATCATTAACTCGTGCTTTTTTGCCAATACTTCAGACAAGCTGGCAATGATATAGACCTTGGCCTTTTCATGTGCCCTGATCCATCGATCATATGCATCACAAACATTTTGTGAAGCAGTCGAGGTCGGCGACTGAGGACACTCCTTAGTAAGCACGAACTTCAGGTCGTCGGTTACAAGAATCGTGTTTATATTATTCTTCCACGTTTGGAAGTTATCTCCCACTAACTTGTCGTAAGCGAGTAAAGCGATAATTGAGATAGACATTTTTGCTGAAAAAATCAAATAATTTTGTGTAAGTCTCGCATAAACTTTTGAAAACCAATCAAGTCTTAGCAAAATTTAATCCTATGATCCCTAGGTGATTTAAAAATTGCAATGGTATCCTAAAGGTTTAGAATGACCGCCACCGAAGGGTGAACAAAAACACTCTTCCTCTAGGACGAGACTTTCTCGACCATACCCTAAACCAATAATAACTCTTATTCCATTAGGCGTCCAGTTACCATTATTTGGTCGAATCAATTAACACTTAACGAATCTCGTGAGTGTCACCCTCAATCTTTAAGTTTCCAAGTATTCGTCCAAACAATAGCCACCGAATGTAGGGATTTTGAATTCCCGCAGCGGAAGACGTTGTGAAACGTCGTTGATCCGTTGTATAATTCTTATCTTAAAATTGAATCTATCTCATAGATCCTAGGCTAAACATGCAAAGAAGAAGAAGAAAATAGTAAGTAAAAAGTAATAACCTCTTGAAGAACTCTTCTTCAACGTTTTCTCCTTCTCCGGTCACGATCTCTCAAGATCCAACGTCCTCCTCGAACACAAACCACGATCCGAACAGGGAGACAACTCCAAAGGGTCTTCTCGGTTGATCTCGGGAGGTTGAGGGAGAGTAGGTGGGACTCCCTTTGGTTTTGGGTGAGGAGAAGTTTTTGAGAGAATTGAGAGAATTCTAGAGAGAATTGTCTTGCTCTCTTTGGATGGAAATCCAAAAATGGCAAGAAGTCTTGAGATGCCTTTGAATGCATCCTTTTATAAGGTGTGTGGTGGAGTTAGAATCTCCACCAATTCACCATTTTACCACAACTATATAATATACAAATCATATTTGCATATTATACAATATAAGGTATCTCATACCTTATTATACAAATCTCATTTGCATGGAATTATAAATTGAATCACATTTAATTTTATTCCTCTCAATTCTATTTCTCCAAATAGCACTACTTAATCAATTAGGCTATACTATAGTTTATTATGAATCTCATTCACATCAAACTATATATTATGTCATCTATATCTCATATAAATGACATAAATACCCAAATAATGAATTTGAACACTTCAAATTCACACCAAATAGAAACCCTCAATTTGTCCAATTTGAGCCAACCGAGGACCTAATGGACCTACACGTGACGAGCTCCAATGATCCGAGAATAACTTGTCAAACTCTTTGACCTTGGTTATTCAACATTCATTAGCTACTGGTAACACTCCACTAAAGCCCGTAGTGCACTCTCATCACCGTAGGACAAGTTGTGTCCATCGATATAACCAATACCCATGAGTCGACCCTTCACAGGGTTGTTCGTAGTCACAAATTGGGTCAAATTACCGCTTTTACCCCTGTGTCTACCTCTTGCTCCTTAAGTCCCACTGCTCCTCTAATGAACAATTACGTTGCATGGTACAACCATAAACAACAACCCTCTCGTGCCAATGAGAGAGTGGGGCCCCGTTGTTCAAGCCCTGTAGACAAGACTTAAGGGAACAACCTCTAGTTTCCCTAAGTCTGAACGAGGTGAATTCCTTCTTGCGTAGTCAAGTTCCCGCTCCCCACGTGGTCCTCGCCCTTTTGAGAAGGTAGGCATATTGGGCGAGCAACAACAGTGGCCACCCTCACCCGTACTAATCAAAGGACGGACTTCTGCAGATGAGAGTCCGTAACACGCCGGGATTAAGGTCGAGTCACTAATGGTCATCTACGAATTTATTAGCTATATATTGTTAACGGTGTTACATCAGTAAGTCTAATAATTCACGGTCCGGTCTTGTACAATCTCATTGCACAGGATGCCCCCACTCGCATGTCAACCACATGAACGAGTCAGATCACCTCGTTTGTATCTAATACAAAGCGGGCCGCATCCACAGTGTATCTAGGATTAGGTCTCCAACCCTCTCCATATACTGTAGACCGATTGGGTCATTAACTCGAACGCGATCTTCCCTGTGTGTCTACTACACACCTTTCAAGTTCTTAGTTCTCTCATAATACAATGACCCTGGAGCTTAGTTTATTAGATTAAGTTTATGAAAAATGCGAGACACAAAGTTTAAATAAATAACTCTTATTTATTACACAATGTTGAAATAAATAACTCTTATTCATTTACAACTTGGAATATTACAAACTACACGAGATGAGGACATACATCCCAACAAACTCCCACTTGGACTAAGCTAGTGGACTACATGATACATTTCTCAAATGCACAGTAAAGTAATACATAAAGTAATACAATAAACTAGGGCATTGAATACCCCTTTATAATACTCCCACTTGCCCTAGTCAGGAAGCACCCGAAGACCTAAACTTTCTAGGTGACCCTCAAACACCTTAGCCGTGAGGGCCTGTGTAAATGGATCAACAACGTTGTGCTCCGAAGCTATCTGCGTGACTTTCACGTCTCCGCGGTGCACAATCTTCCGTATCAGGTGATACTTACGCTCTATATGCTTGCCCCTTTTATGACTACGAGGTTCTCTCGAGTTGGCTACTGCACCACTGTTCTCACAAAACAGCATGATCGGCAAGTTCATATTTGGAACAACTTCCAAATCCGTCATGAACTTCCTGAGCCAAACAGTTTCCTTTGCGACTTCACAAGCCGCAACATACTCGGCTTCCATCGTGGAATCGATGCATCCTCGCTGATGCTTCGCCACACTCTGACTCCTCCATTCGAGATGAAGGTGACCAAAGTGGATTTCCTAGAATCCTTATCGGTATGAAAGTCGAAATCTGTGTATCCCGTAAGGATCAAATCCCCACTCCCATACACAAGGTTGTAGTTCCTCGTTCTCCTAAGATACTTGAGGATTGCCTTTACTGGTTGTCCAGTGATCTAATCTGGATTGGATTGATACCTACCGACAATCCCAACCGCATAAATGTATGTCGGGCCTAGTACACAACATGGCATACATCAGCTCCTACACACCAAGCATAGGGGATTCGCCTCATATCCTCAACCTCTTGATGCGTCTTAGGACATTGATCCTTAGACAGGTGAACCCCATGCCTAAAAGGCAGCAAGCCCTTCTTGGAGTTCTGCATCTTATATCTAGACAACATCTTGTCAATATAAGACGCTTGAGTCATGGCTAGCGTTCTGTTCTTCCGGTTCCGGACAATCTGGATACCTAGAACATACTGTGCCTCTCCCAAATCTTTCATTTGGAATTGCGAAGCCAGCCATTCCTTAATGTCAAAAAAAAATCCTACCTCATTCCCAATGAGAAGGATATCATCCACATACAAATATAAGAAATGCGACAGTTTTGTCAACGATTTTCTTGTAGACACAAGGCTCGTCAACATTTTGATAAAAGCCATAAGATTTGATCGCCTCATCAAACCTTATATTCCAAGAGCTCGAGGCTTGTTTCAGTCCATAAATAGACCTTTTATGCCGACAAACTCTTTGCACTTGGTCTTGGGCAATGAACCCCTTGGGCTGGTCCATGTAGATGGTCTCGTTAAGGTTGCCATTCAGAAAGGCGGTCTTGACATCCATCTGCCATACGTCATAGTCATAATATGTGGCAATAGCCAGAAGGATTCTAATCGACTTTACCATGGAAACAGGTGAAAAGGTTTCCTCATAGTCAACCCCTTCCACCTGGGTAAAACCCTTTGCCACTAGTCGAGCTTTGAAGGTCTGCACCTTCCCATCTACGCCACCTTTACGCTTGTAGATCCACTTGCAACCAATAGGTTTAACCCCATCCGGTTGGTCCACAAGCTCTCAGACGGAATTGAAGTACATCGACTCCATTTCCTGGTCCATGACTTTAATCCATTCGTCTTTGTCAACGTCTGTCATTGCCTGATCATAGGTCAATGGATCCTCACAGTCATCATCAGGATGACGACCTGAGTTTCAGCTAAACCCATGTAACGTTCAGGCTGTCTCACAACCCTCCCACTACGTCAAGGCATTCCCAACTCTTGGGAACGGACTTGACTAGACGAGCTAGGATCAACAACACTTGTTGACGTACTAGCACCATCAGCAACTCTTGCTGATGAACTGTCCATTTCATTCAACACAATTTTACTCCTTGGTAAGTGATCCCTGATGTGGTCTTCCTCAAGGAAAGTGGCGTTTGTCGAAACAAGCACCCTATTATCCTTAGGATCGTAAAAAGTAACCACCTCTAGTCTCTTTTGGGTAACCTACAATGAGGCACAACTTTGAACGGGGTTCCAACTTCTTCTGGGTTTGACACCAACACATGGGTCGGGCATCCCAAATTACAAATGACGTAAACCGGTTTTACGACCATGCGAGTTCGAAAGGTGTTTCACAAACACTGCTTCGATGGAATCGTGTTCAAAATGTAAAAACGCGATCTCCACCTGCGTAACCCCAAAAAGAATCAGGGAGACGAGCATAGCTCATCATCGACCGAACCATGTCCAACAAGGTTCTGTTTCTCCTCTCCGATACACCATTCTGTTGTGGCATACCAGGTGGTGAGAGTTGGGACGTAATTCCATGTTCTATCAAATAGTCCTGGAATTCAGTGTCCATATACTCTCCACCTCGATCCGATCGAAGTGTTTTAAGCGATTTACCTAATAGGTTCTCAACCTCAGTCTTGAACTCCTTGAATTTTTCAAGTGTTTCAGACTTCCTTTGCATTAGGTAAATATACCCATATCTGGAGTAATCGTCTATGAAAGACACGAAATACTCATAACCGCCCCGAGCTTTAACATTCATCCGGACCACGCAGAGGTCGAATGTACTAACTCAAGAGGCTCTTTGGCTCTATATCCTTTTCCACTAAAAGGACGTTTGGTCATTTTGCCCTCAAGGCATGGCTCACACACCGGTAAAGAGTTTTCTTCCAACTCGCTTAGAAGCCCACTCTTCACTAGTCTCTCAATCCTATTGAGATTAATGTGGCCTAACCGAAGATGCCAAAGATGGGCACTTTCTTTTTAGAAACATTTAATCTCTTAGTTCGCGTTTTCAAATTGCTTTTAAACAATTCGGTGTTCAAAACACTTTTGACCGAATTAGGGTTCAAAACATATAGATTGCTCAAGCTGAAGCAGAACAAATCAAATTTCCATTTAGAAATAAACGCTTTATTACTCTTGAATGAAACAAATATTTTGTTCTAATAGGTAGGAAATAGAAACTAGGTTTCTCAGAAACCCGTGAACTATGTACATATTATCTAATAATAAGTACTTTCTCCGCCAAAGAACAGCTTCACTGCCTATTGCGCAAATGAGACAACTTCTCCGGATCCAACCACGAGTGTTATCTCACCCTTTACACCACATTGCCAGAACTTAATCCTTGAAAAGAAGAGCAAACATGGTTAGTGGCGCTGAATCCAATATCCAAGCAGAGTCATTACTCTCCACTAAACAAGTTTCGTGACAAGTAAATCACATTTACCTGTCATCTTCATTTCATCAAGGAACTTGGGACAACTCCTTTTCAGGTGTCCGTCCACGTTGCAGTAGAAACACTTTTGGCAACATCCTTGATTTCTTTGCCTTTTAGAGCGCAAATATGGTCAACCTTAACTTCCTTCAACTTCTCCTTCTTCCCGTTAGAATTTTGAAGAGTCTACAAAACATTATCCTGCAGGTCATACCCCGTGAAAGGTCTTAAGGCAACACTTGCCTCGCCTTCCTCCGTCCCATAGTTTGGACCAAGGACTTGAAGGTTTGTAGATTGTTGAATAGGACCGTTGAACCGAGCACCGAGGACCTCCTCGTCGAGCGCGAACTCCCGGTCGTCATTTACCAAAATCGTGTCTATATTGTTTTTCCACGAAATACTATCGCCGACTAACTTAACGAAAGCTAAAGGAGCGTTAAAAGCGTTTGACATTTTGTTGCTGAAAAAAAAATGAAAAAGTTTTGTATTAGTCTCGCAAAAACTTTTGAAAATCCAATCGAGTTTTAGCAAATTTTTATCCTATGATCCCTAAGTCATTCAAAAATTTGCAATGATACCCTAAAGGTTTAGAATGACCGCCACTGTAGGGTAGACAAAACCAGGCGTTGCAACATTGTAACTGTGTTGCAACGCTAAAATGTATAGCGTCGCAACGCTGATGGATTCTGTCCGAGAAAAAAATTTCACTGGCAGTTGCACAACCGGCGGCTTGAACAGCCGACCACGATGCATGCCTCCCATTTTTTCCGCGCTCCACGCACCACTACGCCAAGGCGTTGTAACGATGTTCTGTGTTGCAACGCTAAAATGTATAAGCGTCGCAACGCCGATGAACTTCGGCAACATCATTTTTGCGCTTTTCACCGAATCGCCCGTTTTGCTCCGCTTTCTTCCGACAACTCTTGTCACGAACGACACGGACTTCTGACTCGATTTACATTAAAAAATGCCTAAAACTACGGGCTCTTACATTGATCTCATCAACTTTAATGTAAATCTAAAAAGTGCCAAAAACCGAAAACATCCAAAATTGCAAACCATTAACATTCATCTTATGAAAATTAATGCTACCTACCTAATTTTAAGAATACACAGAATACATAACGAAGAGCAACGATTGGCTCTGATACCAATTGTACGGATTTTGAATTCCAGCGGAAGACGTTGTGAAACGTCGTTGATCCGTTGTGTAATTCTTATCAAATTGAATCTATCTCATAGATCCTAGGCTAAACATGCAAAGAAAAAAGAAAAAACAAGAAGTAAAAGTACTAACCTCTTGAAGAACTCTTCTTCAACGTTTTCTCCTTCTCCGGTCACGATCTCTCAAGATCCAACGTCCTCCTCGAACACGAACCACGATCCGAACAGGGAGACACCTCCAGAGGGTCTTCTCGGTTGTTCTCGGGAGGTTGAGGGAGAGTAGGTGGGAATCCCTTTGGTTTTGGGTGAGGAGAAGTTTTTGAGAGAATTGAGAGAATTCTAGAGAGAATTGTCTTGCTCTCTTTGGATGGAAATCCAAAAATGGCAAGAAGTCTTGAGATGCCTTTGAATGCATTCTTTTATAATGATGTGTGGTGGAGTTAAAATCTCCACCAATTCACCATTTTACCATAACTATATAATATACAAATCATATTTGCATATTATATAATATAAGGTATCTCATACCTTATTATACAAATCTCATTTGCATAAATGTTGAATTATAAATTGAATCACATTTAATTTTATTCCTCTCAATTCTATTTCTCCATATAGCACTAATTAATCAATTAGGCTATACTATAGTTTATTATGAATCTCATTCAAATCAAACTATATATTATGTCATCTAAATCTCATATAAATGACATAAATACCCAAATAATGAATTTGAACACTTCAAATTCACACCAAACTGTAAACCCTCAATTTGTCCAATTTGAGCCAACCGAGGGACCTAATGGACCTACACGTGACGAGCTCCAATGATCCGAGAATAACTTGTCAAACTCTTTGATCCTAAGTTATTCAACATTCATTAGCTACTGGTAACACTCCACTAAAGCCCGTGAGTGCACTCTCATCAACTCAGTAGGACAAGTTGTGTCCATCGATATAACCAATACCCATGAGTCAACCCTTCACAGTTGTTGTTCGTAGTCACAAATGGGTCAAATTACCGCTTTACCCTGTGTCTCACCTCTTTGCTCCTTAAGTTCCACCGCTCCTCTAATGAACAACTACGTTGCATGGTCCAACCATAAACAACAACCCTCTCGGGCCAATGAGAGAGTGGGGCCCGCTTGTTCAAGCCACGAGAGACGACACTTAAGGAACAACCGCTCTAGTTTCCTAAGTCGGGAACAAGTGAATTCCTACTTGCGTAGTCAAGTTCCCAGCTCCCACGTGGTCCCGCCCTTGAGAAGGTAGGCATATCTCGCGAGCAACGGTGGCCACCCTCACCCGTACTAATCAAAGGACGGACCCATGAGGGGAGTCCGTAACACGCTCGAGATTAAAGTCGAGTCACTAATGGTCATCTACGAATTTATTAGCTCTATATTGTTAATGGCGTTACATCGATGAAGTCTAATAATTCACGGTCCGGTCTTGTACAATCTCATTGCACAGGATGCCCCCACTCGCTTTGTCAACCACATGAACGAGTCAGATCACCTCGTTTGTATCTAATACAAAGCGGGTCGCATCCACAGTGTATCCAGGATTAGGTCTCCAACCCTATCCATATACTGCAGACCGATTGGCTCATTAACTCGAACGCGATCTTCCCTGTGTGTCCACTACATACCGTTCAAGTTCTTAGTTCTCTCATAATACAATGACTCTGGAGCTTAGTTTATTGGATTAAGTTTATGAAAAATGCGAGACACAAAGTTTAAATAAATAACTCTTGTTTATTACACAATGTTGAAATAAATAACTCTTATTCATTTACAACTTGAAATATTACAAACTACACGAGATGAGGACATACATCCCAACAGGGTGAACCACGAAGGAAAACAAACAAGGAAACTGTATGCCTTTCGGGAATGCACGGTGTTCCGACTCCCATGATCAAGGCCCTCCGAAGGGATTGTCTAGTCCAGGCACAACTAGCAGGCGGATCGTAGGGGTCTCACGGTGTGAATCAAAAGAAGAGACCGTGAGTCCCGTTTTCACAGGTCTCGCTCCCACTCACTATAAGTACTCTCTCCATCAACTTTGATATCGATCCATACAAATACCATCCGAAGGGGGACACTCCCATTTGCGCCACGAGGCCGAGTATGGATCTCACGATGCGGACTTAACGGAGATTTGTCGTCGGAAATTAAATGTATCTCATACACTTTATTTCCTCCCACTCAGCACTTTATAATTTTCGGGATTGACCTAGATAAATCAAGCTAAAATTTACCTAAGTCTTCCAATATAACTCTTATATGGTATTTAGCCTAAGTTTATAATCACATTATTACTTAGGTCTATGTGAGTAAATTAATCAACTTTTAATTAACGACACTCACGAAAAATATGATCTAAGAATCTCCTGATGAATCCACTCCCGTGTCTGGTTTCTGTAAGGTGTTCATGGCGTCAACTTAAATACCACAACCTTAGACAAAACCTTCCTTAGACAGAGCTACTTATTAGTCACCATTCAAAGATTACATTTTTATTTCCTAATTCTAATTTTATTAGAACTAGAAAACCTAAGTCTAATTATTCAAGTTCTAAACACTTTAAAAATAATAATTAACTTAGGTTACATGCATTTCTATGTTATAGTACTTGATCATTCATCACATGAATAACTATACTATAACATAAATATTCATCACATGAAATAAAATGACTGAGCATACTTTAATCTAAAAAATATAACACTTATATTTAATTAAATTAAAACATGCATTTATTTATATTATAACCCTTATAATATAACCTATCATGCAAACTATATATTATAACACTTATACTATAAATGATGCATGAAAATATTTAACCTAAGGTGGGATTTTAAATCTATATGACATACATAATGCACATAGAATTTAATTAAATCATACATCACATGCATAAAATAATTAAATAGCAAAAATGGACCAATTTTGGCACTTAGGGCATTTATTTAATTAAATAACATTAATATAACAATTATATTAATATTATTTAATAAATAAATAAATAATATTACATTTTAAAAAAATAAGTAAAATAAAAATTAAAACCGCCCACGAAGCTTGAAATCGTCAACTGCCCACGTTATGCGAACGAGCCTCGCGAACTGCCCACTATTGCACGCAGCGTTGCAACGCCGTGGTAAATGAAGGAATGAAAATCCCGTGCAAAATGAAGACGATCGAATCTTCAAGGTATCGTTACGCTACTTGAAATTTGTCAAAACGACCTAACATTGGATCTAAGTTAAACATACAAAAGTTTGAAGAAAATACAGCGAGAAGAACGTACTTACTTGTTGAAGACAGTTCTTCAAAGTTCCTTCCTTGGTCACGAACACTTTGTGCTTCTCGATCTCAACGAAAACTCGAACTCACGAACAAGATCCAGTGACAACCACTTGGAAACTCGGTAGTTCTTCTTTTGGAAAGAAGGAAGATGGTGGGATCTTGGTTTTGGAGAGGGAGGAGAATTTGAGAGAATTTGAGACTCTTTTTTTTGGTGAGAGTGTGAGAGTGATTTCCTTCTGACAAGAAGGGATTAAATAGTGGAGTTAAAATCTCCACATTATTACCATTTTACCACAACCATAGGTTATGTAAATCATATTTGCATAACCATAGAATATAAGATATCTCATATATCATATTGCAAATCACATTTGCAATAATTGTGAATTAATTAAATTGAATCACATCAAATTTAATTTCTCTCAATTAACTTCTACAATTAGCCCTAATTCAACAATTAGGCTAACCGATAGTTTATTATGAATCTCATTCACATTAAACTATATATTATATCATTCATATCTCATATAAATGACATAAATGCCTCTAAGTGAAATTGAACACTTCAATTTCATACCAAAACTCTAACCCTTCTTTTAACCCTAATGGAGCCAACCGAGGGACCTAATGGACCTACAGTGACGGGCTCCAATGATCTAAGATTAACCTATCAAACTCTTTGACCTGGTTAATCAACATTCATTAGCTACGGTAACACTCTACTATAGCCCGTAGCTGCACTCCCGTCGATCACGAGAATATTACGTGTCCACCGATATAACCAATGCCCATGAGTCGACCCTTCACGGGTTGTACGTGAGACACCTACCGGTCAAATTACCATTTTACCCCTGTGTCTACCTCTTGTTCCTTAAGTCACCATTGCTCCTCTAATGAACAACATATTGTGATGGTCCAACCATACACAACCCCTATAATTTCCCTAAAGGCAGGAACGAGTGAATTTCATCTCGCGTAGTTAAGTTCCCAACTCCCTACTTGGTACTGTGCCTGAGAAGATAGACATATTGGGCGAGTAACTGTGACCACCCTCACACATACTAGTCAAAGGAAAGACCCCTGCAGACAGGAGTCCGTAACACGCTCAGGATTCAAGTCGAGTCACTAATGGTCATCTACGAATTTATTAGTCCTTTCTGTCAACGGTGTTACATTAGTAGGTCTAATAATTCACGGTCGGGTCTTGTACAATCTCATTGTACAGGATGCCCCCACTCGCATGTCATCCACATGAACGAATCAGATCACCTCGTTTGTATCTAATACAAAGCGGGTCGCATCCACAATGTGTCCAAGATTAGGTCTCCAACCCTATCCATATACTGTAGACCGTTCGGGTCATTAACTCCAACGTGATCCTCCCTGTGTGTCCACTACACACCGTTCAAGTTCTAGTTCTCTCATAAATTCAATGACCCTGGAGCTTAGTTTATTTGAAAAGTTTGTAAATATTGCGAGACACAAAGTAATGAAATAAATAACTCTTATTAATTTCAAATAGTGATTTACAAACACGAGATTAGAACAAAAATTCCAACAAATTCTCACTTGGACTAAGCTAGTGGAGAAAATACATTTCAGAAATGTACATAAATTACAATGAAGTAATAGAATAAACTAGGGCATTGAATACCCGTTTACACATCTCCCACTTGCCCTAGTCAGGAAGCCCTCGAAGACCTAGACTCTCTAGGTGACCCTAAAACACCTTAGTCGTGAGGGGCTTTGTAAATGGATCAACTACGTTGTGCTCCGATGCTATCTGTGTCACGTCTCCGTGGTGCACAATCTCCCGTATCAAGTGATACTTTCGCTCAATGTATTTGTCTCTCTTATGGCTCAGAGGCTCTGCAGGTTGGCTCTTGCGCACCACTTGCTATCATAGAACGATTAGATCGACAAGTTCATATTTGGAACAACTTCCAAATCGGTTATGAACTTCCTAAGCCAAACAGGTTCTTTTGCAGCTTCACAAGCCGCAACATACTCTGCTTCCATAGTGGAATCGGCGATGCATCCCTGCTTGATGCTTTGCCATACTACAACTCCTCCATTTAGAATGAAGGCTGACCAAAGTGGATTTCCTAGAATCCTTATCGGTCTAAAAGTCGAATCAAGTGTATCCCGTAGATCAAATCCCCACCGCCATACACTAAGCTCTAGTTCCTCGTTCTCCTAAGATACTTGAGGATTGCCTTTATGGTCATCCCAAAGTGATCTAATCTGGATTGGATTGGTGCGTCTTGACAATCCCTCTTGCATAACGGATGTCGGGCCTAGTACACAACATGGCATACATCGGGCTCCCTGGTGAAGAAGCATATGGGATCCGTCTCATATCCTCAACCTCTTGAGAGTCATAGGACACTGCTCCCTGAGACAAGTGAACCCCATGCCCGAAAAGCAAAGAACCCTTCTTGGAGTTCTCGCATCTTATATCTAGACAACATCTTGTCAATATAAGACGCTTGAGACAAGGCTAGCGTTACTCGTTCTTCCAGCCAGACTATCTGGATGCCTAGAACATACTAAGCTTCTCCCAAATCTTTCATTTAGAAATGCGAAGCTAGCCATTTCTTCACGTCAGTAAGAAATTCTACCTCATTCCCAATGAGAAGAATATCATCCACATACAACACTAAAAATGCGACAGTTTTGTCAACGATTTTTTTGTCGACACAAGGCTCGTCGACATTTTGATCAAAGCCATAAGATTTGATCGCCTCATCAAACCTTATAATCTAAGACCTCGAAGCTTGATTCAGTCCATAAATGGACCTATGGAGCCGACAAACCTTTTGCTCTTGACCTTGGGCAATGAACCCTTTGGGCTTGTCCATGTATATGGTTTCATCATGTTTGCCATTCAGAAAGGTTGTCTTGACGACCATCTGCCATACCTCGAAATCATAATACGCGGCAATGGCCAGAAGGATCCTGATCGACTTTACCATGGCAACAGGTGAAAAGGTCTCCTCATAGTTAACCCCTTCAACCTAGGTAAAACCCTTTGCCACTAGTCGGGCTTTCAAAGTCTGCACTTTCCCATCTACGTAACGTTTACGCTTGTAGATCCATTTGCAACCAATAGGTTTTACCCCATCCGGTTGATCCACAAGCTCCCAGACAGAATTGAAGTACATCGACTCTATTTCCTAGTCCATAGCTTTAATCCATTCGTCTTTGTCAACATCAACCATTGCCTGATCATAGGTCAATGGATCCTCGCAGTCATCATCAGGAGCGACAACTGAGGTTTCAGCTAAACCCATGTAGCGATCAGGCTGTCTCGCAACCCTCCGACTACGTCGAGGCATTCCCAACCCTTGGGAACGATCTGACTAGACGTGCTAGGATCATCAACATTTGTTGACGTACTAACCCCATCAGCAACTCTTGCTGATGTACTGTCCATTTCATTTAACACGATTTTACTCCTTGGTAAATGATCCCTGACGTGGTCTTCCTCTAGGAAAGTGGCGTTTGTCGACACAAGCATTCTATTTTCCTTAGTATCGTAAAATAGACCACCCCTAGTCTCTTTAGGGTAACCTACGAATAGGCACAATTTCGAACGGGGTTTCAACTTTTTTCGGGTTTGAAACCAACACGTGGGTCGGGCATCCCCAAATTTTGAAATGGTGTAAACTACCTTTACGGTCATTCCAGAGTTCGAAAGGTGTTTCACAAATACTCTTCGACGGAACGTTGTTCAAAATATAGATCGCAGTCTCACTTGCGTAACCCCAAAAAGAATCAGGGAGACGAGCATAGCTCATCATCGACCGAACCATGTCCAACGAGGTTCTGTTTTCCTCTCGATACACCATTCTGCTGTGGCATACCAGTCTTTGAGAGTTGGGGCGTAATTTCGTGTTCTATCATACGATCCGAATTCGATTGTCCATGTAATATCCACCTCGATCCGATCAAAGTGTTTTAAGCGATTTACCTAACAGGTTCTCAACCTCAGTCTTGTACTCCTTGAACTTTTCAAGAGTTTCAGACTTCTTATGCATTAGGTAAATATATCCATACCTCGAGTAATCATCTATGAAAGACACGAAGTATTCATAACCACCTCGAGCTTTAACATTCATCTCCGGACCACGAGGTCGAATGTACTAACTCAAGAGGGCTCTTTGGCTCTATATCTTTTTCCACTAAAAGGACGTTTGGTCATTTTGCCCTCAAGGCATGACTCACACACCGGTAAAGAGTTTTCTTCCAACTCGTTTAGAAGTCCACTCTTCACTAGTTTCTCAATCCTATTGAGATTAATGTAGCCTAATCGCCGATGCCAAATATGGTCATTTTCCTTAGGAGAAACTTTCGCTCTTTTAGTTCGTGTTTCTGCAGTTTTAAATAACTCAGTGTTCAAAACGCTTTTGACTGAATTAGGTTTCAAAACATGCAGATTAGACTCAAGTGAAACTGAACAAATAAGATTGCCTTTGAACGAAAGAAACGCTTTATTGGATTCAAAGGAAACAGATATACATTGTTCAATAAGGCAGGAAATGGAAACAAGGTTTTTAGTAAACCCTAGTACAATGTACAAATTATCTAATAATAAGTACTTTCCGCCGAAATGAAGCTTCACTTTGTTGATCGCTGCAACAGAGACTATCTCCCGGATCCAACCCGTAGAGTCACCTCACCCTCTCGCAGCGACTGCCAGGAATCAATTTCATGAAAAGAAGAACAAACATGGTTAGTGGCGCCCGAGTCCAATATCCAGGTAGAGTCACTACTCTCCACTAAACAGGTTTCTGTCACAAGTAAATCACATTTACCTTGATTCTTCCTCTCAGCTAGAAATTTGGGGCAGTTCCTCTTCTAGTGTCCGCCCCCATTGCAGTGGAAACACTTTCCTTTTTCTGCAACTTCCTTAACCTTCTTGCCCTTCTGGGCGGCAGCTCGGTCAGTTTTAACCCTCTTCATCTTCTTCTTCCCTTTCTGGCGTGAAGGAGCAACAGGTTTCGTTCCAAAGGTCGAACCCCTGTGATAAGACCTGTAGGCAACATTTGCCTCAGATTCCAGTACCCTGACTCTCATCAAGGATTGGAAATTCTGTAACTCATTGAGGAGGGTAGTCGAGTGTAGCTAATTTTGTTCATAACGACATTGCTCTGGCTGAAGGAAACTCTTGGAAGAGTCTCCAAGATAAAAGCGACTGGCTCGACTCGTCGATCAAGCCCGTTCATCTCGGCTAGATTAAAGTGGGGCATCATGTCTAGAACATGTTCACGGACAGACGACCCACCTCTCATCCGTGCGTTGAAGACGTATTTGAGCCAGTCATGCTGGACTTGAAAAGACTGTTGTCTAAACATTTCCTGCAAGGAGTCCATGATCTCCTTAGCGGTGACCATCAACTCATGCTTCTTTGCCAAAACATCAGACATGCTGGCAATGATATAGACCTTGGCCTTTTCATTGGCCCTGATCCATCGATCGTATGCATCACGAACACTTCGCGATGCGATCGAGCCCGACATCCGAGGACACCCCTTAGAGAACACGAACTTAATGTCGCTCGATTACCAAAATTGTGTTTGTGTTATTTTTTCAAGTTTGGTAATTATCTCCCACTAGTTTATCAGAAGCGAGTAGAGCTATTATTGAGCTAGACATGTTTTAAGCTGAAAAATCAAGCAAGCTTTGTGTTAGTCTACATAAAAACTTTTGAAAACCAATCAAGTTTTAGCAAAAATTGTTTAATGATCCCTAGGTCATTCAAAATTTTGCAATGATATCCTAAAGGTTTAGAATGACCGCCACCGAAGGGTGAACAGAACACTCCTCCTCTAGGACGAGACTTTCTCGATCAGACCCTAATCCCAGAATAACTCTTATTCGATTAGGCGTCCAATTACCATATTTGGCCGAATTCATTAACACTTAACGAATTCTGTGAGTGTCACCCTCAATCTTTAATTTTCCAAGTATCCATCCAAACAATAGCTACCGAAGGGTGAACCAAGAAGGAAAACCATCCAGGAAACTGTATCCCTTTCGGAAATTCACGGTGTTTCGACTCCCATGATCAAGGCCCTCCGAAGGGATTGTGCAGTCGAGCCAAACTAGCAAGACGGATCATATCGTCTCACGGTGTGAATCGAAAGAAGAGACTGTGGGTCCCGTTTTCACAAGTCCCGCTCCCACTCACTATAAGTTCTCTCTCCATCCACGATGATATTGACCTACACAAATGCCATCTGAAGGGTGACGCTCCCATTTGCGCCACGAGGCCGAGTATAGATCTCACGGTGCGGACTTAACGGAGATTTGTGGTTGAAAATTAAATGTATCTCATAAACTTAGGTTAATACCATATAACTCTTATATGGTATTAACCTAAGTTTATAATCACATTATTACTTAGGTCTATGTGAGTAAATTAAAACACTTTTAATTAGCGACAATCACGATAAGTATAATCTAATAATCTCCGGACCGAATTCACTCCTAGGTCGGTTTCAAGGTAGGGGTGTTATGCAAGCGTCAACTTAAATACCCCAGCCTTAGACAAAACCTTCCTTAGACAGAGTTACTAATCAGTCTCCATTCATAGACTAAACTTTGATTTCCTAATTCTAATCTTATTAGAACTAGAAAACCTAAGTCTAATTATTCAAGTTCTTAACTCTTTAAAACTAATAATTAACTTAGGTTGCATGCATTTCTATGTTATAGTGCTTGACCATTCATCACATGAATAACTATATACTATAACATAATATAATTCATCACATGAATTAAAATGCATGAGCATACTTTAATCTAAAAAATATAACACTTATATTAATTAAATTAAACATGCATTTAGTTATATTATAACTCTTATAATATAACCTATCATGCAAACTATATATTATAACTCTTATAATATAAATGATCCATGAATATGTTTAACCTAAGGTGGGATTTTAAATCTATATGACATACATTATGCACATAGAAATTTAATTAAATCATACATCACATAGACCTAAGTAATAATTTAATTAAATCATACATCACATCCTCCATTAGGTCGCACCGTGAGATTTCTCTAGTCCACCTGCTAGGTTGTCCTGGAACAGCCAAACCCTACGGAGGGCCTGACTATAGGGATCGAAACACCGCGAACTCCAGAAATGGATAGGGTCTCTAGGTAATTTGCCAACAGTTGTCTTTCTTAATAGTAGCATGTTGGCTCGGACCTATTGGATCTGAAAATGGTAGGGTCACATTTACGGGATGAGTTAAGCTAGTTAACAAGTCCTTGACCAAACAAACAGTAGCTAAGGACCATTGGGACATGAGATGTTCTGGTTGTGAGAATTGGCTGAGAAAGTCTCAATTCAGGGGAGGAATGATTGACCGCCCGACGGAGGCTTTTGTTCTAAACCCTTGAAATATTGTTGCAAAATTAAAGGTTTAATTTAAACATTGGGTTTAATTTAAACACTAGGGTTCTTTAATAATTTTGCTAAATATGATTGGTTTTACAATGGGTTAAAAGGCTTAACTAATTAGAACATATTTTATTTTCAGCATGTCGTCCTCAATAATAGCCTTACTTAAAAGTGATCGTTTAACTGGTGAGAACTTTACTACGTGGAAGTCCAACTTGAATACGATTCTTGTTGTTGACGACCTACGATTTGTACTTACTGAGGAATGTCCTCAGGTCCCTGCTCGAAACACTCCTCAATCTGTTAAGGAGGCGTACGACCGCTGGATCATGGCCAATGATAAGGCCATGGTCTACATTTTGGCTAGTGTTTCTGAAGTTCTAGCCAAAAGGCACGAGGGCATGGTCTCAGCTCGTGAGATCATGAGTTCGTTGCAGGGATATGTTTGGACAACCGTCTGGACAACTTCGACACGAATCCCTCATGTACGTTTATACTTCCGTATGAAGGAGGGGTCGTCCATGAGAGAACACGTTCTCGATCTTATGGTCCACTTCAACGTGGCTGAAATGAACGACACGGTCATTGACGAGTAAAGTCAGGTCTCGTTCATCCTGGAATCTCTTCCGAAGAGTTTCCTGCAATTCCGCAGCAATGCGGTGATGAACAAGATTGAGTATAACCTGACTACTCTCCTTAATGAACTACAAACTTTCCAGTCTCTTACGAAGAATAAGGGACAGGTTGATGGAGAGGCAACTTTGTTTGGCCATTCCATAAGGTTCCAAAAGGGTTCATCCTCTAGAACTAAGTATTGTGGTTCATCTTCTAGGCTTAAGAAGACCCAAAAGAAGAAGATAGGAGGGAAAGGGAAGGCACCTGCTGCTGACAAAGGCAAGGGAAAAGCCAAGCTTGCAGATAAACGAAAATGTTTCCACTGCAACGAGGATGGGCACTGGAAGTGAAACTTCCCAAAATACCTTGCTGAGCTCAAAGAGAAGAAAGGTAAATTAGATTTGCTTATTCTTGAAACTTGTTTAGTGGAAAATGATGATATTACCTTGATACTTGATTCATGAGCCAATAATCACGTTTGCTCTTCGTTTTAGGAAACTAGTTCCTTCAAGGAGCTCGAAGGGGGTGAGATGACGCTCAGGGTCGAAACGGGAGACGTCGTCTCAGCTCGTGCAGTGGGAGATGCCAAGCTGTTTTTTAGAGATAGATTTTTATTTTTAGAAAATCTGTATATAGTTCCTAAAATTAAGAGGAACTTAATTTCTATCTCTTGTTTGATTGAACTTTGCTACTGTATTACCTTTTCATTTAATGAAGCTTTCATTTTAAAGAAAGGTGTCCATATTTGTTGTGCTAAGTTAGAAAACGGCTAGTATGTACTTAAACCGAATAGAACTAAAGCAATTTTAAATCATGAGATGTTTAAAAATGCTAATACTCAAAGTAGAAGGCAAAGAATTTCTCCAAATAATAATACCTATCTATGGCATCTTAGACTTGGTCATGTTAATCTCAACCGGATTGAGAGACCCTCTAAGAATGGACTTCTAAACAAGTTAGAAGATGATTCTTTACCTCCTTGCGAGTCTTGCTTGGAAGGTAAAATGACCAAACGACCTTTTATTGGAAAAGGTTACAGAGCCATAGAGCCCTTAGAACTTGTACATTCGGATCTTTATGGTCCGGTGAATGTTAAAGCTCGAGGAGGGTACGAATATTTCATCTCTTTCATAGATGATTATTTGAGGTATGGTTATCTATATCTAATGCATCACAAGTCTGAGGCTCTTGAAAAGTTCAAAGAGTATAAGGCTGAAGTAGAGAATGCATTAGGGAAAACCATTAAAACACTTTGATCCGATCGAGGTGGAGAGTATATGGATTTGAGATTCCAGGACTATATGATATAACATGGAATTAAATCTCAACTCTCAGCACCTAATACACCACAGCAAAATGGTGTGTCAGAAAGGAGAAATAGAACCTTGTTGGACATGGTTCGTTCTATGATTAGTTGTGCTCAATTGCCTGCCTCGTTTTGGGGATACGCAGTAGAGACTGCAGTTCAAATCTTGAACACTGTTCCATCAAAGAGTGTTTCAAAAACACCTTTTGAGTTGTGGAAGAGGCGTAAACCTAGTTTACAACACTTCAGGATTTGTGGTTGTCTGGCACACGTGCTAGTGACAAACCCAAAGAAACTGGAACCTCGTTCAAGATTGTGCCAATTTGTTGGCTATCCTAAAGAAACGAGAGGTGGTCTTTTCTACGACCCACAAGAAAACAAGGTGATTGTATCGACAAACGCCACGTTCTTAGAGGAACATCACATGAGGAACCACAAACTGCGTAGTAAATTAGTACTAAATGAAGCTACGGATGAACCAAGAAGAGTTGTTGATCAAGTGGACCTTCATTAAGAGTTGATGGAGGAGCCAACACCTCAAGTCGATCTCGTCCCTTCTCAATCGTTGGGAATGCCTCGACGCAGCGGGGAGGGTTGTTTTCCAACCTGACCGCTACTTGGGTTTAGCTGAAACTCCAGTTGTCATACCTGATGACGGCGTAGAACATCCATTATCTTATAAACAGGCAATGAATGACGTAGGCAAGGACCAATGGATCAAAGCCATGGCCCTTGAAATGGAGTCAATAAACTTCAATTCAGTATGGGAACTTGTAGACCAACCTGAAGGCATTAGACCCATAGGGTGCAAATGGATCTATAAGAGAAAGAGAGATGCAAATAGGAAAGGTGCATGGACCTTTAAGGCTAGACTTGTAGAAAGGGTTTTACCCAAAGGGAAGGAGTTGATTATGAAGAAACTTTTTCCCCTGTTGCTATCTTGAAGTCTATAAGGATACTCTTGTCCATAGCCGCGCGTTTTATGATTATGAAATTTTGCAAATGGACATCAAGATCGCTTTTTGAATGGTAATCTTGGCGAGAGCATCTATATGTCTCAAATTCCGAAGGTTCATAACCCAAGGTCGGGAGCAAAAGTTTGCAAGCTTAATCGATCCATTTATGGGTTGAAACAAGCATCCGGATCTTGGAATATAAGATTTCATACTGCGATCAAGTCTTTTGGCTTTGACCAAAACGTTGATAAGCCTTGTGTTTACAAGAGGATCATCAACAACAAAGTAGCTTTATTAGTACTTTATGTGGATGATATCCTACTCATCAGGAATGATGTAGGATACTTTACTGACATAAAGAATTGGTTGGCGACCCAATTCCAAATGAAAGATTTGAGAGAGGCGCAATATGTTCTTTGGATTCGAGATCTTGAGAATCGCAAGAAACGAAACGCTAGCATTGTCTCAAGCGTCTTATATCGACAAAATGTTGTCCCGATATTCGATGCAGAATTTCAAGAGGGGCTTGCTGCCCTTCAGGCATGGAGTTCACCTTTCTAAGGAACAGTGTGCTAAGACACCTCAAGAAGTTGAGGATATGAGACGCATTCCCTATGCCTCTGCAGTAGGTAGCTTAATGTATGTTATGTTGTGAACGAGACTGGGCATTTGTTATGCAGTGGGAATAGTCAGTAGGTACCAGTCCAATCCAGGGTTAGACCACTAGACAACAGTTAAAAATATCCTCAAGCATCTTAGGAGAACGAGAGACTATACGCTTGTGTATGGGTCTAAGGATTTGATCCTTACTGGATACACTGATTTTGATTTTCAGATCGATAAGGATTCTCAGAAATCCACATCGGGATCAGTTTTCACCCATAACGGGGGAGCTATAGTATGGCAAAGCATCAAGCAAGGATGCATCGCTGACTCCACAATAAAGGCTGAATATGTCACTGCTTGTGAAGCAGCTAAGGAGGCTGTTTGGCTAAGGAAATTCCTTACTGATTTGGAAGTCGTTCCAAATATGGAATTTCCCATCACCATATACTGTGACAACAGTGGTGCGGTAGTCAATTCGAAGGAACCTCGCAGCCATAAGCGAAGCACATCGAGAGGAAGTATCACCTGATACGAGAAATAGTGCAACGAGGAGATGTGGCAGTCATGAAGATCGCTTCGGAGCACAATATTATTGATCCGTTTACAAAGACTCTCACGGCTAAAGTGTTCGAGGGTGATCTGGAAAGTCTGGGTCTACGAGATATGAACATAGGCTAATTTAGGGCAAGTGGGAGATGTGTAATGGGGTATATGGATGTCCTAGTTTATTGTATTTCTATCTCTTGTAACCACTGCTTTAGATTATGATGTACCCCACTAGACTTTTAGTTCAAGTGGGAGTTTGTTCGGGTTTGTGCCCTAAAACTCGTAGTTTGTATTATGTTCTAATTAATGTAATAAATTGTTATTATTTCAATAAAGAGTTATTGTTCGTTATCTTCGACTTTGCCTTTATTTAAACCCTAAATCCAATAAACTAAACATTCAAGGCTGTTAAATGATCTTTAACTGAATGTAGTGTACATATAAAGGATATCGGTTCGAGATACAACCTAAAGGGTCTATAGTTAGGGGATAAGGTTTGGGTACCTTACCCTAGTAAAACAATGGATGTGGCCCACTTTGTATTTGATACAAACACTTTGATCCTAACGTGTTCGTGTAGATGACATGTGACTGAGGATATTCTATGTAATAAGATTACATAAGACCGGACCACGAAATAGTAACCTCTAGCTGTAACTCCGTTGACTGGTAGGTTTCTATTTCACTAGGATGACCTAGGCAACTTGATCTCAATCTGAGCGGTGTTCTGAACTCTTGTTCGCGAGAGAGATTGTCCTTTGACTAGTATGGGTGAGAGGGCGGTTTCGCCAGACTCAATATGCCTACCTTATTGGGGACAAGGCCGAGTGAGCGGTTGGGAACTTAACTTAGCAAGATGGAATTCACTCCTTCCCGCCTACTAGGGTAAGTAGAGGAATGTTCCCTTAAGTGGTGTCTTTGGGACTTGAACAAAGGGCCCGACACTCTCATTGGCCCCAGAGGGATTCTGTTTGTTGGTAGGACAACAAACAAATTGTTCATTAGAGGACCACCACTTTGGTACTTAAGGCACAAGATGTAACCCAAGGGTAAAACGGTAATTTGACCCAAATGTTGTGACGAACATTCGTGAAGGATTGACTTCTTTGTTATTGGTCAATATCTATGGACACAGAAATATATATGTAGTGGGAAGAGTGCAGTTGCGGGACTTTAGTGTAGTGTTCCCGCAGTTAACGAATGTTGATTGGGAGGTTAATGAGATTAATCGAGCAATCTCGTATCGTTGGAGCTTCTGATCTGTAGGTCCATAAGGTCCACCTTCTAGCTCGTAAAGGGTTCTTAGATCGTTTGAATTTGAAGTGTTCAAATTCATAAGGGAATAAACTTAATGTATATAGATACGATATAATATATAGTTTTAGAACTATATATTATAAATTTAATGTGAATATGATTCATATTAAATTATATGAGAGAATTAAATATTTGAAAGAGTTCAAATATTAAATTCAAATGTGAATGTGATTCATATTTGAAAACTATAGGTTAAAACATAATGTGCATGAGATGTACATTAAACTATAGGTTAGAGGGTAAAATGATTAAATATGATTTCATCAATTTAATTAATATTATTGAATTAAATGTGATTTGATTTAATGTAATTAATTAATATTTTATTAATTAATATAATATTAATTTAGAACGTGTCAGGAGGACACGTTCCCACTACTCCCCAACTCCCCCTCGATAGGGAGTGGGGAGTTACCCAGTGAAGTCCTTCTCATGGTGAGAAAGACAGATTGATTGATCTATCGATTGAATCATACAGAAAAGAAGAATTCTCTCTCTCTCACTCACTCTCTAGAATTCTCAAAACCTTCCGATTGTTGGAATCCTTCCCACAAAGGATTTTGTTCTAAGAACTCAGAGATATAGAAGGTTTTCTCTGTTGGTGGTGTCCTGCTTGGAAATACACAGTATGTTCATGCTTTCTTTCTTTGATTTCTCTATGAGCAAGGAGTTGTTGTTCTGCGAATCAACAAAGGTATTCTTCTTCTTTTAGTTTAATTGTTAAACTTATGTATGTTTGTATGCATTAATCCATGTCTAATAGGATTAGAATTTCCATGCTTGTTCTGTTTTTCAATGTATGGGTTTTTGCTTTTTCAAGCAAAACAATCTTGCATATTACGATTCCAAATTCGTTTTCGTTGCTCAAGAGGGACTTCTGTTTGTTGGTAGGACCACAAACAAATTGTTCATTAGAGGAGCACTGGAACTTAAGGTAAAAGATGTAACCCAAGGGTAAAATGGTAATTTGACCCAACTGGTGTTACGAACATTCATGAAGGATTGACTTGTTGTTATTGGTCAACATCCGTGGACACAGAAATATATTTTGAGTGAGAAGAGTGCAACTGCGGGACTTTAGTGGAGTGATCCCGCAGTTAACGAATGTTGATTAGGAGGTTAATGAGATTGGCCGAATAATCTCGTATCGTTGGAGCTTCTGATCTGTAGGTCCATTAGGTCCACCTTTTAGCTCGTAAAGGGTTCTTAGATCATTTGAATTTTAAATTTTCAAATTCAATTAAGGAATAAACATTAATGTATAAATATACATTATAATAAAAGTTTTGGAACTTTATATTATAAATTTAATATGAATATGATTCGTATTAAATTACATGAGAGAATAAAATATTTGAAAGAGTTCAAATTTTGATTTATATGTGAATGAGATTCATATTTAAAAACTATAGGTTAAAATTTAATGTGTATGAGATGTACATTAAAACTATAGGTTAGAGGGAAAATTGATTAAATGTGATTTAATCTAAATTAAATATATGATATTTAATTTAATATTAATTAAATATATGATATTTAATATAATATTAATTAAATCTGATTTAATTAATTAATTATATTATTTAATATTTAATTTGATTATTTATTAATAATTAATTAAAAAAAAAGAGAGGGGAACGTGTCAAGATGGCACGTTCCTACTTCTTCCCTTGGTTCTTTCAAATAGTTGGAATTCTTCCCACCAATGATTGCTCTAAGACACTCAGAGGATAGAAGGTTCTCTCTACTTGTTGTGTCCTGTTGGAACAGAGGAAGAATTTTGTTTTACTGTGTTGTTGTGAAAGCTTTGTGAGGCAAGGAGTTGTTGTTTGCATTGGAACTACAAAGGTAATATGTCCCTTCCTTTTAGTTTAGAAAATCACAGCATGTTTTGATGCTTTAATCCATGCTTAATTAGTTTCATATGCATATTTCTGTATTCTGCCAATGTATGGGTTTTTGGAGTAAACAAAAAAACAATCAAGCAATTAGTTCCAATTACCACGTTTCCATTGCTCATGGGGATTGATTCCCTTCATGCTCAAGTCTGGAAAAACAGAGAATAAGAACACATACATTTGTAGCTCAAAATTCTCCTAATCCGAGAGCAATTTCTGATCAAGAAACACTTCGTGGACCACCCTTAGAGTCTTCTCTACTATCTTTAGGCCTTGGAATGGATTGTGGGATCCTTGATTGAGAGAATTTGGAAGAAGAAGAGGGAGAAGTTGAAAACAGAGAAATTAAAGAATTTATGTAAAATTCACTTAATTTTGTGTTGATCTTTGTCAATTAAAGAAATCAACAAGCTTCACTAAGCTTGCTAAGAGTGACAACCCAAAATTAGGAAGATTGGTCACCAAATAGGTGTCCAATTTTGGTGAATTTGAGATTGAATAGGATGGGTCAAGTTACCAACTTCTGAAATTTGAAACTAAAGATTAAACTTGAATTTTCAATTAATTTTAATTTAAAATTAATATAAAATTAATTTTTAAATTAAAATCAATTTCTTATTTAATTAATTAATTAATTAATTTTAACTTAATACCAAATATTAAATTAAACAATTTGACCAATCTCGATCTCAAAATTGATTTTTCAACATGAATCCCTATTCATGTTTTAATCGAACCAATATTGAAATCAAATTTAAATATGTTCGCTTCTTCTTTACCATAGTTAAATTCATAATGAAACTATGAAACGTTAAGTATATCGAATATAATTAACGCTTTCTCCCAAAATCGAATTTGAACAATTCAAATTATTTTTCTCTCAAATTGTTACAAGACTTAGTCCGAGCTAGTAAGGATGTAACGACCCTAGTTTTCATGCCCAAATCCCCTACGGAAGTTACTAAGCAGCACCATGAGTGTCGAATTTGTGACATAACGACACTACTAAAATTTTTCTTAACCTGTTTTAAGCATAAAAGCACTCCAAAAGGTTTACTAAACACCCAACCTCTTCTAAACTACGACCAACAAGGAAACCTAACAATGTAAATAAACTTTCAATCTTAAGAAGGTACAACGGAAATATAAAGTATTAGAATAGCTACTATGAGCTAAAAGACACCAAAGAACATCCTCATAACCTCGCCAGGTTGTCACCATCGTCATTCATCCCATATTTCAACTTTTATCTGCAAATAAAACAATAAAAAGAAAGAATTGAGTATAAAAATACCGAGTAAGTAGCCCACTTACTTCCAATCCTATTTCAACCTAAAGAAATAAGGAAACTCATTTACTAAACTCAACTCAAACCCAAACAGATCTCGCAACTTGCACTTCTCATCATGAGCCACCAATGGTAATATCTCGAGTTCTACCTTCGGTCATAGAACATAGATTGACCATGCATTGAGAGAAGCCACTTCTCACGCTACAATACACACCCTAGGCTCACCTCATCGCTACCATAGAGTCGTGTCATCAACATGCTCTATGGAGATCAACCCCTAAGCTAGCATGGGACAATGGAATCCACTACTCCCGAATGGGGACACACCCAAGGTTCACGGCCTGTGCTCAATCTCTACGAGGACACACCCCAAGCTCACAACCTATACACAAAGTCTGTGGGGAAACACCCCAGGCTCACCTCATCGCTAGCATAGAGTCGTGTCATCAACACGCTCTATGGAGATCAACACCTAAGCTAGCATGGGATAATGGATTCCACTACTCTGAATGGGGCACACCCCGGGTTCACAACCTATGCTCAATCTCTCACGGGGACACACCCCGGGCTCGCCTCACGGCTAGCATAGAGTCGTGTCATCAACACGCTCTATGAAGATCAACCCCTAAGCTAGCATGAGACAATGGAATCCACCACTTCTGAATGGGGACACACCCCAGGTTCACAACCTATACTCAATCTCGTCAATCTATAGATTCCGACTCGCTCAAGTGTAACTCAGGGTGTAGTAAGTACTGGGTTCCAGGTTTTATAAGGTTACTAGGGGTTCTAACTAGGCATTCCTAATATACTCGACCCATTCTCAAGGATTTCTTATTCAACTAGGTTCTCACCTAACCAAGCTTTAACTCAAATCAATCACCTATTAGGAATGTTAGGTACAACCTGAACAATAAACCCTCACCTCACATGATTAGACACATAGTCCACAGATACATGATAAATACAATCAAACATGATTCAAAACACAAGATAACATACACGTAATCATGCCAAGTATAACGCTCATAAAAACATGTACACAAGTTCCATAAGCACTTTAAATAGCTAAACCATAGTCTAATGCTAGAAACATCTCAAGAATACATAAACAAGCAATGTCGATCACCTTACTCCTTCACTTAGGAGCTTGGTTTTAATCCAAAAGACTACTTACCTTATGTTTGAAGATTCAGAAAAAGAGTGTGTGCCCCTAAACAACAACAACGAGATCTAAAACAAACTTAAAAAGTCGAAACTGAGCGGGTTAGATCAACTCCGACGAGCGGCGGTGGTCCGGTGGTGGCGGTGGTGGTCTGGTGGCGGTCCAGTGACTCTCTGGTGGCTTTCTGACGACTTCCGGCGGTGGTCCGGCGGGATGAAGAAAGTAAAGAAAAGAAGAAGAAAGATAAGAAGAAGAGAGTTTTGAAATGTGCCCTTTAAGTTGCAATTACTCTAGTTTAAATAGGCACAAAAAAAATCTTAATCCTTTTAGAACAAAGAATCCTAATCCTTTTTAGAAAAAGGAATCCTAAACTTTTTTAAAACAGAAATCCTAATCCTTTTTTTAAAACTTTGAAACACCCTTTCTTAATCCTTATCTGATTATCCAAAGATTAAAATTTAAATCAAATACAATTTAATGCACTGATTTTACAGGGTGTTACAAAGGAGGACCTAATAGACCTACAAATCATGAGTTCCAACAATACAAGATTAATCGGCCAAACTCTTTAGCCTAGCTAATCAATATTTGTTAACCACCGGGGCACTCCACTAAAGCCTAGTGGATGCACTCTCCTCACTGTAGGTATATTTTTGTTCACTCGATATAACCATAATTAGTAAGTCAATCTTTCACGGTCGTTCGTAATTACAGCTAGGTCAAATAAATCGTTTTACCCCTGTAATTACTTCTTGTTCCTTAAGTCCCATTGATCCTCTAATGAACAATTGGTTTGTGGTCCAACCAAAAAATCAAATCCCTCTCGGGCCAATGAGAGGGTTCAAGGGAATCTGATCCCTGTGAGCAGCGGAAACGTGATTTAAAAATCGATTTGCTAGTTTGTTTTGGTTTGGTTTACTTCAAATACCAGCACATTGGGCAATTAAACATAGAGATAAGAAATTAAATAATTAAAGCATGGATTAAGCAATATTAATCATGTTGTACAGATTTCCTAAACTAAAAGGAAAGAATACAATTACCTTTGTAGATCAAATCTAGCACAGCAACTCCTTGCTCCAAATACACAACAACACAACAAGCAAAATTTCCTCTGTTTTTCCTTTCCAACAGGACAACACCAATTGGAAAACCTCCTATGGCTCTGAGTTCCACTTAGATCTTTCCTTGGTGGGAAGGAACGAACAAATTGGGAGAATGAAGGGAAATTTAGAGAGAGAGAATTCGATTCCAAATCAATTTAGTTATCGATCAATGCATCCTTCTCCTAAATTGGAGAACAAAAAATACTTCCAGAGGGCAATTCCCCACTCCCTATCGATAGGGAGTTGGGAGACATGGGGAACGTGTCCTCCTGACACATTCCTTTTTTATTTTATTTTATTTTATTTTATTATTAATTAAATAATCAAATTATTAATTAAATAATATAATTAATTAATTAAATCATATTTAATTAATCATAAATTGAATATCATATATTTAATTTGTATTAAATCATATTTAATCAATTTTCCCTCTAACCTATAGTTTTAATGCACATCTTATGTACATTAAATTTTAACCTATAGGTTTTTTAAATATGAATCTCATTCACATTTAAATTAATATTTGAACTTTTTCAAATATTTAATTCTCTCATATAATTTAATATAAATCATATCACATTAAATTTATAATATAAAGTTCCAAAACTTTATATTATAATGTATATATATACATTAATGTTTATTCTCTAATTAAATTTGAACATTTCAAATTCAAACGATCTAAGAACCCTTTACGAGCTAAAAGGTGGACCTAATGGACCTACAGATCAGAAGCTCCAACGATACAAGATTATTCGGTTAATCTCATTATCTCCCTAATCAACATTCGTTAACTGCGGAAACACTCCACTAAAGTCCCACAACTGCACTCTTCTCACTGCAGATATTTCTACGTCCACGGATATTGACCAAGAACAGCAAGTCAATCCTTCATGAACGTTCGTAACACCAGTTGGGTCAAATTACTGTTTCCCTTAGGTTACATATTTTATCTTAAGTACCAGTGCTCCTCTAATGAACAACCTGTTTGTGGTCCTACCAACAAACAGAAGTCCCTCTCGGGCTAATGAGAGGGTCGGGCCCTTTGTTCAAGTCCTAGAGACACCACTTTAGAGAACATTCATCTACTTACCCTAAAAGGCGGGAATGTGTGAATTCCATCTTGCTAGGTTAAGTCCCCAGCTGCCTGCTCGGTCTTGTCCCCAAGAAGGTAGGCTTATTGAGTCGGCAAATCTGGCCACTCTCACCCATTCTAGTCAAAGGACAATCTCTCGCAAACATGAGTTCCTAACCTGCTCAGGATTGATATCAAGTTGCCTAGGTCATCCTAGTGAAATAGAAACCTAAGTTGTCAACAGAGTTACACCTAGTGGTTACTATTTCGTGGTCCGGTCTTATGCAATATCATTACATAGGATATCCCCACTCACATGTCGTCTGCACGAATACGCTAGGATTACTGTGTTTGTATCATATACAAAATGGGTCATATCCATAGTATTACCAGGATAAGGTACCCAAGCCTTATCCCCTTGCTATAGACCCTTTAGCTTGTATCTCGAAGTGACATGCTTTATATGTACACTACATTCAGTTCAAGGGACATTTTACAGCCTTGGATGTTTAGTTTATTGGATTTAGAGTTAATAAAAGGGCAATATTGTAAATAATGAACCATAACTCTTTATTGAAAATAATAACTCTTTATTACATTAATTAGAACAATATTTACAAACTACAAGTTTTAGGGCGCAAACACCAACAAACTCCCACTTGAACTAAAACTCTAGTGGGGTACAATACAATCTAAAACAGTGATTACAGAGATACAAAATACAATAAACTAGGACATCTATATACCCATTACATATCTCCCACTTGCCCTAGATTAGACTATATATATATCTCGTAGACCTAGACTCTCCAGACGACCCTCGAACACTTAGGTCGTGAGAGTCTTTGTAAACGGATCAGCAATGTTGTGCTCCAAAGCGATCTTCGTGACCGTCACATCTCCTCGTTGCACTATCTCTCGTATCAGGTGATACTTCCACTCGATGTGCTTGTCTCGCTTGTGGCTGCGATGTTCCTTCGAATGGGCTACCGCACCGTTGTTGTCACAGTATAAGGTAATGGGAAATTCCATATTTGGAACAACTTACAAATCGGTAAGGAATTTCCTTAGCCAAACAACCTCTTTAATTTGCTTCACAAGGCGGCGATATACTCTGCCTCCATGGTGGAGTCAGCAATGCATCCTTGTTTGACGCTTCGCCACGCTATAGCTCCCAGTTAAGGGTGCAAATCCGATCCCGATGTGGATTTCCTAGAATCCTTATTGGTCCGAAAATCGAGAATCGGTGTATCCAGGTGAGATCAAATCCTTAGTCCCATACACAAGCGTATAGTCCTCGTTCTCCTAAGATACTTGGGATATTTTTAATCGTGGTCCAGTTTGTCTAACCACGATTGGGTGGTACCTCACCGACTATTCCCCTTTGCATAAGAAATGTTTGGCCTCGTGCACAACGTAACATACATTAAGCTACCTACTGTAGAGGCATAGGGAATACGTTTCATATCCTCAACTTCTTGAGGTGTCTTAGGACACTATTCCTTAGACAAATGAATTTCATGCCTGGAAGGTAGTAAACCTCTCTTGGAATTCTGCATCAAATATCGGACCAACATTTTGTCGATATAAGATGTTTGAGACAGAGCTAGCGTTCTGTTCTTGTGATTCCTGAAAATTTCAATCCCAAGAACATACTGCGCCTCTCCCAAATCTTTCATTTGGAATTGGGTCGCTAGCCATTTCTTTATGTCAGTTAGGTATCCTACATCATTCCCAATGAGTAGGATATCATCCACATAAAGTAGGACAAATGGTAGAACTAGGGATATTTTTAAAACATATTATAAAAAAAGAGCCGTTTGAAAAACTATTTATAAAAATAGAGTGATTTGGTTGTCTTATTGGAATGCGTCTCTACAAGAGACGCATTCAACCCCTCCCAGTCAAACCCCTCGGTCCCAATTCAAAGGAAGTTGTTCTTAACAAAAAAAATTAATAACAAAATAACAAAATCGTAACTAACCATCCAATCAAATAAAAAAATTAAATACGGTTTAACTCATCATTTTTTCTTTCCATTTTTTAAATACCAAATATTATTTTTTTTATTAGTTTAGCTAAAATATATCTAAACAATTTATTTGGTAGGATGAATGAAATATCCTTTAATTTTCTAAAAAATACTTTCATATAAAAAAAGGTACTCTCTGTTTTAAAATGAAAAGAAAAAACAAAGTTTATAATCAAGCAAAAAATATTCTCTCAGTAAAGTAACATTTTTTTCATAAGAATATATATACAAAGTACTATTGTAGAAATATATGTATGAAAATTGAAAAACAAATTATTAAGGAATACATTATTGTAAAATAGTTGTTTATATGGTAAAAAGATATTATTGAAGGATTATAAAAGGATCGATTACAAAATTATTGAATTAATAAAAAAGTACTTTTATTGTTAGAGTTTACTTATTATCTAAGGAATGAAATTTTGTAAATTTATGTGAATTATAAAGAAAATTTTTAAGTAATCATTTATTTGTATGATTTTTTTCGCACAAACATGAATTAAGTTGTACATCCAATTTTTTTTTGTTATTTTATTTGGTCACATATATATATATATATAGTATTTCAATGAGAATAATGTATTTTTTCTTTTATGTGAAAATATTTTTTATAAAATTATAGGATATTTTATTCCTCCTACAAAATAAATTGTTCAGACATATTTTAGCTAAATTAACAAAAACAAAGTAATATTTGGTTAAGGAGAGATAAACTAGGATTATGATGAATAGAATGACACTACAATTATTCATATAGTTAATCAATATTTGATTTTTTTATTTTATTGAATGGTTAGTTAAGATTTTATTTTATTTTTTATTAATTTTTGTTAAGAAAGTGTCGCGGTTAGTTAAGATTTTATTTTTTTTTAATTAATTTTTGTTAAGAAAGTGTTGCGTGAATTGGGGAGTGTGTTGGTGGGTGGAATGCGTTTCTACAACAGACGCATTCCAATAAAAACAAAAAATACACCCTATTTTTATAAATAGTTTTTCAAACTTTTTAAAATTACACTAATTCTATAATTCATCCCATAAAGTACTAAGAATTCTACTTTGTCGTTGATGATCCTCTTCTAAACACAAGGCTCATCAACGTTTTGGTCAAAGCCATAAGACTTGATCGCAGTGTCAAATCTTATGTTCCAAGATCTGGATGTTTGTTTCAACCCATAAATGGATCGATTGAGCTTGCAAACTTTTTACTCCTGACCTTGAGCTATGAACCCTTCGGGCTGAGACATATAGATGCCCTCGTCAAAATTACCATTCAAAAAGGAAGTCTTGACGTACATTTGTCAGATCTCATAATCATAAAATGCGGCTATGGATAAGAGTATCCTAAATTGACTTAAGTATAGCAACAGGAGAAAAAGTCTCTTCATAGTCAACTCCTTCCCTTTGGGTGAAACCCTTTGCTACAAGTCTTGCCTTAAAGGTTTGTACCTTTCCTTTGCAACTCTCTTTCATTATATGATTATAGGGCTAATAAATTCATAGATGACCATTAGTGACTCGATCTTAATCCTGAGCGTGTTACGGACTCCTCTCTGCTGGGGTCTGTCCTTTGACTAGTACGGGTGAGGGTGGTCACAGTTACTCGCCCAATATGCCTATCTTCTCAGGGGCAGGACCACGTGGGGAGCTGGGAACTCGACTATGCAAGAAGGAATTCACTCGTTCCCGACTAAGGGAAACTAGAGGGGTTGTTCCCTTAAGTGTTGTCGCCAGGACTTGAACAACAGGGCCCACTCTCTCACTTGCCTCAGAGGGTTGTTGTTTTTGGTTGGACCATGCAATCTAGTTGTTCATTATAGGAGCAGTGGGACTTAAGGAGCAAGAGGTAGACACAGGGGTAAAACGATAATTTGACCCAGTAGTGTCTACGAACAACCAGTGAATGGTCGACTCATGGGTATTAGTTAAATCGATGGACACAACTTGTCCTACAGTGATTAGAGTGCAGTTACGGGGTTTAGTGGAGTGTTACCGTAGCTAATGAATGTTGAATAATCGGGTCAAAGATTTTGACAAGTTAGTTTCGGATCATTGGAGCTCGTCATGTGTAGGTCCATTAGGTCCTTCGGTTGGCTCAAATTGGACAAATTGAGGGTTTACAAATTTGAAGTGTTCAAATTCATTATTTGGGTATTTATGGCATTTATATGAGATATAGATGACATAATATATAGTTTGATGTGAATGAGATTCATAATAAACTATAGTATAGCCTAATTGATTAATTAGTGCTAATTGGAGAAATTGAATTGAGAGAAATTAAATTGAATGTGATTCAATTTAAAAATTCACAATTATGCAAATGAGATTTGTATAATAAGGTATGAGATACCTTATATTATGTGATATGTAAATATGATTTGTATATCATATAGTTGTGGTAAAATTGTGATTTGGTGGAGGTTTTAACACCACCACACATTAGTATTTAAAGGCTTTGCAAGAAGCCTTTGGTGTGCCTCTAGCCTTATTTTTTTTGGATTTTCATCCAAAGAGAGCAAGCATTCTCTCTCAATCTCTCCTCACCCAAAAGCCAAAGGGAGTCCCACCTACTCTCTCTCAGCCTCCTGAGAACAAACGAGAAGACATTTTGGAAGTGTCTTGCACTACTGTGCGAGGATCGAGTTCGAGGAGTTCGTCCGTTCGAGAGAGATCGCGACCGGAGGAGGAAAGCTTTGAAGAAGTGTTCTTCAACAAGTAAGTAACGATACCTTACTGTTTTTCCTCTCTTATTTGCATGTTTAACATAGAATTAAAGTTGTTTAGTTCGATTTTAAGATTCGAATTACACAACAAATCAACGACGTTTCAAAACGTCTTCCGCTGCAGGAATTCTAAATCCCTTCAATTGGTATCAGAGCCAATCGTTGCTCTTCGTTGTGTATTCTGTGAATTCTTAAAATTAGGTGGGTAGGATTAATTTTCATGAGATGAATGTTAATGGTTTGCAATTTTGGATGTTTACGGTTTTTGGCACATAATTAGATTTACATTAAAGTTGATGAGATCAATGTAAAGGCCTGGTGTTTTGGGCATTTTTTTAATGTAAATCGAGTCTGTAAGTCCGTGTCGTTCGTGGCAAGGGTTGTTGTGAAGGAATCGGAGCGGAAACGGGCGAAAAACGACGAAGAACAACAAAGTTTTTGTTGTTCTGTCGACGGCGTTGAGACGCTGTTCATCGACGTCTCAACGTTGTCCATGCTGATGGAGGCGCGCTGCAGGCACAACGTTACGACACCAGGTGCGGCGTTGCAACGCTCAAGCGTTGAGAACGCGTAGTGCAACCTGAACGTAGCGGCGTTGCAACGCTTACCACGGTGTTGCAACGCTGCCGGCGTAGTGAAGTTCCAGTAGGCGGTCTGCGCGCGCGCCGTCGCGTGGCGATTGTTGAGGCATAGTGCGGCGGTTCGAGCTCCAGATGTTGCACGATTTATTTTTAAATTATTCTTTTGTAAAATTGTATTTATAAAATGTATTTATTTAATTATTTTAATTAATATTAATATAATTTTTATATTAATGTTAATTAATTTAATTTTATGTCCCTAGGGTGCCAAAAATCGGTCCAATAATGCTATTTATTTATTTTATGCATGAGATGTATGAAATAATTATTCTATGTGCATAATGTATGTCATGTAGATTTAAAATCTCATCTTAGGTTAAACATTTCATGCATCATATTTATATTATAAGAGTTATAATATATAGTATGCATGATACGATTATATTATAAGATTTATAATATAAAGTTTGCATGTTTTAATTTATTTAAATATAAGTGTTATATTTTTAAATTAAAAGCATGCTCATGCATTTATTTCATGTGATGAATGTATGTTATAGTATAGTATTATTCAAGTGATGAATGATCAAGCACTATAACATAGAAATGCATGTAGCCTAAGTTAATTACTAGTTTTAAAATGTTTAGAACTTGAATAATTAGACTTAGGTTTTCTAGTTCTAATAAGATTAGAATTAGGAAATCAAAATATGACCTTTGAATGGTGACTGATAAGTAACTCTATCTAAGAAAGGTTTTGTCTAAAGGTTTGGGGTATTTAAGTGGACGCTTTGCGAACACCCTACTTGAAACCGACACGGGAGTGAATTCGGTCCGGAGATTCATAGATTATATTCTTGTGAGTGTCGTTAATTAAGAGTTAATTAATTTACTCACATAGACCTAAGTTTATAATGTGATTATAGACTTAGGTTAATCCAATATAAGAGTTATATTGATAGACTTAGGTAAATTTTAGCCAATTTATCTAGGTCAATCCCGATTATTTTAAATTGTTGAGTGGGAGGAAATAAAGTGTATGAGATACATTTAATTTTCCATCCACAAATCTCCGTTAAGTTCGCACCGTGAGATCCATACTCGGTCTCGTGGCACAAATGGGAGTGTTCCCCTACGGGTGGCATTTGTATGGGTCAATATCAACGTGAATGGAGAGTACTTATTGTGAGTGGGAGCGGGACCTATGAAAACGGGACCCACGATCTCTTCTTTCGATTCACACCATGAGACGCCTATGATCTTCCTACTAGTTTGGCCTGGACCAGACAATCCCTACGGAGGGTCTTGATCATGGGAGTCGGAACACCGTGAATTCTCGAAAGGGATACGATTTCCTTGTTGGTTTTTCGTCTTAGTCCTCCCTTTGGCGGCTATTGTTTGGACGGATACTTGGAAATATAAAGATTAAGGGTGACACTCACAGGATTCATTAAGAGTTAATGGATTCGGAGATCAAAATGGCAACTAGATGCCTAATGGAATAAGAGTTATTCTCAGTATTAGAGTGCAGTCGAGAAAGTCTCGTCCCGTAAGAGGAGTGGGTTTGTCTACCCTACGGTGGTGGTCATTCTAAACCTTCGGGGTATCATTGCATTTTTTGAATGACCTAGGGATCATAGGATAAAAATTTGCTAAAACCTGATTGGATTTTCAAAAGTTTTTGGGAGACTAATACAAAGTTTTTTTTTTATTTTTCAGCAACAAAATGTCAAATGCTTTTAACGCTCCTTTAGCTTCCGTTAAGTTAGTCGGCGATAATTTTTCGTGGAAAAACAATATTAACACGATTTTGGTAAATGATGACCTAGAGTTCACACTCACTAAGGAGGGTCCTCAGGTGCCCGGTTCAACAGTCCTATTCAACGATCTACAAACCTTCTAGTCCTTTGTGCAAGTCAGGGGACAGGAAACTGAGGCAAGTGTTCCCTTTAGACCTTTTCACAGGGGTATGACCTCTGGGACAAAGTTTGTAGATTCTTCAGGCCCGAAAGGGAAGAAGGAGAAGTTGAAGGAGGTTAGGGTTGACCACGCTGCCGCCCTAAAGGGAAAAGAGATCAAGGATGTTGTCAGAAAGTGTTTCTACAGCAACAGGGACGGACACCTGAAAAGAGTTGTCCCAAGTTCCTTGACGAAGAGAAGATGACAGGTAAATGTGATTTACTTGTCACAGAAACTTGTTTAGTGGAGAGTAGTGACTCTGTCTGGATATTGGATTCAGGCGCCACTAACCACGTTTTCTCTTCTTTTCAAGGATTAAGTTCCTGGCAGCGGTTGCAAGAGGGTGAGATAACACTCGAATGGATCCTATAGAAGTTGTCTCGATTGCGACAATAGCCACGCAGTGAAGTCATTTTTTCGGAGAAGTACTTATTATTGGATAATATGTACATAGTTCCAGGGTTTACTAGAAACCTAGTTTCTATATCCTGCCTATTAGAACAAAATATTTCCGTTTCTTTCAAGAGTAATAAAGCGTTTATTTCTCGAAATGGAAATTTGATTTGTTCTGCTTTGCTTGAGAGTAATTTATATGTTTTGAACCCTAATTCGGTCAAAAGTGTTTTGAACACCGAATTGTTTAAAACAACAGAAACACGAACAAAGAGAGTAAAAGTTTCTCCAAAAGAAAGTGTCCATCTTTGGCATCTAAGGTTAGGCCACATAACTCTCAATAGGATTGAGAGACTAGTGAAGAGTGGACTTATAAGAGAGTTGGAAGAAAACTTTTTACCGGTTTGTGAGTCATGCCTTGAAGGAAAAATGACCAAACGTCCTTTTAGTGGAAAATGATATAGAGCGAAGGAGCCCCTTGAGCTTATACATTCTGACCTCTGTGGTCCGATGAGTGTTAAAGCACGAGGTGGTTACGAATACTTCGTATCTTTCATAGATGACTATTCGAGGTATGGGTACATTTACCTAATGCATATGAAGTCTGAAACTCTTGAAAAGTTCAAGGAGTTCAAGACTGAGGTTGAGAACCTGTTAGTTAAAACTATAAAAACACTTCGATCGGATCGAGGTGGAGAGTATATGGACATTGAATTTCAGGACTATATGATAGAACATGAAATTACGTTCCAACTCTCGGACCGATATGCCACAGCAGAATGGTGTATCGGAGAGGAGAAAGCGAGAACCTTGTTGGACATGGTTCGATCGATGATGAGCTATGCTCGTCTCCACGATTCTTTTGGGGTGACGAAGTGGAGATCTGCGATTTACATTTTGAACACGATTAAAATCGAAAAGTGTTTGTGAAACACCTTTCGAACTCTAGCATGGTCGTAAAACCATTTTACGTCATTTCATAATTTGGGATGCCCGACCCATGTGTTGGTGTCAAACCTGAAGAAGTTGGAATCCCTTCAAAGTTGTGCCTCTTTGTATGCGTTACCCAAAAGAGACTAGGGGTGGTCTGTTTTATGATTCTAAGGATAATAGAGTGCTTGTATCGACAAACGCCACATTCCTTGATGAGGACCACATCAAGGATCACTTACCAAGGAGTAAGATTGTGTTAAACGAAATGGACAGTACATCAGCAAGTGTTGTTGATGGTGCTAGGACGTCAACAAGTGTTGTTGATCCTAGCACGTCTAGTCAAGTCCGTTCCCAAGAGTTGGGAATGCCTCGACGTAGTGTGAGGGTTATGAGACAGCCTGAACATTACATGGGTTTAGTTAAAACCCATGTCGTCACTCCTGATGATGACTATGAGGATTCATTGACCTATGATCAGGCAATGGCAGACGTTGATAAAGACGAATGAATTAAAGTTATGGACCAGGAAATGGAGTCGATGTACTTCAATTCCGTTTGGGAGCTTGTGGACCAACCGGATGGGGTTAAACCTATTGGTTGCAAGTGGATATACAAGCGTAAACGTGGCGTAGATGGGAAGGTGCGGACCTTCAAAGCACGACTAGTGGTAAAGGGTTTTCCCAGTGGAAGGGGTTGACTATGAGGAAACCTTTTCACCTATTGCCATGGTAAAGTCGATTAAAATCCTTCTGGCTATTGCCGCATACTATGACTATGAGGTATGGAAGATGGATGTCAAGATTGCCTTTCTGAATGGCAACCTTGACGAGACAATCTACATGGACCAACCCAAGGGGTTCATTGTCCAAGGCCAAGAGCAAAGGGTTTGCCGGCTTCATAGGTCCATTTATGGACTGAAACAAGCCTCGAGCTCTTGGAATATAAGGTTTGATGAGGCGGTCAAATCTTATGGCTTTGATCAGAATGTGAGCCTTGTTTCTAACAAGAAAATCGTTAATAGTACTGTCGCATTTCTAATATTTTATGTAGATGATATCCTTCTCATTGGGAATGAGGTAGGATTTCTTACTGACATTAAGGAATGGTTGGCTTCACAATTCCAAATGAAAGATTTGGGGGAGGCTCAGTATATTCTAGGTATCCAGATAGTCCGAAACCGGAAGAACAGAACGCTAGCCATGTCTCAGGCATCTTACATTGACAAGATGTTGTCTAGGTATAAGATGTAGAACTCCAAGAAGGGTGTGTTTCCTTTCAAGCATGGGGGTCACCTGTCTAAGGGTCAATGTCCTAAGACTCCTCAAGAGGTTGAGGATATGAGACGTATACCCTATGCTTCAGCTGTAGGGAGCCTGATGTATGCCATGTTGTGTATTAGGCCCGACATCTATTATGCAGTTGGGATTGTCAGTAGGTATCAATCCAATCCAGATTAGATCACCTGGGCAGTAGTAAAGGCAATCCCGAAGTATCTTAGGAGAGCAGAAACTACTGACCTTGTGTATGGGGTGGGGATTTGATCTTACGGGATACACAGATTACGATTTTCGGACCAATAAGGATTCTAGGAAATCCACTTTAGGGTCAACCTTCATTCTGAATGGAGGAGTTATAGTGTGGTGAAGCATCAAGCAGGGATGCATCACTGATTCCATGATGGAGGTCGAGTATGTTGCGGCTTGTGAAGTTGCAAAGGAAGTTGTTTGGCTTAGGAAGTTCATGACAGATTTGGAAGTTGTTCCAAATATGAACATGTAAGTGACCTTGTTTTGTGACAACAGTGGTGCAGTAGCCAACTCGAGAGAACCTCGGAGTCATAAAAGGGGCAAGCAGATAGAGCGTAAGTATCACCTGATACGGAGATTGTGCTCGCGGAGAGCGTGGCGATCCACGCAGATAGCCGAGCACAACGTTCTTTGATCCATTTACAAAGGCCCTCACGGATAAGGTGTTTGAGGTCACCTAGAGACTAGGTCTTCGAGTGCTTCCTGACTAGGGCAAGTGGAAGTATTGTAAAGGGGTATTCAATGTCCTAGTTTATTGTATTACTTTTATTGTATTACTATACTGTACATTTGAGAAATGTATTTTGTACTCCACTAGCTTAGTCCAAGTGGGAGTTTGTTGGGATGTATGTCCTCATCTCGTGTAGTTTGTAATATTCTAAGTTGTAAATAAATAAGAGTTATTTATTTGAACTTTGTGTCATAAATAAGAGTTATTTATTTGAATTTTGTGTCTCGCATATTTCATAAACTTAATCCAATAAACTAAGCTCTAGGGTCATTGTATTATGAGAGAACAAAGAACTTGAACGGTGTGTAGTGGACACACAGGGAGGATCACGTTCGAGTTAATGACCCGAACGGTCTATAGTATATGGATAGGGTTGGAGACCTAATCTTGGATACACTGTGGATGTGACCCGCTTTGTATTAGATACAAACGAGGTGATCCAGCTCGTTCATGTGGTTGACATGCGAGTGGGGGCATCCTGTGCAATGAGATTGTACAAGACTGGACCGTGAATTATTAGACGTACTGATGTAACATCATTAACAGTATAGGGCTAATAAATTTCGAGATGACCATTAGTGACTCGATCTTAATCCCGAGCGTGTTACGTACTTCTGTCTGCGGGGGTCTGTCCTTTGACTAGTACGGGTGAGGGTGGTCACAGTTACTTGCCCTATATGCCTATCTTCTCGAGCGAGAACCACGTGGGGAGGCTGGAACTTGACTACGCAAGAAGGAATTCACTCGTTCAGACTTAGGGAAACTAGAGGGTTGTTCCCTTAAGTGTTGTCTCCGGGCTTGAACAACGGGGTCCCACTCTCTCTCACCGGCTTTGAGAGGGTTGTTGTTTCTGGTTGGACCATGCAACGTAGTTATTCATTAGAGGAGCAATGGGACTTAAGGAGCAAGAGGTAGACATAGGGATAAAACGGTAATTTGACCCAGCAATGTCTACGAACAACCTGTGAAGGGTCGACTCATGGGTATTGGTTATACCGATGGACATAACTTGTCCTACAGTGATGAGAGTACAGCTACGGGCTTTAGTGGAGTGTTACCGTAGCTAATGAATGTTGAATAATCAGGTGAAAGAGTTTGACACGTTAGTCTCGGATCATTGGAGCTCGTCACGTGTAGGTCCATTAGGTCCCTCGGTTGGTTCAAATTGGACAAATTGAGGGTTTACAAATTTGAAGTGTTCAAATTCATTATTTGGGTATTTATGTCATTTATATGAGATATAGATGACATAATATATAGTTTGATGTGAATGAGATTCATAATAAACTATAGTATAGCCTAATTGATTAATTAGTGCTAATTGGAGAAATTAAATTGAGAGAAATTAAATTGAATGTGATTCAATTTAAAAATCCACAATTATGCAAATGAGATTTGTATAATAAGGTATGAGATACCTTATATTATGTGATATGAAAATATGATTTGTATATCATATAGTTGTGGTAAAATTGTGATTTGGTGGAGGTTTTAACTCCACCATACATTAGTATTTAAGGACTTGGCAAGAAGCCTTTGGTGTGCCTCTTGCTTTTTTTTTGGATTTTCATCCAAAGAGAACAAGCATTCTCTCTCAATTCTCTCTCAATCTCTCCTCACCCAAAAGCCAAAGGGAGTCACACTTACTCTCCCTCAGCCTCCCGAGAACAATCGAGAAGACATTTTGGAAGTGTCTTGCACTACTGTTCGAGGATCGAGTTCGAGGAGTTCGTCCGTTCGAGAGAGATCGTGACCGGAGGAGGAAAGTTTTGAAGAAGTGTTCTTCAACAAGTAAGTAACGATACCTTACTGTTTTTCCTCTCTTATTTGCACGTTTAACCTAGAATTAAAGTTTTTTAGTTCGATTTTAAGATTCGAATTACACAACGAATCAACGACGTTACACAACGTCTTCCGCTGCGGGAATTCCAAATTCCTTCAAATCCAAGTAGCGGTCAGGTTGGGAAACAACCATCCCACTGCGTCGAGGCATTCCCAACGATTGAGAAGGACGAGACTGACTCGATGTGTCGGCTTCTTCATCAACTCTTGATGAAGGTGCAGCTTGATCAACAACTCTTGTTGACACATCTGTAGCTTCATTCAATACTAACTTACTACGCAGTTTATGGTTCCTCATGTGGTCTTCCTCAAAGAAAGTGTTGTTTGTTGATACAATCACCTTGTTTTCTTGTGGGTCATAGAAAATACCACCTTTCGTTTCTTTGGGATAGCCAACAAATTGGCATAATCTTGAACGAGGTTCCAATCTCTTTGGGTTTGTCACCAGCACGTGTGTCGGGAAACCCCAAATCCTAAATTGTTGTAAACTAGGTTTACGCCCCTTCCACAACTCAAAAGGTGTTTCTAAAACACTTTTTGATGGAACAGTGTTCAAGATTTGAACCGCAATCGCTACTGCGTATCCCCGAAACGAGGCAGGCAATTGAGATAACTCATCATTGATCGAACCATGTCTAACAAAGTTTTATTTCTCCTTTCTGATACACCATTATGTTGTGGTGTATTAGGTGTCGAGAGTTGATTTTGGATTCCATGTTCTATCAAATAGTCCTGGAATCTCAAATCCATATACTCTCCACCTCGATCAGATCGAAGTGACTTAATGATTTTCCCTAATGCCTTTTCTGCCTTAGCCTTATACTCTTTGAACTTTTCAAGAGCCTCAGACTTATGATGCATTAGGTATAGATAAATCATACCTCGAATAATCATCTATGAAGGAGATGAAATATTCGTACCATCCTCGAGTTTTAACATTCACCGGACCACAAAGATCCGAATGTATAAGCTCTAAGAGCTCTTTGGCTCTATAACCTTTTCCAGTAAAAGGTCGCTTAGTCATTTTACCTTCCAAGAATGATTCGCAATGTGGTAAAGAATCATCTTATAACTTGTTTAGAAGTCCATTCTTAGATAATCTCTCAATTCGGTTGAGATTTATATGACCAAGTCTAAGATGCCAAAGATAGGTATTGTTATTAGGAGAAATTCTTTGCTTTTTACTTTGAGTATTCGCAGTTTTAAACATCTCATGATTTAAAATTGCTTTAGTTTGGTTTGGTTTAAGTACATATAAGTCATTTTCTAATTTAGCAGAACAAATAATCACACCTTTCTTTGAAATGAACGCTTCATTACTAGAAAAGGAAATACAATAACTATGTTCAATTAGACAAGAGATAGAAATCAAGTTCCTCTTAATCTCGGGAACTATGTACAAATTTTCTAAAAATAAAAATCTATCCCTAAAAAACAGTTTGCCATCTCCCACTGCACAAGCTGAGACGACGTCTCCCGTTCCAACCCTGAGCGTCATCTCACCCTCTTCGAGCTCCTTGAAGGAACTAGTTTCCTGTAAAGAAGAGTAAACTTGGTTAGTGGCTCCTGAATCAAGTATCCAGGTAAAGTCATTACTTTCCACTAAACAAGTTTCAAGAACGAGTAAATCACATTTACCTTTCTTCTCTTTGAGCTCAGTGTCTGCAGTAGCAGAAGCTTTTCATTTTCCCTTTTTTCCTCTTCTTCTGAGTCTTCTCAATCCCAGAAGAAGAACCGCAGGGCTTGGTTCCAGAGGATGAACCCATCTGGACCCTTTTAGAATGGGCAAACATTTTTGCCTCTCCATAACCTGCCCCTTATTTTGCATAAGAGACTGGTAAGTCTGTAACTCATTTAGGAGGGACGTCAGATTATACTCTCTTTTGTTCATCACCGCATTGTTGTGGAATTGCAGGAAACTCTTCGGAAGAGATTCCAGGATAAACAATACCTGACTTTACTCATCCAAGACCGCTCTGTTCATTTCGGCCACGTTGAAGTGAACTATCAGATCGAGAACTTGTTCTCTCACTAAAGTTCCCTCCTTCATGCGCGCGTTATAAACGTACTTGAGAGATTCGTGCCGAATTTGTTCAGACGGTTGTCCAAACAAATTCTACAGATAACTCATGATCTCACGAGCTGAGACCATTCCCTTCAGCTTCCTGGCCAAAACATCAGATATGTTAGCCAGGATGTAGGCCTTGGCCTTTTCATTGGCCTTGGACCAGCGGTCATATGCATCCTTAACTGATTGAAGTGCGTTTTGAGCAAGGATCTGAGGACATTCCTCAGTCATTACAAACCGAAGGTCATCCATAACCAGAATCGCATCCAGGTTGGACTTCCACGTAGTATAATTTTCACCAGTTAAACGTTATCTTTTGAGTAAAGCTATTATTGAGGACGACATGCTGAAATTTTAAAAATAGTTCTAATTAGTTTTTGCCTTTAACCTATTACAAACCAATCAATTTTAGCAAAATTATTAAAGAACCCTAATGTTTAAACTAAACCTTTAATTTTGCAACGATACTTCAAGGGTTTAAATAAAAGCCACCGTCGGGTGGTCATCCTCCTCCTCCCCGAATTGAGACTATCTCAGCTAATTCTCACTACCAGAACATCTCATGTCCCAATGATTCTTAGCTATCGTTTGCTTGGTCAAGGACTCGTTAACTAGCTTAACTTATCCCGTAAATGTGACCCTACCTTTTTCAAATCCAATAAGTCTGAGCCAACATGTTACTATTAAGAAAGACAACTGTCGGCAAATTACCTAAGAGACCCTATCCATTTCTGGAGTTCGCGGTGTTCTGATCCCTATAGTCAGACCCTCCGTAAGGTTCGACTGCTTTAGGGCAACCTAGCAGGCGGACTATAGAAAACTCACGGTGCGACCTAATGGAGGAGACCGTAGGATACGTTGACACGCGTCCTGCTCCCATTTACTATGGATACTTCCCTCATTCACCTTAGTATTGAACCATGCAAACACTTACCGTAGAGGGACGCCCTATTGACGCCACGTAGCCAAGCATGGAACTTACGGTGTGAACTCTTGAGGACGTGAGAGTAAACTCAATATGGACATCTCGTTTTCTCCCATTGAAGCTCCTAAGGTTAGGGTATAGGTTTAACTTAGTCGGATTCCGGCTAAAAGAATCTATCTAAGTCTATGCCTATTATAACTATTATAATTAGGTCTTTTAACTTTATGTGTAGGTGAGTAAAAATTTTAGTTACCTAGATATAACATAGGACTATGGTTAATTCAACTCAAGCTCTAGGTCAGTTTCCAGGTAGGAGGTGTTCCGTTAACCGTCAGCTTAAGTACCCCCAACCTTAGACAGAACATTACTGGTAGAGTTCCCTTATAACCAATGTCCTATTGTCCTACTATATTTTAAACTATTTAAAATACTATGTAAGACTAACTTCCAATCTTATTAGAAATTAAACTTAGGTCTAAATTAATTTTAAACAATTTAAAACTATTTTAATTTAACCCAAGTTCTTATGTTTGCATGCAGTTCTTTGTTATAGGTTATGGTTTCTAAAACCCTTTATAACTTTTATAAATTTTAATTATTAACCTATGACAACGAACTATATGATAACTCCAACAAACGATTTCTAATTGGAATTACAATTGGCATTCAACTATTTGAATCATGCAAATTACTTAAAAAAAATAACACTTTATTTTAAACTAAGTAATTTCATGCTCCATGCTATTTATTTTTCATATAATCTAATTATAACATTTATAATTAATTATTCATGAAAAATAAACTGAATCATGCATTTCTATCATATTTATATAACACTTATACAAATAAAATGCATGAATTACACTAAGGTGGGAAAAATTCTAAATGACATTCATAAAGAAAATAGTTGTAAAACTGGAAAAATTTGGCCCCTAAAGTGAAAAAATAATAAAATTACACTAATTTTATTACAAAACTGATCCAAAACTACTCGAACCGTAGTCGACCAGCTCAGAACCGGACCGTCCATGACTGAAACTGCTCGAACAGCTGCTTCCTGGTCTGCTCATCCAGATGTTGTGATGTAGCCTAAATGAGACTAAAGGAGATAATTCTCCAAGAATCAATCAAGGATCTTTATTAGAATGAAAGTTGTGTAGAATACATGGGAGGATTTCTATTTATAAGGGATTAAAATAAAAATGAGGGTAAAAAAGATTAACCTAGGGAATTTACTTAAGTTTACCCTTATCCTACCTTCATCATTCTATCCTCCAAAAAAAACCTATCCTCGAGTTTTAAAAAGAAAATGGAAACAGAAGAAAACAAACAAAATAGAAACAAGCTTCATTCGATGGTTGCCAAATACTCCAACCAAAATTGCTTTACAATTCATCAACTTGGCAACCTTGAGTTGGTCATTGCTTATCATCCTGAAAAATAATTCTTGAAATGCAAGTTCTTGAGTCAATCGCTTGTGGTACTGCCACAATTCCTCCAAATACACGAACTTGTTCACAAAAATAATTTGCAAAAGAGCATACATGTGAAATTTGTCGAAGGTTTTTTTTAAACTCTCTCGATTTGTCGGCCAAACCAAAGAAGAAATTCTTGGTCATTTAACTTCCTCCCCAATGATAGAACTTTTTCCAAAATGACTTTCGAGAATTTGAGGTTCCCAATTCAATAATTGCAACTCAAGCAAAATTTTCTCATGTAATAAGCCAACATTGGATGTTCGAGAGAATTTTCTTGTAAACCCTTTTGAAGTTTCCAATTCAACCATGTTGACTTTATTTGTAATTCTTCCAATGTTGACCTCACGGGTTTCGACACAATTCTCCTCAAATTCAACTTCATGGGTTTTGATTTCATAGTTCTCCACCCCTAAGGTGTCTTCCATGATAGTAAAAAGTTTATCCAAACAAAATAAAATTTCATCCTCACCGTCAAAATATTCAATGAAATTCAAAAGAAATTCATCATTTATTTCATTTGAACTCATCTGATTGTTGTGAGAAATTGGTTTGGCTTCCTTCTCATTTTCCTTCTCATTTTCCTTCTCAATTTCTTGTTCTGTTTGTACATATTCTTGAAAGATTAAAGAACTATGCCCACCTGAGTCTTGCTCTTCAACTTCAAAGAACAATTGAGCAAAATAAAAAGAAGGGTCATCAACTGCCTCTATTAATTCTTTTTCAACTTCATCTTCCTCATCAAAATAATTTTCAAATTTTAGAAAACATTCCTCTTCTTTGCCGGAAAAATCAAAATTGTTAACATCAAATCCATGAAAAAATTCTTCTTCGTTGCTGAAAAATTTGGAATTTGGAACCAAGAAACCTTCATTTTGGCATTCTTGGAGTTTATCATGATGAAAAGGATTTCTAATAAATCTTGGAAGGTGGACTTTTTGTTTTTGCAACATTTTTTCTTGATAATCTCCACGATTTTGGTATATATCTCCATGGTAGGAATCTTCTCTTTTCGAACATTCATCATCTTGATTCATGAATCTTAAAAATTGATGTTCAAGAGGTTTTTTCGCTATATTTTCTTGAATCTTTATCATATGATCCGTGAATTCTTCTTTGCATTGAACTTGTCTTCCTTGAATTTTTTCCAAACGACGTTGGATTTTATCCATTCCCTTTTGAAATTCCTCCCAATTCATGGTTTGATCCGAATATTGATGTTTTCTTGAAAATGTTTCAGCCTCTGAATCACTTTCTAAATCATCCAAGTCCAAATTCTCACATCGATTTCTTGAAAAACTTATTTGATTAGATAGTAGAGCTCTTTCTTGATAATGTCGGTTCGTTAGTTTGTCCTAAACTATATAGCAATCTTTGTCTGAATCGCTTGAATCACTAGAATCAAAATTCCAATGCATATCGTGATTGATTCTTTGATAAAATCGAGCATGAGCAACGTTGTGATGTTGAAATTCCTCTTTTGAATCACTTGAATCAAAATTCCAGCAATGGTTTTGAGAGTATTTTTTACTTTCTTGCCCATACCAACTGCTGTATTTTTTTTCTGTAATCTTCTTTGAACGGTAATTATTCATTCTTGTAAATTCTTGGAAAATTCTTCAAGTTTCTTGAATCTATAGGGTTCCCCCTAAATAAAGGTGTGTTGTTTGGCAACGAGCACAACTCACGAACCTCCCTCTTACGATCAACGTCACCAAGAGTTTTCCGGTCTTCCACCAGCGGCAGTCAACGTTGGCCCAGGCGATTGCTCTGATACAAAATTGATGTAAGCCTAAATGAGACTAAAGGAGATAATTCTCCAAGAATCAATCAAGGATCTTTATTAGAATGAAAGTTGTGTGTAGAATACATGGGAGAGATTCTCTATTTATAAGGGATTAAAAAACAAATGAGGGTAAAAAAGATTAACCTAGGGAATTTACATAAGTTTACCCCAATCCTACCTTTATCATGCTGCCACGGTGTTGCCACGCTGAGGAGAGCGTTGCAACGCCGCCTCCTCACGCGCTCGCGTTAGGCATCGGGGTAGCGTTGCAACGCCATGAGACGACGTTGCAACGCTACCACCCCCTCAATTTCCTTGTCGATAGGGGCGTTCGGCGTTGCGATGTCGTTCTCCAACGTTACGACGTTGATGAACGGCGTTGCAACGCCACTGGTAGCATTGCAACGCTGCTGCTTCTGCCAGTGCCTCTTCTTCAAAAAAAAAGCAGCTTCAAATGCCAATTTCTCACCCGAATCTCATCCGAATTGCTTCAAATTTGTCACGAACGACTCAAAAACAAATTTACAGACTCTAATTGCACTTTAATTGTCCAAAACGCAGGGGCCTTTACTACAATTTGATCAAATCAAGTAAAAACTAAGACCAAAATTTTTCCTAAACTAGTTTTACAGCAAACCAAATGCAATTCCCACCAAACTAATGCAAATTTGTTTCTGAAGGGAATCGAAGTCCCCGCAGCGGAAGCGATTGTGAATCGCGCGCTCTTGATTTAGTTACAACGGTTTATTCAAGAACATAAATCAATAAGATTAAGCATAAAATAGAATGGACAGCAAGAAGTTACCTTTGAAGAACCTTTCTTCGAGTGCTCCTCTCTCCCACGGTCACGATCTCAGCAACAAGAACTCCAACGTCCGAAGACACCACCACCGGATCTTCTCCGTTGTTCTCTAGGTGAGGGAGGAAGGTGGGTTCCCTTTAGGAGATGTGAGGTATTTTTTAGAGAGATGTTTGTTGTCTTCGAACCTTTCCAACAACAACAAAAAGGGAGCTTGTAAAACCTTTTTTTAGTTGCATCTCATGCAACCATATATATAGGGAATGAGATGGAAAAGACCATCCTACCCCTCCTTTAATCTCTCTTTAGTATATAGTTTATATATGAATCTAATTCACATTAAAACTATATATTATACCAATTATATCATATATAATTGATATAACTCATCATGTATGGAATTGAACACTTCAATTTCACTCCTAACTTTATACCCTCAATATTACCATGTTGAGCCAACGGAGGATCTAATGGACCTCATGGATCATGAGCTCCAATGATGTGAGTTTAACTGATCAAACTCTTTGATCCAGTTAATCAATATTTATTAATTGCAAGTCACTCCACTATAGACTCTCCTCACTGTAGATAATATTGTGTCCATTGATATAGTCATTACCCATGAGTCGACCCTTCACAGGTTCTTCGTAATCACAAATTGGGTCAAATTATCGTTTTACCCCCGTGATTACCTCTTTACTCCTTAAGCACCACCGATCCTCTAATGAACAACAAGTCTAAGGTCCTCATAGAGGAGGCGGGGCCCGTTGTTCAAGACTGGAGTCGATTCTTAAGGAACAACCTATCTAATTCCTCGCATTAGAGGAATGAGTGAATTTCATCTTGCAGATTAAGTTCCCAGCTACCTCACGAGGTTACGTCCCCCGAGAAGGTAGGCTTATTGAGTCGACTGGAGCCACTCTCAACTCTCACCCATACTAGTCTAAGGACAAACCCCATATGCGTGAGTTCTTAACTTGCACAGGATTGATTCAGTCAGTCACTAATGACCATCTATAAATTACTAGTCTTATCCTATTAACGGTGTTATCTTTGGTTAGAATAATAATTTGCGATCGATCTTTGTATGAACTCTTCATACAAGATGCCCCACTCGCATGTCAACTACATGAATGGGTTGCATCCATGGTGTTACCAAAATGAGGTTTCCAACCTTATTCTTATACTATAGACTATTTAGGTTATAATCTTGAACTCAACCCAAATAGATAACCTTGGAGTTTAGTTTATTGGATTTATTAGATAACCTTGGAGTTTAGTTTATTGGATTTATAAAAGTTTAGTTTATTGGATTTATAAAAGCAAGATTGTAATCTTATTTTATTTAATTGATCAAAATTACACAAGTTTAGGGCATAAATCCCAACAGTAGGGCATAAATCCCAACAGTTTCAACCAAAACAAAACAAGCATTGCTCTAATACCAATTGAAGGGAATTACCAAAACAAAACAAGCATTGCTCTGGCATCACGACCATTTTTTATAACTTTTATCATACTATAGGTACAAAATTTTGTAATTTAAGCTTTGGAATATTATTTTGAAACTTCGCTTGGAAATCCACCGTACAGCAAGCAAATGTATGGCAAACTGCAAAGCGAAATAAAAAACACAGAAAAATAGGAAACATTCCACCATTACAGAACTTTTAAAACGACACCAACAAGCTCAAACATTAGCTTTGTTAACACATTTACATCAAATAGAGAAGGAACATCTCTCTCTTAACCCCACCATTGATGCACTCCAACTCCCTCATCTTTCAAACTTCCATACATAGACAAGCAACCCCAATAAGCTCTCTTTCTCTTCTTTTCACCTCCATCTTCCCACCATTGATTCTTGCACTCCAAGAACAACTCATTCACCAAATACATTGTCCTCATTTCATCAGTTTCTCAACAACCTACGCATTCGCCTTCATCACCACATAGTCTTCTTCCTCGACAATCTTCCTCAACCAATCCGAGACTGCATTTCTCACAGCGATGCTGCTCGATGACTCTTCATGTTCAAGTCAAATTTTGTGGACCTCAAACTGATCTTGATCCTTTCTTGGGTAGTTCTCATCAAAGTATTGACCCATGTCTTTATTCTCTTTGTGCAGGCTGACCGTGTCGAAGATCCTTTGACTAGAGCGCTCGTGAAAACTGTCGATGAGGTTCGGAAGTACTTGATTTTCCTCCCAAGTTTGTTTGGTTTTGTCACGTCCTTAATTGGTGGTGGCTCAAGTAGAGGATCACCTAGCCCTCTCAAAGCTGCTTTTCTAGTTTGGAATGAGAATTGACAGAGACGTCTTCTTGAAGCTGAATCATAAACCAGCTGATCAGACATAGCTGTCTTCTCCATTGCCACAATAATGGAGCTGTATTTGTTGAGAAACACAGGCCTGTAATTTGGTTTCTTTTGAAAATGATTTGATGGGTCATTGTTATTGAGTGGAAACGCCACAATGCCACCGATTCTCAGAATTCTATCCACGAAATCAGAGTCCACAAGGCCCGAAGCAAACACAAAATCAAAAGAATCATCAGAAAACAACCCACTCCGATCAAAATCAGAGTCCAGAACGATATCAAGTTTGTGTTCATCACCATCCAACACACGAACCTGAATCAGGCCCCTAGCTGCAGCAGAGCTCAAAATGAGAGCCTTATGGCCGTTAATGGCCAAGCCTTCGTGACCCAAATCACGAAAAAGTAAATCCAATTTCTCAGAATCAACCATATCAGATACAGAAAAAAACTCAAACCCACTTTCTCGCCCAAGAATGGACACAATACAAGGCAACGTGAGAATAACCAAAGCGAAAAACAACAAACGAGAAATCACATGAAGAATTCGTGGATCAGGAAACTTAATAACCAAATGGGCCTCAGAATTCCAGCCGTCATTGTCGAATCCTTCGCTCTTGGCTCGATTAAGAGGAGCAAAATCCATGATTCCGACGCCCAAATACATGGAGAATGAGGAATTTGTAGGTGGAATTAGATTGGGTTTGAAGATTTGGTGAAAATACCCAGATGCTAAAACTTGAAGAGGAGATCGATAAGAAGAGGAAATTCCAAGTAGGGGTTGGGGAAAGAGGTGAAAAAAGCGCTTCTAGCGAGAGCAAAACCTGGCAGCGGTGTGATTTCCACCCACGAGGGCTACACGGGAGCTTCGAATTCCACACCAAATGAGCAACAAATCTTGAATTCTTTGAAACTCCATGACTTTTTTCCTGAGATTCATCACCGAACCAGATCAGATCAACGGTGGAGCATTGCTGATTACGGCTGAAACACCATGGATCCGACCGGAGCGGGAGAAGAAGATGAGGAAATTTGTGAAGTTCGTTTTGGTGGTTTTTGGATGGTAAAAGGGATGAGGAGAGATTGGGGATTTAATACCCATTGCCAGAACCAGAATGGTATTGAGCGATCTGAGTACGATGAGCGTGCGTGCGTTGTCGTGAGAAAAAGAAAAGAAAAAAAAAAGCCATTTTCTTTATTTAGGACTTGGCACGCCGTGTGAAAGGAGTGTTTCAGTTTTGAGTCATGAGGATTTTGGTTCCATTATGAATGTTATATAATAGATGTCCATGGAGAGTGTATTATAGACGGGTGTCTTCTCCTCCATTAATCATTTATGATGGTGTCCAAATGGACCGCATCACTAAATGTCAAATAGCCTATATAGTAGCTTTGAGTGGATAATGAAAAATACACTTGGGTGAAAAAACTTCACAAATCTTTTTTCTCTTCTTCCACTTTCTTCGTTATGGAGCCTTTGTCATTTTTCTTGTTGAAGGTAGGTTCTAATGGTAAGTTTTTTTTTATATATAATTAAATGTTATTTTGTATATTTGATTTATATTAAATTTCTAATGTAAATATAATGGTTTTTTTACAGTGTTACTATGGAAAATCTTACAAAATTAGAATTCACGGTCTTTGACATTAATGATAATAATTATTTGTCATGAGTGCTTGATGCCAAGATACATTTGGATGCTATGAACTTTGGAGAGACCATTAAAGAAGGGAATACAACATCTAGTCAAGAAAAAGCGATAATCATGATTTTTATTCGTCATCATCTCCACGAGCGATTGAAGATAGATAACTAACTATAAAAGATCCTTACATCCTGTGGAAGAACTTGAAAGAAAGATATGGTCATCAGAAAACAGTTATTTTTCCTAAATCTCGTTATGAATGGATGCACTTAAGGCTCCAATATTTTAAATCAGTAAGTGAGTATAACTCCATATTATTCAAAATTAGTTCAAAATTGAAATTGCGTGGAGAAAAGATTACTAATATGGATATGTTAGAAAAGATATTTCTACCTTTAATGTCTCGAACATGCTTCTGCAACAGCAACATCGAGAGAAAGGTTTTAAAAAGTATTTAGAACTCATTTCATGTCTTCTTGTGGTTGAACAAAATAACGAGTTATTAATGAAAAATCATGAATCTCGACCAACTGGAGCAACACCATTCCCTAAAGTGAATGTTGTGAATTTTAACAATCGTGGTCGAGGTCGTGGTTGTGGTTGAGCTCGTGATCGTGGTAGAGGAAGAAATAATTATTTTCGTGGTAGGCATTATAATTATCCAAATTTCAAGAAACTCACACGAAATGATGATCATAAAGGAAAAGCTCCAAAAATAAGAATTCAAGAGTTGATGAAAATAAATACTTTCGATGTGGAATGACTGGGCATTAGTCACGTATTTGTCGTGCATCCAAATACTTAGTAGATCTCTATCAATCTTCTCTGAAGGAAAAAGAAAAAAATGTGGAAGCCAAACTTGCTTATCAAGATAATGATATATTCGACCCATCCAATATGACAAATTTGGATGTGGCAGATTTCTTTGTATCTCCTTAAGAGAAAATTGACACAATTAATGGATTAGCAAGTGCTTCTTTTGATTTTGAGAATATCCAGGAATGATGTTTGTTTAAAGGGTCATAGTATATGGATAAGGTTGGGTACCTTATCCTAGTAACACTATGGATACGACATGCTTTGTATTTGATACAAATGAATTGTTCCAATTCGTTCATGTAGTACATGCGAGTGGACATATCCTGTGTGATGAGTTCATATAAGACCAGGCCAAGAATTATTAACCAACTATTGTAACACTGTTAATTGTTTAGGTTTAATAATTCATAAATGACCATTAATAACTCGACCTTAATCCTCAACAGGTTACGAACTCCTACCCGCGAGGAATTGTCCTTTGACTACTATGGGTGAGAGTGGCCTGAGTCGCCGACTCAATATGTCTACGTTCTTCGAGACAAAATCAAGTGAAGAGTTGGAAACTTAACTCCGCGAGATGGAATTCACTTGTTCCCAAACCTAGAAAAAATAGATAGGTTGTTTCCTTAAGTGATGATTCTAGATCTTGAACAACGGGGCCCCACTCTCTCACTGGCCTGAGAAGGATTTTGTTTATGGTTGGACCATAAACAGGTTGTTCATTAGAGGATCAATGGTACTTAAGGAGCAAGAGGTAATCACATGGGTAAAACAGTAATTTGACTTAGTTGTGATTATGAACAACTCGTGAAGGGTTGACTTACGGGTATTGGTTATATCAATGGACACAACTTGTCCTACAGTGAGTAGAGTGCAATTACGAGTCTTTAGTGGAGTGACTCATAGTTGATGATTGTTGGTTAGTTTGATCGATTAGCCTCGTATCATTGGAGCTCATGATCTATTGGTCCATTAGGTCCCCTCGCTAGCTCACCATGGATTAAACAAGAATCACATATTTTGAAGAATTTGAAATGTTCAAATTATCAAGGGAATATATATGCATATTAATTATATGAGATATAATTGATATAGCATAAAGTTAATTATGAATAAGATTCATAATTAAACTATATAGTATATTTGAATTAGATTCAAATAATAATATGAATTGGATTCATATTAAAACTATATGTTATAGGAGAGAAATTTATTTAATTAAATAATAACTACAAATTTAAGTTTGTATGTTTTGGAATTATATGTTATGGAATTATATGTGCTTGAATTATAAGTTATGGAATTATCACTTTTATTTTATGAAATAGTAAATGGATGGAGAAAGTAACCTCCATCCTATTCACTATATATACACATGTATATGGATACATGTAAAAGATGAAGCTTTGTGAAATTCTAGCCACTTTGTGAGACAAGTGTTTTTTTTAAAATTTCATAACATTTTTCCCTTTAAAAAAAAAAAAACTCTCCATACTTCCAATTCTAGAGAAAAACTTCATTTTTCCTCTAAATATTCTTCCAAATGAATTGGCTCCCACAAGTCGGATCTTGTCCAAGAGAATAGTAGGGAAGATCTTTCGGATGAGTCTCAACGTAAATCTAGAAGTTGCTCGATGTGGAGATCAATGAAGTTTATGGAATCATGATCTACAAAGGTATGTTGTAGGAATAGAATTTCATAAGCTTAATCTTTAGCATTTTGTGTGGAAATCGACCTGGGAGTGAATTCGGTCCGGAGATTCTTAGGTTATATTATCGTGACTGGCGTTAATTAAAAGTTGATTAATTTACTCACATAGACCTAAGTTAATAATGTGATTATAAACTTAGGCTAAATCAATATAAGAGTTATATTGGTTGACTTAGGTAAATATTAGCCGATTTATCTAGGTCAATCCCGAATAATATAAAGTGTTGAGTGGGAGCAAATAAAGTGTATAAGATACATTTAATTTTTTGACCACAAATCTCCGTTAAAGTTTGCACCGTGAGATCCATACTCGGCCTCGTGGCGCAAATGGGAGCGTCCCCCTTCGAATGGTATTTGTATGGATTATCAAAGTGGATGGAGAGAGTACTTATAGTGAGTGGGAGTGGGACCTGTGAAAACGGGACCCACGGTTCTTTCGATTCACACCATGAGACGCCTATAATCCGCCTGCTAGTTTGGCCTGGACCAGACAATCCCTTCGGAGGGCCTTGATCATGGGAGTCGGAACACCGTGAATTTTCGAAAGGGATATAGTTTCCTTGTTGGTTTTCCTTCTTGGTTCACCCTTCGGTGGCTATTGTTTGGACGGATACTTGGAAACTTAAAGATTGAGGGTCACACTCACGGGATTCATTAAGAGTTAATGGATTCTAACCGAAAAATGATAACTGGACGCCTAATGGAATAAGAGTTATTCTGGTATTAGGGTCTGATCGAGAAAGTCTCGTCCTAGAGGAGGAGTGTTTCTGTTCACCCTTCGGTGGCGGTCATTCTAAACCTTTGGGATATCATTGCAAATTTTTAATGACCTAGAGATCATAGGATAAATGTTTTGCTAAAACTTGATTTGATTTCAAAAGTTTTGCGGATTGACACAAAGTTTTTATCTTATTTTTTCAGCAAAATGTCTAGCTCAGTAATAGCATTACTAGCATCCGACAAATTAGTGGGAGATAATTTTCAAACATGGAAAAACAATATAAACATGATTCTAGTAACTGACAACCTTAAGTTCGTGCTCACTGAGGAGTGTCCTCAGTTGCCAAGCTCGACTAAGTCACGAAGTGTTCGTGATGCATACGATCGGTGGATTAGGGGCAATGAAAAGGTCAAGGTCTACATAATTGCCAGCTTGTCTGAAGTATTGGCAAAGAAACATGAGCTGATGATTACCGCCAAGGAGATCATGGAGTACTTGCAAGAAATGTTTGGACAACAGTCCTTTCAAGTCTGGCATGACTCGTTCAAACATGTCTTCAATGCCCGGATGAAAGAAGGGGCGTCTGTCCGAAAACACGTTCTAGACGTGATGACCCAATTTAATCTGGCGGAGATGAACGGGACTTCGATCGATGAGTCAAGCCAGGTCAGCTTTATATTGGAGACTCTTTCGAAGAGTTTCCTTTAGTTTCGTAGCAATGTTGTTATGAACAAAATTAGCTACACTCTGACCACCCTTCTGAATGAGTTACAGAACATCTAGTCCTTGATGAGAATCAGGACACCGGAAGTTGAGGCAAATGTTGCCTTCAGGTCCTATCACAGGGGTTCGACCTCTAAGACAAAATCTATGGCTCCTTCTCACCCAAAAGGGAAGAAGAAGAAGATGAAGAAGGGCAAAGTTGATCGTGCTGCCACCAAAAATGGCAAAAAGATCAAGGAAGTTCAGAGAGAAAGAAAAGTGTTTCCACTGCATGGGGGGACGACCACTGGAGCGTGAATCGCCCCAAGTTCCTTGCCGGCGTGAAAGAATACAGGTAAATGTGACTTACTAGTAACTGAAACCTGTTTAGTGGAGAGTAATGACTCTACCTGGATATTGGATTCGGGCGCCACTAACCATGTTTGTTCTTCTTTTCAGGAAATTAGTTCCTAGCAGCACCTGCGAAAGGGTGAGGTGACTCTACGGGTTGGATCTGGAGAGATTGTCTCTGCTGTAGCGATCGGCACTGAAGCTTCATTTTGGCAGAAATTACATTTTATTAGAAAATTTGTATATAGTTCCAGGGTTTACTAAAAACCTAGTTTCTATTTCCTGCCTCTTAGAACATTATATTTCCGTTGAATTTTCTGGCAATAAAGTGTTTATTTCTAGAAATGGAAATTTATTGTGTTCTACTTCACTTGAATCTAATCTGTATGTTTTGAAACCTAATTCGGTCAAAAGTGTTTTGAATACTGAATTATTTAAAACAGCAGAAACACGAACTAAGAGAGTGAAAGTTTCTCCTAAAGAAAATGTTCATCTTTGGCATCTACGGTTAGGCCAAATTAATCTCAATAGGATTGAGAGACTAGTGAAGAGTGGACTTATAAGTGAGTTGGAAGAAAACTCTTTACCAGTTTGTGAGTCATGCCTCGAAGGCGACCAAATGTCCTTTTAGTGGAAAAGAATATAGAGCCAAAGAGCCCCTTGAGCTTATACATTCTGACCTTTGTGGTCCGATGAGTGTTAAATCACGAGGTGGTTATGAATACTTTTTGTATCTTTCATAGATGACTATTCAAGGTATGTGTATATTTACCTAATGCATAGGAAGTCCGAAACTCTTGAAAAGTTCAAGGAGTACAAGATCGTGGTTGAGAACTCATAGTAGGTAAAACGATAAAAACATTTCGATCGGATCGAGGTGGAGAGTATATGGACACAAAATTTCAAAACTATATGATAGAACATGGAATCACGTCTTAACTCTCAGCACCTGGTATGCCACAGCAGAATGGTATATCAGAAAGGAGAAATAAAACCCTGTTGGACATGGTTCGGTCGATGATGAGCTATGCTCATCTCCCTGATTCTTTTTTGGGTTACGCAGTGGAGACTGCGGTGTATATTTTGAACAATGTTCCGTCGAAAGAGTATTTGTGAAACACCTTTCGAACTCTGGAATGGACGTAAAGGCAGTTTACACCATTTCAGAATTTGGGGATGCCCGACCCACGTGTTGGTGTCAAACCTGAAGAAGTTGGAATCCCATTCAAAATTGTGCCTATTTGTAGGTTACCCAAAAGAGACTAGAGGTGGTCTATTTTTCTATCCTAATGAAAATAGGGTGCTTGTATTGACAAATGTCACTTTCCTTGAGCAAGATCACGTCAAGGATCATTTGCCTAGAAGAAAAATCGTGTTTGAACGAAATGGGCAGTACATCAGCAAGAGTTGCTGATGGGGCTAGTACGTCAACAAGTGTTGTTGATCCTAGCACGTCTAGTCAAGTTCGTTCCCAAAAGTTGGGAATGCCTCGACGTAGTGGGAGGGTCGTGAGACAACTTTGAGCGTTACATGGGTTTATCTGAAACCTAAGTCGTCACTTCTAATGATGACTGTGAGGATCCATTGACCTATGATCATGCAATGGCAGATGTTGATAAAGACGAATGGATTAAAGCTATGAACCAGGAAATGGAGTCGATGTACTTCAATTCCGTCTGGGAGCTTGTGGATCAACCGGATGGGGTAAAACCTATTGGTTGCAAATGGATCTACATGCGTAAACGTGGCGTATATGCGAAGGTGCAGAACTTCAAAGCATGACTAGTGGCAAAGGGTTTTTCTCAGGTTGAAGGGGTTGACTATGAGGAAACCTTTTCGCCTGTTGCTATGGTAAAGTCATCAGGATCCTTCTGGCCATTGTCGTATATTATGACTATGAGGTATGGCAGATGGATGTCAAGATCGCCTTTCTGAATGGCAACCTTGACGAGACCATCTACATGGACCAGCCCAAAGGGTTCATAACCCAAGGCGAAGAGCAAAAGATTTGTCGGCTTCATAGGTCTATTTATGGACTGAAACAAATCTCGAGGTCTTGGAATATAAGGTTTGATGAGACAATAAAATCTTATGGTTTTGATCAGAATGTTGACGAGCCTTGTGTCTACAAGAAAATCGTCGACAAAACTGTCGCATTTCTGGTATTATACGTGGATGATATCCTATTCATTGGGACCGAGGTAGTATTTCTTACTGACGTAAAGAAATGGCTAGCTTCACAATTCCAAATGAAAGATTTGAGAGAAGCACAATATCTTCTAGGTATCCAGATTGTCCGGAACCGGGAGAACAGAACTCTGGCCATGTCTCAGGTGTCTTATATTGACAAGATGTTGTCTAGATATAAGATGCAGAACTCCAAGAAGAGCTTACTGCCTTTCAGGAATGGGGTTCACCTGTCTAAGGATCAATGTCCTAAAACTCCTCAAGAGGTTGAGGATATGAGATGAATCCCTTATGCTTTAGCTGTTGGGAGCCTTATGTATGCCATGTTGTGTACTAGGCCCGACATCTGTTATGCAGTTGGTATTGTCAGTAGGTATCAATCCAATCCAAGATTAGATCACTGGACAACCGTAAAGGCAATCCTCAAGTATCTTAGGAGAACGAGGAACTACAGCCTAGTGTATGAGAGTGGGGATTTGATCGTTACAGGATACAGAGATTCTGACTTTCAGACCGATAATGATTCTAGGAAATCCACTTCAGGGTCAACCTTCTTTCTGAATGGAGGAGTTGTAATATGGTGAAGTATCAAGCAGGGATGCATCGCTGATTCCACTATGGAAGTTGAGTACGTTGCAGCTTGTGAAGCTGCAAAGGAAGCTGTTGGGCTTAGGAAGCTCATGACAGATTTGGACATTATTTCAAATATGAACTTGTTGGGATGTATGTCTTAATCTCGTTTTGTTTGTAATATTACCATTTGAAATAAATAAGAGTTGTTTCTTTCATCGCTCTGTGTCTCGCAATTTTACAAGCTTTGTCCAATAAACTAAGCTCTGTGGTCATTGAATTTATGAGAGAACAAGAACTTGAACGGTGTGTAGTGGACACACAGGGAGGATCACGTCGAAAGTTAATGACCGAACAATCTCTGATATATGGATAGGGTTGGAGACCTAATCCTCGGATACATCTTGGATGCGACCGCTTTGTATTAGATACAAACGAGGTGATCTCGACTTCGTTCATGTGGTTGACATGCGAGTGGGGGCATCATGTGCAATGAGATTGTACAAGACCGGGCCGTGAATTATTAGACCTACTGATGTAACACCGTTAATAGTATGGGACTAAATAACTTCGTAGATGACAGTTAGTGACTCGACCTAAATCCGTATGCGTGTTACGAACTCCCCGCATGAGGGTCCGCCCTTTGACTAGTACGGGTGAGGGTGATCACAATTACTCGCCCCAATATGCCTATCTTCTCAGTGGACAAGACCACATGGAGAATCGGGAACTTAACTACGCGAGATGGAATTCACTCGTTCTCGCTTTTTGGAAACTAGAGGGGTTGTTCCCTTAAGTGTTGTCTCCAGGGCTTGGACAACGGGTGACCACCCTCTCACTGGCCCGAGAGAGGTATTGTGTATGGTTGGACCATTACATTGTTGTTTTTAATTAGAGGAGCAGTGGGGACTTAAGGGGCAAGAAGTAGACACAGGGGTAAAATGGTAATTTGACCCAGTAGTGTCTACGAACAACCTGCGAAGGGTCGACTCATGGGCATTGGTTATATCAGTGGACACAACTTATTTTACAGTGACGGGAGTTCAGCTACGGGCTTTAGTGGAGTGATACCGTAGCTAATGAGTGTTGATTAACCGAGTCAAAGAGTTTGACAGGTTAGTCTCGGATCATTAGAACTCGTCACGTGTAGGTCCATTAGGTCCCTTGGTTGGCTCAAATTGGATTAATAGAGGGCTTACAGTTTTGGAGTGAATTTTAAGTGTTCAAGTTCATTAAAGGGTAATTATGTCATTTATATGTGATATGATTGACATATTATATAGTTTAATGTGAATGAGATTCATAATAAACTATAAGTTAGCCTAATTGTCTAATTAGGCTAATTTTGAGAAATTGGATTGAGAGAAATTAAATTGAATGTGGTTCAATTTAAAAATCCACAATTATACAAATGTGATTTGTATAATGAGATATGAGATATCTTATTATATGTGGTTATGCAAATATGATTTGCATAAACTATGGTTGTGGTTAAATGGTAAATAGGTGGAGATTTCAACTCCACCTATCACCATTATTTAAACTCCTTTGCAAGAAGGATTTAGTAAGTGAAGGCTCATTTTTTGGATTTCTCACCAAAGAGCTCATCATTCTCTCTCAACCCTTCTCTCAATCTCTCATCCCCTTTTTCACCAAAGAAGAGTCTCACCACTCTCCTTCTACCAAAGGAAGAACAACCGAGAAACCTTTCAAAACGTGTTCGGATCGTTGGTTCATCGAAGAGATCGAGATCGTTTTGAACGTGATCACGAAGAGTTCGTGACAGGAGGAAGAATACGTGAAGAAAGATTCTTCTTTTGCATGTTTAACCTAGATGCTATTAGATAGTTTCAATTTTAAGAAAACACATTTCACAACGATACCACGACGATTTGATCGCCCTTCCGCTGCGTGGGATTCTTATTCCCTTCATTTCCAACCTGGCATTTCTCCTTTCTGTAGCTGCTGCCAGGAATCAATTACCTAAAAAGAAGAGCAAACATGATTAGTGGCGTCTGAATCAAGTATCCAAGCAGTTTTATCATTATCCATTGAACATGCTTCTATACAAAGTAAATCATATTTACCTTCTTTTTTATTCTCGGTCAGGTACTTTGGACAATTCCATTTCTAGTGTCCATCCTCGTTGCAGTGAAAACATTTTGATTTGTCAGCAACTTCCTTGACCTTCTTGCCTTTTTGGGCAGCAGCTTTATCAACCCGTTTCAACCTTCTTCATGTTCCTCTTTTTCCCTTTCAGGTTAGAAGAAGATGAAGCCACTGATTTAGTTCTAGAGGTCGAACCTCTATGATAACTTCTATTGGCAACATTTGCCTTACCTTTCGGTCCCCGAATTTTCATCAAAGACTAAAAGGTCTGGAGTTCATTCAGAAGGGAGGTAAGATTAAAAGTAAGTTTGTTCATAACAACATTACTTCTAAACTGTAAGAAACTATCTGAAAGAGTTTCCAGAATGAAGCTGACTTAGCTCGATTCATCGATGGAAGCACCATTCGACTCCGCGATGTTGAAGTGTACCATCATATCCGGGACATGATCCCGAACAGATGAATCCTCTGCCATCCTCGAGTTAAATATATACTTGAGGGCATTGTGTCGGGCCTGTGTAGACTATTGTACAAACATGCCCTGCAACGAATCCATAATTTCCTCGTGCTTCTTGGCTAATATGTCAGACATACTTGCCAGCATATAGACTTTGGCCTTATCGTTGGCCTTGATCCATCGATCATATCCATCACGAATATTTCGTGTTGCATTCGAGCCTGGCACCTGACGACACTACTCAGTCAGCACAAACTTAAGATCGTCCACTACCAAGATAGTGTTAAGTTTGTTTTTCCAAGTCATTATGTTCTCTCCAGTTAATTTTTTCGAACCCGGTAAAGAAATAATAGAGCTAGACATTTTGCTGAAATTTATAAAACAAAACTTGAATAAGTTTCTCGCTAAAAAAAACTATCTAATCCAATCACGTTTTAGCTAATCATCTAATGATTCCTAGGTCATTAATAATTTGCAATGATACTCCAAAGGTTTAAAGTGTATAACATCGAAGGGTAATAAAAAACACTCCTCCTCTAGATCAAGACATTCTTGACAAAAATCTAATGTCAGCATAACTCTTATTCCTATAGGCTTTAATTACCATTATTTGGTCAGGATACATACACTTCTTATGTAGCTTGTGAGTGTAACCCTCTGTCTTTAGACCCTAGAGTCCCCATCCAACAAAATCCGCCGAAGGGAGGACTAGGTTGAAAAACAGACTAAGAAAATCTTTATCCCTTTCGGGTGTCCACTGTGTTCGATCCTCTATGATCAAGCCTTCCAAAGGGATTGTTTGGTCCAGGTCAAACTAGCAGGCTGACCATAGTGATCTTACGATGTGAACCGACAGAAGAGACCATAGGTTTTGTATTCACTAAACCTGCTCCCATTCACTATAAGTACCCTATCCATTCACCTTGCTATTGACTCATACAAACACCATCCGAAGGGGGACGCTCTCGTTTGCGCCACGAGGCCAAGTATGAGTCTCACGGTGTTAACTTCTCCAGAGAGTTGTGGGTGGAATTATATGTATCATATACACTTTTCCTCCCACTAGATACTTTAACTCTATAGGAAATTGACATAGGTTAAACTCGGTTAATGGTTTTACATAAACTTATCAATATAACTCTTATACTGATAATCAATATAACTCTTATATTGATTTATCCTAAGTTTGCTAATATAACTATTTTATATTAAACCTAGGATTTCTAGTTTATTAACCCCTTAATAAACCCGCTGACGCTACTATAATTTATAAACTCTCTGATTAAAATTCACTCCCAGGTCAATGCCTAGGTAGGGGTGTTCTGTTTCTGTTAGCTTAAATACCCCAACCTAGACAAAACCTTCCTTAGACAGAGTTTCTCTTTTAATCATTGTTTATAAATTACATGGTTCCTAATTCTAATCTAATTAGAACTAGATAACCTAAGGTCTATTAATTTCATGTTCTAAATATTTTAAAACTAATGAATTTAACCTTAGGTGATATGCAATTCTATGTTATTGTGCTTGGTCATTCATCGCATGAATAATAAAACATACATAACACATTCATCTCATGAAAAATATGCATGTCAATGTTGTCCAAAAATTAATATAACACCTTATATTAATTATACAAACTTTATAATATAACACTTTATATTAGAAATGATGCATGGAAATGCTTAATCGAAGGTGGGATATCTAAAATAAAAGCATACTTTATGCATGCAATAATTATACAACAATTGCATAAATTTAAATAGCAAAATTAGACTATTTTTTGCAGCCTAAAATTAATTTAAATTAATATAATCTAATTATATTAATTAAAATTAATAATATTAAATAAAATTAATATAAAACATTTTTATATTAAATAAATATAATAAAACAAAACGTTTCCGTTTTACGCTTTGTTGTTGCGTTACTCGGTAGCGTTGCAACACTAAGGATAGCGTTGCAACGGTAGTTCGTTCCCGTCGCACACCTGAACTCCTTCGGCGTTGCGACGCCCGTGCTGGCATTGCAACGCTGGCTCCTCCTCGTCCCAGCGTTGTGACGCTAGTTGGAGCGTTGCAATGTTGTGTCTCCTTGCAGCCTGAAATCCGCCTCCACGGCGTTGCAGCGTTGCGCATGCACGAACAACAAGCGATCTCCACTTTGCTTTTGCTTGTTTTAACCGTTCTTCTCAAAGCAACCACTTTGCCTCGATCTACACGGACTTACAGACTTGATTTACATAATAAAATGCCCAAAACATTAGGCACTTTACGTAAATCTATGGTGCCAAAAATGAAAACATCTAATTTTGCAATTCGATCATACATCTCATGAAATCAGTAAATCCCACCTTTGTTCTTAATAAATCCAGAACAAAATCAAGAACACAATTGGCGCTCTGATACCAATTGAAGGGATTGAATCTCGCAGCGGAAGCGATTGTGAATCGCGTGTTCGTGATATTATTGCATAGATCTATAACAAGAACAATATAACAAAGATTAAGCATGCATTTCTAAATGGGACAACAAGAAATTACCTTTGAAAAACACTTTCTTCACGAGTTCCTCCTTCAACGATCACAATCTCAGCAACGAACCCGAACCGTGTGAAGATCCACCACTAGATCTTCTCCATTGTTCTCTAGGTGCGGGAGGAAGGCGGGTTCCTTTAGGATGAGATGTGGAATTTTGAGAGATGTGTGTTTAGAACTCTTTCCAGCAACACAAATGTGGGAATTCTGGGTTTCACAAATAGCATACCTCAAAGTTGCATCTTATGCAACTATTTATAGGGAAATAGGATGGAAATTACCATCTTATCCCTCCTTCATTCTCTCATTAGTATATAGTTAATTTGTGAATCTAATTCACATTAAAACTATATATTATATCAATTATATCACATATAATTGATATAACATCTCATATATGAAATTGAACACTTCAATTTTATTCCTAACTTTATACCCTCAATGTTACCATGTTGAGCTAACGGCGGGACCTAATGGACCTACAGTTCATGAGCTTTAATGATGTGAGATTAACTGATCAAACTGTTTGATCTGGTTAATCAATATTCATTAATTACAAGTCACTCCACTATAGATTTGTAGTTGCACTCTCCTCATTGTAGATTATATTGTGCCCATTGATATAATCATTACCCATTAGTCGACCCTTCATAGGTTGATCGTAATCTCAGTTGGGTCAAATTACCGTTTGGGTTCGAGTTGCTGAGATCGTGATCGTGGGAGAAGGAGCACTTGAAGAAAGAGTTCTTCAAAGGTAACTCTTGTTGTCCAATATGTTATTATATGCTTAATCTTAGTTAGATTTGTTCTTGATTGATATCCATGTAACGAAATTAAGAACGCGTAATTTACAATCACTTCACCGCAAAGATTCGATCCCTTCAAGCCTAATTGTTGAATTAGGGCTAATTTGGAGAAATTAGATTGAGAGATATTAAATTGGATGTGTTTCAATTTAAAAATCCACAATATTTCAAATGTGATTTGTAAAATGAGATATGAGATATCTTATAATATGTGGTTATGCAAATATGATTTGCATAACCTATAGTTGTGGTAAAATGGTAAATATGTGGAGATTTCAACTCCACCCATCACCATTATATAAACCCCTTTGCAAGAAGGGTTCATTGGTGCATTGCTCATTTTTGGAATTCTCACCAAAAGAAGCAACCTCTTCTCTCTCAAATTTTCTCTAAATTTCTTCTCCCCCAAACCAAAAAGGAAGGTCCCACAATCCTCCTTCCTAAAGTAGAACAGTAGAAACCAAGTAGAGGTGTCCTGTGCGTTGTTCGTGTGAGAGAGATCAAGGTCGTTGAGATCAAGGAGAACACGAAGAGTTCGTGAGAACTGAAAGAAAACTTTGAAGATCGTCTTCAACAAGTAAGTACCATGAACTTGTTTGTTTTCTTTTCTTAAAATGCATGTTTAGCCTATTAACTATGTGATAGTTTAATTTTAACAAAGTTGAGTTGCACAACAAAACCACGACGATCCGATTGTCTTCATTGCTACTGGGACTTTAATTCCCTTCACATGCAGGTTGTTCGTAATCACGGTTGGGTCAAATTAGCGTTTTACCCTTGTGATTACCTCTTGCTCCTTAAGTACCACTTATCTTCTAATGAACAACTTGTTTATGGTCCTACCATAAATAAGTCCCTCTCGGGCTAGTGAGAGGGTGAGACTCCATTGTTCAAGACCTAGATGCATCCCTTAAGAGAACAACCTATCTAAATTTCCTAGCTCGGGAATGAGTGAATTTCATCTCGTAGGGTTAAGTTCCCAACTCCCGAGGAGGTTTTGTCCTTGAGAAGGGAGACATATTAAGTCAGTAACTCTGTCCACTCTTACCCATACTAGTCTAAGGACAAATCCCTGCAGACAGGAGTTCGTAACCCGCTCAAGATTTCGGTCGAGTCACTAATGGTCATTTATAAACTATTAGACATAATCTATTAACGGTGTTACATGAGTAGGTTAATAATTTACAGTCCGATCTTGTACAAACTTGCAGGATGCCTCCACTCGCATGTAAACTACATGAACGAGTTGGATCACCTCGTTTGTATCAAATGCAAAGTGGGTCGCATCCATAGTGTTACCAGGATGATGTTTCCAACCTTATCCATATTCTATAAACCATTTGGGTTACATACTTGAACACGATCCTACCTATGTATCTACTACACACTATTCAAGTTCTCATAACCATGACCCTGGAGCTTATGGATTTAAGTTTTGAATGTGAGAAACGAGAAATGATGATTAATAACTCTGTATTTATTTTACCAAACATTTACAAACTACACGAGTTTAGGGCATAAAACCCCGACAGTGAGGTGTTGGACGGCTCGCGAGCAGAACCACATAAAGTCTGTCGGTGTCGCTTTGCAACATCGATCACTTGAGGAGCTCACACCAGAGAATGAAGGAGACAAAGGAGGAGAAGAAGAAACTCAAGGTAGTTCACGAAGAAGGAAGGAAAGGAAGAGAAAGAATGGACATATGTTTGGGTTCTTTTTTCTGGTTCCTTTTCTTTTTTAAAAAAGAAAACAAAAGAAAACTTAAATGTTCTTCCAAAATTGTCTTTCTCATCTTTCAATCTCAAACACAACAAAAAAAATTGTTTGAATAAACCAAAGCCAATTCACTTGATCCAAATCTATTAAACAAAAAAAGAGGAAAAGAAAATGATAGGCATTACAAGTACATAGTTTTTTAATGTTGATGGACCCCACATAATTTTAAAAGGATGTTGACGTGGCAAACAATAAATGAAGTAGTATGAATTTTTTTTCATACAACAGTAGTACTAGAATTTCTCACATATATATATCCCCCTATCATGCTTCACTTTCAAGGGATCCATGTATCCTGCTCTAATTGACTTTTGACTCAATTGCCATATCATATGTCACATGTATTTTCCTTTAAAACATGTTTCGACCACAACCTCACGTTCTAGCTCCGATTTGAGTGGTTCAAAAAGTGTTAAAAAGTAATACGCTATGAACACTTCAAAACACTAAAATTTTTAGTTACCAAAATTAGATTTGTTATCTTAGAAACACTAATTCATTAATTAAAATTAATTATTTGAGTTTAAGGACCAAAACGTCAATAGGATCATTTATGCCATTGACATCTTTGCATCTTAGCTTAAATTACACTCACTTCAATAACAATTAACACTTTTTTTTGGTTATCATTAGTTGCAATTTGATAAAGATTCCACTCAACTCTTATTTACATCTTGTTGTTACCAAATTTTAGACAGGAGAACACACCTGACCTCCACGTGAAAATGATAGTAAATGTGTATCTCTAGAGGGAAGAATGCAACCTCCAAGACAAGAAAAAATCTAGGCACTAGTGTGGCGATTGCCACACCAGCTTCAATGCTTAAGTTAGAGAAGGAAGAAAAGTGTAGCCATCCATAATTTAGGAAGAAAAGTGTAACAAACTATAATTTATAGAATGTTGGTTAAGTTCAAATCCCTGTCTTTGAGTCATAATGATTTATTTATAGGATTTTTTACTTTCATATTCCTTTTCAGACAAGGATTTAAGTAGATTTCCCCTTTTATCTAGGGATGGGATTTAAAAAGGTTAATCATGTCTGATTCTTCTCATAATTCGAATCTCTCTTCTTGGTCCAATTTCACCCACAATATTAGCCCCCACTCCCTAATTAGGATTCATGGTTTAGCTTTGTTGTCATGGGCTATTGGCATGGAGACTGATTTGGGAGTAATCTATCAAATTTTTGGAGTCATTGTTGACATTTCGAGATTTGCTTCGAATCCTCTCTAATTATTATTGTTCATCCTTATGAGAATATTTGATAACTCTCCAATAGAGAGTTATTTATCTTATTCTTGCTACTAAACTTAGCATTATTGTGATTGATGTGTTGCCTTTTAATCTTTTCTCTTCCTAAATTGTGCATGATGCTTGTGTTTTGATCATTAATTGACCTTAGCATTAACAATGAGTGAAATTATGATATATGTGTATTAATGAAGCTATTTTTCTTGTTTAGGAAGAAGAAAGTTGATAAGAGAAGCTTTGGAAAAGCTAAAGGTTATTTTGAAAAACTTTGCTTCAACAATTTAGAAGTTGGCTTTGCTTCAGCAATCTGAAATGTTGTGTTTAACAGTTACTGTAGCACGTGCACAAGATTTTCTCAAATTGAGCATGTGATTGATCTTCCTACCATATCTAACTCTAGTTAGAAGTACTTGGACTTTAGTTAGGGTTGACTTGACTTAGTTAGGGTTCATTTGAGGCTTATAAAAGCATTGCATTCTATTAATTGAAGTGTAAGAGACATTTGGGTATCATTTTTGGCTAGGGCATTGTTCTCCAAGGAAGAAGACCAAGAAGGGATCGTGTGGGCTAAGAAGCTTCATCAAAAAGAGAGTTTTTGTTGGGATTTATGCCCTAAACTCGTGTAGTTTGTAGTTATTTGATGGTCATAAATAAAGTGTTGTTTTTCCTCAAATCTTGTAATCTTGCAATTAAAACTTAATCCAGTAAACTAAGTTTCAGGGCCATATGTATGCGACATTGAACAGTATGTAGTGGACACACAGATAGGATCATGTTCAAGTCAATGACCCAAACGGCCTATAGTACATGGATATGGTTGGGAACCTTATCCTGGTAACACTATGGATGCGACCCACTTTGTGTTTCACACAAGCGAGACGATCCACCTCGTTCATGTAGTTGACATGCGAGTGGGGGCATCCTATACAATGAGATTGTACAAGACCAGACCGAGAGTTATTAAACCACTATAGTAACACCGTTGACAGATTAGGACTAATAATTCGTAGCGACCATTAGTGACTCGACACAGAATCCTAAGCGAGTTACTGAACTCCTGTCTGCAGGGTTTGTCCTTAGACTAGTATGGGTGAGAGTGATCAGAGTTTCCGACTCAATACACCAACCTTCTTTGGGACGAAACCTCGTAAGGAGCTGGGAGCTTAACTCCGCGAGAAGGAATTCACTCGTTCAGGTTGCTCCCTTAAGGACTAAATTCAGGTCTTGAACAACAGGACCTCACCCTCTCACTGGCCCAAAAGGGGCATCGTTTATGGTAGGACCATAAACTTGTTGTTCATTAGAGGATCAGTGGTACTTAAGGAACAAGTAGTCACCGGGTAAAATGGTAATTTTGACCCAACTGTGACTATGAACAATTTGTGAATGGTTGACTCACGGGCATTGGTTATATCATGGACACAAACTTCCCTAGAGTGAGGAGAATGCAAGTGCGAGTCTATAGTGGAGTGACTCGTAGTTAATGAATGTTGATTAATGAGATCAAAGAGTTTGAATAAGTTAATCTTGTATCATTAGAGCTCATGATATGTAGGTCCATTAGGTCCCTCGGTTGGCTCAATAGGGAAATAATGAGGGTATAAAATTTTGGAATGAATTTGAAGTGTTCAAATTCATATAAGAGATTTTATATCAATTGTATGTGATATGATTGATATAATATATAGTTTAATGTGAATATGATTCGTGTTAAACTATATTATTGCTTAATTATGGAATTATGGCATAATTAGAGGAATTAATCATGTGAGATATGAAAATTGAATGTGATTCAATTTATTATCCACATTATGCAAATGTGATTTGCATAATAAGGTATATGATACCTTATATTATGCAATTATGCAAATATTATTTGCATAATGAATAATATGTGGAATTAGTGGGAGAATGGGTGGAGAATTTATCTCCACCTTCACTCACTGTAAAAACATCATTTTTAGATGCATTTGGCAACTGAACATCTCACTTTTTGGAAATAGAGATTTCCATACAAACTCATTCTCTCAATTCCTCTCTACAATTCCCCTTTTCTCCAAAAAGAAACTCTCACCGTTCTCCCTCTCCTAGAAAACAACCGAGAAGATCAATTGGGTGTGTTTGATTCGAGATCGTAACGAGATTGTAGAGAACGAAAGGATCCAAAGGAGGGATTACAAGAAGAAAGTGTTCTTCAAAGGTAATATCTCTTTCTCCCTATTATATTTAACCTTGTTTACTGTTTTTGATAAAATTCATGTAACATAATTAGACAACAAAGTGATTCAATCGCTTCCGCTTCAAGATTTGATCCCTTTAGTTCTTACTTAGAGTTATCATTGTATTGCTTTCTTTGTCATAGATTGCACTTTCCATCTTGAACCTTTTCCTCTCTTGTATGAATCCTTGTGGCTGAGAGCCTCTAGTTGTAATATACTTCATTTCTATCATCTAATTTGTAAAGAATATGTACGTTCATGTTTATTGCTTATGATTAAAAGACCTTGTGAAGTTATTTGGTTGTTATTGGGTGTATGTATGTCTCTTGATGATGGAAGATTGGTTGTTTTAGTTGATTAATGTTGGGATTAGATTTGGCCAATTTAATTTCTATCCCGTTTCTTACTTTTGGAAAAGAGAGGAAGTTGATTTACCATCTCCATTCTAGGATAAACCACTAAGAGCAATCTGTGTTGAAAAGTGACGATTGGGGACGATCTCTCACCTGGAATACTAGTAACCACATATTAGGCATTTCGAATGGGAGTTCATTTCCTAAAAATTTAGGTAAGTTTTGAGAAAACTATCCTAACACTTGCTATGATATCATGAGATTTGCATAGGTTTAATGGGAAGCAATTAGCTACATAGGAGTCCTTGATTTGCACCTCTTTGTCCTTAAAATGAACCCAAGCATCCCCACCTTATGAATATTTATTTGTTGTCATTTACTTGCTTTGCTTTACTTTCATGTCACTTATCTTGCTTTCCTTTACTTGCGTCATTTGCGCCACGAAACCGAGTATGGATCTCACGGTGTGAACTTAACAGAGATGATTCCGATGTATTTTCTTTCTATGATATGAGTCTACCTTTTCTTTTTTCTTGGTGTGGGTGGAAATGTATCATATGCACCTATTTCCTCCCACTATGTACTTTGGAATAAGGGAACGACATAGATAAATCCGGCTATAATTTACCTAAGTCTACCAACATAACATTTTTACTAGGCTTACCTAAGTCTATTAACCTCTTTTAATAAACCTAGGTCTATGATTTTAATTTATTAACTCTTTAATAAGCGCCACTCATGAAATATAATTTATAAACCTCTGGATTAAATTCACTCCCAGGTAGGGTTGTTTCGTTTCCGTCAGCTTAAATACCTCATCCTAGTCAGAACCTTCCTTAGACAGAGTCCCTCTTTAATCATAGTTTATAAATTATAGGTTCCCCAATTCTAATCTTAGTAGAACTAGATAACCTAAGTCTAATTAATTTCATGTTCTAAAACCATTTTAAAACTAATTAATTAACCTTAGGTTACATGCATTTCTATGTTATAAGTATTTGATCATTCATCGCATGAATAAATACACATTATGATTATGCTTTAATTTAATTAATATAACACTTATATTAATTAAACATGTCTACTAAATAATATAACACTTTATATTATAAAATGATACATGAGTATGCTTAACCTTAAGGTGAGATTATAATCTAAATGGCATACATTATGCACATTATATTTCATACAACAATTACATAAAATAAATAACAAAAATAGGTCATATTTTGGCACTCTAAAATTAATATAATATAATTATATTAAATAAAATTAAATAAATTAAATAAAATTACAAACATTAATTAAATAAATTTTGCACGCCACTCTCCACGAGCCTGTACAGAACTGAACAACTTCTGTTCTTCCTCATTTCTACTTCGTTCTTCACAACAACATCTTTGTCACGATCGACACGGACTTACAAACTCGATTTACATAATATTTTCCTAAAACAACAGGCACTTACATTGAACGTTTCAATGAAAAATGTAAATCTAAGTGTCAAAATGTGAAATTAACTATTTTGCAAACCCAACATTCATCTCATGAAATTGAAAGCATACCCACCTAATTTTTGTGAAATTTAAAATGAAATTGAGAGCAACATTGGCTCTGATACCAATTGAAGGGATCATAGCCAGCAACGGAAACGTTTTGAATCGTTTTGCTCTCAATTTCGTAGTGTTAATTTCAACAACAAACAGAAAACAAAGTTAAGCATAAATTTGAGAAGAAGAATGTTACTTTTGAAGAATCTTCTTCTAGTTCTTCTCCTTCTTTGGTGCTCCCCTCGTTCTCTACGATCACGTACCCGTTGAACGCTACCAAAAAACCTTCACCGTTGTTGTAACAGGCGTAAAAAAAGTTATTTTTTATATTTATTTATTTTAAAGAGTTTAATAAATCCTTTTCAGAATAGGATTTTATTTTCTTTTAAAATTGGGATTTAAATATTTTTTATCTCGTTTTGTTTAAAAAAAAAGGAAACATTATCTGTTTAAGAGTTTTAAGTTAGGGTTTCTTGTAAAAAGGGTTAAGGTTTCAAGAGACCTTTTTAATTGGGACTGTTTTACGTTTATTTTATATTCTTTTTGTACTAAAAATTTACCAAATGATCGTTACTTCAATGTATGATTAATACCTTTGGTTTCCACATGAAAAGAGTATGTTTTAAAGGTTTTTACAAATGTTTTAAAGGTTTTTACAATGAGCTTAATTACTTTTATGAGATCTTATTTTATTTAAAAAGCAAATCTTGATTATTTTAGACCAAAAACTCTTAAAAGTTTTATTTTATCAGTGAAAAAATTTTCTTGATTTTTGTCCCTAATTTATGATAGTTTTGAAGGTTTTAAAAGTTATAGAATTGAAAATTTATTTGTTATTTTATAATACTTTGAAAAGTATTGATTTTATCAATTATCAATTTCAGTACGTTTTTAATTGGGTTTTAAAGCGTTTTAACTCAGTTTTTCAGTGTTGTAGTTTTTATCCAAGAACCCTATTTTTTCCATACTTTTTATGTAGAATTTTTTTTTTTTTTTTGTTTGTGGAGAACTTTAGGTGGATAAGTTTGTCTAGCTTTTAGATAACCTTTTGGACCTTTAAGATAGAATTTTGGTTTCTAATAGGTGAACATGTTTGGACTTTTAGGAGAAGTTGATTGTGCAAGAAAGTGGAATTAGATTTAGATTTTGAGATTGAGATTTGTGAGGATTAACGTTTGAGGTAAGTAGTTTTCACATCCCTTCCAAAATAGATATTTGAGATAATTTTGTTTTGATTTGATAAAATGTTTGAAAGCATGGTTTTATGTGAATTGCATTTGTTTTGAATTGTTTTGTTAAGCGAAAGTATTTGTTATATTTTTTATTATTTGAAAAGTATTTTGTTCGATTTGTTAGAGCTATCCGGACAAGCTACTTTTTCTGTTTTGAGATTGCATGCCTATTTGTGTAGTAGCCAAATTTGTATTTGTAAGTTCTAGTCGATTGTATCGACAACCTCTGATCTGTTAAGGTTTATATGTGGGAAGTCACATTAGTGGTTTGACGTTCCTTGGAATGCAGAATCATGTGTCTGTTACACTTACATGGCCTCACATTTAAGTGATTTGTTCTGTAACTTCTGGTCCATTTTTAATCGACATCTCTGAATGATTTGTGTTATCGATGGGTAACAATATTTGTCTGGATTACTCCATTTATGCATCTTTCTCACTCTATATTTGAAAGTTTGAAATGAATGAAAGATTTTCTTAGGATTTGTCTGACCATTATTTATACGTTTTGTTTTTAAGGAAAATGAACTTCTGAAACTGATTAAGGTTATTGTTGATTGGGTATTTTCATTTTTGTTTTTTCAAAATGCTTTCAGATGATGAATGAAGAGATAGTTCTAACATTGAGTGAGGTCTAGCGTTCTGGCAGGACGAATGAGTTTTCTGAGGGGTTTCTTAGCATTTGTAGTTATGTTCCCTATTGGACTTAGTCTTGGTTATAATTTACTTTAATTCGTTTCTGTTGGCTAGTATTTAGCTTTTCACTCTTGTGTCTCAGTTTGGTTTATGTTGGTTTTGAAGTTAAGTTATTTCGCTTTCGCACTTTTGTTAGTTTGACCGTATATCTAAGAATGTGCATCCAAATGCACCTTTATATAGGGAGTAAGGGTGGAGATAAATTCTCCACCCATTATCCCACTAAATGCACAAATTATGCATTATGCAAATCTTATTTGCATAATTGCTTAATATAAAGTATCTCATACCTTATTATTGTTGGGTTGTTTGTCCTAATCTCGTTGTGTTTGTAAATTTACATTTGAAATTAATAAAGGTTATTTATTTCATCATTTTGTGTCTCGCATATTTTACAAATTTTGTCCAATAAACTGAGCTCTAGGGTCATTGAATATATGAGAGAACTAGAACTTGAACGGTGTGTAGTGGACACACGGGGAGGATCACGTTCGAGTTAATGACCCGCGGGTCTACAAAGATATCTGAATAGGGTTGGAGACCTAATCTGGATACGCTGTGGATGCGACCCGCTTTGTATTAAGATACTAACGAGGTGATCTGACTTGTTCATGTGGTTGACATGTGAATGGGGGCATCCTATACAATGAGATTGTACAAGACTGGACCGTGAATTATTAGACCTACTGATGTAACACCGTTAACAATATGGACTAATAACTTCGTAGATGACCATTAGTGACTCGACCTGAATCCTGAGTGTGTTACGGACTCCTATCTGTGGGGGTCTGTCCTTTTGATGGAGATCTGATCCCTTGAGCAGCGGAAACGTGTTTGGAATCGTAATTGTAAGTTCGTTTTGGTTGAAATACAAAAACCAGTACATTGAAAAAAAGAACAGAACAAGCATACATTCTAATCTAATTAGACATGGAGTAAACATGCAAACATGCTAAAGGAATTAAATAAACTAAAACGAAAGAATTCAGAATACCTTTGTAGTTTTAGTCTCCCAGCAACTCCTTGCTCCAAATCGTACAGAAACCTTCTATGTTTTCTCCAACAGGACAACACCACAAGGAAAACCCTCTATCCTCTGAGTATCCACTTAGATCAAATCCTTTGGTGGGAAGGAATTTCAACAATTGGAAGAATCAGGGAAATTTTGAGAGAAAATTCTTTTTTTTACACTGCAATTCCCAATTGCACAGTTTGCATCAATCCATTCTTCTCTCCATTGAGAGGAAGAAGAAGGCCATGGCAAAACTTCCCACTTCCTTACGATAATAATCATTAAATCAATAACTAAACTTATCAATTATTAATAAATTAATTAAATCTTATTTAATTAAATTAAATTAAATATCATATATTTAATTTAGATTAAATCACATTTAATCAATTTTCCCTCTAACCTATAGTTTTAATGCACATCTAATGCACATTAAATTTTAACCTATAGTTTTCAAATATGAATCACATTCACATTCGAATTTAACATTTGAACTCTTTCAAACATTTGTTTTTCTCATATAATTTAATATGAACCATATTCACATTAAATTTATAATATATAGTTCCAAAACTATATATTATATCGTATCTATATACATTAAATTTATTCCCTTATGAATCTGAACATTTCAAATTCAAACGATCTAAGAACCCTTACGAGCTAGAAGGTGGACCTAATGGACCTACAGATCAGAAGCTCCAACGATACGAGATTACTCGGTTAATCTCATTAACCTCCTAATCAACATTTGTTAACTGCGGGAACACTCCACTAAAGTCCAGCAGCCGCACTCTTCTCACTATAGATATACTTCTATGTCCACGGATATTGACCAATAACAGCAAGTCAATCCTTCACGAATGTTCGTAATACCAGCTGGGTCAAATTACCGTTTTACCCCTGGGTTACATCTTGTACCTTAAGTACCGGTGTTCCTCTAATGAATAATTTGTTTGTGGTCCTACCAACAAAAAAAGTCCCTCTCGGGCCAATGAGAGGGTTGGGCCCTTTGTTCAAGCCCCGGAGACACCACTTAAGGGAACATTCCTCTACTTACCCTAGTAGGCGGGAAGGAGTGAATTTCATCTTGCTAGGCTAAGTCCTCACCGCTCACTTGGTCTTGTCCCCAAGAAGGTAGGCATATTGAGTCTGAGAATCTGGCCACTCTCACCCATACTAGTCAAAGGACAAGCTCTCGCAAACAGGAGTTCATAACCTGCTCAAGATTGAGATCAAGTTGCCTAGGTCATCCTAGTGAAATAGAAACCTAACTAGTCAACGGAGTTACATCTAGTGGTTACTATTTCGTGGTCCTGGCTCTTATGTAATCTCATTACATAGGATATCCCCACTCACATGTAATCTACACGAACACGTTAGGATCACAGTGTTTGTATCACATACAAAGTGGGCCACATCCATAGTTTTACCAGGGTAAGGTACCCAAACCATATCCCCTTACTATAGACCATTTAGGCTGTATCTCGAACCGAGATCCTTTATATGTACACTACATTCAGTTAAAGATTCATTTTACAGCCTTGAATGTATAGTTTATTGGATTTGGGGTTAAAAAAATTTGGCAATATAGAACAATAACGCTTTATTGAAATAATAACAATTTATTACAGTAATTAGAACAAAATTACTAACTACGAGTTTTAGGGCACAAACCCTCCCACTTGAACTAAAACTCTAGTGGGGTACATTATAGTCTAAAACAGTGGTTACAAGGATAGAAATACAATAAACTTGGGCATCTATATACCCCATTACATATCTCTCACTTACCCTAGATTAGCCTATGTACATGTCTCGTAGACCTAGACTTTCCAGATGACCCTCTAACATTTTATCCATGAGAGTCTTTGTAAACGGATCAACAATGTTGTGCTCCGAAGCGATCTTCGTGACTGTCACATCTCCTCGTTGCACTATTTCTCGTATCAGGTGATACTTTCTCTCGATGTGCTTGTCTCGGTTATGGCTGCGAGGTTCCTTCGAATTGGCTACCGCACCACTGTTATCACAGTATAAGTTGATGGGAAATTCCATATTTGGAACAACTTCCAAATCAGTAAGGAATTTCCTTAGCCAAACAGCCTCTTTGGTTGCTTCACAAGCAGTGACATACTCAGCCTCCATTGTGGAGTCAGCGATGCATCCTTGCTTGATGCTTCGCCATACTATAGCTCCCCCGTTAAGGGTGAAAACTGATCTCAATGTGGATTTCCTAGAATCCTTATCGATCTGAAAATCAGAATCAGTGTATCCAATAAGGATCAAATCCTTAGTCCCATACACAAGCGTATAGTCTCTCGTTCTCCTAAGATACTTGATGATATTTCTAATCGTTGTCCAAAGTGTTCAACTGGATTGGATTGGTACCTACTGACTATTCCCACTGCATAGAAAATGTCTGGCTTCGTGCACAACATAACATACATTAAGCTACCTATTGTAGAGGCATAGGGAATACGTCTCATATCCTCAACTTCTTGAGGTGTTTTAGGACACTGTTCCTTAGACAGATGAACTCCATGCTTGAAGGGTAATAAGCCCATCTTAGAATTCTGCATCGAATATCGGGACAACATTTTGTCGATAAAGATGCTTGAGACAGAGCTAGCGTTTTATTGTTACGATTCCTGAAGATCTGAATCCCAATAACATATTGCGCCTCTCCTAAATCTTTCATTTGGAATTGGGTCGCCAGCCAATTCTTTATGTCAGTAAGGTATCCTACATCATTCCCAATGAGTAGGATATCATCCACATACAGCAATAAAAAAGCTACTTTTTCGTTAATGGTCCTCTTGAAAACACAAGGCTCATCAACGTTTTGGTCAAAGTCATAAGACTTGATCGCAGTATCAAATCTTATATAACAAGATCTGGATGCTTGTTTCTGTTGGGATTTGTGCCCTAAACTTATGTAATTTTGATCAAATAAATAAATAGTTATTTGTTTTGATAAAATTATATTCTTGTTTTATAAATCCAATAAACTAAACTCCAAGGTTATAATGTATCTTGAACATCAGTGTAGTGGACTGTAACACCCCGAAAAATTGAACAGCACAACTCGAGGCATTACTCCCAAGTCGTATGCTCATACGAAATCCGGCAAAGATAACAGCGCAACTCGACAAATCGAAAAATTTTACAAGTGCCTGAACCTAAACGAGAACACTTCAAAGACTCACGAGGGTACCCAGCCTCCACCAAACTACACAGAACAACAAAAGGTGGGCTCCAAATTCTCGGAGTTAACAAAATCTCAAACAACAAAACATGCTTTGGGTACGAAAGATAAAATGCAGAATATGCTTTGATTCGAGAAATAAACATCGAGATGAAATAAGTTTAAAACATGAATGGAAGCCACAAAACACAACGGAAGAAGGAAAAGGGAACGACAACTCCTAACTAAGTCCTACAAGTCTTCCATAGCCTCGCAAATATAGCGAGAAAATAAAAGAGTGCGAGGAACTGTAATCAAATGAAACAAGGGCCAAGTGGCCAAGAACGGGTAGTGTACCTGTCACCACAGCACCGGAACCTCCTGCGTTCCTATTTGCACTCGCATAAACTCCACCCCTCGGGCGGTTTCCGCACTTCGTCTTTCTTCATTTGGCATGCGGGCTTTGGCAGTGCCTGAAGCTTTCCACGATTATAATGACTCGGCCGATCTCGACTCCTGCACGCACACAATGTCGACAAGTGTCCCAACTTTCCACGCTTATTGCGGATCTTGTTAGTTTGCATGACAAGTTCCGTTATCTTTGAACTCCACACCGAGCGGGAACCCTGTTTGGTGCACTGCTTTGAAGTGATGTCCTCGAGTTCCAGTCTGCTTTGGCCTAGCAAAGCCTCGCCAAACTTCCTCTTCGGCCGGTTCCGAACTCGACTGCCACCAACTCGGACCGCCGAGCTCGGTCAAAACGAACCCATGCAATCTCAGGTCTGTATCAATCAGGGATGCCACTCGGACCGCTGCAGCGTACGTCTTGGGATCGTGAGCAACTGTCGACCCACGTACGCCTCCTCGCAAACCTGTGAGGAAACACTCAACCTTCTTCTTCTCTGTGTCTACCATATCGGGCGAACGAGAGATAATGATGTAAACTCATGTTCGTACTCTTCAACTGTCTGGTTCGGCCCTTGCTTTAGCTGTACAAACTCGGCTTTCTTGTCAATTCTAAGCACAGCCGGGTAATACTTCTCGTAGAACACTTCTTGGAATTGCGCCCAAGTTATCGGTCCTGCACTGACATCTATGGACCGTGATGAAGTGACCTTCGCCACCACGAGAGCACTTCCTTAACGCATAGGTCATGACTTTGAACTTTCTCGGTGCTCGGGGCAACCCATTCGACTTAGGATGTCATCCATCTGCGCAAACCATGCTTCGCGACTACATGGTCTACCGCCCATCAAAGAAAGCGGGTCATACTTCTTGAAATCCTTCGTGTACCCCGCTTCCTGCGCTGCGTTGCCTCGAACGTAAAGGTCGGTGCAACCTCGGATTCTCGCGCAGTCGCCGCTCGACTTCGGATGCCAGGGCCTCCATGGCTCGAGTGAACATAGCCGTCGATTAGCTTGACTTGCTATGCTCGCTGGATCGATTCTTTGAATGCCTCGCCACGAGTTCGAAGAATCGGCGGCGGCCCTGCACGTTTGGTACTTGGACATTTGCCCTTTCTTGGGCTCCTACGTTACCTTGGTGATTCTTCGACCACTGGGACATCCCGGTTGAGCCCTCCCGATGCTCGAGTGCTCAACCTCGGTGCATCGACGGTCGGTTCTGGTCTCGGGCCCTCCGACCTCGACCCCTACGACCACCCCGACCTCGACCACCAACAACCGCTCTCTTGCCACGACCTCTACCACGGGCCATAATCTAAAAAAGCGAAACAGAGTACAACATCAACAACAACGAGAAGAAATGCAAAGACAAAGGAAAGCACCTCAATTTTAACAACGAACCTCTTACCAACTAAGTAAAGCAAACTCGTTGATGACCCGACGAGTTCCTTGCGAGAGGCTATGAAGGACTAAACACCTACGATGTAGGCGTATATAAGATCTAAAACTACGCTCACGATACCAACTCAGAACACCGAAAAATTGAACAAAGACAACTCGAGGCATTACTCCCAAGTCGTGCCGATTGCTCACGCTGGAAATCCGGCAAAGATAACGCGCAACTGGACAAACCAAAAAATTTTACAAGTGCACGAACCTAAACGAGGCATGTGATGTGAGTGAGGACAAAGCATCTTGAAAGGACCCGTGTTGGTTTGTGGGGATAGTGTCTTCCTCTTACAAGCAGTCATGGATGATATAGTGATGCACCCGTGTCGCAGAGGATCTTGGGCACAGGGCGTTACAAATGGTATCGAGCGAAACCTCTTCCAGTAAGATGTGGTTCGGGACGAACCAAGGCGGAAGCTGTGGGCATGTGACGCCTTGGGAAGAGGGGTACATGAATGAACCTGAGTCCACATCTCGAATGAGAGGGATCCCGAGGATATGAAAGCATGGTGCCCGAGGAAAAGGGGTACATGCGGTGACCATGAGGATATGAAAGTATAGTTGAGAAAAACTTAAAAGAATTGATAGCTACTACCTATACCAACAAGATGCACCTTCCTTTTGGTGGCTCAATCATAAGAACTCCACGATTAAGCGTGCTTGGCTTGGAGCAATCTTATGTTGGGTGACCTCTCGAATTTTTCCTAGGGAGCATGTGAGTGAGGACAAAGCATGCTTTGAAAGGACCCCGTGTTGGTTTGTGGGGATAGTGTCTTCACTCTTACAAGCAAATCATGGATGATATGGTGGCGCAGCCCGGTGTCGCAGCGATCCCGGGGCACAGGCGTTATGGACACTATTTGGATTATGTTCAAGAGTATAACCTAAATGGTCTATGGTATAAGAATAAGGTTGGAAACCTTATTCTGGTAACACCATGGATGCGACCCACTTTGTAATTAGTACAAATAAGGTAATCCAACTCATTCATGTAGTTGACATGCGAGTGGGGGCATCCTGTATGAAGAGTTCATACAAGACCAGACTGCAAATTATTAGTCTAACCAGTATAACGCCGTTAACAGGGTAAAACTTATAATTTATAGATGGTCATTAGTGACTCGACCTTAATCTTGAGCAAGTTAAGAACTCCTGCTTATAGGGGTTTATCCTTAGACTAGTATGGGTGAGAGTGGCCTGTAGCCGACACAATAAGCCTACCTTCTCAGGGACAGAGCCTCATAGGTAGTTGGGGACTTAACTGTGCAAGATGGAATTCACTCATTCCTACACTAAGTAATTAGATAGGTTGTTCTCTTAAGAACTGACTCCAGGTCTGGAACAACGGGGCCCCGCCCTCTAAGAGGGTATAAGTCTATGGTAGGACCATAGGCTTGTTGTTCATCAGAGGATCAGTGGTGCTTAAGGAACAAAGAGTTAATCACAGGGGTAAAACGGTAATTTGACCCATCATGATTACGAACAACCTGTGAAGGGTCGACTCATGGGTAATGATTATATCAGTGGACACAATATAATCTACATTGAGGAGAGTGCAACTACAAGTATATTGTGGAGTGACTTGTAGTTAATGAATATTGATTAACTGGATCAAAAGAGTTTGATCAGTTAATCTCACATCATTGGAGCTCATGAACTGTAGGTCCATTAGGTCCCTCTGTTGGTTCAACATGGTTATATTGAGGGTATAAAGTTAGGAATGAAATTGAAGTGTTCAATTTCATATATGGGATGTTATAATAGTTATATGTGATATAATTGATATAATATATAGTTTTAATGTGAATTAGATTCACATATTAACTATATACTAATGAGAGAATAAAAGAGGGATAGGATGGTAATTTCTACCTTATTTCCCTATATATAGTTGCATGAGATGCAACTTTGACCTAAGTTTTGGAAAATCCTAGTGTGTCATCTTGTTGTGTTGTTGGAAAGGTTCCACAAACACATTCTCTCACAACCTCCACATCTCACCCTAAAAAGGAACCCACCTTCCTCCCTCACCTAGAGAACAACGGAGAAGATCCGGTGGTAGTTTCGGTGATTATTCGGATTCGTGTTGCTGAGATCATGAACGTGGGAGAAGGAGCACTTGAAGAAAAGTTCTTCAAAGGTATAATTCTTGTTGTTCAATGTTGTTATATGCTTAATCTAAGATATAATTGTTCTTGATTGTAATTCATGTAACGAAATTAAGAACGTGTGATTCACAATCGATTCCATCTGCGAGATTCGATTCCCTTCAAATGGTATCGTGACCAATTGCGTTTCTTGACTTACGTTCTGGATTTATCGTGAACGCAGGTGGGATTTCTTGCTTTTCATGTGATGAATGAACGGTTTGCAATTTAGACGTTTTCAATTTTGGCACTTAGATTTATAATTTTTCGTTGAATCGTTCAATGTAAGGGTCCGGTGTTTTGGACAATTTTAATCATAAATCGAGTCTGTAAGTCCGTGTCGATCGAGGCAAAGTGGTTGCTAAGAAGAACGGAGCGAAAACGAGGCAAATTGATGGAAGATCACTTGTCGTGCGTGTGTGCGTTGCTGCAACGCCGCTTATTGGTGTTGCAACGATGCGCTTGCGTAAGAGAGGCGCATCAAAGGCAAAGCGCTGGTAACGCCAAGGCCTTTTCGCAACGCGCTCCAACGGCGCGAAATGGACAAGGCGCGAAGTTACAGCAACGCCGAAGGCGTTTCATCAATTTTCAAACGGGCGAAAAATGTTTATTTAATTATATATATTAAATATAAAAATGTTTTATATTTAATTATATTTATTTAATTTAATTTTAATTAATATAATTAGATTATATTAATTAAAATTAAGTTTAGGGTGCCAAAATTGGTCTAATTTTGCTATTTAAATTATGCAATTGTTGTGTAATTATTGTCATGCATAATGTATGCTTTTAATTTAGAAATCACACCTTATGTTAAGCATTTCCATGCATCATTTATAATATAAAGAGTTATATTATATAGTTTGCATGATTAATTAATGTAAAGTGTTATATTAATTTATGGACAACATTGTCATGCATTATAATCCATGAGATGATTATGCTATGTATGTCTTATTATTCATGAGATGAATGATCAAGCACTATAACATAGTATGCATGTCACCTAAGGTTAATTATTGGTTTTAAAATGTTTAGAACTTGGAAATAATAGACCTTAGGTTATCTAGTTCTAATTAGATTAGAATTAGGAACCAAGTAATTTATAAACAATGATTAAAAGAGGAACTCGCTGTCTAAGGAAGGTTCTGTCTAGGTCAGGGGTATTTAAGTGACGGAAATGAATAATACCCCTACCTGAAACCGACTTGTGAGTGAAATTTAATCGAGAGTTTATAAATTATAGTAGCGTCAACAAGTTTATTAAGAGGTTAATAAACTAGAAATCCTAGGCTTAATATAAAGAGTTATATTAGCAAACTTAGGATAAAATCAATATAAGAGTTATATTGATAATCGATATAAGAGTTATATTAATAACTTTAGGTAAAACCATTAGCCGGGTTTAGCCTAAATAAGATTCCTATAGATTTAAAGTATCCAGTGGGAGGAAAAGTGTATATGATACATATTTTTCACCTGCGTATCTCCGAGAAGTTCACACCGTGAGACTCATACTTGGCCTCGTGGCGCAAATGGGAGTGTCCCCCTTCGGATGGTGTTTGTATGAGTCAATATCAAGATGAATGGAGAGGGTACTTATAGTGAGTGGGAGCAAGTTTAGTGAAAACAAAACCTATGGTCTCTTCTTCGCTTGGTTTACATCATAAGATCACTATGGTCGGCCGCTAGTTTGGCTCGACTGCATAATCCCTTCTGAGGGCTTGATCATAGGGGATCGAACACAGTAGACACCCGAAAGGGATAAAGATTTCCTTAGTCTGTTTTTCAATCTAGTCCTCCCTTCGGTGGATTTTATTGGATGGGGACTTTGGGGTCTAAAGATAGAGGGTTACACTCACAAGGTACATAAGAAGTGTATGTATCTTGACCGAATAATGGTAACTAAAGCCTATAGGAATAAGAGTTATTCTGGCATTAGGTTTTGGTCAAGAGTGTCTTGATCCAGATGAGGAGTATTTTTTATTACCCTTCGGTGTCATACATTTTAAACCTTTTGAGTATCATTGCAAATTATAAATGACCTGGGAATCATTTGATAATTGGCTAAAACATGATTGGATTAGAAAATTGTAGCAAGAAGCTTATACAAGTTTTATTTGTAAATTTTCAGTAAAAATGCCTTGCTCAATTATTTCGTTATTGGGTGTGGAAAAATTAACCGGACAAAACATAATGACTTGGAGGGACACACTCAACATTGTCTTGGTAGCACATGATCTTAAGTTCGTTCTCAATGAGGAGTGTCCTCAATTCCCTGCTCAAAATACACCTCAATCTGCTTGAGGATGCATATGACCAGCCGGATCAATGCCAATGAAAAGGCAAAGCTTATATCCCGGCTAGCATACCGATGTTTTAGCCAGGAGGCTGGAGGGCAAGGTCTCAGCTCGAGAGATCATGGATTTTGTGCTAAATTTGTCTAGAATACGTTTACAACGTGCACATGGAGAAGGGAACGTCAGTAAGAGAACATGTTCTCAATCTGATAGCTCACTTCAACATAGCGGAATTAAACGGGGCGGTCATAGATGAGAAAAGTTAGGTTTCGTTCATCCTAGAATCTCTTTCGAAGAGTTTTCTTCAATTCCGCAGCAATGCAGCGATCAACATAGAGTATGATCTGACTTCTCTGCTAAATGAGCTGCAGAACTATCAGTTTCTTATGGATGATAAGAGACAACAAAATGGAGAGGCAAATCTGTTTGCCCATTCCAAAAGTTCTCAGAAGGGTTCACCCTCTGGAACTAAGAATTGCAGTCATACTTCTAAACTTAAGAAGATACAGAAGAAAAGGAAAAGGAGCAAATAAAGAGCAATCATCTGCCAAGAAAGACTGTTATTTGACAACATGTATGTAGTTACAGGGTTTATTAGAAACCTTATTTCTATTTCTTGCCTTAGCAAACATTGTACTTCAATTTCTTTTCAATTGAATAAAGTGTTTATTTCTATGGAAAAGTATTGAACTATATGTGTTGCTCTTCTTGAGAATTATTTGCAAGGTGTTAATTCAGTTAAAATAGTTTTAAACACTAAATTATAGCAAATTCACGAACTAATTTTTGCTAAAGAAAATGCTCATCTTTGGCATCTTAGATTGGGTCACATCAACCTCAATATGATTGAGAGATTGGTAAAGAATGAACTTCTAAATGAGTTAGAAGAAAATGCTTTACCTGTATGTGAATCCTTCTTAGAAGGTAAAATGACTAAGAAACCTTTTAGTGGAAAAGGTTATAGAGCCAAAGAACCTCTTGAGCTTATACATTCAGACCTTTGTGGTCCGATGAGTGTTAAAGCCAGGGGAGGTTATGAATATTTCATCTCCTTTATAGATGATTATTCCAGATTTGGGCATATTTACCTAATACAACATAAGTCTGAAGCACTTGAAAAGTTCAAGGAATTCAAAACTAAGGTTGAAAACCAATTAGGTAAAACAATTAAAACACTTCGATCAGATCGAGGTGGAGAGTACATGGATTTAAAATTTCAAAACTATATGATAGAACATGGAATTACATCCCAACTCTCGGCTCCTGACGCATACAACAAAAAGCGGTGTATCGAAAGGAGAAATAGAACCTTGTTGGACATGGTTCGATCAATGATGAGTTATGCTCATCTCCCTAGTTCCTTTGGGGTTACGCAGTAGAGACTGCGGTATACATTTTGAACAATGTGCCCTCAAAAAGTGTTTCTAAAATACCTTTTGAACTATGCAAACGACGTAAAGGTAGTTTATGTTATTTCAGAATTTGGGGTTGTCCAACACATGTGCTTGTGAAAAATCCAAAAAAGTTGGATTCACGTTCAAAATTATGCCTATTCGTAGGCTACCCAAAAGAAACAAGAGGTGGTTTATTCTATGATCCTAAGGAAGATAAGGTTTTTGTGTCGACAAATGCCACTTTCTTAGAGCAGGACCACATAAGGGACCACAACCCAAAAAGTAAAATTATGTTAAGTGAGTTAGACAGAACAATAGCAAAGGTTGCTAATAAAACTAGTACGTCAACAAAAGTTGTTGATACTAGCTTGTCTAGTCAAGAGAGTTCATCTCAAGAGTTGACTATGTCTCGACGTAGTGGGAGGGTTATAACACAACCTGACCGTTACATGGATTTATCTGAAACCAAAGTTGTTATACTAGATGACGACTGTGAGAATCCATCGACTTATAATCGAGCGAAGGTTGACAAAGACAAAGACAAATTGGTCATAGCCATGGACCAAGAAATGGAGTCTATGTACTTCAACTCTGTTTGGGATCGTGTAGATAAACCTGATGGGATAAAACCTATAGGTTGTAAGTGGATCTACAAGAGAAAGCGTGGTGTAGATGGGAAGGTGCAAACCTTTAAAACTAGACTAGTAGCAAAGGGTTATACCTGTGTTGAGGGGTTGACTATGAGGAAACATTTTCACCATTGCTATAGTAAAGTCTATCCGTATCCTACTTGCCATTGCCGCATATTATGACTATGGGGTATGGCAAATGGATGTCAAGACAGCCTTTTTGAATGGCAATCTTGAGAAAAACATCTACATGGACCAACCCAAAGGGTTCATTGAACTAGGACAAGAGCAAAAAGTTTGCAGCTTAAAAGGTCAATTTATGGATCAAAACAAGCCTCTAGGTCTCGAAATATAAGATTTGATGAGGCAATCAAATCTTATGGTTTTGACTGCAATGTTGATGAACCTTGTGTATACAAGAAAATCATCAATAGTTCTGTCGCATTCCTAGTTCTATATGTGGATGATATCTTACTCATTGGGAATGATGTAGGATATCTTACTGACATTAAGAATTGGCTAGCTACGCAATTCCAAATGAAAGATTTTGGTGATGCACAATTTGTTCTTGGGATACGAATTGTCCGAAACTGCAAGAATAAAACGCTAGCCTTGTCTCAAACATCTTACATATACAAAGTGTTGTTAAGGTTTAAGATGCAAGACTCCAAAAAGGGTTTATTGCCTTTTAGACATGGAGTCCATTTGTCTAAGGAACAATGTTCTAAGACACCTCAAGGAGTTGAGTATATGAGACGAATTCCTTACGCATCAGCTGTTGGGAGCCTGATGTACGCCATGTTGTGTACTAGGCCAGACATATGTTTTGCAGTTGGAATGGTCAGTAGGTATCAATCCAATCCAAGACTTGAACACTGGACAACGGTTAAAACAATCCTTAAGTATCTACGGAGAACAAGGAACTACATGCTTATGTATGGGGCTAAGGATTTGATCTTTACAGGATACACGGATTCTGACTTTCAGACTGATAGAGATTCTCGGAAATCTACATCAGGGTCAGTATTCACTCTTAACAGAGGAGTTGTAGTATGACGAAGCGTCAAACAGGGATGCATCGCGGATTCCACCATGGAGGTCGAATATGTAGCAACTTGTGAAGCAGCTAAAGAGGTCGTTTGGTTAAGGAAATTCATGCTGAATTTGGAAGTTGTTCCAAATATGAGTTTGCTCATCACGTTGTATTACAATAACATTGGTGCAGTGGCAAATTCAAAAGAACTCCGAAGTCACAGGAGAGGAAGCATATTGAGCGAAAATATCATCCCATCCGGGAGATCGTGCATCGAGGAGACGTGATCGTCATGAAGATAGCCTCAGAGCACAACGTTGCTGATCTTTTAACAAAGGCTCCATGGCTAAAGTGTTTGAGAGTCACCTAGAAGGTCTAGGTTTACAAGTCTTCCCCAACTAGGGCAAGTGGGAGTATATTGTACAAAGGGTTTAAATGTCATAGTTTATTATATTTACATTACTGTAATGTTTTAAGACCTTTAGGTCAAGTGGGAGATTGTTGGGATTTGTGCCCTAAACTTATGTAATTTTGATCAAATAAATAAAGAGTTATTTGTTTTGATAAAATTATATTCTTGTTTTATAAATCAAATAAACTAAGCTCCAAGGTTATAATGTATCTTGAACATTAGTGTAGTGGACACTATTTGGATTATGTTCAAGAGTATAACCTAAATGGTCTATGGTATAAGAATAAGGATGGAAACTTTATTCTGGTAACACCATGGATGCAGCCCACTTTGTAATTAGTACAAATGAGGTAATCCAACTCATTCATGTAGTTGACATGCGAATGGGGGCATCGTGTATTAAGAGTTCATACAAGACCGGACTGCAAATTATTAGTCTAACCAAAGATAACGCCATAATGGTGGTAAGACTGATAATTTATAGATGGTCATTAGTGACTCGACCTGAATCCTGCGCAAGTTAAGAACTCCTGCTTATAGGGGTTTGTCCTTAGACTAGTATGGGTGAGAGTGGCCTGTAGACGACTCAATAAACCTACCTTCTCAGGGACAAAACCTCGTAGGTAGCAGGGACTTAACTTTGCAAGATAGAATTCACTCATTCCTACACTAAGGAATTAGATAGGTTGTTCCCTTAAGAACTGACTCCAGGTCTTGAACAACGGGGCCCCGCCCTCTAAGAGGGTATGAGTCTATGGTAGGACCCTAGGCTTGTTGTTCATCAGAGGATCAGTGGTGCTTAAGGAACAAAGAGGTAATCACAGGGGTAAAACGGTAATTTGACCCAGTCGTGATTACAAACAACCTGTGAAAGGTCGCCTCATGAGTAATGATTATTCAGTGGACACAATATAATCAACAGTGAGGAGACTGCAGCTACAAGTATATAGTGGAGTGACTTGTAGTTAATGAATATTGATTAACTGGATCAAAAGAGTTTGATCGCTTAATCTCACATCATGGAGCTCATGAAGTGTAGGTCCATTAGGTCCCTCCGTTGGCTCAACATGGTTATATTGAGGGTATTAAGTTAGGAATGAAATTGAAGTGTTCAATTTCATATATGAGATGTTATAATAGTTATATGTGATATAATTGATATAATATAGAGTTTTAATGTGAATTAGATTCACATATTAACTATAGACTAATGAGAGAATGAAAGAGAGGATAGGATGGTAATTTCTACCTTATTTCCCTATATATAGTTGCATGAGATGCAACTTTGACCTAAGTTTTGGAAAACCCTAGTGTGTCATCTTGTTGTGTTGTTGGAAAGGTTCCACAAACACATTCTCTCACAACCTCCACATCTCACCCTAATAACCATCTATGAAAGAGATGAAATATTCGTACCCTCCTCAAGCTTTAACATTCACCGGATCACAAAGATCTGAATGTATAAGTTCTAAAGGCTCTATGGCTCTGTAACCTTTTCTAGTAAAAGGTCGCTTAGTCATTTTCCCTTCCAAACACGATTTGCAGGGACGTAAAGAATCATCTTCTAACTTGTTTAGAAGTCCATTCTTAGATAATCTCTCAATCTTGTTGAGATTTATATGATCAAGTCTAAGATGCCATAGATAGGTATCATTTTGAGAAATTTTTTGCCTTTTACTTTGAATATTAGCAGTTTTAAACATCTCATGATTCAAAATTGCTTTAGTTGTATTCAGTTTAAGTACATACAAGCCATTTTCTAACTTAGTCGAGCAAATATTGACACCTTTCATTAAAATTAACACTTCATTAAACGAAAAGGTAATACAGTAGCCAAGTTCAATTAAACAAGAGATAGAAATTAAGTTCCTCTTAATTTTAGGAACTATATACAGATTTTCTAAAAATAAAAATCTATCTCTAAAAAACAGCTTGGCATCTCCCACTGCACGATCTGAGACGACGTCTCCCATTCCGACCCTCAGGTCATCTCACCCTTTTCGAGCTCCTTGAAGGAACTAGTTTCCTGAAATGAAGAGCAAACGTGATTAGTGGCTCCTGTATCAAGTATCCAGGTAAAAACATCATTTTCCACTAAACAAGTTTCAAGAATAAGTATATCTAATTTACCTTTCTTCTCTTTAAGCTCAGCAAGGTATTTTGGGCAGTTGCGCTTCTAGTGCCCATCAACGTTGCAGTGGAAACACTTTCCTTTATCTGCAATCTTGGATTTTTCCTTTCCTTTATCAGCAGCAGGTGCCTTCCCTTTCCCTCTCATCTTCTTCTTTTGGGTCTTTTTAAGCCCAGAATATGAACTATAGGACTTAGTCCCAGAGGATGAACCCTTCTGGAAACTTCTGAAATGGGCAAACAGATTTGCCTCTCCATCAGCCTGTCCCTTATTCTTCATAAGAGACTGGAAAGTTTGTAGTTCATTTAGGAGAGTAATAAGGTTATACTCTATCTTGTTCATCACCGCAATGTTGCGGAATTGCAGGAAACTCTTTGGAAGAGATTCTAGAATGAACGAGACCGACTTTGCTCACAATGATCAAGGCTGTTCATCTCAAATGACCACGTTGAAGTGGACCATCAGATCGAGAACATGTTCTCTTACCGACGACCCATCCTTCATACGGGAGTTATAAACGTATTTGAAGGATTTGTGTCGAAGCTGTTCAGACAGCTATCCAAACATATCCTGCAACGAACTCATGATCTCACGAGCTGTGACCATGACCTCGTGTTTTTTGGCTAGAACTTCAGAAACACTAGCCAAAATGTAGACCTTGGCCTTATCATTGGCCTTGATCCAATGGCCGACGCCTCCTCAATGCATTGAGGAGCGTTTCGAGCAGGGAACTAGGGACATTCTTCACCAAGATAAACCAAAGGTCGTCAACAACAAGAATCGTATTCAAGTTGGACTTCCACGTAATAAAATTTTCACCAGTTAAACAATCGCTTTTCAGTAAGGCTATAATCGAGGACGACATGCTGAAATTCTAAAATAGTTCTAATTAGTTATGCTTTTAACCCATTATAAACCAATCAAATTTTCTAATTAGTTATGCCTTTAACCCATTATAAACCAATCAAATTTTGTAAAATTTTTAAAGAACCCTAGTGTTTAAACAAAACACAGTGTTTAAACTAAACCCAGTGTTTAAATTAAACATTTAATTTTGCAACGATCTTCAAGGGTTTAGAACAAAAGCCTCCATCGAGTGGTCAGTCATTTCTCCCCTGAATTGAGACTTTCTCAACCAATTCCCACTACCAGAACATCTCATGTTCTAATGGTCCTTAGCTACCGTTTGTTTGGTCAAGGACTTGTTAACTAGCTTAACTTATCCCGTAAATGTGACCCTACCATTTTCGTGATCCAATAGGTCCGAGCCAACAGGCTACTATTAAGAAAGACAATCTGTTAGCAAATTACCTAAGAGACTCTATCCATTTCTGGAGTTCGCGGTGTTCCAATCCCTATAGTCAGGCCCTCCGTAGGGTTTGGATGTTCCAGGACAACCTAGTAGGCGGACTATAGAAATCTCACTATATACCTAATGGAGGAGATCAGTAGGATACGCTTGACACGCGGCCCCGCTCCCATTTACTATGGATACTTCCCTCATTCACTTTGGTATTGAACCATGCAAACACTTACCGTAGGAGGACGCCCTATTGACGCCACGTGAGCCGAGCATGGAACTCACGGTGGGACCTTCTTGAGGACGTGAGAGTAAACTCGATGCGAACATCTCGCTTTCTCCCACCAAGCTCCTAAGATTAGGGTATAGGTTTAACTTAGTCTGATTCGCCAAAAGAATCTATCTAAGTCTATGCTTATTATAACTATTATAACTAGGTCTTTTAACCTTATGTCTAGGTGAATAAACATTTTAATTACCTAGATATAAAATAGAACTAAGGTTAATTCAACTTAAGTTCAGTGGGTTCAGGTGAGGTGTTTCTTTAATCACAACTTAAGTACCCCCAATCTTAGACATTAACTTCACAAAGAGAGTTCCCTTATAACCAAAGTCCTAATGTCCTACTATATTTTAAACTATTTAAAATACTATGTAAGACTAATTTCCAATCATATTAGAAATTAAAATTTAGGTCTAAATTAATTTTAAATAATTTAAAATTAATTTAATTTTAACCCAAGTTCCTATGTTTGATGCAATTCTTTGTTATAGGTTATGGTTTCTAAAACCCTTTTAATTTATAGAATTTATAAATTTTAGTAAATAACCTATGACAAAGAACTATATTATAAAACCAACAATTATTTTCAAATTGGAATTATAAATAAAATATTCAACTAATTGAATAATCTAAATTACTTAAATAAAATAACAATTATTTTAAACTAAGTAATTTCATGCTCCATGTAACTTATTTTCCACATTTATTTAATTATAACAATTATAAATAAATGCATATGAAAAATAAATTAAATCATGCATTTCTACCATATTTATATAACAATTATACAAATAAAATGCATAAACATGCTTATCCTAAGGTGGAAAAAATTCTAAATGACATTTATAAAAAAAAAACAGCTGCAAAATCGGAATAATTTTGCCCCTAAAGTGCAAAAATAATAAAATTACTTTAATTTTATTACAAACCCGGTCCAACACTCCTTGAGTCGCCTCGAACCGCTCGAACTGCATCGAAACCAATCGAACCGCCCAAACAGATCTGCAGCTTCAGATTTTGCATCATGGTGTTGCAACGCTGATGGAGTGTTGCAACGCCGGCTTTGTCTGCGCGTGCGCCTGCTATCGGGGTAGCATTGCAACGCTAAGGGGCAGCGTTGCAACGCTGCTGACCCCTGGAGAACCCGCGTCGTTAGGGAAGCATGGCGTGCAACGCTGCTGGTAGCGTTGCAACGCTGTTGCTTTGGCAGCAGCTTTCTCCTTCGAACACAGCAACTTCAAACATGAAATTCTCCTTCGATACTCATCCGATTTGCACGAAACTGGTCCCGAATGACTCTTAACTCGATTACAGATTAGATAATGCACTTAATTGCCCAAAAACACAAGGTCCTTTACATTTAAATTGATCAAATCAATAGAAAACTAAGGCCAAATATTCCTAAACAGTTTTACAGCAAACCAAATGCAATTCCCACCTAATCCAATGCAATTTTGTTTCTACCAAAACAAATCAAGCATCGCTCTGATACCAGTTGATAAAAATCTCATCCCCTTTAGCAGCGAAAACGTGTTTGGAATCGTAATTGCAAGTTCGTTTTGGTTGAAATACAAAAACCAGTACATTGGAAAAAAAAAAAACAGAACAAGCATACATTCTAATATAATTAGACATGGAGTAAACATGAAAACATGCTAAAGGAATTAAATAAACTAAAAACGAAAGAATTCAGAATACCTTTGTACTTTTAGTCTCCCAGCAACTCCTTGCTCCAAATCGCATGCTGACTACACGTAAACCTTCTCTTTTTTCTCCAACAGGACAACACCACAAGGAAAACCCGCTATCCTCTAAGTATCCACTTAGATCAAATCCTTTGGTGGGAAGGAATTCCAACAATTGGAAGAATCAGGAAAATTTTGAGAGAAAATTCTTTTTTTTACACTACAATTCCCAATTGCACAGTTTGCATCAATCCATTCTTCTCTCCATTGAGAAGAAGAAGAAAGCCATGGGAAAACTTTTCACTTCCTTACGATAAGGAAATGGTGGAGAGTGGGGACATGTCCTTCTAACACGTTCCCACATTAATAATCATTAGATCAATAATTAATCTTATTAATTATTAATAAATTAATTAAATTAAATTAAATTAAATATATTTAATTTAGATTAAATCACATTTAATCAATTTTTCCTCTAACCTATAGTTTTAATGCACATCTAATGCACATTAAATTTTAACCTATAGTTTTCAAATATGAATCACATTCACATTCGAATTTAACATTTGAACTCTTTCAAACATTTGTTTTTCTCATATAATTTAATATGAACCATATTCACATTAAATTTATAATATATAGTTCCATAACTATATATTATATCATATCTATATACATTAAATTTATTCACTTATGAATTTGAACATTTCAAATTCAAACGATCTAAGAACCCTTTACGAGCTAGAAGGTGGACCTAATGGACCTACTGGATCGTAAGCTCCAACGATACGAGATTACTCGCTTAATCTCATTAACCTCCTAATCAACATTCGTTAATCTGCGGAACACTCCACTAAAGTCCCGCACCGCACTCTTCTCACTGCAGATATATTTCTGTGTCCACGGATATTGACCAATAACACCAAGTCAATCATTCACGAATGTTCGTAATACCAGCTGGGTCAAATTACCGTTTTACTCCCGGGTTACATCTTGTACCTTAAGTACCAGTGCTCCTCTAATGAACAATTTGTTTGTGGTCCTACCAACAAACAGAGTCCCTCTCGGACCAATGAGAGGGTCGGGCCCTTTGTTCAAGTCCCGGAGACACCACTTAAGAGAACATTCCTCTACTTACCCTAGTAGGCGGGAAGGAGTGAATTCCATCTTGCTAGGCTAAGTCCTCAGCCGCTCACTTGGCCTTGTCCCCAAGAAGGTAGGCATATTGAGTCGGTGAATCTGGCCACTCTCACCCATACTAGTCAAAGGACAATCCCTCACAAACAGGAGTTCGTAACTTGCTCAGGATTGAGATCAAGTTGCCTAGGTCATCCTAGTGAAATAGAAGCCTAACTAGTCAACGGAGTTACATCTAATGGTTACTATTTCGTGGTCCGGTCTTATGTAATCTCATTACATAGGATATCTCCACTCACATGTCATCTACACGAACACGTTAGGATCACAGTGTTTGTATCACATACAAAGTGGGTCACACCCATAGTTTTACCAGGGTAAGGTAGCCAAACCTTATCCCCTTACTATAGACCCTTTAGACTGTATCTCGAACTAAGATCCTTTATATGTACACTACATTTAGTTAAAGATTCATTTTACAGCCTTGGATGTTTAGTTTATTGGATTTGAGGTTAAAAAAATGGCAATATAGAATAATAACGCTTTATTGAAGTAATAACAATTTATTACAATAATTAGAACAAAATTACAAACTACGAGTTTTAGGGCACAAACTCCAACACCTTTGACTAGTACGGGTGAGGGTGGTCACAATTACTCGCCTAATATGCCTATCTTCTTAGAGGCAGGACCAAGTAGGGAGATGGAAACTTAACTACGCGAGATGGAATTCACTCGTTCCTGCCTTTAGGGAAACTAGAGGGGTTGTTCTCTTAAGTGTTGTCTCCAGGGCTTGGACAACGGTCGCCCACCCTCTCACTGGCACGAGAGGGGTGTTGTGTATGGTTGAACCATTACAACGTTGTTGTTCATTAGAGAAGCAGTGGGGACTTAAGGAGCAAGAAGTAGACACAGGGTTAAAACGGTAGCAGTGTCTACGAACAACCTGTGAAGGGTCGACTCATAGGCATTGGTTATATCAATGAACACATCTTGTCTTGCACTGACGGGAGTGCAGCTACAGGTTTTAGTGGAGTGTTATCGTACCTAATGAATGTTGATTAACCGGGTCAAAGAGTTTGATAGGTTAATCTTGGATCATTGTAGCTCGTCACTGTAGGTCCATAAGGTCACTCGGTTGGCTCAAACTGGATTAATAGAAGGTTTACAATTTTGGTGTGAATTTGAAGTGTTCAAGTTCACTAGAGGGCAATTATGTCATTTATATGAGATATGAATGATATATTATATAGTTTAATGTGAATGAGATTCGTAATAAACTATAGGTTAGCCTAATTGTTGAATTAGGGCTAATTTAGAGAAATTAGATTGAGAGATATTAAATTGGATGTGATTCAATTTAAAAATCCACATAATACAAATGTGATTTGTATGAGATATGAGATATCTTATTATATGTGGTTATGCAAATATGATTTTCATAACTTATGGTTGTGGTAAAATGGTAAATAGGTGGAGATTTCAACTCCACCTATCACTATTATATAAACCCCTTTGCAAGAAGGATTCATTAATCAAATGCTCATTTTTGGAATTCTCACCAAAAGAAACATTCACTTTTCTCTCTAAAAACTCTCCTCCCTAACCAAAAGAAGGATCCCACCATCCTCCTTCTACCTAAAGTAGAACAACCGTGAAACCAAGTGGTGGTGTCTAGATCTGTGTTCGTGTGAAGAGTATGAGATCGTTGAGAACGAGGAGAGTACGAAGAGTTCGTGAACGGAAGGAAACTTTGAAGATTGTCTTCAACAAGTAAGTACCATTCTAACTTGTTGTTTTCCCTCTAAAAATGCATGTTTTAGCCTATACTATGTGATAGTTAATTTAAATGAAATTAAAATGCACAACAATACCACGACGATTCGATCGTCTTTCGCTGCGCTGGGACTCTAATTCCCTTCAATTATGCAAATCATATTTGCATAATGTGCATTCTAAATTAAATCATATTCAATTTTCATGTCTCTCATAATTAATTCCTCTAAACAATTTCATAATTAAGCAATAATTTGGAAATTAATCCAAATTTAAGCATATAGTTTATTATAAATCATATTCACATCAAACTATATATTATATCAATTATATCACATATAATTGATATAAATCCCTTATATGAATTCAAACACTTCAAATTCATTCCAAAACTTTATACCCTCGATATATCCATATAGAGCCAATGGAGGTACCTAATGGACCTAAAGCTCATGAGCTCTAATGATACGAGATTAATTGATCAAACTCTTTGATCTCGTTAATCAACATTCATTAACTACGAGTCACTCTATTATAGACTCGTAGTTGCACTCTCCTCACTGTAGGACAAATGTGTCAATTGATTTAACCAATGCTCGTGAGTCGACCATTCACAGGTTGTTCGTGGGCATAGTTGGGTCAAATTATCGTTTTACCCATGTGACTACCTCTTGCTCCTTAAGTACCACTGATCCTCTAATGAACAACTAGTTCATGATCCTGCCATAAATAATGTCACTCTCAGGCCAGTGAGAGGGTGGGGCCTCGGTGTTCAAAACCTGGATTCAGTCCTTAAAGGAACAACCTATCTAAATATCCCTAACTCGGGAACGAGTGAATTCCTTCTTGCGGAGTTAAGTTCCCAACTCCCCACGAGGTTTCGTCCCTGAGAAGGTAGGCATATTGAGTCGGCAACTTTAGTCACTCTCACCCATACCGGTCTAAGGACAAACCCTACAAACAGAAGTTTGCAACCCGCTCAGGATTCAGGTTGAATCACTAATGGTGATCTATGAATTATTAGTTCTAATTTGTTAACGATGTTACATTAGTAGTCTAATAATTCGCGGTCCGGTCTTGTACAATCTCATCGCACAGGATGCCTCACTCGCATGTCAACTACATGAACGAGTAGGATCACCTTGTTTGTATCAAATACAAAGTGGGTCAAATCCATAGTGGTACCAGGATGAAGTTCCAAACCCTATCTATGTACAATAGACAATTTGGGTTATTTACTTGAACATGATCCTACATGTGTGTCCACTACACAATGTTCAAGATTGTTGGGGTGTTTGCCCTAATCTCGTGAACTTTGTACTACTTGTTGTTTTAATATATAAAGGTTGTGTATTTATCAAACTTTGTATCTTTCATTTTATAAACTTAATCTAATAAACTAAGCTCCAGGCCATATTATATGAGAGAACTAAAACATGAACGGTGTGTAGTTGATACATGGGGAGGATCACGTTCGAGTTAATGACCCGAACGGTCTAAAGTATATGGATAGGATTGGAAACCTCATCCTCGGTGACACTGTGGATATGAACCGCTTTGTATTAGATACAAACGAGGCAATCCAACTCGTTCATGTGGTTGACATGCAAGTGGGGGCATCCTGTGCAATGAGATTGTACAAGACCAACCCGCGAATAATTTGACCTACTGATGTAACACCGTTAACAGAATAGGACTAATAACTTCGTAGATGACCATTAGTGACTTGTCCTTAATCCTGAACGTGTTACGGATACCTGTCTGCGGGGGTCTATCCTTTGACTAGTACAGGTGAGGGTGGTCAGAGTACGCCCAATATGCCTACCTTCTTGGGGACAGAACTTCGTGGGGGGTTGGGAATTTAACTACGCAAGATGGAATTCACTCGTTCCCGAGCTAGAAAAACTAGAGGGGTTGTTCCCTTAAGTGTTGTCTCCAGGTCTTGGACAACAGGGCCCTACCCTATCATTGGCACGAAAGGGATGTTGTTTATGGTCGAACCATGCAACAAAATTGTTCATTAGAGGAGCAGTGGGACTTGAGGAACAAGAGGTAGACACAAGGGTAAAACGGTAATTTGATCCAGCTGTGACTACAAACAACCTGTGAAGGGACGACTCACGGGCATTGGTTATATCGACGGATACAACTTGTCCTATAGTGAGGAGAGTGCAACTACGGATTTTAGTGGAGTGTTACTGTAGTTAATGAATGTTGATTAACCGGGTCAAAGAGTTTGATCGGTTAATCTCGTATCATTGGAGCTCGGCATTTGTAGGTCCATTAGGTCCCTCGGTTGGCTCAAACTGGACAAAATTAGGGTTTACAGTTTGGAGTAGATTTGAAGTGTTCAAATTCATTAAAAAAAGGTATTTACGTCATTTATATGTGATATAGTTGACATAATATATAGTTTAATGTGAATGAGATTCATAATAAACTATAGCATAACCTAATTAATTAATTAGGACTAATTTGGAGAAATTGAATTGAGAGAAATTAAATTGAATATGATTCAATTTAAAATTCCACAATTATGCAAATGTGATTTGTATAATAAGGTATGAGATACCTTATATTATATGTTATGCAAATATGATTTGCATATCATATGGTTGTGGTAAAATGATGAATTGGTGGAGATTTTAACTCCACCACACACCATTATATATAGGTGCTTGGAGAAGCACTTGGTAAGCTCATTCTCTCATTTTTGGATTTTGCACCAAAAGAAAAAATAGAATTCTCACAAACTTCTCTCAATTCTCTCTACGCATTTCTCCATAACCCAATTCCAAATGGAGTCCCACAACTCTCCCTCTTCCTCTCGAGAACAACCGAGAAGATCAAGTGGAAGTGTCCGGCTTGATCCGTTCATGTTCGTGGAGATCGTTGGATCGTATAGATCGTGATCGGAGAAGAAAACATCCAAGAAGTGTTCTTCAAGAGGTATTTATCCATTACTTACTGTTTTCTTCTTGGTGTAAGCATGCTTAATCTAGAAATGTATGTGATACTTTCAATTTTGAGAAAATTAGAATGACAACGAGACAACGGTGATTCGAATCGTTTTTGTTGCAGGAAATCTATTCCCTTCAAAGATCTCATAAATATAACCCTAGAGCTTCGTTTATTGGATTTAAGTTTTAAATGCTAGATTACAAGAATTGATGAAAACTAACTCTTTATTCATAACATCAAGTATTTACAAACACCACGAATTTAGGGCATAAAACCTCAACAAGGTGGTGACAACGACGACCTAACTGTTGGAGTTTTATGCCCTAAACTCGTGTTATTTGTAAATGCTCGATGAATTTAATAAAGAGTTGTTTTTTCGTTATTTTTTGTGTACTCGCATTTAAAACTTAAATCCAATAAACTAAGCTTTATGGTTATGAATATGAGATCTTGAACAGTGTGTAGTGGACACACAGGTAGGATCATGTTCAAGTATATAACCCAAATGATCTATAATACATGGATAGGTTGGGAACCTCATCCTGGTAACACTATGAATGCGACCTACTTTGTATTTGATACTATCCAACTCGTTCATGTAGTTGACATGCGAGTGGGGCATCCTGTACGATGAGATCGTACAAGACCAGACCACAAATTATTAGCCTACTGATATAACATCGTTAATAGATTAGGTCTAATAGTTTATAGATGACCATTAGTGACTCGACCTGAATCTTAAGGTGGTTACGAGCTCCTGTCTGTGGGAGTTTGTTCTTTGACTAGTATGGGTGAGAGTGGTCCTAATTGCTGACTCAATATTCCTACCTTCTTGGAGACAAAACCTCTGGGGAGTTGGGAACTTAACTCCGCGAGTTGGAATTCACTCGTTCCCGAGTCAGAAAATTTAGATAGGTTATTCTCTTAAGGGTTGAATCCTAGTCTTGAACAACGGGGCCCTACCCTCTCACTAACCTAAGAGGGACGTTGTTATGGTAGGACCATAAACTAGTTGTTCATTAGAGGATCAGTGGTACTTAAGGAGCAAGAAGTAATCACGGGGTTAAACTGTAATTTGATCTAGCTATGATTAGGAACAACCAGTGAATGGTCGGCTCATCGGTATTGGTTAAATCAATGGATGCAACTTGTCCTACAATGAGAAAAGTGCAACTACGAGTCAATAGTTGAGTGACTCGTACTTAATGAATGTTGGTTAACTTGATCAAAGAGTTTGATCGGTTAATCTTGTATCATTGAAACTCATGAATGTAGGTCCATTAGGTCCCTCCGTTGGCTCAACTTGGACCCTTATCGAGGGTATAAAGGTTTGAAGCGAATTTGAAATATTCGAATTCGTAAATGGGAGTTATATCGATTATATGTGGTATAATTGATATAATATATAGTTTAATGTGAATATGATTTAACTAACTATATGTCATAGTTGGATTATTATCCAAATGATTAATTTAGTGTGAAATAGTCTCATACTAAATAATATTAGAGAGATATGTAAAGTATATGATACTTCATAGTATGCATTATGTAAATAAAGTATTTGATATCTTATATTATGCAATTATGCAAATATGATTTGTATAATGCATAAATTATGCAATTAGTGGGTAAATGGGTGGAAAAAGTTACCTCCACCCTCTCACCCTATATAGAGTGCATTAGGATGCACTTTTAAGTAGTGACTTGCTCATTTTTGGATTTTAGCACTTACAAAACATATCTACTCTCTAGAATTCTCTCCCAATTCCAAAATAGATCCCACCATCTTCCCTCTCCTTGAGAACAATGAACAAGACTTCTTGGAAGTGAGAACGGAACGAGTTCGTGATCAGTTCGAGATCGAGATTGGAGAAGGAATACGTGAACAAAGAGTTCTTCAAACGTAATTTCATCTTCTATTTTTAATGCTTGACTTCAGTTTCTCTTTTTGTGTAAATTTACATAACGTAATTATGGGCAAAAACGACTCAAACGCTTCTGCATCAGGATCCGATCCCTTCACTAACGATGCTATGGAGGCTTTTCTTATGTACCTAAGCTCACTTTCTTCTTGTCTTTTGTTTTACATTGTCTTCTGTTGTGTTAGGTTGTGAACTCTGTTATATATGTGAACATGTTTTGTAAATCCTCGATTATGAAGGATTGTGTAATTGTCAGATTTGTTGTGTGGAGCTCAATCCTTATGGTTGTTTGGTGGCCACTAAGCCTTACATTGTTATAAGAAGTGTTTTGTGTCTTTTATAGGTTCTAAGAATTTTTTAATTTCTCGTAGTTATGTCGTTAAGCTGTCAAAATGTCGGGCATAAGCGAAGTGACTCAGTTGCCCTCCGAAGTAAGACTACTCTAAATTTTAGGGTTGTTACATATTTATAGGCTTAATTTTTTAAAGCTAAAAACAAAAACGAAAGTAGTTATCATACGATGCCTTTAATAATAAGTTTTCAAGCACAAATTGAAGAGACATTTGACCACATATTTTTCAAACATTTGCCTATACTCCCTCACAGATCCTTCTTGTCCCAAAGCAATGAACTTCTCACATAGATTTCCCTACTGCTTTGGGAGTTGGATGAAAACACCAAATGATCAAAAGTAAAAATTCTTCTCTAATAACTTTAGAGAATGAAAAGAGAGGGTGACAAACCACGATTCGAGTTTACATGGTATATAATTGCACTAGTGAGATACAAATCTAAAAGACCTATTTATAATAATAAAAGTAAATCTAATAACATATTCAAAATAAACAAATCTAAACCAAATAACTTAATCTAAAATTAATTCAAAATGAAAATCTAAACTAAATCTAATCTAATTTGAGTAATATAATCTAATATCCACTCTCAAACTCATGAAACTATATCATGCTCTTGCTTGAAGAAGCGATGCCAATGGAAATAAAATTTAAAGAAAAATTAAAATTGTGTGATGTTGATGTTGCGAATTACAACTACTAGATGCAATTGCCAAATTTCAACTGTAAATTCTAACCAATGTTGATGTTAATGTTGTAAATTCCAACTACCAATGCGACATCAAGTCTAGCTGCAGATGTAGATTCAGATGCTGAAGCAGATGTAGAAACAAATGTTGATTCAGATGCAGAAACAGATTCAGATGCAAATGTCAATTCAGATTCAAATATCGAATTTCAACACTAAATTCAACTAATTCTAATGTCAATACAAATTTCAAATCCAAATTCCATGCAAATTTGAACTTCTAATGCAAATTTATGGAAGCACAACACGCCACCAAACTGCCAAAATAAAACTCCCATTAGGGCAAATATCCTTCCCAAATAACAAACTGCAAATATTCATCTCCAAATAACAAAACACACTAGGTGACTAGAAGAGCTTGGGTGAAGAAAAGTAAAGAAATATGTTTGATGAGTATTGCTCTCATAGGGAACGGTGTAACAAAATTGTAGTCAAGCAAAATGTAAGACAAAACGTAACTTAGAAGTAAAAATTGCAAAACAAAATTTGGTTGGTGTGTTTGGTGAAAAACAAACCAAATACATAGTCTAAATGTAAGTTAAAGTTAAAATAATGCAAAACCAATTTGCACAATCGACGATATTGCACTCTTAAACAGAGAAATTCATAATCTAAAATTATTACTAGACTAACTTGCAATGTAAACAAATTTGAAATATGGACATTGCAAGGGAATATTCTAAAGTAAAAAGGGGCCAAAAAATGGCATTGCCTTAGTTGTAAATGCAAATCAAAATTGCAACTCCACTTATCCTACATTCAATTGTAAATCGAAATTATGACTCTCATTCACTTTGGTGTTAGGTTTTAGGAGACTAAGTGAGAGACCTATATGTCTATGATCCCTCTATCTTAGGTAATTTAGGCACAATAACTTCTTAGGTTTTGGAGTCTTTAATCCATATGTCTAAGGTAAAAAAACAGCTTATGTCTAAGCTCGTGTTTTCATTGCTTGTGTGAAATCTGCTTATCACTGATCCTATCGGTAATAGATCTAAGCTTGAGTTGCAACCCTAGTTGATTAATCTAGGATCTTAATAGAATTATGTTTAACACAAACAAACAATTGAGATGTATGCTTGATTTCGTTGGAATTTTAGCTACAATTACTTCTTGGGGAATTCTCATCTTTGAACCCCTTAAGAAGTTTAGCTCAAAAAAAATTAGGAAATTCAAAGTTATTTAGAAACAAAATACATGCCAGAAAAGAAATTAATTAAAGCTAAGTCTAATTGCAACAAGCCTAATCGGGTGAACTTTGGGTAAAAAAAAGTAAAGAATTTATAGTCTACCTAATGCAAGTGCACACTGTCGATGCAAGTATTAAAACATGAGTACTTCTGAGTATTGATCCCTCAGGAAACGATGCTAACAAAAGTAATACTTAGCAAAAATACAAAATCAAGGTTGGATGTGGTGTGGTTGAAGAACTGAAAATAAGTTATAGGTTTAATTGCAAAACTGGATTGCAGAACTGACGGTTCTGCAATTTGAATAACAAACAAGAAAACTGCAATAGCTAAAAATAGTACATATTGCAAAATCAGATTACAAAATCGGTGGTATTGCAAACTTAACCGCGAATTACAGATTGCTAATAATGATGAAGTGAAAATTTCAAGAGGAAATTTTATGCAATGCGGCTAAAAAATGTCATTGCCCTAAGTACTAATTGCAAGCCAACAATTGCAATTCTAACTCCTCGACACTCAATTGTAAACCGGATTTACATCTCCCATTTACCTCGATGTTCGGATTTTATGGGACTAAGTGAGGGAACTATATGTCTATAGTCCCTCTATCTTAGATAACTTAGGCACACTAAATCCTCAAGTTTTGGAGTTTTAATTCCCTATATCTAGGGCAAACGATCAGATTATGTTAAAAATCGTGTCTCCATTACTTATGTGAAATTCGTTTATTTCTAACCATGTCGGTATTAGATCTAAACTTAAGTTGCAACCCTGGTTGATCAATCTAGGATTCCAACGGAATTAAACTCAACACAAGCAAACAATTGAAGTGTAGACTTTCTTTCATTGGACATTTAGGCTACAATTACCTTCTCAGGGAGATCACATTTTTTAACCTCCTAAGAAGTCTAACTCATAATGGAATTAAAGAGCCTTCGTACTTACAATAAAATAAGAAAAATCCTATACTAGAAAGAAAATAAAGAAAATGAATCTTATCGGAACAGTAAGAATGATATAGCTTATTAGCTGATTGTAATTGAAATTAAGAAAGCTGTACAGAGAATTTTTATTGAACTCAACAATGACTTGATTAAGACGCCCATGAAAAGAAAAATTGTGAATTCAATTCAACTCATTCATAAAAGCATAATACAAAATTTTTATTGCGAACCTGAATCAAATCTTGAAACAACAATAAAATTTCAAATGAGATCATCAACATCAGCCAAGAAAAAACAAGAAAACAATTAAACTAACCACAAACTTCATAATTATTTTCCAATCGATTAAAATTCCCTCATATTTCTATGAGTAAACTTCATCATCACAACCCAAATTTCGTTTCTTGAATTGGTTTGGAGTTCGAATCTTTGTTGTTTGTTTTACAACTCTATTATGAACTAAAACAGAAGAAAAAAAATGAACAACAGAAGAATAAGAAAACTAAAAACAGAGGACGATTTGACGAAAATCCATGATGAAAACTCCAAATAAACAACTTCAAAATCGAATTAAAACAACTTAGGTTCTTCAATCATCTTTATTGAAGCGTCCTCCCTTTTTTGACTTTCTGTTGCTTCAAAATTTCAGGCAAGATTGCAATTTCTTGATTCTGTAATTTAGTTTTGCAAAAGAAACTTTTTTTTAAAAGATTCTCATCCTAATTTATCTTCATTTTTCTTTCTTTTCAATTTCATAATTTTTTTAGATATTTTCCACTAATATGAAGATAAAACAAGAATACTTTAAGTAGTTATGAGCTAAATAAGCCTTAATATGCCTAAGAAAATGGAAGAGAATTTGCTATCCAATTGAAAATTAAGTTAGCACTTACTGTGATAGCTTATTAGATTACTCACTCCAATATACCACACTCATGATAAAATACAAACAAAAGTTAAGAGGAAATCAATCTTGAAGATTGAATGTTGGACAAAAACCCATAAACTTGAACTTCGAAAGGAGATAAAATTCAACTCTCTTCCCTTCTAAATTCGAATCCAAACGAAATATAGAATAGATTGAAACAACTGAAATTTCTACCCTCAACTTATTTAAAAACAAAAATAAATTATTGGAAAATAGAGTAATACAAAAAACTAGTGGATCCGTGTCCGTAACTTCTTCCTATCCAATCAACTCAATCTCTCCGCTATTTCTAGAAAGAGATTGAGTCTTCACAATCCAAGTTTGGAAAAATCAGTGAAGAACACACCGGCAACTATCGGAAAAAAGCAGAGGAAGAAAAAATTTTAAAAAAATAGAGAGAAAGTTGGACAAAAATCTTCAAAAATTTCCTCTAAAGTCTCATTCCTTTCTTCATTCTTCTCTTCAGTAGGGTTGAATCATGCTCAAAATCTCCCAATTCGTGCAATAATTGAAGATTTTTGGGATTTGGGCGAGAGCAGGATTTTCCTTTCTTTTGAACTTTTTCTACTACACTCCAACATTGCAAGTGGTTCTGCAATTTCCATTGTTCGAACATTGCAACTTCATCTTGCAATTTGATTTTGCAATTAAAAAACAAATATTGTCCCAACACTAAAAAAAAATAAACCTACACACCAAAACACAACACCCCAATAACTCTCCAGTGTTGCAAACTAAAAAATAGGAAAGAAAAAATACCACACAATATAAATGCAAATCAAATTTGAATGTTGAACTTCATTTGACTCACAAAAGACACATAAATAAATTTTTTAAAAAAAAAAAAAAAACTTAATCACAAACCAAGTACCAAGCCGCAAAACAAGTACTATTAGGTGTAAGTTGTTTAAGTGGTTTAAGTTGTTGTTTAAGAGGTTATTTAGTTTACTGTTAAGAGCTTTCTGTTAAAGGTGTTATGTTATAAATGTGGTTGTAACCCTCATTCCAAGGTGTGGAAATAAAGTCTATCTTTCACAATTAGTAAAAGTTTCGTGGTATGAGAGCTACTTGACCAACGTCCTTGATCCTTTCTTTCATGGTTGCTTCCTCGAGTTTAACTCTCTCTTCCTCTTCCTCAGATGTTCACTCCCCAATCTTCTTACTATCCAATATCTGCAACCTGATTTTAGTAAGGTTAGATGTCACTAACTATGTTCTCTGGAAATTTTAATTTACACTAATACTAAGGGCTCACAAGATATATGGATTCATCAATGGATCAACCTTCACCTCCCAAATTCTTGTCTTCGGATGCAACTTTGTCTTGCTCTACATTTGAAGATCTAAATCAAGAATACGAGAATTGGTTAGCTACAGATAATGCCCTAATGACACTAATTACCGCCACTTTATTACCAAATGCTCTTGCTTACATCGTTGGCTGCCAAAATTCTCGTCAGATGTGGGAAATTCTTGAACGCCATTACTCCTCTAGCAGTCGACCAAACATCGTCAACTTAAAATCTGATTTACAATCCATATCCAAGAAAGTAGGGGAATCCATTGGCGACTACTTCAAGCGAATTAAAGAACTCAATGATAAATTGTCAAATGTCTCAGCGCCCGTGAACGATGAGGATCTATTCATCTACGATTTCAACAGACTTCCATCGGAGTATAATGTTTTTCGCACTAGGTCTCAACCACTCACCATTCATGAATTATATGTCCTACTCGCCTCTAAAGAAGCAACTCTCGAAAATCAGAACTAGCGTGAAGAATATGTTCTTCCGCAATCTGCGCAATGGTAACAATCCCACAACAATCTCAATACTCTCGAGGACGAGGTAATGGTGGTGGTCGATCTCGCTTTCAGGGTTGTGGTAATACCAATCGATGTGGTAGTAATGGATGCAGAGGGGTATACCCGAATAATCCTACAAATGGTGGTCGTGGAAATAATGGGGGAACTCGATCAAATGGATCTTTCTCAAATGCTGGAAATGTTGTTCTACCCAGTCAGATGGACGAATCATGTGTCAAATTTGTAATAGGTATGGTCATTCAACCCCTGGATTGTTATAATAGAATGAATTATCATTTTCAAGGCAGGCATCCTCCTATGCAACTTGCTACTATGGCAGTAGTTCAAAACCAACAATTTGCCTCTTCTGCATCTCCTTGGCTCACTGATTCAGGCTGCACTGCGCATGTTACGTCTGATTTGAATCAACTTTCGTTAGCCTCGGAATATAATGGTGATGAACTAATATCAGTAGGAAATGGCCAAACTCTTCCCATATCTAATACAGGTTGTGGAATCCTTGATACTCCTTCTTATTTCTTCACTCTAAACAATATCTTTCATGTACCTAATATCGCTGCCAACTTATTATCTGTCCATCAGCTTTGTGTTGACAATAACTGCTCAATTACCTTTGATTCTAATGGTTTTTCAATTCAGGACAAATGCTCGGGTCAAATCCTATACCAAGGACCTACTGTAAATGGTCTTTACCCCATTCCCAGGCGGCCTACAGCCTTCACCAACCCTACTACACAACGTTTTGCTCATGTCAACAAGGTGTCTTTATCCTCTTTCAGGCAGAATCAGTTAGGACATCCTAACCCTGTTATTCTTTTGTCAATCCTCTTATGTTTGTGAACACTATTTACATGGTAAAATGCATAAACTCTCCTTCCCACATTCTTCTACTACTTCCCTGTATCCGCTAGAAATTTTGCATTCTGATATATGGGGCCCTGCCCCTGAAACTTCTGTTAATGGCCATAAATACTATGTTGCTTTTGTTGATGATATGTCTCACTACACTTGGTTTTTTCCCTTAACTCTTAAGTCTGGTGTTTTCTTGTCTTTGTCAAATTTAAGTCCTTAGTAGAAAATTTACTCTCATCTAAAATCAAAATTCTGAGAAGTGATGGTGGTGGTGAGTTTGTCAACATTAGTTTTCAAAATTTTCTCTCCACCAATGGCATATTCCACCAAAAATCTTGTGCTTATACTCCTGAACAAAATGAGGTGATTGAAAGAAAACACCGTCATATTGTTGAAATGGCCTTAACTCTCATCTCCAAGTCTTCCCTTCCACTAAAATTTTGGTCTTATGCCTTTGTCACCGCTGTTTTCATTATCAACCGCCTTCTTTCCTCTTCTCTTGGCCATCACTCACCCTTTGAATGTCTCTACAACCGAATCCCTGATTATTCACATCTCAAAACCTTTGGTTGCGCCTACTTTCCCCTGTTAAAACCATATAACTCACATAAATTGCAGCCTAAGACTACCAAGTGCGTCTTCCTCGGTTATCCCTTAAAATATAAAGGCTACCTATGCTATGACATGAGCAAAGATCACATTTTCACCTCAAGACATGTCGTCTTTGATGAAAACCATTTCCCTTTGCCAACAACTCTGTCTCTCAAGCTCCCTTGTCAAAATCTGCAACCTATTCCATTACCACACTCTTACCCCTCTCTCAACCCACACAAACCACACCTTTATCCACCAGATCTTGCCCTACTGATATTAGTCCTAACATTGTGCTCCTTGTTGCTAACACTACTGATTCTGTGAATGAGTTTCCTCTATGCAGCAACATTATTGATCCGTCTGGTGTTAAGGAGCTAACTGTTGCACCTGAAGTGGCTCCAAGCAATATGCAGATTCGTTTACATCCTGATAGTGTTGATCCATCTGATATGCCTGTACCATGCTCCAACTCTCGAGTTCCAATCGTCAACTCTCATCCTATGCAAACAAAGGGGAAATCTGGAATTGTGAAGCTTAAGATATATCTCACCACAACCTGACATTCTTCTTCTTCTTCTTCTTCTTCTTTTCTTCTTCTTCTTCTTTTCTTCTTCTTCTTCTTCTTGTTATTCTTCTTCTTCTTCTCATTATTATTCTTCTTCTTATTATTATTATTATTCTTATTCTTATTCTTCTTATTCTTCTTCTTATTATTATTATTCTTATTATTATTCTTATTCTTATTATTATTATTATTATTACTACTATTATTATTATTATTACTACTATTACTATTATTACTATTATTACTTTTTTTTAATAATAAAATATTATTATTTTGCATGTTTAATTAATTTCCTAATAAAAATGTAAATTCTTTCTATATAGTATTACTATGGAAAATCTTGTAAAATTAGAATTTGCGGCCTTGGATATTAATGGAAATAACTACTTGTCATGAGTCCTTGACACTGAGATGCATTTAGATTCCATGAATCTTGGAGAAACAATTAAAGAAGGAAATGATGCATCAAATCAAGAAAAAGCAAAAGTCATGATCTTCCTTCACCATCATCTTCACGAGAGATTGAAAATGGAGTATCTTGCACTAAAAGATCCCTACATTTTATGACAAGGTTTGAAAGAAAGGTACGATCATAAAAAAACAGTAATTCTTCAAAAAGTTCATTATGATTGGATGCACCTGAGGTTGCAAGACTTCAAATCAGTAAGTGAATATAATTCCGCACTATTCAGAATTAGTTCAAAATTAAAATTATGCGGAGAAAAGATTACTGATGTTGGTATGTTAGAGAAGACATTTTCCCCTTTTCGTGTCTCGAATATGCTCATGCAGCAGTAATATCGAGAGAAAGGCTTTAAAAAATAATCATAATTGATTTCATATCTTCTCGTGGTTGAGCAAAATAACGAGCTATTAATGAAAAATCATAAATCTCGACGAACTTGAGCAACACCATTCCCTGAAGTGAATGTTGTGAATTTTAATAATTGTGGTCGAGGTCGAGGTCGTGACCGCGGTAGAGGAAGGAATACCTATTTTCGTGGTGGCCATTGCAATTTTAAGAAACCCACATGAAGTGATGATCACAAAGAAAAGACTCCACAAGATAGGAGTTCAAAAGGTGATGAGCATAAATGTTTCCAGTGCGGAATGAATGGCCACTGGTCACGTACCTATCGTACGTCAAAATACCTTGTTGATCTCTATCAAGCTTCCCTAAAGGAAAAAGGAAAAGGGAAGAATGTGGAGATAAATCTTGCCCTTTAAGAAGATGATGTGTTTGACCCCTCCAATATGATGCATCTGGATGTGCCTGATTATTTTTAATCTCCTGGAGAGAGAATTGATGCAATCAAACAAATAGAGGATACTTTGTATGAATATATATAATTAAGTACTGCTTGTAATTATAATATGTGTTTTGTTGTTTTTGTATATATATACATTAAGACTTTTTGTAATCACTTTTCTTTTCTTATCAATGAAGAAATATGGACAATTTCAATATGTTGAGTAACCCAAAAATGAGCAATGAGAATTTATGTCTAGCAGACTGCGCAACTACGAACACGATACTCATAAGCAGAAAATATTTTACTAAATTGACAATGCTAGAAGCAAAAGTCAATACTATATCAGGTTCTGCATACTAGATTGAAGGTTTTGGAAAAACAAGTTTTATCTTGCCTAGAGGAACACAATTTACAATTAATAATGTTTTGTTCTCTAGCAAATCAAAAAGAAATTTATTGAGTTTCAAAGATATACGTAACAATGGTTATCATGTTGAAATTGATCGTAAAAATAATATAGAGTATCTCTATTTCACAACCATTGTTTCACATGAAAACGATATTAGAAACATCATCTGCTTTTTTCTTCCGGATTATATTATACTCATATACGAGTAATCGAAAGTTATGCAACAATGAACCGTAAGTTCATGAATCCGTAAATATTCGATGTTTGGCATGATTGATCTGGGTCATCCAGATCGATAATGATGAGCAAAATTGTTGAGAATTCACATGGACATCCTTTAAAGAACCGTAAGATTCTTCAATCAAATGAGTTGTCATGTGATGCTTGCTCTCAAGGGAAATTAATTATTAGATCATCACCAGCTAAAGTAGGGATTGAATTACCTGCATTTTTAGAGCGAATTCAAGGTGACATTTGTGGACCTATTAACCCACCAAGTGGTCCATTTAAATATTTGATGGTATTAATTGACGCATCCAGCAGATGGTCACATGTATGCTTATTATCAAGTCGAAATCTTGCATTTGCAAGATTACTTACTCAAATAATTAAGTTAAGAGCACAATTTCCTGGTTATACAATTAAGACCATTCGACTTGATAATGCTGGTGAATTTACATCTCAAACTTTTAATAATTATTATATGTCAATTGGGATAAATGTTGAACATCTTGTAGCTCATATTCATACACAAAATGGTCTAGCAGAATCATTTATAAAACGTCTGCAACTAATTGCAAGACCATTGCTTATGAGAGCTAAACTTCCTACATCGGTCTGGGGTCATGTTATTTTGCACGTTGCATCATTATTACGTATTAGGTCAGTAGCCTATAATAAATATTCCCTCATGCAATTAGCTTATGGCCAACAACCAAATATATCCCATCTGAGAATTTTCGGATGTGCAGTATATGTTCCAATTACTCCATCACAACGTACTAAGATGGGTCCTCAAAGTAGGTAAGGAATATATGTTGGATATGATTCCCCATCAATTATTAAATATCTTGAACCCCTTACGGGTGATGCATTTACTGTTGGGATGGATGTCCTAATCTCGTTTAGATTGTAAATTTAACATTTGAAATTAATAAAAGTTATTTATTTCATCATTTTATGTCTCGCATATTTTACAAACTTTGTCCAATAAACTAAACTCTTGGGTCATTGAATATATGAGAGAACTAGAACTTGAACGGTGTGTAGTGGACACACAGGGAGGATCACGTTCGAGTTAATGACCCGAACGGTCTACAGTATATGGATAGGGTTGGAGACCTAATCCTAGATACGTTGTGGATGTGGTCTACTTTGTATTAAGATACAAACAAGGTGATCTGACTCGTTCATCTGGTTGACATGCGAGTAGGGACATCCTGTACTATGAGATTGTACAAGACCGACCCGTGAATTATTAGACCTACTGATGTAACACCGTTAACAGTATGAACTAATAACTTCGTAGATGACCATTAGTGACTCGACCTGAATCCTGAGCGTGTTAAGGGCTCCTGTCTGCGGGGGTTTGTCCTTTGACTAGTACGGGTGAGGGTGGTCACAGTTACTCGCCCAAACTCGCCCAATATGCCTATCTTCTCAGGGACAGGACGAAGTAGGGAGTTGGGAACTTAACTACGCGAGATGGAATTCACTCATTCCCGCCTTTAGGGAAACTAGATGGGTTGTTCTCTTAACTGTTGTGTATGGTTGTTCTCTTAACTCGCCCAATATGCCTATCTTCCCACCCTCTCACTGGCACGAGAGGGTTGTTGTGTAAGGTTGGACCATTACAACGTTGTTGTTCATTAGAGGAGCAGTGGGGACTTAAGGAGCAAGAAGTAGACACAGGGGTAAAATGGTAATTTGGCCCAGCAGTGTCTACGAACAACCTATGAAGGGTCGACTCATGAGCATTAGTTATATCAGTGGACACGTCTTGTCTTACACTGACGGGAGTGCAGCTAGGGCCTTAGTGGAGTGTTACCGTAGCTAATGAATGTTGATTAACTGGGTCAAAGTGTTTGACAGGTTAATCTCAGATCATTGGAGCTCGTCACTGTAGGTCTATAAGGTCCCTCGGTTGGCTCAAACTGGATTAATAGAAGGTTTACAATTTTGGTGTGAATTTGAAGTGTTCAAGTTCACTAAAGGGTAATTATGTCATTTATATGAGATATGAATGATATATTATATAGTTTAATGTGAAAGAGATTTATAATAAACTATAGGTTAGCCTAATTGTTGAATTAGGGCTAACTTGGAGAAATTAAATTGAGAGAAATTAAATTGAATGTGATTCAATTTAAAAATCCACAATAATACAAATGTGATTTAAAAATTAGATATGAGATATCTTATTATATGTGGTTATGCAAATATGATTTGCATAACCTATGGTTGTGGTAAAATGGTAAATAGGTGGAGATTTCAACTCCACCTATCACTATTATATAAACCCCTTTGCAAGAAGAGGAGGTGATCAATTGCTCATTTTTGGAAATCTCACCAAAAGAGGCAATCCTTTTCTCTCTCAAAAGATCTCTTTCAAACTTCTCCTCCTTTCTCCAAAATCTAAAGGATCCCACCATTCTCCTTCTACCGAAGGAAGAACAACCGAGTAACCAAGTGGTGGTGTCTAGATCGTTGTTCGTGTGAGGAGATCGAGACCGTTGAGAACGAGGAGAGCACGAAGAGTTCGTGGATCGGAAGAAGGATTTTGAAGATCGTCTTCAACAAGTAAGTAACTATAATTTGTTGGTTTTTCTTTCTTAGTATGCATGTTTAACCTATACTATGTCATAGTTTAATCTTAACAAAATTAATTTGCACAACGATACCACGACGATTCGATCCTCTTCAGCTGCGCGGGGATTCTCATTCCCTTCAATTGGTATCAGAGACAATCGTTGGCTTCTTGTTGTGCATTTAATTTTTTTAAAATTTAGGTGGGTTTATGTTTTAATTCATGAGATGAATTTTGGTTTGCATAATGGATGTTTTCGGTTTTGGCACTTTTATTAGATTTACATTTATGTTGATGTGATCAATGTAAGGGAACGTGTTTTGGGAAAATTTTAATGTAAATTGAGTCTGTAAGTCTGTGTCGTTCGTGGCATGAGATGTTGTGAAGAAATTTGAGAAGAAACGGGCGAGAAACGACGAAGAAACAAAGCAAGAGGTGCTGCTTGTTACGCCGGCGACGTTGAGACGTTGTTCATCGCGCCTCAACGCCGCAATCATGGGCAGAGGCTTGGCCGCAGAGCACCGCAACGCCGAGGCATGCGGCACCCGTATGCGTGACATCGACGCCAGAGCTGCGTTGCAACGCTGCCCACGACATTGCAACGCTGCAAGCGTAGTGGGCGATTACAGCGAGTTGCTCGCGATTTCAAAGGGGCGTGAAGTGTTCACAAACGTGGGCAGTTTTTAGTTTTAATTTTTTTTATAAAATGTAATATTTTTATTTTATTTAATTTATTTTCTTAATTAATATTAATATAAAGGTTATATTAATATTAATTAATTAAATAAATGCCCCTAAGTGCCAAAACCGGTCTATTTTTGCTATTTAATTATTTTATGCATGAGATGTATGATTTAATTAAATTCTATGTGCATAATGTATGCATATAGATTTAAAATCCCACCTTAGGTTAAACATTTCATGCATCATTTATATTATAAGTGTTATAATATATAGTTTGCATGATAGGTTATATTATAAGTGTTATAATATAATTAAATACATCTTTTAATTTAATTAAATATAAGTGTTATATTTTTAGATTAAAGTATGCTCATTCATTTAATTTCATGTGATGAATATTATGTTATAGTATAGTTATTCGTGTGATGAATGATCAAGCACCATAACATAGAAATGCATGTAACCTAAGTTAATTATTAGTTTTAAAGTGTTTAGAACTTGAATAATTAGACTTAGGATTTCTAGTTCTAATAAGATTAGAATTAGGAAATCAAAATATAATCTTTGAATGATGACTGATTAGTAACTCTGTCTAAAGAAGGTTTTGTCTAAGGCTGGGGTATTTAAGTTGACGTTTGCGGAACACGGAACACCCCTACCTGGAAACCGACCTGGGAGTGAATTCGGTCCGGAGATTCTTAAGTTATATTTTTCGTGAGTGCCGTTAATTAAAAGTTGATTAATTTACTCACATAGATCTAAGTTTAATGTGATTATAAACTTAGGCCTAATACAATATAAGAGTTATATTAGTAGACTTAGGTAAATTTTAGCCGATTTATTTAGGTCAATCCCGAAATATATAAAGTGTTGAGTGAGAGGAAATAAAGTGTATAAAATACACTTATTTTTCCGACCACAAATCTCCTTAAAGTCTGCACCGTGAGATCCATACTCGGCCTCGTGGCGCAAATGGGAGCGTCCCCCTTCAGATGGTATTTGTATGGATCAATATCATAGTGGATGAAGAGAGTACTTATAGTGATTGGGAGCGGGACCTGTGAAAACGGGACCACGGTCTCTTCTTTCAATTCACACCGTGAGACCCCTATGATCTGCCTGCTAGTTTGGCCTGGACCAGACAATCCCTTCGGAGGGCCTTGATCATGGGAGTCGGAACACCGTGAATTCCCGAAAGGGATACAGTTTCCTTGTTGGTTTTCCTTTGTGGTTCACCCTTCGGTAGCTATTGTTTGGACGGATACTTGGAAACTTAAAGATTGAGGGTGACATTCACGGGATTCGTTAAGTGTTAATGAATTCGACCAAATAATGGAAACTGGACGCCTAATGGAATAAGAGTTATTATGGGATTAGGGTCTGGTTGAGAAAGTCTCGTCTTAGAGGAGAAGTATTTATGTTCACCCTTCGGTGGCGGTTACTCTAAACCTTTAGGATATCATTGCAAATTTTAAATGACCTAGAGATCATAAGATTAATTTTTGTTAAAACTTGATTGGACTTCAAAAGTTTTTTGCGAGACTGTCACAAAATTTTAATTTTAATTTTTAGCAAAATGTCTAGCTCGATAATTGCTTTACTCGCTTCGGATAAGTTAGTGGGAGATAACTTCCAAACGTGAAAGAACAATATAAACACGATACTTGTAATGCATTTACCTTAAGTTCGTGCTTATTGAGGAGTGTCCTCGGGCTGTCGATTTCGATCGCATCACGGCGTGTTAAGTGATGCATACGATCGATGGATCGGGGCCAATGAAAAGGCCAAGGTCTATATCATTGTCAGCTTGTCTGAAGTTTTAGCAAAGAAGCACGAGTTGATGATCAACGCTAAGGAGATCATGGAGTCGCCACAAGACATGTTTGGAAAATAGTCCTTTCAGGTCGTGCACGACTCGCCAAACACGTCTTCAACGCCCGAATGAAAGAAGGGGCGTCGTCTCGTGAACATGTTCTCGACATGATGACCCACTTTAAATTGGCGAGATGAACGGGCTTCGATCAATGAGTCGAGTCGCCGACTTTATCTTGAAGACTCTTCCAAGAGTTTCCTTGGGCCAGAGCAACGTCGTTATGAACAAGATAAGCTACACTCGACCACCCTTCTAAACGAGCTACAGAACTTCCAGGTCCTTGATGAGGATCAGACACCGAAAGTTGAGGCAAATGTTGCCTCTGAGATCATATCACGTGGGTTCGACCTCCGGGACTAAATCGTTGCTCCTTCTCGCATGAAAGGGAAGAAGAAGATGAAGAAGGGTAAAGTCGATCGAGTTGCCACCAAGAGGGCAAGAAGGTCAAGGAAGTTGCGAGAAAAAGGAAAGTGTTTCCACTGCAATGGGGACGACCACTGGAAGCGAAACTGTCCCAAGTTCCTTGCCGAGAGGAATAATCAAGGTAAATGTGATTTACTAGTAATCAAACAGCTTTTAGTGGAGAGTAGTGACTCTGCTGGATTTTGGATTCGAGCGCCACTAACCACGCTTGTTCTTCTTTTTTTCGTGGAATTGATTCCCGCAAAGAAGATTGCAGAGGTGAGGTGACTCTACGGTTGGATCCGGGAGATAGTCTCTGCAGCAAATGATCGGCAAAGTGAAACTCTACTTTGGCAGGGATTACATTTTATTAGATAATTTGTACATAGTTCCTGGGTTTACTAGAAACCTCGTTTCTATGTCCTGCCTACTAGAACAATGTATTTCCGTTTCATTTTCTGGCAATAAAGCATTTATTTCTAGAAATGGTAACTTGATTTGTTCTGCTTCACTTAAGTCTAATTTGTATGTTTTAAAACCTAATTCGGTCAAAAGCATTTTGAACACTAAATTATTTAAAACTGCAGAAACACGAACTACAAGAGTTAAAGTTTCTCTTAAAGAAAATGCCCATCTTTGGCATCTAAGGTTAGGCAAATGTAAAAATCCACAATAATACAAATGTGATTTTTAAAATTAGATATGAGATATCTTATTATATATGGTTATGCAAATATGATTTGCATAACCTATGGTTGTGGTAAAATGGTAAATAGGTGGAGATTTCAACTCCACCTATCACCATTATATAAACCCCTTTGCAAGAAAGGGAAGGTGATCAATTGCTCATTTTTGGAAATCTCACCAAAAGAGGCAATCATTTTCTCTCTCAAAAGATCTCTCTCAAACTTCTCCTCTCTTCTCCAAATCCAAAGGATCCCACCATCCTCCTTCTACCTAAGGAAGAACAACTGAGTAATCAAGTGGTGGTGTCTAGATCGTTGTTCGTGTGAGAGAGATCGAGACCGTTGAGAACGAGGAGAGCACAAAGAGTTCGTGATCGGAAGAAGGATTTTGAAGACCGTCTTCAGCAAGTAAGTCACTATAATTTGTTGGTTTTTCTTTCTTAGTATGCATGTTTAACCTATACTATGTGATAGTTTAATCTTAACAAAATTAAACTGCACAACGATACCACGATGATTCGATCGTCTTCCGCTGCGCGGGGATTCTCATTCCCTTCATTTACTGCACGATTTGTTGATTGTCATTTTAATGAGACAAATTTTCCAACATTAGGGGGAGGAATTAAGAAGTTGGAAAAAGAAATTACATGGAATGCATCATTATTATCTCATTTAGATCCTCGAAGAGATCAATGTGAACCTTAAGTTCAAAAGATAATTCATTTGCAAAATATAGCAAATCAATTAGCAGATGCATTCACAGATGCTAAAAGAGAAACTAAATCATATTTACCAGCTGCAAATGCTCCATAAGAAATTGATATCCCAAAGGAACAAGTTGTCAATAATGAGTCTGAAGCACGCCAAAAGCGTGGTAGACCAATGGGTTCCAAAGATAAAAATTCTCGAAAAAGAAAAGTAGTTGAGAATCAAAATGATTCAAGGAAAGGTATGGATGTTCCAGAAGAAATCCAGAATACAACTACTCAAAAGGGTATTGATGAAAATCAAACGCTTGAAGATAATAATGAAATTTCTATAAACTATGTTACAACAGGAAAGAGATGGAACCGAAATGATATCATTGTTGACAACATTTTTCCTTATAATGTTGCTCACGATATTATTCATGAAAGTGACGATTTTGATCTAAAATCTATCGAAGAATGTAAACGTAGAAAGGATTGGCTGAAGTGGAAGAAACAATCCAAGCAGAGTTGAACTCACTTTCAAAACGTGAGGTTTTTGGACCAGTAGTCCTAACACCAGAAGGTGTCAAACCTGTGGGATACAAATGAGTATTTGTAAGGAAAAAAATGAAAATAATGAAGTCACAAGATATAAAGCGAGACTTGTTGCACAAGAATTCTAGCAAAGGCCTGATATTGATTATGAAGAGACATATCCTCCTGTGGTGGATGCAATAACGCTAAGATATTTGATTGGTCTGACTGTATATGAAAAACTTGATATGCATCTAATGAATGTGGTCACGACGTATTTATATGGATCTCTAGATAATGACATTTATATGAAAATCCTAGAAGGATTTAAAATACCTGAAACATATGAATCAAGTTCTCAGGAATTATATTCAATAAAGTTACAGTAGATCATTATATGGATTAAACAATCGTGACGAATATGGTATAATCGTCCGAGTGAATATCTCATGAAAGAAGGATATCAAAATAATCCAATATGTCCATGTGTTTTTATAAAGAAATCTCAATGAGATTTGCTATTATAATCAGATATGTTGATGACTTAAATATAATTGGAACTCTTGAAGAGTTATCCAAGTCAATAGAATATCTTAAGAAAGAATTCGAGATGAAAGATCTTGGAAAAACAAAATTTTGCCTTCGTTTGCAAATTGAAGAGTTAGCATATGGGATATTCCAATGGAAACAGAGAAAATTTTAAAAAGATTCTATATGGATAAAGCACATCCATTGAACATTCCAATGGAAGTTCGCTTCATCGGATGTAAAGAAAGACATATTTCAATTCCTCGAATTGACAATGAAGAACTACTTGGTCCTCAAGTACCATATCTTAGTGCAATTGGTGCACTTATGTATATGGCTAATAACACAAGACCAGATATTGCATTTTCAGTAAATTTATTAGCTAGATATAGTTAATGTCCTACAAAAAGACATTGGAAAGGAGTTAAGCATGTACTCCGATATCTTCGAGGGACGATTGATATAAGTTTATTTTATTCTAACAAATCCAGTTTTGATCTAGTTGGTTATGCATATTCTAGTTATCTATCTAATCCACACAAATCTAGATCTCAGACATGTTATCTATTTACATGTGGAGGAATTGTTATATCATGGCGATCAGTGAAACAGACCATCACTACCACTTCTTCGAATCATGCTGAAATCTTCACAATTCAGGAGGCAAGTCGAGAATGTGTATGGCTAAGATCGATGACACAACACATTCGTGAGACATGTGACTTGTCTTCGAGTAAACCTCTTCCAACAAAATTATACGAAGACAACACAGCGTGTATAGCTCAAGTCAAAGGAGGATATATTAAAGGAGATAGAACGAAGCAAATCTCTCCAAAACTTTTCTACACTCATGACCTTGAAGAAAATGGCGACATCTCAGTACAACAAATTTGTTCGAATGATAACTTGGCAGACATATTTAAAGGCATCACCAACTACAATATTTAAGAAATTGGTTTACAGTATTTTGGGATACGACGACTCATAGATCTCAACTGATGTCTTCATGAGAGGGAGTAAATGTATTATAGAAAATATGTAGTCTTTTTCCTTCACTAGGATTTTTATCCCATTGGGGTTTTCCTTAGTAAGGTTTTAATGAGGCATATTTTATATAAAATGGGCATTTTGTTGGGATGTTTGTCTTAATCTCGTTTAGTTTGTAAATATACGTTTGAAATTAATAAATGTTATTTATTTCTTCATTTTGTCTCGCATTTATTACAAACTTTGTCCAATAAACTAAGCTTCAGGGTCATTGAATACTTGAGAGAACTAGAACTTGAACGGTGTGTAGTGGACGCACAGGGAGGATCACGTTCGAGTAAATGACCAGAACGGTCTACAGTATATGGATAGGGTTGGAGACCTAATCCTGGATACGCTGTGGATGGGGCCCACTTTGTATTAAGATACAAACAAGATGATCTGACTCGTTCATGTGGTTGACATGCGAGTGGGGGCATCCTGTACAATGAGATTATACAAGATCGGACCATGAATTATTAGACCTACTGATGTAACACCGTTAACAGTATGGACTAATAACTTCGTGAGATGACCACTAGTGACTCGACACAATCCCGAGCGTGTTACGGACTCCTCGTCATGCGGGGTCATCCTTTGACTAGTACAGGTGAGGGTGGTCACAGTTACTCGCCCAATATGTCTATCTTGTCAGGGACAAGACCAAGTAAGGAGCTGGGAACTCAACTACGCGAGATGAAATTCACTAGTTCCCGCCTTTAGGGAAACTAGAGGGGTTATTCCCTTAAGTGTTGTCTCCAGGGCTTGGACAACGGGCACCCACCTTCTCACTGGCCCAAGAGGGTTGTTGTGTATGGTCGGACCATTACAACGTTGTTGTTCATTAGAGGAGCAGTGGGGACTTAAGGATCAAGAAGTAGACACAGGGGTAAAACAGTAATTTGACCCAGCAGTGTCTATGAACAACCTGTGAAGGGTCGACTCATGGGCATTGGTTATATCAATGAACATGTAATATCTTACACTGACGGGAGTGTAGCTACGGGCTTTAGTGGAGTGTTACCGTAGCTAATGAATGGTGATTAACCGGGTCAAAGAGTTTGATAGGTTAATCTCGGATCATTGGAGTTCGTCACTATAGGTCCATAAGGTCCATCAGTTGGCTCAAACTGGATTAAAAGAAGGTTTACTTTTTTTGTGTGAATTGAAGTGTTCAAGTTCACTAAAGGGCATTTAGGTCATTTATATGAGATATGAATGATATAATATATAGTTTAATGTGAATGAGATTCATAATAAACTATAGGTTAGCCTAATTGTTAATTAGGGCTAATTAGGAGAAATTAGATTGAGAGATGATAAATTGGATGTGATTCAATTTAAAAATCCACAATATTGCAAATGTGATTTGTAATATGAGATATGAGATATCTTATAATATGTGGTTATGCAAATATGATTTGCATAACCTATGGTTGTGTTAAAATGGTAAATAGGTGGAGATTTCAACTTCACCTATCTCCATTATTTAAACCCCTTTGCAAGAAGGGTTCAATACACAATTGCTCATTTTTGGAAATTTCACCAAAACAAGCAAAGTGATTTCTCTCTAAAAGCTCTCTCTCTCAAAACTCTCCTCCCTACCCAAAAGAAAGATCCCACCATCTTCCTTCTTCCAAAAAAGAACAACAACCGAAGTCAAGTGGTGGTGTTCGGTCGGTGTTCGTGAGAAGAGTTCGAGATCGTTGAGATCGAGGAAACCACGAAGGGTTCATGAACGGAAAGGAAGCTTTGAAGAATGTCTTCAACAAGTAAGTACCACCTTGAACTTGTTGTTTTCCTTTCGTTATATGCTTGTTTAGCCTATTCTAAGTGTTAGATAGTTTTAACGAATTTAAGTTGCACAACATCACCGCGACGATTCGATCGTCTTCCGTTGCACGGGGAGTTTCATTCCCTTCAATTGGTATAAGAGACAGGTTGTTGGTTCTTGTTGTGCACTGTTTTTCGTTAAAATTAGGTGGGTATTGCCTTTAATTCATGAGATGAATGTTGGTTTGCATAATGGATGTTTTCGGTTTTGACATTGTTTTTAGATTTACATTTCTATGTTGATGTGATTAATGTAAGGGCTCGTTGTTTTGGACATTTTAATGTAAATCGAGTCTGTAAGTCCGAGTCGTTCGTGGCAAGAGTTGCTGTGAAGAAATTGGAGCAGAAACGGGAGAGAATCAACGAAGAACAGCAAGAGGAGCTATTTGTTCTGTCGACAGCATTGAGACGCTGTTCATAGGTGTCTCAACACTGCGCATGCGGTTGGAGGCCTGGCTGCAGAGCAACATTGAAACACTAGGCGTAGCGTTGCAATGTCACTGGCGTGGATCACGCGGGGCGTGCCGATGGATGCTGCAGCGTTGCAACACTATAGCGTAGTGGGCAGTTCGACCACGCGCGCGCGCGAAAATGCTGGGGCATGGAGTAGTGGGCGGTTTTCTCACGTTTTTATTAATATTATTTGTAAAATGTATTTTTATTTATTTTATTTTATTAAATAATATTAATATAATTGTTATATTAATGTTATTTAATTAAATAAATGCCCCTAAGTGCCAAATCCGATCTATTTTTGCTATTTAATTATTTTATGCATGTGATGTATGGTTTAATTAATTTCTATGTGCATAATGTATGTCATATAGATTTAAAATCCTACCTTAGGTTAAACATTTTCATGCATCATTTATATTATAAGTGTTATAATATATAGTTTGCATGATAGGTTATATTATAATTGTTATAATATAATTAAATGCATGTTTTAATTTAATTAATATAAGTGTTATATTTATTAGATTAAAGTATGCTCATGCATTTTCATTTCATGTGATGAATTATTTTGTTATAGTCTATAGTTATTCATGTGATGAATGATCAAACACTATAACATAGAAATGCATGCAACCTAAGTTAATTATTAGTTTTAAAGTGTTTAGAACTTGAATAATTAGACTTAGGTTTTCTAGTTCTAATAAGATTAGAATTAAGAAATCAAAATGTAATCTTTGAATGGTGACTGATTAGTAACTCTATCTAAGGAAGGTTTTGTCTAAGGCTCGGGTATTTAAGTTGACGCTTGCGGAACACTACTACCTGGAAACCGATATGGGAGTGAATTCGGTCCGGAGATTCTTAGATTATATTTTTCATGAGTGTCGTTAATTAAAAGTTGATTAATTTACTCACATAGACCTAAGTAATAATGTGATTATAAACTTAAGTTAAATACCATATAAGAGTTATATTGGTAGGCGTAGGTAAATTTTAGCCGATTTATCTAGGTCAATCCCGAAAATAATAAAGTGTTGAGTGGGAGGAAATAAAGTGTATAAGATACATTTAACTTTCCGACCACAAATCTCCGTTAAGTCCGCACCGTGAGATCCATACTCGGCCTCGTGGTGCAAATGGGAGCGTCCTCCTTCGGATGGTATTTGTATGGGTCAATATCAAAGTGGATGGAGAGAGTACTTATAGTGAGTGGGAGCGAGACATGTGAAAACGGGACCCACGACCTCTTCTTTCGATTCACACCGTGAGACCCCTATGATCCGCCTGCTAGTTTGGTCCGACTAGACAATCCTCTCAAGGGCCTTGATCATGGGAGACGAAACACCGTGAATTCTCGAAAAGGGATCAGCTTTCCTTGTTGGTTTTCCTTCGTGGTTCACCATTTGGTGGCTATTGTTTGACTCGGATACTTGGAAACTTAAAGATTGAGGTGACACTCACGGGATTCGTTAAGTGTTAATGAATTCGACCAAATAATGGTAACTGGACGCCTAATGGAATAAGAGTTATTCTGGGATTAGGATCTGGTCGAGAAAGTCTCATCCTAGAGGAGGGATGTTTCTGCTCACCCTTCAAAGGGCGCTCATTCTAAACCTTTAGGATATCATTGCAAATTTTAAATGACCTAGGGATCATAGGATTAAATTTTGCTAAAACTTGATTGGATTTAACAAGTTTATGCGAGACTAACACAAAATTTTAATTTGAATTTTTTCAGCTAAAAATGTCTAGCTCAATTATCGCTTTACTCGCTTCCAACAAGTTAGTGGGAGATAACTTCCAAACGTGGAAGAATAACATAAACACGATTCTAGTAACTGACGACCTGAAGTTCGTGCTTACTGAGGAATGTTCTCAGTTGTCGACCTCGACTGCATCACGAAGTGCTCGTGATGCATACGATCGATGGATCAGGGCCAATGAAAAGGCCAATGTCTATATAATTGCCAACTTGTCTGAAGTCTTGGCAAAGAAGCACGAGTTGATGATCACCGCTAAGGAGATCATGGAGTCTTTGCAAGACATGTTTGGACAACACTCCTTTCAGGTCAGGCACGATTTACTCAAACACGTCTTCAACGCACGGATGAAAGAACGGACGTCTGTCCGTGAACATGTTCTGGACATGATACCAACTTTAATCTAGCAGAGATGAGCGGGGCTTCGATCGACGAGTCGAGTCAGGTCAGCTTTATTCTGGAGACTATTCCGAAGACTTTACTTCAGTTTCGTAGCGATGTTGTTATGAACAAAATTGACTACACTCTGACCACCCTTCTTAACGAGCTATAGAACTTCCAGTCCTTGATGAGGATCAGGACACCTAAGTCGAGACAAATGTTTTCTCAGATCATATCACGTGGATCGACCTTTGAGACCAAATCTCTCGCTCCTTCTTGCCTGAAAGGGAAGAAGAAAATGATGAGGGGTAAAGCTGACCGAGCTGCCGCCCAAAAGGGCAAGAAGGTCAAGGAAGTTGCAGAAAAAGGAAAGTGTTTCCACTGCAATGGGGACAGACACTAGAAGAGAAACTGTCTCAAGTTCCTTGTCGAGAGGAAGAATCAAGGTAAATGGGATTTACTAGTAATCGAAACTTGTTTAGTGGAGAGCAGTGACTCTACCTAGATATTGGATTCAGGCGCCACTAACCACGCTTGTTCTTCTTTTTTCGTGAAATTGACTCTGGCAAAGAAATGCGAGAGGGTGAGGTGACTCTACGGGTTGGATCCGGGAGATAGTCTCACATTGCGTGATCGGCAAAGTGAAGCTCTATTTTAGCAAGAATTACATTTTGTTAGACAACATGTATATAGTTCCTGTGGTTTACTAGAAACCTCGCTTTCTATTTCCTATCTTTTAGAACAATGTATCTCCATTTCATTTAATGGTAATAAAGCGTTTATTTCCAGAAATGGTAATCTCATCTGTTTTGCTTCACTTAAGTCTAATTTGTATGTTTTAAAGCCTAATTCGGTCAAAAGCGTTTTGAACATCGAGTTATTTAAAATCGCAGAAACACGAACTAAAGGAGTTAAAGTTTCTCCAAAGAAAATGCCCATCTTTGGCATCTAAGGTTAGCTACATTAATCTCAATCTGATTGAGAGACTAGTGAAGAGTGGACTTCTAAGTCGCTTGGAAGAAAATTTTTAACTGTGTGTGAGTCATGCCTTGAAGGCAAAATGACCAAACGCCCTTTTAGTGGAAAAGGATATAGAGCCAAGGAGCCCTCGATCTTATACATTCCGACCTCTGTGGTCCGAATGAGTGTTAAAGCACGAGGTGGTTATGAATACTTCTAATCTTTCATAGATGACTATTCGAGATATGGGTATATTTACCTAATGCATAGGAAGTCGAAACTCTTGAAAAGTTCAAGGAGTATAAGACTTGAGGTTGAGAACCTGTTAGGTAAAACCATAAAAATACTTCGATCGGATCGAGGTGGAGAGTATATGGACACCGAATTTTCTGGATTATATGATAGAACATGGAATTACGCCTTAACTCTCAAAGACTGTATACCACAAAGAAATGGCGTATCATATAGGAGAAACAGAACCCTGTTGGACATGGTTCGATCGATGATGAGCTATGTTCGTCTCCCTAATTCTTTTTGGAGTTACGCAGTGGAGACTGCGGTATATATTTTGAACAATGTTCTGTCGAATAGTGTTTGTGAGACACCTTTCGAACACTGGACAGGACGTAAAGGTAGTTTACACCATTTCAGAATTTGGGGATGTCCGACCCACGTGTTGGTGTCAAACCCAAAAGAAATTGGAACCCCGTTCAAAATTGTGCCTATTCGTAGGTTACCCAAAAGAGACTAGAGGTGGTCTATTTTACGATCCTAAGGAAAATATGGTGCTTGTGTCGACAAACGCCACTTTCCTTGAGGAAGACCATATTAGGGATCATTTGCCTAGGAGCAAAATCGTGTTGAATGAAATGGGCACTACGTCAACAAGAGTTGCTGATGGGGCTAGTACATCAGCAAGTGTTGTTGACCCTAGCACGTCAAGTCAAGTTCGTTCCCAAGAGTTGAGAATGCCTCGACGTAGTGGGAGGGTTGTTAGACAGCCTGAACGTTACATGGGTTTAGTTGAAACCCAAGTCATCAATCCTGATGATGACTACGAGAATCCATCGACCCATGATCAAAGCATGGTTGATGTTGACAAGAACGAATGGATTAAAGCTATGTACCGGTGAAATGGAGTCGATGTACTTCAATTCTGTCTGGGAGCTTGTGGATCAACCAGATGGGGTAAAACCTATAGGTTGTAAATGGATCTACAAGCGTAAACGTGGTGTAGATGGGAAGGTGCAGACCTTCAAAGCACGACTAGTGGCAAAGGGTTTTGCCCAGGTCGAAGGGGTTGACTATGAGGAAACCTTTTCACCTGTTGCCATGTAAAGTCGATCGGGATCATTCTGGCCATTGCCGTGTATTATGACTACGAGGTACGGCAGATGGATGTCAAGACCGCCTTTCTGAATGGCAACTTGACGAAACCATCTACATGGACCAACCCAAAGGGTTCATTGCCTAAGGCCAAGAGCAAAAAGTTTGCCGGCTTCATAGGTCCATTTAAGGACTGAAACACGCCTCGAGGTCTTGGAATATAAGGTTTGATGAGGCAATCAAATCTTATGGTTTTGATCAGAATGTTGACGAGACTTGTGTCTACAAGAAAATCGTCGACAAAACTGTCGCATTTCTTATATTATACGTGGATGATATCCTTCTCATTGGAAATGAGGTAGGATTTCTCACTGACGTAAAGAAATGGCTAGCTTCGCAATTCCAAATGAAAGATTTGGGAGAAGCTCAGTATGTTCTAGGTATCCATATTGTCTGGAACCGGAAGAACAGAACGCTAGCCATGTCTCAAGCGTCTTATATTGACAAGATGTTGTCTAGATATAAGATGTAGAACTCCAAGAAGGGCTTGCTGCCTTTCAGGCATGGGGTTCACTTGTCTAAGGATCAGTGTCCTAAGACTCCTCATGAGGTTGAAGATATGAGACGGATCCCCTATGCTTCAGCTGTAGGGAGCCTGGTGTATGTCATGCTGTGTACTAGGGTCGACATCTGTTATGCAGTAGGGATTGTCAGTAGGTATCAATCCAATCCAGGATTAGATCACTGGACGACCGTAAAGACAATCCTCAAGTATCTTAGGAGAACGAGGAACTACAGCTTAGTGTATGGCGGTGGGGATTTGATCTCACGGGATATACACGATTCGACTTTCTGCATCGATAAGATTCTAGGACATCCACTTCGTGAGTCACCTTCATTACGAATGGAGGAGTCGTAGTATGGCGAAACATCAAGCATGGATGCATCGTTGATTCCACTATGGAAGCGGAGTATGTTGCGACTTGTGAAGTTGCAAAGGAAGTTGTTTGGCTTAGGAAGTTCATGACAAATTTGGAAGTTGTTTCAAATATGAGCTTGCCGATCACACTGTCTTATGACAACAGTGGTGCAGTAGCCAACTCTAGAGAGCCTCGGAGCCATAAGAGAGGCAAACACATTGAGCGGAAGTATCACCTGATATGGGAGACTGTGCATTGCGGCGACGTGGCATACCACGCAGAGATAGCGCCGAGCACAACGTAGTGATCCATTTACAAAGCCCTCACGACTAAGGTGTTTGAGGTCACCAAGAGTGTAGGTCTTCAAGTACTTCCTGACTAGGGCAAGTGGGAGATATGTAAACGGGTATTCAATGCCCTAGTTTATTGTATTACTTCATTGTAATTTATGTACATTTAAGAAATGTATTTGCTCCACTAGCTTAGTACAAGTGGGAGTTTGTTGGGATGTTTGCCCTAATCTCGTTTAGTTTGTAAATATATGTTTGAAATTAATAAAGGTTATTTATTTCTTCATTTTGTCTCGCATTTATTACAAACTTTGTCCAATAAACTAAGCTCCAAGGTCATTGAATACTTGAGAGAACTAGAACTTGAACGGTGTGTAGTGGACAAACAGGGAGGATCATGTTCGAGTAAATGACTCGAACGGTCTATAGTATATGGTTAAGGTTGGAGACCTAAGCCTGGATACGTTGTGGATGCGACCCACTTTGTATTAAGATACAAACGGGGTGATCTGACTCGTTCATGTGGTTGATATGCGAGTGGGGGCATCCTATACAAAGAGATTATACAAGACCGGACCGTGAATTATTAGACCTCACCGATGTAACACCGCTAATGTGATGGACTAATAACTTCGTGAGATGACCATTAGTGACTCGACCTGAATCCTGAGCGTGTTACGAACTCCTGTCTGCGGCGGTCTGTCCTTTGACTAGTACGGGTGAGGTTGATCATAGTTACTCGTCCAATATGCCTATCTTCTCAGGGGCAGGACCAAGTAGAGAGCTGGGAACTTAACTACACGAGATGGAATTCACTCGTTACCCGTTTTAGGGAAACGAGAGGGGTTGTTCCCTTAAGTGTTGTCTCCAGGACTTAGACAACAGGCACCCACCTTCTCACTGGCCCGAGAGCGTTGTTATGTACGGTCGGTCCATTACAACGTTGTTGTTCATTAGAGAAGCAGTGGGGACTTAAGGATCAAGAAATAGACACAGGGGTAAAATGATAATTTGACCCAACAGTGTCTACGAACAACCTGTGAAGGGTCGACTCATGGGCATTGGTTATATCAATGAACATGTAATATCTTAATCTGACGGGAGTGCAACACGGGCTTTAGTGGAGTGTTACCGTAGCTAATGAATGATGATTAACTGGGTCAAAGAGTTTGATAGGTTAATCTCGGATCATTGGAGCTCGTTACTGTAGGTCTATAAGGTCCCTCGGTTGGCTCAAACTAGATTAAAAAAAGGTTTACTTTTTTGGTGTGAATTGAAGTGTTCAAGTTCACTAAAGGGCATTTATGTCATTTATATGAGATATGAATGATATAATATATAGTTTAATGTGAATGAGATTCATAATAAACTATAAGTTAGTCTAATTGTTGAATTAGGGCTAATTAGGAGAAATTAGATTGAGAGATATTAAATTGGATGTGATTCAATTTAAAAATCCACAATATTGCAAATGTGATTTGTAATATGAGATATGAGATATCTTATAATATGTGATTATGCAAATATGATTTGCATAACCTATGGTTATGGTAAAATGGTAAATAGGTAGAGATTTCAACTCCACCTATCTCCATTATTTAAACCCCTTTGCAAGAAGGGTTCAATACACAATTGCTCATTTTTGGAAATTTCACCAAAAGAAGTAAAGTGTTTCTCTCTAAAAGCTCTCTCTCTCAAAACTCTCATCCCTACCCAAAAGAAAGATCCCACCATCTTCCTTCTTCCAAAAGAAGAACAACCGAGAAACCAAGTGGTGGTGTTCGGTCGGTGTTCGTGAGAAGAGTTCGAGATCGTTGAGATCGAGGAAAGCACGAAGGGTTCGTGAACGGAAAGAAAGCTTTGAAGAATGTCTTCAACAAGTAAGTACCACCTAGAACTTGTTGTTTTCCTTTCGTTATATGCTTGTTTAGCCTATTCTAAGTGTTAGATAGTTTTAACGAATTAAAGTTGCACAACATTACCGCGACGATTCGATCGTCTTCCGCTGCACGGGAAGTTTCATTCTCTTCACATTTAAGAGAGAGTATTATAAACAAATACATGTAAATGCCCATTCCACATGTTTTTAATACCCATGCCAAATGACAACCCCTCCATACTATAAATGTTCTCCATGCTGTCCATTTCTTACCAATGCTGAGTGTCCAAATGTACTAACTCATCCTTGCCAAATTGCATATAAATAAATGAGTGGCATTTGGTGGATCATGAATACAACATCTATTGGTAAAATTTTAGACTAATTCTCTCATTTGTCCTCAACTTTCTCTTTTAGTTTTTATTTAATTTGCCATATAATTCCACTATCTCATATTTATATTATATATATATATATCATATTTCCAAACACTTGTATTATTATTATTAATATAATTATTATATTATATTACTATTTAGATGTTGGTAAAATTATAATTGATTTCCATCCTATTTTTGATTTATAGATACAGTTAGTTAGTCAAAACCCTTTCTAAAAAAAAAGAAAAGGAAAATTAAAGTCAAAATCCTAGTTTTGACCGTCTCTTTTTTCTCCCTCCCTTCCTCCTCCTCCCAGCATCTCTAGCGATATTCACTCTGGCAGCAAGCATTTCGATGGCGGCGAGACCGTAAATCTCTTCTCCGCATCTCGGCAAGCTCAGACCCTGCGGCAGCAAAAGAACTTCGGCGTGCGCAAACACTCCTTCCGATGATCAGTTTTCCCCTGTGGCGTGGCTGTACTCTGGCGAACCTTGTAGCACCCGACGCGACGGCAGCGCTCCTCCCGCAGTGACACTTTCTCGAAAACTACAGATTCTACAGCGAACCTCTTCGGGCTTAAACCAGAAAATACCCAAGTGATTTAGAGGTAAAATCTCGTTTAATCAAGTCTTCTAGGATCAATTGGATCGGTTCAGTACAGAATTCGGTTCGATTAGTGCCTGAAAACCTTTTCTTTTGATTTAGGAACAGTTTTAGTTCCTTGAATGATTCAAGATAAGTGGTTCCTTGTTGGGCATCGTGTATTTGTTTATAAATTTTCTTATGTTGATGTATGTATTTGATGTGGATGCCCATTGTATATATACATTTGATGATTTAGCATACTGAAAAATATTGTGGAGAAAATGTATCATTCGTTGGGTTGGTACACTTCTTTTTTGAGTTAAAAAAATGTTTGGGGTGGGAGATCGAACCTTTAACCTCTCCATCAAGACAATGTCAATTACGGCTGAGTTATGCTTACTTTGGCAATTCTTAGGGTTGATGCACATTCATGATAATTTATATAAGTTGAAAAAGAAGTACGTTGTTTTGATTATGATTTAAGTTTTATATGTTTAAGTTGAGTCGGAGATGTTTAATGTTTATCTTGGATAAAAGAAGTGTTTGCTAGCCTTTGTGATTGAGTTGAGGAAGTGTGAGGTTAAGAAAAGTTGAACTTGCATGATGAAGAAAGATATCGAGGTTGATATATTGAGATATTGGGATGTTTGGTTATAAAGGATAGGATCGAGATTCTCCATATACAAGTATTAGAGTGCCGGGGTACAAAAGTCAAGAGTATACTGAAAGTAAGACACGTATGCAAGTAGAACTCTATAAAGATTAGTTCCAAGTGTTGTGAGCATATTATACAAGTAGAGTTCTACTTAGTCAGATGTTGATAATCATAATTGTATACATGAGATATCACGTGCCTGGGTATAAAAGTCAAGGGTTGGTACCCACCTTATACAAGTATTAGTGCCTGAGGATGAAGGTTTGGAGTCGATACACTAGTAATTAGTTAGGTAATGCAAGTGGGGTTCTTTTTAACCTAGAGTTGTGTGTGAAGTGTGTTATATTGATATTGTCAGGGGTGCCCAAGTGCATAGGTCTGGATTCAGTTATCCTTCATTTGAGAGGAGTGTCGGGTCAAGGATACAAAGGGTAGGAATTGATTGGTTAAGTTTTGTTAAGTATGACTTAAAAACTAAGTATGAGTGAAGTGCTTGTTTTTCAATTATATTGTTTCACGATCATTAATTTATTATTGTATATTACATGTATGTTATTTGATTGATGGATGACTCCTCGTGATGGGTACTTATTGAGTACTTTGTACTCACATTACTACAAATTTTGCAAGTGAATATATGGATGATGATGCATGTGGTGCAATGGAGGAGACTTGAGGCGAAAAACCATGAAACCACCCTTGATTAATTTCTGCTACTAATTGGGAGTTTAGATTTGGTTTTATTTATTATTTGGCAGGATAGTTATTATTATAAGAAAAAAAGATTATATCACTAAGGAAGAATTACAAAAGGGAGATGAGAAATCCACACAATGCCAAGGATTACAAAAAGGATTCCTAATTGGCCATAATATTAACAAGGTCATAATTACAAAAGGAATTATAAAGAGAACACCAGATGGAAGCAAAGAGCCCGGTGGAATCCCATAACTGCTCGGGACTACTTCGCCGCTTTGAGACCCTCTAGTTTCTTTCATTCCACACCCACCAAAGAGAGTCGTAATAGTATTCAACCACTGAAATTCTAGCCTTCTCCCTAAAGGGATTCCCAAAAACAATTGTAACATGGCCTCATTAATTGAATTTTGGTAGGATAGTTATTGACACGACTGTTTAGCTTGTTTAGTTGTTAGTTTCCTTTTGCAACAATTTGTTATTTTCTTTATTATCAAAAACAATTTGTTATTTTCTTATTAATTTATTTGAACAAATTTTATATTTTTTAGTTTTAGTTTAATGAAGTTGAGGTTGTTGATTTCATTTTAGCACGGTTGGGGTTTTGAATTTAACTCAGAAGTGTTTGAATAATTTTAAAACGGATGGGAGAAAGTAGTAACGTTTCCACTTAAAAGTTAGTAAAGTGGGGCATGAATCCAAAAGTTCTTGAATTGAGGAAGATAATCCAAACTATACTTTTTAAAGTTTATTTTCCATTATGTTTTAAAGTTTGTTCTAACATAATTAAAATGATAAATATGATTTTTTTATATATATAAAAATAGAACATTTTAAAACGTAAAAAGCCTTGATTTTTTTTATAACCTGTCACTATACTTTTTTCATTCATCCTGAAAAATTAGAGCATTTTAATAAGAAAGAATTATTATTTTTTTTAAAAAGAAGCTTTTGAACATGAAGGGGGAGGGAAGGAGAGATGGGAGGTAGTGAGGAAGAATGAAGGGTATGATTGTCAAGGGCAATCAGCAATCTGTCTTGAATTTTAACTTTTTGGATATATTTACAAATATGAAGTATTTTAAGGGCACTTACCTCAATTACCCAATAATTTCGTTTTTGGTAGTGTGTGTCAGGTATTCTTAGAACGCTCCATCCTTTCACAAATATGCCTTCAAAGGGAAAGAAGAACTCAAAGACACTTTCTAGATTGTCAAACTCAACCACTCTCAATCTCCATTGCCACGATTGGCAATACCTCCTGCCTCTGAAGTTTGTGAAGATGATTTTCTTTCCTCTATTGAAGAAGCTTCAAGTAAATACCCTTCTTTGATTGGTAAATCTGCTTTTATTGGTAGCGTTGCTAATGCTCCAGTTCAATCTACTGGCTGTAAAGTTTGGGTTTCTGAATCTTCTATGGTTGCTTCTAGCTTCACCCAAGGGGCTATCGTCTGGTACTTTCTTTTCTCTCTCTTCCTGTACAATAGAATTAAAATTTATTACTATGACAAAAATCGTCTTTATTAATAATTGGTACTATAAACAATTGGAAAACCATATTTTCTTCTGATAAATTTTCTTTCCTTTGGTAGGTAGCACTTAGATTTGAGGGAGGTAACAATTTAAAAGGTTTTTCTTTCCTCATTAGCAGATGAATGTGGTAGGCACTTCGGGTTGATTATGGAGATTCATTAACCAATGAAGGGAAATTACTTTGCTCTTAAGTAGAATTTTCTCGTCTAGTAAGGTATGGAGGTAAACCTTTTCTTGTTTGAACTCTTGCATGAGCAACTTCTAACAAGTACTTCTTCCTTGAGGGAGGAAGATGAAAAACTCTACATTAGACATTGTGTAGTGTTTAGTGCTCTTAATTTTGAAAGAAGAAACACATTTTGTGCACTTACTTAAGCATGGTTGTGATGTGTGTTTGAGGAAATTACTTTTCACTTTTGGTAGCTCCCAACCATATACTGCTATGAAAATCATCCTAATTCATTAAAATCTTAACTGATTCAAGTGAGAGACGCCCATCTTGTTCTCTTCTCGTCATCTTCTTGTAGTGAAGTCCTTAAGCTTATTGCAATTGTGATACATGAAAGACTGGATGAACCCTGCCCCTTATGGTAGTTCTATTTCATAAGAAACTTGACCAACCCTTTCCAAGATGCAAAGAGGTCCATAAAATCGAATGAGGTTTGCCTTTAAAGTTGTTGCCTGAGATAAACCATTTTTCTATCCTCAATTGCTTGGCTTGTTCTTTACCTGTTCTTGCATCTAACGTTCATTACTTTGCTTTAGTGGATTGCATTTTAAGTTCTATTGGTGTCAATATGGAATCTGGATCAATTAAGCGCTTTAGCATGGTATGGCCTGATTGGGGGAGGAGCTTCTACTTTTATTGTGCCTGTTCAAAGCCTAAACAATGGACTTAGTGGTTGGCATGGACAGGATATAACTGCAATGTCCATTATGTAGGCTTTGAATAGGGACAACAATGTACGAGGTCTCCAAGCGCCGATTTATGGCTTTGTTTGACCTTCACTCTGGGTAAGTTGTGCTTCTGTAATGACTAGGTACCTTGCAACTTGAATCATTCAGTCCAAATTAAGCAAGTGAAATTTCAATACCGCTTGGAAATAATACTTCTTGTAATTCCATGCAGTCAAACAACCTCATTTAAAAACATGATAGCAACTTAAGGGCTGTAAAGAATGCCTTGGAGGAAGGAAATTATTATACTTGTTTAGTGTTTTCTATAACCAGCACAGTAGGATCACATGCCTTGGATTGTGGTAACCTATTAGTTATCCAAACACAGAAAATACTAAGAACATAAAGAAACTAATATATTGCAATATCAATGAAGAAGTTACAATATCCAATAACCTTTCGAGAGGACTATCTCTCTCCCAAAGTCTCCCATGGACACTCTATTAAAATGATCTACACCAAACTAAAGACCCTAACACTCCTATTTATAACCAAGACACCCCTAGCTAAAACCCTAAAGTACCCTTTACTAAAATACTACTAATCTCCCACATAGAACCTATACTATACCATACCAAGACTCTTACAATGCTCCGCTTCAAACACACCTTGTTCTCAAGGTGTGGGTTAAACACCCATTGCACTAAACAAAAAAAAAAAAAAAAAAAACTCGACTCCAAAAGAAAAAAGCAAAAAAGTGTTATAAGATCAACACATTCTCTTCTTTAGTTACCCATGCTTGATTTGGACGCTTGTACTTTGAGACTCAAACTAAGCTCTAGTCGAGACCCAACATTCTCTCAAATTCATTCTGATTTCTTTTTCAAAATTTGCTTGACTGGAGGCCTTTCTTGTAGATCGGTTTTTTTTAGCTCTCTTTTTTGTATTGTATTCATTTTTTCTCAATGAAGCTCGGTTTGTTCTAAAAAAAGGTGTCCCTCCTCCAAAGGGAGGTATTACAAAAAAGCCCTCCAATCTAAGTTGATGGGGTGTGAGTTTGATTGTTATGAAAGAGATTCTGTTGGGTACTCCAATTAGAGGCTGTAAACTATACACCAAGTCACAGAAGTATTAAAAAGAAATGGACTTATCTGAAAAAAATTCTAGCAGTTCTTTTTTTTTCCACACCTATCAAAGCATCGCCTTGACTAAGTTGGATCACAGAACTCTTGCTTTTCCTTTTAACCACCATCCGGAAAGAATCTCTTGTAACCACAGTTCAATATACATTGGTCTATTTACATATTTTCTGTTAACTATTTACATTCATCTTATTATTTACATTGCCCTCCACTCCTCACATTCCATCTACTCCCGCTTAATAACCACCCCTAATTTTAGATGAACAAGAGGAGCAAGAGGGAAACGAGGAAGAGGGCTTCACATCAGCTTTGTGACTATATAGCCAAGTTATCTAGGCATTGTATTGTAGGATATATTTTGTTCACATTTCTTATGTTGCAAAAATTTTCTGATCTTATTTTAAATGTAGAACTGTTGTTCACCTGTTCCACAAGGTGAAAAGTAAAAAAATAAAAAAAATAGAACTGTTGTTGTTTCTGATTTTTAATCTTCATTCTGGAAATATGTACATGTTAGAAACTGTGGCTTGAAATTTGTTCTCATGTTTTATTTCTTTTGCTTCATAGGAGTTAAATGACGGAGTGCAATTATCAACAAACCTCTCGTGACACCTTGGGTTGGCCTGCAATAGGCCGTGTTGTGTTTATCTCCCCTTTAAAAAATAACCTATGCAATGACCCACTAAGTGAAAATCAGAAATTGAAGAGCACAGAAGTTGAATCTCTGAAAATATACAACTGTAAGGAACTGTTCCTGAGCTAGCTTCTTCAACCAATATATCAACAAAAGACAACTTATTCTCTTCCTCAACTATTGGTTCTAGAAAGGTTCATGGTTATGGTGAAAATGGTAATTTAGCATCCCCGAGCTCCATGCTGTCTACATCTCCTAAATGTGATGATGCAGTAGCAGTATCGAATATACTTGTAGAGAGTCCATGTGCTCATTCATTTATTAAGGAGGCCTTAGGAGATGACAGTGTTAAAAAAACTTTACAGACAATTGCTTCCAATGAGTTATATAAACGTTGTTTGCTGCGTGGTAATCTTGTAACTATCCCAGTGCTTTCAGATCTTTGTACATTCCATGTGAGGGGTGGTAAAGGACCGTCTGCATATGACAACTCTTATAATTCTATGGACAATGGAAACAGCCATCATGTTCAAGATTTTGTATCAAATGAATATGTGGATCATGCTTTCAACATAGACCAGCTGACAAAAGTATTTATAAATGTTCAATCAACCACAGTCTCAGAGACACTGCAAGAAAGAGTTCCATCAAATGTAAAACCTCAAAATCTAAATATTAGAGCTAAAGTAAAGAGTGAAGTTTGGAAATTAGGCCCTTTCTAAAGAATATTCAGTTTTGAAGGATATTATAATTGCCTCATCTTTAAGTAGCACCCTGTCAAGGTATGATATAACCTTGTTTTGTTGGCACCCTATTCTTATTGGATGTGCAACGGACATTTATAAATGTGTGTTAAATCATATCCTTGCTAATGGAAAGCTCCATACTTGATGTGCTTTAGATAGGATGTCAGTGCAGGAATTTCAACAAAGGAGTTGGCATTGATAAGCTAGGATGTGTCAGTTTTACTGTTTCCAAAGTATTCTTCTATTAGGTTATTATTCTGATACTTGGTAACTGTTATTTCCAGTTAGTGTTATTTAACTGTCACTTATCCATTAGATAACTTTAAATAAATGGGCTCTATAAGCTAGATTGAATGCATTTCTTTCTTTCTCTCTTTTTTTTTTTGGAATGTTTGTTTTCAGGACCACTTATTTGATATAGCTTTTTGATTTGAGATCTAGATAGCTTGTCATCATCTTTATAAGCTAAAGGTTATAGTTTTATATATTTTAGAACGTGAGATTATGTCTCTATGTAGCCTTTGGGGTATTGAGGACGTTTGGGATCTAGCTGGCTTCAATACTTGTTGTTTGTTACTAAACTTTCTTGTATTTACTCAGTAGATCATATTCTGGTTGATTGGAGACTCTTTTTGTTTTAGTTTAGGTTTCTGGTTGTCTCCTTTCTTTGTGATCTTTTCTTTTGTTGGCCCTTTGTATTTGCATTTGTTTCTTTTATTTCTCTCAAGCGTGGTTTTTTTTTTCTTTTAAAAAAAAATAAATCTCTTTGTTGCCTTGTAGCTTTCGTGGTCTTTAAATACTAAAAATTTACTTCTTTTTCTCCTTGAATATTTGTAGAGTTCTATAATTCTTCCCTTCTTCCCCACCCAACAAAAAAGTATTCTGTTGTACATACTTAGCTTATTTCTCTCTGTGCACCTTTTGTTACTTCTCTTCAATGAACATAAACTAAAATTATAACTGTTCATGTAACTATTTAGCCTTGGTTTACGAGCCACAAAGGGAGTACTTCTTCATGGTCCTCCTGGTACTGGAAAACTTCCTTGGCTCAATTATGTGCTCATGACGCTGGTGTCAACTTATTCTATTTGAATGGACCTGAAATCATAAGTCAATATCATGGGGAAAGTGAACAGGCCTTGCATGAAGTTTTCGAGATGGCAAGCCAAAATGCACCTGCTGTGGTTAGAGTTCTTAAATTCTTGATCCACTGCCTTGGATGTTTTGATTCTTCTCCAAGTTATCTCATGATAAATTATTTCTGTGGTTAATTTTTGAGTTTCACAAACAAATGATTTTTAAGGTAAGGATAATCGAACAAAGTATTTAATGTATGCATAGACTTAATGAGTAGTACCTTAACATTTAAAATAGGTGTTGATTTAGAAAGGGTGGACAAGAAGTTAGATTAAATAAACCTGCGTGATTAACATTTTTAATCGAGTGATTGTCTATCCCCATCATTTGATTCTCTTTCTGTGACTATCCCCATCATTTGATTCTCTTCCTGGAAGCTAGTTAATTTACCTCTATAACTTTTATAATCAGATATTAATTGATGAGTTGGATGCTATTGGACCTGCAAGAAAAGAAGGAGGTGAAGAGCTGTCTCAAAGAATTGTTGCTACATTGCTTAATCTGATGGATGGAATCAACCGAAGTGGTGGGCCACTTGTAATTGCTTCTACCAACAGGCCTGATAGCATTGAGCCTGCACTAAAGGCGGCCTGGGAGACTTGACCGGGAAATTGAAATAGGTGATTTGTAGTTTCTACATATGCTTTCCAGTTCTAATATTACATCAAATTTGAGACGCCATGAATTAATTTGTTTTTGGTGTCTATAATTGATTGCACCTGTGGTTCCTTGTTACAGCTAGTGCCAAGTGATAATATAAAAAAATTATAAGCAAGTCTACGTTTGTATTAGTGTGGGCAAGAATGCTTTTTCCTTTTCTAAATTTTAAAATTATAATTTTCAAATCCAGCTTGTATCTATTGTGATCACAGTCTATATTCTAGAATCACATGTTTGATTTAAGTTATTACTGTGGGCAATATGATCATATAACTTCTCTCTTGTATTTTCAATATGTAACGGTTTGAGGTTCATATAGAAAAGAGGAAAAGCGATCTTTCAAACTCAAGTGGGATGAGAGAGAAAACCACAATTATGTGCAAATTTCTCGATAGATTTTTGTTACTTCTTGAATATTTATATAGATAGAACTATTTGAGAAACCAAATAGGGATGTTATGTTGCTAATAAGAAATAGGAAATGTATTTGCCTCTGCTTGCCTCCTGTTGACCAAATTTCATCCGCTCTCCACCATTTCAAAGTGATGGGCGTCTTCTTCTCCGGCGCGCGACTTTTTCGCTCAATCTTTTCAAATTCTTTCGGTCGCGTGGTTTCTTCGGTTCCTGCTCGAACTCGAATCGCCATATCTCGCCTTTTTGCCGCCTTTTCCTGAGTTGTCTAGTTCAATACTTTATCTTCGCCTCATTCCCGAATTTTCTTCATCCGATCTTTTGTCGCTTGGTCTTCTCCCGATTTCGTGAGCCATCTTTTGATTGCGCTGGGATAGAATCGACCGGGGGTATCGAGTTGCTATTATGAAGACTTTTAGTTGTAGTGTAGGGCGAGACTTCCGCTTATGGCGGGAAGGGTCGAGATTATCCTTCTGGCTGAGTCGCATGGTGGTTTGGTTCAGCTTTCCCTCGCTCACACCGTCTGGTTCTGTGATGCTTTCACCAATATCGCAGTAAAGGTTAAGTCTTGTTTTGAGCGTCAAAAATATAGGGATTCTGATGCTATGTTAGGGCTTTTAAGATCGTAAGAGGGAGGGTGGTTTGTCAAGGAGGAGTGGTTTGGCCACCCTCCGTGGAAGAAAGGTGTTTTTGTTCCTCGCAGTGTTTTTTGTTCCTCAAGGTATGAGATTACCGGGATGTGTTCAGTGGATCTATTGAATGATTTCATATACTATATCAACCTCCTTGTCTCACTTTAGAATTTGAAGAGCCTTTATGTAGTTGGGCATTATCCAAGGCAAAGAATGAGCGAGGTTTGGTGCTCTCGAAGTCGGTATCCCCAAAAGGGTATTGGGTTCGTAGGGAAAGGGAGGTTGTGTCCGTGGACTTTTCCAACTTATGGGTGGTCACGAAGTTATTTGCACACATCCGCTGGTCGGTTATAAAGGAAACTTTGGGGTCTTATTTTGAAAACAAGGTGCAGATCAACCATTTTGGAAGTGATAAGGCCCTACTCCTCTTTGATAATGAGTTGAATCAATGCCCTAGGGAGGTTTTTGATAGTAGTAGCCGGAAATGGAGAGTATTGGGAAATCTTCACCTAAAAGTCGAAAAATGGGATGATACAATACATGGTTTGCCCTCAGTGATGCCTGGTTATGGGGGTTGGATTGCAATCATGAATCTTCCCTTAAGTTGTGGAAAAAGGAGGTATTTGAGGCCATAGGGCTGTAATTTAGGGGGCTGGTGGAGGTTTCTTTAGAAACATTAAACCTTATCGATTTATCAATGGCCAGAATCAAGGTTGCACCTAACCTCTGTGGTTTTTGCCCAACTTCTATGCCTATAGAGGACCAATCTTTGGGAAGTTTTGGATCATCTTTGAAAATTTGGAAGAAGTAAAGACACCAATGAGATTGAGTGAGCCCCTAGTATTGAAGGATGTCACAAATTCCATTGACTTAGAGAGAATTCATCATGTAATGAGGGATGAGGTAGGTGTTGATTTTATTGAAGTACTACCGTGGGTCAAGGGTAATTTTCTCCATGTTGGGGGGTGGAGACTGTGGCTGCTATGGTACCCAAGAGGTCTGAAAGGGGTTTCTTGTCCCAAATGTTGATGGTTTTAGAAAGCCCATCACAGGGAAACCATGATGTGCAGGGATTGGGTCTAGGGTCTTGAGTGGGCGATTAGTGAAAAATCGGTTGTTACTTGAAAATTTCGAGAGGCCAATCGGTTGATGAGGAGTTAACAGGAGGAGTATTTCACCTTTGGAAGATGTTGAGGCAGTGGTTAGGCTCTTCTTCGAATTCGAGGTGCATTATTGAGGATGATCAATGCACCTTATTTGGTTCCATTGAGGTTGGTAATGGTCTTCCCAGAGCCGATTCGTGCGAAAGAGGCTTTGTTTGATAACAACGGTTCTAGTTCAACAGGTCCAGATTTCGATGTTGCCTCTTTGTTTTCATCCTCGCTGCCTCAGAGTGTGAAGGAAGTGAGGACACATTCTATGGTAAATATTATTCAAGAAGGAAGCCCACGATCAAGGATGCTAAGAAGTTTTCTCAGTCCCCTTGTATTTTCTCGATTTTTCGGGAGAGGTTAGAGTTTCTTTTCCCTATCGCACTGCAGCCTCGTGTAAGCTCTAATAAACCTCTTAATGCTTCCTGGTTTGCCATTGAGGAATGTCATCTTGGACCGAAGGGGGTCTCTGCTTTTTAAAGCCTCTCTTCAACCAATTTTAGGTGCTATCCAAAAGAATCATTGTATCTCCAAAGTGGTTGGTCAAATTTCTGGTTTCAATATGACTCGAGGTCACCCAAGCAAACCTGATATAGGCTCGGGAAGAAGTTTGGGAGACAAGATGTTGGAGGACCTTTCTCCAGTGTTTAATTTGGTTGAATTATTTAACTCCACAGATCGCCAGCTTTCTTCGGGGGGTTAAGAAGGGGTCGAATAAGAAGAAGTTTGATTGTCCTGCTGAGTTGTCTCGGTTTAGTGATTTAATTAAAGTAAGTGGACTGCAGTTTAAAGAAATTGTAGCATGAGGAAATCAAGTTGATGAATTTTGATGACAAAGTGATTAAATCTGTTTGGAGTTCTAGGGATATTGGATGAGCTCTGGTTGAAGCTTATAGGAAATCAGGTGGCAAGGTGTTAATATCTAAGTTCTTTGGAGAAAGGAAGTGGTAAGTTTTCTTGATGTTTCAAAGGTTGGATGGTTCTCTTTGGTGCCAGAAGTAGATTTTTGAGAAGACCTTGGTTGAATATTGCCAAGCAATGGAGTGAGTTATTTTACTGGTTCGATTTCAATTTGGAAATGGTTTCGAAATTGTTTTTGGGAAGTTTTTTGGTTGGAAACTCAAAGGAAGTAGAGTTGAGATTTTAGTGGATTTGGGAGGGTCATTAAATGTTTTGAGACCGTCACAAAGGGAAGATTGGAGGAAATGGACTTTTGAGCCTTCGGGATGATCCTCTCTTAAGTCACTGCTTTCCTTTTTTTGTCAAAGGTCCTTTTGGATTCTCTTTTGTGCTCGATGGCCAGGTTTCTGTGGTCATTTGGAGTGACTGCTCTTATCTCGGGTTTATGGTTTGCACGAGATCAAAGGCTGTTTGAAGTCAAAGAAGTAGGGTGGGTTTGAAGTTTTGATTCATTTTGTCTTCAGGCTTCTTCTTGGTGTGTTCTCTCCAAGGATTTTGTTGGCTTCTCATTTTCAGATTTACGCTTTTCCTGGCAGCCTTTTATTCATATGGTTTAATCTTGGATGGAGTTTCTTGGATTTTGTTTTCTTCTTGCTTAATGCGTTGTTTTGTTCTTTGCCTTTCTCTTACAGACTTGTACTTGTTCTTTTGTATTTTCATTATATCAATGAAATTGTTTTGTTACCTTGTCAAAAAAAATAGGAAATGTATTTTGAGCATTATTCTCTTTTCATTATTTCAATGAAAAAAATTAAGAAATAGGAAATGTTCGTAATTTTGCTGAGTAATTGAGAAATTTGGAATTACACAGCTAATCAGTGTCTATGTCTGACTTTTTGTGCCATCTTGAAGATGCATTTAGGGTGATGCGCATTTTTAGTCTTCAAACAACACTTGATGAAAAAAATTTAGAAAAGCTCATACACTTTTACTAGTTACTCTGGCAGAAACGTGTAAGAACTTCAGCTTTACTTGGATGTATACAGGTGTGCCATCTCCCAATCAACGATTGGATATTCTACATACAATACTAAGTGAAATGGAGCATTCTCTTTCAGACCTGCAAGTTCAGCATCTAGCTATGGTTACACATGGTTTTGTGGGTGCTGATTTGGCTGCCCTTTGCAATGAGGCTGCCTTAGTTTGTATAAGGCGGTATCACGAGTCTAAAGTTTCTACTGATTGCCGTAGTTCTGGTAGATCTATTATAGCAGAGGAACAACATAAGTTTACCAAGGTGGATCACGGCCAACGTTGATGATATGATTTTGGAACCTGTTCTCTCAAAAGATGTGAGAAGTAGGTCAGGAGTTTGCTCAAACTTTGCGCCTTCATCATTCTCTAAATGTAGTTCTACATCCGAGTCTCTAACATGTATGTCCTCGAGTGAAGTGGTAGCTGATAGTGAGGATATTTTTAACTTGTCTGAAATCAAGTGTGGATTGAAGGTTGTTTTTGAAGATTTTGAGATGGCCAGAATGAAAGTGAGGCCTAGTGCCATGCGAGAGGTATGTCTACTTTTTTGTTTTGAGATAATCATCTTATTGACAACTGACAGTATATTACAGAACTAGGGTCCTTTGAAAACTACATAAAAGTAAATTGCATTACTTTTGTGCATTTGATGACATTGTTTAGTTTGGGAAAAACTAATTATGTGATGAGAAATGCTTAGACTCTTTGGTTTTGTATAATCTAGATACATTTGGAAAATATACGGCTTTTCTTGAACAAGATCTGACCTATGGGTTGTACAACTGCATCCTTGAGTTCTAAAGATACATTTGAAAAATTCAGATGGAAATAAACCTATGGACTTATGAAAACGGACCTTGAGATGAGCCTGAACTTTGGATGCAGTTCATTTTTTAGCTTCTTTTTCATATACTCTTTCTAGACCGTTTTGTAATTGTGATTCCTTTTTTATTAATACCAATCGAACAACTTTTCATTAGCTCCATTAGATAAATGTTCTATAATCTGTTTTGTTTTTTAAACTTCTTTGTGGAAAGTTAATTTCGTATAAAATCATATTATGGTTAAACATCTAATTAAAGACCACCTTATTTTAAATTTAGGTCATACTTGAGGTTCCAAAGGTAAAATGGGAAGATATTGGTGGACAAAAGGAGGTCAAGGTTCAATTAATGGAAGCAGTGGAATGGCCTCAAAAACATCAGGAGGCATTCAAGAGAATAGGGACTCGACCTCCAACAGGAGTGTTAATGTTTGGTCCGCCTGGATGTAGCAAAACTCTCATGGCACGTGCAGTAGCTTCTGAAGCAGGACTAAATTTTCTTGCAGTAAAGGGCCCAGAACTTTTCAGTAAATGGGTTGGTGAATCTGAGAAGGCAGTTAGATCTCTATTTGCTAAGGCAAGAGCTAATGCTCCATCAATCATATTTTTTGATGAAATTGATGGTCTTGCTGTCACTCGTGGGAAGGAAAGTGATGGGATTTCTGTCTCTGATAGAGTTATGAGTCAACTTCTTGTTGAATTGGATGGTCAGTTGAACATCTTTTTTAAAAAATTCTTTCTTCAATATTTCCTGGTTTTTTTACTGGCTATACAAGATATCACTGAAGGGCCTTAAATCACATTTGAAATGGAGATTATGAATTTAATGTTCGCAAGGATATACTTGAGCCTTTTATTGTAATCATTTGTGTTTCTTTGTTTCTAAAATCTAGGTTTACATCAGAGAGTTGGTGTTACTGTCATTGCAGCTACCAATCGGCCGGATAAAATTGATCCAGCCCTTCTAAGGCCAGGTATTACCCCATACAGAAACTTCTATACACTCATACACCACAAATCTGCTAATACAACATCTGCACTGAACAAATGCATTCTGCCCAGTTTTTTCTTTTCTTTTTGTTTGTTTGTTTGTTTGCTTTTTTTTAGCAAATGACGGTATTAAACTAGCTGACTCTAACTTTAAATAGGACGTTTTGATCGGTTGCTATATGTTGGGCCTCCAAGTGAATCTGAACGAGAAGAGATATTTCGTATCCATTTGTGCAAAATTCCTTGCAGCCCAAATGTCAGCACAAGGAAGTTGGCTTCTCTTGCTCAAGGCTGTACAGGGGCTGACATATCATTAATCTGCAGAGAAGCAGCTTTATTTGCCCTCGAGGTTTATTGAGTTCCTGTGGTTCTCCCTGCCTTCCAAACTTCAATTAAAACTTTCATTTATTTTTGATATCGATGTTACTTTTCTTTTCAGGAGAACCTTGAGGTTTCAAAAATAAATATGCAACATTTAGAAACTGCAGTTAGACACGTGAAGCCATCTGCAACTGAACCCTATCAAGAATTATCATCTAGGTTTCAAAGGTTTGTGTGTTCTAGCTCACAAGGAGCTAATGTAGTGTGTCAGCAGTCACGATCTAACTGGTTTTCTATTTGGTGAGTATATCTTCTTCCCTAACTCTTGTTTTTGATGTACAATTGGATAGGCCAGATTCTCATTCACCGAATATGTAGTTTTGTGCTGCATAAGGTTTTTGTTTCAAACACTAAAAGGAATCTGCAGATGGTCTTCTTGTTTGATTATTGTTATTTGAAGAGTATTTTTGCGATCTCCTCCAAACTTGATGTTGCCTTAGAAATTTACATTATGAAATATATTATTAAAAATTACAATTTTAAGATTGAGATAGATTTACTGGAATACTTATGTTTTGATGAATTTGAGCTTCTTTTTATGTTGTTGTATTACATTTTGTTAATTTTTAAAATTATCTAATGAGGAATATGAAAAGTTCATGTTTTTATTTACTTATCTAAAATAATTTAGAAAACCATATTTTACACACTCTACATTAGTAATTCTTCTAAGAGTGCTTATAGAAAAAGTGTTTTTACTTAAAAAATACCTTTTCCAAAGTCATCCCAATCTCATGGTTGAATATAAAACTTCAAAGAGGAAAACATAACCCTCATTTATCTAAATAGCTATAGAGATTCCTCTTAAAGAAGAGAAAAAACTTAGAACCTAATGAGTTATGTAGCATTTATAAGGTGGTGGCTAGTAATTCTCATGTGGTTGGTTTACAAATATTACAAGGGGATTTGGAAGTTGTAGAAGCCCCAGTGGAGTATTTCAAAATTTGGTTGTAACCTACCATTATTATTTATGGATAACTCTTTGACTCTACTACATTTGGTTGCAACCTCGAAGAAATTTTATAGGATTATTAATCTTAGGCAGGTGGCCACTATTATTTGTAAAGTTTTCTATTGGGAATGCTTCAATTGCTTGTTATAGGTTATAGGAATGAATATTAGTTGGGGATACTCTTTTGTTTTTTTTTTTTTTGTCTTGTTTCTACCACCTCTCCTATTTAAATCTACCTTGGTGGCTTATGGAACAATTAGCTTGAGAAAATAGGAGAATCTTTAGAGGAGTTAACAGTCTTGAAATTGGAAGAAGGAATCATTGAGGAGTGGAGTCTTGATAGAATATTGGACTGTGGTTGGGTCTAGAACTCCGCTATGTCCCTTATTTTTAATTATTGGGGGTACTTCTTTCTTGTTCTTTTCTTTATTCCTTTTCTTTTTTCTTTTTTCTTTTTATATCGCAGTGCTAGTTCATTTTTTCATTTTAAAAAAATGTTTGGAGATGATTAGGTCAACGATTGTTATTTCTCTAAACATGTCCTCCCATCTGTGCATGTTAAATAACTCTTTTTTCCTGACGAATCTTCTTTGATATAAAACAGGTCCTTTGTAAAATCTGTTGTGCTACTTTTTTCTCGGTTTCCTCGTGTTCATCACGCGCTTGATGAAGGCTTCAAATGATCAGCAACGAATTGGCTGTTGGAGATTCATTTGCACAACGTCTTCAAGAAATTGTTCTGCATGAACTCAATCAAGAACAAGGTTATTCTTACGTGGGTTATTTCGAGTACTGAGTTTGGAACAGTAACTCTGACTGCAGCACAAGTTCTTTTTGAAGACAATGTTAAAGTGGTGTGGTTGGCTTCCATCACTTTATAAATAGATCTCTTCCCCTTCTATTTTCACCCCACATAGATCTCTTCCCCTTCTATTTTCTACCCACTAGAGTTTGTGAGTTTATGAGATTTTCTATCATTCTCTGTAGTTCAGATATTTATAATTAGCTTTTAATTAATTTAATTTTGGTGAGTTTAAATATTTGGGTGTATGAGGGTATTTGGTGAGTACTTGAGTGCTACTTTTGTAATCCTAGCTTTTGAACATTAGTGGAATATTCTTGTCGTGATCGGTTGTGGATGTAGTCATAGTCCGAACCACATAAGTTGTGTTCTTCTCTCTTTATTTATAGTTGACATTGCCATAATTTAAAATCATGTTTATTTTTGTTGTACATTAGCTTAAGGTGAACAAATGGTATCAAAGCATTTGGTTTATTAGAACTTGATTCATTAGTGTTTCATCAGTTGAGATCTTTTTGGATATAGCAATCGTGAAACACCACGTACCACTTTTAGATCGCAATACTAGATTTTTATTGTGGCAAGCTAAAGTGCAGGTAATGCCTGTCCAAATGGACCTAGAAGAAGCTTTATTAGGAATTACCAAAATGCATGTGTCTTGGACACAAGAAGAAAAACAAAGCAAATATTGAAAGACTCACTTTAATTCATCTTCATTTGTCAAATGAAATTTTGCGAGATATTTGGAAAGAGAAAAGTATTGTTGGTTTATGGTTAAGATTAGAGCAGTTAAACATTACGAAAATTTTAACTACTAAATTACATTCTTGAGAGAGAACACGAGAGAAGAAAAGCAATGGTGATCAGAAAAGTTGGTCAAAATCTAGAAATAAAGATAAAATATGCAATTTTGGAAGAAGAAGGGTCATGTTAAATTTGAATGCTACGAGTTACAGAATAAGGATAAGAGAGATGTTGAAGGTGATGATAGTGATGGTAATTTCTTATTTGCTTTTGATAATAATTTAAACATTTCTAGTGAATGGATTCTTGATTCGAGATGTTTGTATCATCAGAATCAAAATGTTCGATGAAGTTGTCTGGACATTTGTTGATATGAGACATGTTCCAGATTTGAAAAGAAATTTGATTTCTTTGAGTACTCTTGATTTAAAAGGGTACAAGTACACTGGTGAAGCTAGAGTTTTGAAGGTTAGTAAAAGTGTTTTGACAGTTATAAAATGACAGAAAAACTATGGAAATCTTTATGCATTATAGGGTTCTGTAGTTTTGAGTGATGTAGTAGTTTCCAAACGACCTTCTCTATCTAATGATGACATTACTCAACATTAGCATATGCAACTTGGGCATATGAATGAAAATAGATTAGTCGAGTTGAGCAAGAGAGGACTTTTTGATGGACAAAAAGTTAGTAAGCTAGAGTTCTGTGAGCCTTGTGTGTTTGGAAAATATAAATGAATCAAGTTCTCGAGAGGTATTCATAATACAAAGGGAACACTTATTATATACACTTTGATCTTTGGTCCAACTAAAATATCTTCTAAAGGTGGTGCACTTTATATGTTAAGCATCATTGATGCTTTCTTCAGAAAAGTATGGGTATTTTTCTTGAAGAAAAAAAGTGATGTGTTTTCTACATTTAAGGATTAGAAGACCATGATTGGGAACATAGACAAGGAAATAGATTACCTTCGTATGGATAATAGTTTGGAATTCTGGTCTAATGAGTTTAATGTCTTTTGTAAGTTAGAAAGAATCGTTAGGCACTTAATAGTTCGTCATACTCCGCAGCAAAATGGAATAGCAGAGTGAATGAATCGGTCGTTGATTAGTAAAGTGCGTTGTATGTTATCAAATGCACGCTTACCTAATTTTTTTGGGTTGATGTTTCGACTTTAGCATGTCATCTTGTCAATCGCTCTCCTTATAATATCTTTTCAGAAAAGGACACCTCAAGAGAATATGATCTGACACTCCTACCAATTATTAAATTTAAAGATATTTGGTTATTCTGCTTATGCTCACGTAAACAATGGTAAACTTGAACTAAGATCCTTAAAATGCATCCAGTATTAGTTATAAGCTTTGGTGTTAAGTGATATGAGTTATGGTTCCCCAAGAGACTAAAAAGGTGGTTTTAGTATAAATGTTATATTTGATATATCTTCTATGTTGAGTAAGTAGTCTTCTAAAGAAGAGTCTTCAGATAAGATTCAACAAAGTTCACATGTGCAGGTGGAGTTTGGGTTAAAATCATCTTTCAGATCAGATCAAGATGATGCTTCTAGTAGTTCTACTACTGATGCTTCTTTAGAGATTCTTTATAGTGGTGATACTTCTTCACCTTTGCAGGCACCATCACAATGTACTATTACTAAAGACAGGTCTAGAAGAGAAATTAGACCTCCACAAAGATTTGCAGAGGTTGATTTAGTTGCTTATACTTTGAATGTCGCTAAAGACATTGACTCTATGAAGGAACCATTTATATTTACAGAGGTTGTAAAATGTAACAACTATGATAAGTGGATGATTGCAATGCAAGAAGAAATTGAGTCTCTACATAAGAATGTACATGGGATCTTGTGAAACTTCTTCAGGATATGAAACCTGTTCATTGCAAATGAGCTTTTAAAAGAAAGGAAGGTATTCTGGGAGTTGAGAAACCATATATAAAGTAAGGTTAGTTGCTAAGGGCTATAGTCACATCCTTGGTGTTGATTATATTGATTTCTCCAATTGTGAAACATAGCTCAATTTGTGCACCGCTTGATATTGTAGCTATTCATGATCTTAAACTTGAGCATGCAGATGTAAAAACTGCATTTTTACATAGAGAACTTGAGAAAGATATTTATATGCATTAGCTTGAGGGTTTTATAGTTTCAGGAAAAGAAGACTATGCTTGTCTGTTAATTAAATAAGTCTCCTTTATGGCCTGGAATAGTCACCAAGACAATGGTATAAGAAATTTGATTCTTTTATAACTACTTATAATTTTAAGAGAAGTAGTTGTGTGTACTTTAAGAAGCATCGTGATGTGTCATTTGTGTATCTTCTTTTATATGTTGACGATATGCTGATAGCTGTTAAAGATATAAAGGTGTGTTTGGCTCCCTGAGTTGAGTTGGGTTGGGTTGAGTTTTAAACCCAACTCGAGTTTAGTTCAAAGATAAATTAACTCAACTCAACTCTGCATGGACTTAGGATATTAACTCCACCAACTTGCGGTAAGAACCTTTTAACATATTTTATCATCTCTTCTCCAACAACTGACGACCACCATCGGCGATGGGTAACCACCTCCAGCGACCATCTCCGATGACCAACGACTATCTCCGACGACCGAAAACCTCCTCCGACAACCATCTCCGACGATCAAAATCCACCTCCGACGATCATTTTCGATAATCGATGACCATCTCTGATGATCGACGATCGAAAACCTCCTCCGACGACTGGTGACCATCTCCAATGATCGAAAACTACCTCCGACGACCATTTCTGGCGATCAGTGACCATCTCCGACAATCAAAAACCACCTCAAACGACCATTTTGGACGATTAGTGACCATCTCCGGCGATCAAAAATCACATCGGACGACGATTTGTAGCGATCAATGACCATCTCCAGCGAGCAAAAACCTGGTTTAGAACCGACAACCATATTTGGCAACCGACAACTAACTCTAATGACCTTCTCCAACGACCGAAAACTACCTTCGATGATCTTCATTGGCAATTGGCGACCATCTCCGACAATCAAAAACTACCTCCGACGACTATCTTTGGCAATCAGTGGCCATCTCCATCGATCGCCAACCATCTTCAACAACAGACAACCACCTATGATGACCTTCTCCGGTGACCACTACCGGGCGACCTTCACTATCGACGGACATATGCGACAATTGATGACCACTGTCGACTACCTTGTCTGACAATTTACAACAATCGTTGATGACCTTATCTTGCAACCAACAATATCTTCTCCGACGTGTATCACCAACAATAATTTCCAACGACCAACGAGATTCCCATGGTTCAAAAATAATATGAAATGTACATGTACTTAGTTGATCTTACTCTCTTCTCCAACCATCTTTCTTCGGACATAAAAACTCTACTCATTGTTGGTCATTACCTATATTTTGTGAACCATAATTATGTTTGTGAATCATGTAAATGAGTCTTTGATACTATAATTGTTTTTTTGTGAATCATGTAAATAAGTCCTTGATAACCTGCTAATATTTTGTGAATATTTCACTTTTACATGACATTAATGTTGAAATATATCATCGTTTTATTGTCATCTTCATGTGATTTAACAAATGTAAACAAACAATGTTCCTTAAAAAAATGTAACGTTCATTGTATTTTAAAACAAACGACCCTATTAGTACTTAAAAAATGTCATGATAAGTTACTCATTTGTAAGTTTCAAAGAAGTTCAATATATGTTTAGACAATAAAACTCTAGATTTCTTTATTTTAATAGAAGTTTAATTTGTGTTTTAAAAAAAAATACTGGTACATTGTCTTTTTTTATGGAATCCAAATTCTAATTTCTACAACTAAGCCTTAATCGAATCGATAAATCGTTTTTCATTTGGTAAATACAAAATACCCATACATTGGTAAAAAGTATCGATAAACATACAACATGGATATATGGATACAAAAACATACAGAAATATTTTCTAAACTAAAAGAGCATGTATTCTCTACCTTTTGGCTTCTGGAATGCTAGTATCAATTCTTCTCTCCAACAATCTCTTCTGGGTTTTCTTCTATGAATAACAGAACACCACCACTAAGGATAAACTTCCTATCCTCTGAGTTTTAAAATTGAGGTTTTGTGGGAAACCTACTTGATCTTTGGGAAGGAATTACAAAGAGAAATCTTTGGAGAGATTGATTCAACAACCATCAAAATTGATTGATCGATCAATCAACTTCTCCCAACTCCCTTTGCCTTTATCGACAGAGTGAGGGAGAAGATGAAGGGGAGTGGGGAACGTGTCACACGTTCCCCATTTTGTTAATTAATTAATTAATTAATATTTAATTAAATCATATTTCATTAAATATATTTTACATAACCTATAGTTTTAATTAATTTAATCAAATCATATTTAATTAAGTTAATTAAATTTACATTAGTTAATTCTCTAATTAATTAATTTATAAATTAAATATCATATACTTTAATTTAGGTTATGTATGATTAAATCATATTTAACCACACTCCCTTTAATCCTATAGTTTTAATGTGCATCTAATGCGCATTAAATTTTAACCTATAGTTTTTAATATGAATCATATTCACATTAAAACAATATTTGAACTCCTTCAAATATTTAATTCTCTCATAAATTTACTTTGAATTATATTCAAATTAAATTTATACTATAAAATTTTAGTGTGCATAAAAACTTTATATTATAATTTATCTCCATACATTAAACTGTTGGGTTTTATGTCCTAAAACTCGTGGTTTTGTAAACTGAATGTATATTCTATTTCACAATAAAGTTGTTATTGAAATTTATTCAGTAAATGTGTTATTGAATATTGTGTATTGTGTAACCTTAATCCAATAAAAAACCCTTGGCTATAGGATGAATACTTGAACTTTATGTGTGACATAAAAGTGGATCAAGTTCAAGTTATAACTAGAACAGTCTATAGTATAAGGATAAGGTTGGGTATCTTATCCTGGGGACACTATGAACGCGACCCACTTTGTAGAGTACAAACGATGTGATCCTAAATCGTTCATGTGGAGACATGTGAGTGGGGGCACCCTATGCAATGAGTTTGCATAAGATCGGACATGAAATAGTCACTTAGACTTTATAACTCCGTTTCTTGTCTTAATCGACTATATTCATGCGATGACCTAGGTAACTCGATCTCAATCTCGAGCGTTCTATGGACTCCTGTTCATTCGAATTATCCTTAGATTTGCATGGGTGAGAGTAGCTCGAGGCTAGCCACTCAATAAGCCTCGCATTTCGTGGATAAGTCTAGGTAGATAGGCGGGAACATAGTTACGCAAGATGGAATTCACTCCTACTGCGTTAGGGATATGTAGAGAGGTTGTTCCCTTAAGTGTCGACTCGGTGTCTTGAACAAGGGCCACCCTCTCATTGGCCCGAGAGGATTCGGTTTCTTTGGTTGGACCACAAACTAATTGTTCATTAGAGGAACAGTGGGACTTAAAGAACAAGAGGTAATTACAGGGGTAAAACGATATTTTTGACCTAACTGTAATCATGAACGACCTGTGAAGGATCGACTTACTAATCATGGTTATATCGAGTGGGCGAAATATATCTACAAAGAGGAGAGTGCAACCACTAGGCTTTAGTGGAGTGTCGGTGGTTAACGAATGTTGATTAGCTAGGCTAAAGAGTTTAGCCAATTAATCTCGTATCGTTGGAGCTCATGATCTGTAGGTCCATTAGGTCCCCCTTACTAGCTTCGGACTTAGCCTTGTAACATTTTGAGAGAAAAGAATTTAAATTGTTCAAATTCGAGTTTGGAAGAAATCGTTAATTATATGTGATATATTTAACGAATCATAGCTTAATTATGAATTAAACTATGATTAATAGGAGGTGGATATATTTAAATATGATTTAAATATTGGATCGATTTATAGCATGAATAATGATTCATGTTTGAAAAATCGATCGGGATCGGGCAATTTATTTAATTTAATATTTGATATTAAATTAAATTAAAAATTAATTAATTAAATTAATTTTGAATTATTCAATTATTTATATTAATTTTAATTAAAAATCAATTTAATATTGATTTTAGAATCAATTTAATATTGCCCAATCCCTCTCATCTTCAAATTCACCAAATTTGGCCACCTCCATCTCAAAGTATCCTCATCACCCTTGAGTTGTCACTCTATTGAAGCTTATTGAAGCCTTATATAACGGTGATTTGAGGGATGTTGAGAGAATTTTACAGAAAATTCTAAATTCTTGAATTAGTGACATTTGAGGTCTTTTCTTCCAAATTCTCTCAACCTAGGATCCCACAATCTGTTCTAAGGCCCGAGGATAGTAGGGAAGACTCTAACGGTTGTCCACGAAGTGTTCGTGTTGAAAACCATCCACCGGGTGAAGAGAATTTGATATTCAAAGTTGAGTTTTCTATCCCTCTATTTTTCCAGCTTTGAACATGCATTTTATTTTATAAAATTGATCAATTTAGAGTGTTCAAGATCCAAAATTGCTTCCGCTTTCTTAATCTAGACTCTTTCAATTGGTATCAAAGCAATTTTTAGCACTCAATTTGATCTATTTTGTTCTGTGGTGGGTGTTTTTTGAAACATAATTTTTCTGGGCGTCTAAAGTGTTCTTCTGGCTTTGGCATTTAAATTGAGCAACAATTCGTGCTTTATTTCATATTGCTCAAGTGTGTTTGAGTATTGATGTGTGACGAATAATCTATAAAAGTTTCGGGTCAATTGGAGTTTGGAAAGGCTTTCAATTTGATGAAAGAAGCCTCAGAGGTCCAGAAATTTGAAAAACAGAGCAATTTTTTTTTCTGCAATTCTGTCCCGCCTGTGATTTCCAATTGAAGGTTGAAGAAAGAGTTGACCGTTTGACTTTTGACTTTGACCCATTGACTTTGACCGATTCAATGGTTTTTGGGCCGGTTCGGGTTATTTTAGACCGGTTATGACTATTTCGAGGCTGATTTTTTCATTTTAGAGGTCCGTTTCACCAATTGGAGGCCCGGTTCAGTCTTTTACAACCCGGTTCAACCTTTTGAAAGTTCGGTTCACACATTTGCAAGTCAGTTTGACCCAAATTCAAAGTGTTCGAAGTGGTTCGATGTTAATCCTAGATTATTAATGTAATAATTTAGTAGTTTGCTTGCATTAGATGCCAAAACCAGTCAACTTTAGTGTGTTTAATTAATTATGTATTGTGAATGTATGTTTTAATTAAAATCCCTGATTATATGTGCATAAAGTATGCCATATAGATTTTAAAATCCCACCATAGGAAGCATGCTCCATGCATTGAAAGTATGTTATAAGTGTTATAATATATTATATGCATGTTAATTGGGTTTCATAAGAATAAAAATAAGAGTTATATTAATTTATGAAACAAATATTATATGTTTAATTATAATTAATATAAGGGTTATATTAATTAAAAATTAAACATATAATTGCTATGCATTTATTCATATGATGAATTTTTTATAAATGTATGTTTATTCATGTGATGAATGATGAAACAATTTATAACATAGAAATGCATGTAACCTAAGGTTAATTAATTAGTTTTAAATTGGTTTTAGAACTAGAATTAATTACACCTTAGGTTATCTAGTTCTAATAAGATTAGAATTAGGAAACCAATAATTTATAAATTTTGATTAAAGAGAGACTCTGACTAAGGAAGGTTCTGGCTAGGTTGAGGTACTTAAGCTGACGAAAACGAAATAACCCTACCTGGGAACTGACCTGGGAGTGAATTTAATCCATAGGTTTATAAATTATCTTTCGTGAGTGGCGTTTATTAAATGTTAATAAATTGAACTAGACCTAGGTTTATTAAATGGTTAATAGACTTAGGCAATTCCAGTATAATTGTTATATTGGTAGACTTAGGTCATATTGTTTTAGCGGAATATGCCTAAGTAAAAGTATACCCAAACTGTTTAAAATACTTAGTGGGAGTGAAAAGGTATATATGATATATCAATTTCCTCTTACGCTCTCCGCGAAGTGAGATTTATGCTCGACCTCGTGATGTCAATAGGGCATCCCCATTTGGATGGTGTTTGCATAAATCAAGAGCAAGGTGAATGGAGAAAGTATTTATAGTAAGTGGGAGAAGGAAGTGTGTCAACACATTCTAAGGTCTCCTCCATTAGGTTGGACTGTGAGATTCCCATGTTGCGCCTGCAGGTTGCCTAAGTAGCACCATCCATTCGAAGGGATGTAACATGGGATTCAGAACAACTCAAACTCCAGAAATAGATAGGGTCTCTTAGGTCCATTCCCAGCTTTGTCTCCCCAGTTCGGTAGCATTGTTGAGACCGACCTCTGAGGTCTGAAAATGACGGGTCACGCTTACAAGAATTGCTAGTAAATTCTTGACCAAAGTAGCGATAACTAGAATGTTATAGGAATAAGAGTTATTCCGGTATTAACATTTAGTCAAGAATGTCTTGGTTTAGTGAAGGAGTGATTGATTGCCCCTCGGTAGCGGTTGCTCTGACTCACTAAAGTATCGTTGCAAAAATAATAATGAGTTTATGGGTACATTATTACTTTTGCTAAATTCTTAAATTGGATAGGTTACAAACAATTCACTAATAGAATTCATTCTTTTTCAGCATGTCGAACTCTTTTATCCAGTTACTCGCCTTCAATAAACTTAGCAGCGACAATTATGGAACCTGAAAATCAAACTTGAATACAATTCTTGTTCTTGATAATCTGAGGTTCGTCTTAACGGAGGAATGTCCTTCTCCTCCCAGCTCGACAGCAAACCGAATTGTTCGGGATGCTTATGACAGATGGATTAGGGCTAATGAGAAGGCTCGAGTCTATATCTTAGCCAACATATCTGATGTGTTGTCTAAGAAACATGAGAGCATGGTCACCGCTAAGGAGATCATGGGATCATTACAGGCGATGTTCGGACAACCGTCCTCATCGGTCCATTATGATGCTCTCAAATACGTTTACAACTCACGTATGAAGGAGGGAGCCTCTGTTAGGGAACATGTCCTTGACATGATGGTCCACTTCAACGTGGCAGAGGTAAATGGGGCTGTCATAGATGAGAAAAGTCAGGTAACCTTTATTATGGAATCTCTTCCGAAGAGTTTCCTGCCATTCCGCACCAATGTGGTGATGAATAAGATAGAGTATAACCTGAATACTCTCCTCAACGAGCTTCAGATTTTTGAAATCCACGATGAAATCAAAAGGAAAAGAGAAGGAGGCAAATGTTGTCGCTTCGAAGAAGTTCCTAAAAGGATCGTCCTCAGGGACCAAGTCTGGTCCTTCTTTTACCAAGAATAAGGGTATTCAGAAGAAGAAGAAGGACAAAGGGAAGGGACAAGCTCCCACACGCAAGGCTAAGGCCACAGAAAGTGTTTCCATTGTGGTGGTGGCAGACCTTTGGAAGAGAATTGCCCGAAGTACCTTGCGAGAAAAGAAAGTTGAGAAGGAAAAACAAGGTAAATATGATTTACTTGTTGTTGAAACATGTTTAGTGGAACATGATGATTCCACCTGGATATTAGATTCAGGAGCCACTAACCATGTTTGTTCTTCTATTCAGAAAACTAGTTCTGGCGGCAAAGAACTTGCGGATGGGAGATAACTCTCTCGTGGTTGGAACAGGAGAGGTTGTCTCACCAAAAGCGATGGGGCAGCGATGAAGTTGTTGTTTAGAGATAGATTCATTTTATTAGAAAATGTACTTTTGGTTCTGGAATTAAAAGAAATCTTGTATCTATCTCTTGTTTGCTTGAGCATATGTATAAAATATCTTTTGATCATAATGAAGCGTTCATTTGCAAAAGATGTGTACGAATATGTTCTCGCTAAACTTGAAAACAACTTATACGTGTTAAGACTAAGCTGAAGTAAAAGCTATTTTGAACAATTTGAGATGTTTAAAACAACTGATACTCAAAATAAAAAGCGAGAAAAATTTCTCCTAGTACCTATCTTTGGCACTTGAGACTAGGCCACATTAATCTCAATAGGATTGGGAGATTGGTCAAGAGTGGTCTCCTAAGTCGGCTTAGAGGACAACTCTTTACCACCATGTGAGTCTGTCTTGAGGAAAAATGACTAAAAGACCTTTTTACGAAAAGGTTATAGAGCCAAAGAGCCCTTGGAACTCGGGCATTCGGATCTCTATGGTCCTATGAATGTCAAGGCACGAGGAGGGTATAAATATTTCATCAGTTTTATTGATGATTATTCTAGGTATGGTTATCTATACCTAATGCATCATAAGTCCGAAACCCTTGAAAAGTTCAAGGAGTATAAGGCAGAGGTTGAGAACACATTAGGTAAAATGATTAAAACACTTTGATCAGATCGAGGTGGAGAGTACATGGATTTGAGATTCCAAGACTATATGATAGAACATGGAATCGTATCCCAACTCTCAGCGCCCGGTACACCTTAGCAGAATGGTGTATCTGAGAGGAGAAATAGAACTCTGTTAGACATGGTTCGATCCATGATGAGCTATGCTCAGCTGCCTAGTTCGTTTTGGGAATATGCAATAGAAGCTGTTGTATATATTTTGAACATGGTTCCCTCTAAGAGTGTTTCAGAAATACCCTATGAGTTATGGAAAGAGCGTAAAGGAAGTTTACGTCACTTCAAAATTTGGGGATGTCCGACACATGTGTTGGTGTCCAATCCAAAGAAATTGGAACATCGTTCAAAATTATGCCTATTCGTAGGATACTCCAAAGAAACGAAAGGTAGTCTGTTTTATGATCCTCAAGAGGACAAGGTGTTTGTGTCGACAAACACCACGTTCTTAGAGGAAAACCACATGAGAGATCATCACCCATGCAATGATTTGTCTTAAGTGAAATTTCGGGGAAGCTACGGATAAATCAACAAAAGTTGTTGATCAAGTTGGTCCTTCTCAAGTGTTGAGAATGCCTCGGCGTAGTGGGAGGGATGTTAGACAACTTTGACCGCTTACATGGGTTTGACTGAAACCCAAGTCGTCATACCCGATGATGGCGTTGAGGATCCATTGACCTATAAACAGTGCAATGAATGATATAGATAGGGACCAGATGGATTAAAGCCATGGACCTTGCAATGGAGTCAATGTACTTCAATTCGATATGGAAACTTGTAGATCAACCAGATGGTGAAAGACCTATCGGTTGCAAGTGGATCTACAAGAGGAAATGAGATCAAGCCGTAAGAGTGCAAACCTTTAAGGTTCGATTTGTGGCAAAGGGTTATACTCAAACGGAAGGGGTGGACTATGAAGAAACCTTCTCCCCTGTTGCCATGCTCAAGTCCATTAGAATACTCTTGTCCATTGCCACGTTTTATGACTATGAAATTTGTTAAATGGATGTCAAGACAACCTTTCTAAATGGCAATCTTGAAGAGAGTATCTATATGGATCAACTAGAGGGGTTCATAGTTCATGGTCAAGAGCAAAAGGTTTGCAAGCTTAAACGGTCCATCTATGGATTTAAATAAGCTTCTAGATCTCGAAATATAAGATTTGATACTACGATCAAATCTTATAGCTTTGAACAGAATATTGACGAGCCTTGTGTTCACAAGAAGATAGTCAATACCACTGTAGCTTTCTTAGTTCTATACGTAGATGATATCTTGCTCATTGGGAATGATGCAGGGTTCCTGACTGGCGTTAAGCAATGGCTAGCAACCCAATTCCAAATGAAAGATTTGGGAGAGACTCAGTTTGTTCTTGGAATCCAAATCGTTCTAATCGCAAGAACAAAACGCTAGCTTTGCCTCGGGCATTTTATATTGACAAGATGTTGGTTAGATATAAGATCGGAGAATTCCAAGAAGGGTTCATTACCTTTCAGGCATGGAATTCATTTGTCTAAGGAACAAGTGTCCTAAGACACCTCAAGAAGTTGAGGATATGAGACGCATTCCATATGCATCCGCCGCTTGGTGTCCGATGTATGCCATGGTATGTACTTGACCCGATATATGCTATGCGATGGGAATAGTCGCAGATATCGATCTAATCCGAGATATGATCACCGGGGTGTCGTTAAGAACATCCTCAGTATCTTAGGAGAACGAGGGACTATATGCTTGTGTATGGTGCAAAGGATTTGATCCTTGTAGGATACACTCGACTCGATTTTGGATGATGTAGATTCGAGGAAATCACATCGGGATCGGTGTTCACTCTTAACGGAGGAGCTATAGTATGGAGGAGTATAAAGCAAGGTTGTATTGCGACTCCACCATGGAGGCTTTGAGTATGTCGCAGCTTGCGGCGTCAAGCAAATGGGCAAGTCAGTATGGCTTAGGAAGTTCTTGACCGATTTGGAAGTTGTTCCAAATATGAATTTGCCTATCACATTTTATTGTGATAATAATAATGGTGCAGTGGCAAATTTCAAAAAACCTAGAAGCCATAAGCGCAGAAAGCACATAGAGCGCAAATATCATCTCATCAGGGAGATTGTGCAATGAGGAGACGTGATCGTCACGCAGATCGCTTCGGAGCACAACATTGCTGATCCGTTTACAAAGCCCCTCACGGCTAAAGTGTTTGAGGGACACCTAGAGAGTCTAGGACTACGGGTTGTACAGTAGGGCAGTTTTTCTTTGCTCAACATGTTTTACCCCCACAGAAGTTTTAGTCCAAGTGGGAGTTTGTTGGGTTTTATGTCGTAAAACTCATGGTTTTGTAAACTGAATGTATATTCTATTTCACAATAAAGTTGTTATTGAAATTTATTCATGAAATGTGTTATTGAATATTGTGTATTGTGTAACCTTAATCCAATAAAGAACCCTTGGCTATAGGATGAATACTTGAACTTTATGTGTGACATAAAAGTGGATCAAGTTCAAGTTATAGTCATAACAGTCTATAGTATAAGGATAGGGTTGGGTACCTTATCCTGGGGACACTATGGACGCGACCCACTTTGTAGAGTACAAACGATGTGATCCTAAATCGTTCATGTGGAGACATGTGAGTGGGAGCGCCTAAGCAATGAGTTTGCATAAGATCGATCATGCGAAATAGTCACTTAGACTTTATAACTCACATTCTTTTCTTAGCGACTATATTCATACGATGACCTAGGTAACTCGATCTCAATCCTGAGCATTTTATGGACTCCTGTTTATTCGGATTATGCTTAGATTTGCATGGGTGAGAGTGGCTCAGATCGCCGACTCAATAAGCCTTCCATTTCGGGGATAAGTGCAGGTAGATAGTGGGAACATAGTTACGCAAGATGGAATTCACTCCTACCCGCTTTAGGGATATGTAAAGAGGTTGTTCCCTTAAGTGCTGACTCCAGGTCTTGAACAAAGGCCCCACCCCTCTCATTGGCCCGAGAGGGATTCCGTTTGCTGGTTGGACCACAAACCAATTGTTCATTAGAGGATCGGTGAGACTTAAGGAACAAGAGGTAATCTGAGGTAAACGATATTTTTGACTCAAATTTGTAATCACGAACGACTGTGAAGGATCGACTTACTAATCATGGTTATATCGAGTGGACAAAAGTATATCTACAAAGTGAGAGAGAGTGCAACCACTAGGCTTTAGTGGAGTGTCCGGTGGTTAACGAATGTTGATTAGCTAGGCTAAAGAGTTTAGCCGATTAATCTCGTGTCGTTGGAGCTCATGATCTATAGGTCCATTAGGTCCCCTTACTAGCTCTCGGACTTAGCCTTGTAACATTTTGAGAGAAAAAAGAATTTGAATTGTTCAAATTGAGTTTGGAAGAAAGCGTTAATTATATGTGATATATTTAACGAATCATAGCTTAATTATGTAAACTATGATTAATAAGAGGTGAATATTTTTAAATATAATTTAAATATTGGATCGGTTTATAGCATGAATAATGATTCATGTTTGAAAAATCGATCGGGATCGGGTAATTTATTTAATTTAATATTTGATATTAAATTAAATTAAAAATTAATTAATTAAATTAATTTTGAATTATTTAATTAATTATATTAATTTTAATTAAAAATTAATTTAATATTAATTTTAGAATTAAAATTAATTGTAAAATTATTGATTTTCATGGATTTTCATAAAATCCAAAATTGCAACTTGCCCAATCCCTCTCATCTTCAAATTCACCAAATTTGGCCACCTCCATCTCAAAGCATCCTCATCACCCTCGAGTTGTTACTCTATTGAAGCTTATTGAAACCTTATATAATGGTGATTTGAGGGATGTTGAGAGAATTTTACAGAAAATTCTAAATTCCCGAATTAGTGACCTTTGAGGTATTTTCTTTCAATTCTCTCAACCTAGGATCCCACAATCTGTTCTAAGGCCCGAGGATAGTAGGTAACACTCTAACGGTTGTCCACGAAGTGTTCGTGTTGAAAACCATCCACCGGGTGAAGAGAATTTGATCTTCAAAGTTGAGTTTTCTATCCTCTGTTTTTTCCACTTTTGAGCATGCATTTTATTTTACAAAATTGATCAATTTAGAGTGTTCAAGATCCAAAATTGCTTCCGCTTTCTTAATCTAGACTCTTTCATAAACTAATTCCCAAAGAAAATTTGAACATTTCAAATTTTAATCAAGGTCTAGCAATCAAAGAACCCTTTACGAGCTAGGAAGTGGACCTAATAGACCTACAGATTAGAAGCTCCAACGATACAAGTTTAATAGGTAATCTCATTAACCGCCTAATCAACATTCGTTAACTGCGGGAACACTCCACTAAAGTCCCGTAGTTGCATTCTTCTCACTGTAGATATGTTTCTGTGTCAATGGATAAAAGACCAATAATAGTAGGTCGATCCTTCACGAGTGTTCGTAACACCAGATGGGTCAAATTACCATTTTACCCTTGAGTTACATCTTTGACCTTAAGTACCAGTGCTCCTCTAATGAACAACCTGTTTATGATCCTACCACTAAACAGAAGTCCCTCTCGGGCCAGTGAGAGGGTCAGGTCCTTTGTTCAAGTCCTGGAGGCACTACTTAAGGGAACACTCATCTTTTTTCCCTAATGTTCGGAAAGGAATGAATTCCTTCTTGCTAGGTTAAGTCCCCAATCGCTGCAGCGGTTTTGTCCCTAAGAAGGTAGGCATATTGAGTCAGTGTCTCAGGCCACTCTCACCCATACTAGTCAAAGGACAATCTCTTGCAAACAAGAGTTCGTGACCTGCTCAGGATTGAGATCAAGTTGCCTAGGTCATCCTATTGAAATAGAAACTTAACTAGTCAACGGAGTTATATCTATTGGTTACTATTTCGCGGTCCGGTCTTATGTGATCTATTGTTAAGATGGTTAAAGTATGTGTAACGACCCTACTTTCCAGACTAACTTTATCTAGGACCGTTACTAAACATGCATGCATTTGAGGCCATAAATAACTTTAAATAAGTAAAACTTGATAATTAAAACTCACTTTAATTTGGGATCCCATAAAAACAAAATATTTTAAAAGTATAAATAAGTTTGGCCTCAGTTTCAAAATTTTCTAAGATAATACAATGGAACCAAAATCACATAAGAATACTTTCTAAAACATATATGCGGAAATCATGACATGGTTCCTATGGCTTCTGTAGCGCATCCCTGTCGCTCGCCTGGTATGCTCTCGCCTTTACCTGAAAATATTTTAAAAACGGAGAAAACAAAACAAGGTAAAGGGGTGAGTATTATAATAATACCCAGTAAGTGGGGGTCAGAAAATGCAAACACATGCAACATGACTTTTAAACATGACTTTTAAGATCACAAAACTTTTTGTAGTGGGACCTAAAACTTCCTTTCATAAAATCGTGATTTTTCTTTTCGGCTATACGTGGTCAATTGAATCAGACACAAGAAGGACTCTTTATGAATCAGTACAAATACACCATAGATGTTCTCAAACGCTTTGGGATGCTTTCGGCAAAGCCTTTTGTCACTCTCATGAGTCTAAGTTCTCTTGAACTAGGGCCTCTCTATAGTCCTGATGATGCTCGAAGCTACAAAAGCTTAATTGGCTCCCTACACTATCTTAATTTCACTCGATTCGACATCATGTTCTCTGTTGGAAAATTATCTCAACAAATGCATGCTCCTCATGAGTCCCACTTAGTAGCTGCAAAGCATATTCTAAGGTACCTCAATAGTACTTAGGGCCGAGGAATTTTATTTAAGAAAGGACATGATGATTTCCTTAGACTCAATGTTTATTCGGCCTCAGATTGGGCAGGAGACTTAGTGGATAGGCGTTCAACTTCTGAGTTTTTAATATTTCTTGGTGCTAATCCTATTTTCTTGGAGCTCGAAGAAGCAGAGCACCGTCTCTCGAAGCTCCACAGAAGCTGAATATCGATCTTTGGCCTCCACGACTGCAGAACTATCTTGGATACACCAACTTCTGAAAGATCTTTTGGTTTACAACTCTAAATCACCAAGACTTTGGTGTGACAATGTTTCAGCTATACAGCTAGCAAAGAACCCTGTGTTTCATGGCAGAACAAAACACATAGAAATCATTTTTCACTTTGTTCGTGAAAGGGTAGTTCTAAAGGATATTTACCTTTGCTTCATTCCCACTGCCCATCATCATGTTGATCTCTTTACCAAGCCTCATACTCGGGCTAGACTAGATTTTTTGTTATCCAAACTATTGTCTCCCTAAGACTTAGTTTGAGGGGGGATGTTAAGATGGTTAAAGTATGTTTGCCTAGTTGTTAGTTATTTGTTACTTTTCAGTTTATTTGTTATTGGTTGAGTTGTAATTTTACTTTAAATAAGAGTTGTAGATCACTTATTATGAAATGAGGAGAACTCTCTCACTTCTTGGAGAGATTATTACACTCATCACATAGGATATCTCCACACATATGTCGCCTACACGAACACATTGGATCATTGTGTTTGTATCATATACAAAGTGGGTCATATCCATAGTGTCACCATGATAAGGTACCCAATCTTATCCCTATACTATAGACCCTTTAGACTGTTTCTTGAACTGTGATCTCCTCACATGTCTCCTACATGCAACTCAAGAGACATATTACAAACTAGGATGTTCGTTTATTGGATTAGGGTTAAATAACAGAACCAATAATACTTTATTGAATTAAATTAAACAAAATTACAAACTACGAGTTTTAGGGAAACCCAACATTTTTTCCATTCATCAATTGATATTTATTGTTATAAAGAATACAACATCGGATTTTTGATAATTCTCATTTGTAACGCCCCTACTTTTCTATGACTAAACTCTTAGGGACATTACTACACATGCATGCATTTATAGGCCAAGAGACAAAAGATCTTAAAAGAAAATCTCCAACTGAAATAATTTGTCTTTAGGGATCCCAAATAAAACATTCAAAATGTATAAAAGGAGCAGCTTTAGCATGGCCTATTTAAAATCAGTAAAGTACATTTAAACCTAAAAAAACATAAAGGAACGACATCATTTATAAAAGGAATATGCGGAAAACATGTCTAATCCCATGGTCCTAGCAACGCGCCTCAGTCACTCGCCCTCTGCACGTCCTTAGCCTTACACAAAAACATTTTGAAAAGAAAGGGTGAGTATTGTAAAGACAATACCAGATAAGTGTGACCTCGCTACTGAGGTTTGGGGATATGCATACACATACAATCATGACTTTTAAACTTGTTCGAAATGTACATATGCGGGACCTAAAACTTTCTCATATTGTCAGTCTTTAATCCATGACTTCCTTTTTATTTGTGTGGCCGACTGGTCATCCTGCGTCATTTCATTTTGAGTCCCTCATAGACCCCTGTAATAATTTGAGTCCCTCACAGCACCCCTGTAATGATTTGAGTCCCTCACGCACCCCCTGTAATTTGACCCATAGGGTCTCTATTGCATGTTTGACCATGCACATACTGATCTCAGGAGACCAATGTCCACACTTTTCATTAATTCAATTCATGTCATACATAACATGCATGAGGTCCCATCATTCACATAACAATAGTGTACATGTCACAAACATCATCGTCAATATGCAAATCATACTTTTCTCATAGACAGTTTAAAGATCATACTTTTGTAGGAAATCATGAAATATTCTCATACAAATTCATCATCATATTCTCACATGAAATACTTTGAGTACTCCTACATAGAATACAAGAATATTCTCACATAAAATAATAGTTTATTTCCACATGAAGCATTGAAATATTCGCACATAAAATATTAAGTATTCTCACGGAAATATCTCAGATATTGTCATATGAAAATATAAACTAATTTGCATGAAATCATGAAAATCATTTTCTTCAATCCCAATAAAAAGTTCGGCACAAGGTCCCTTACCTTAGTCCAAATCAGAGAATTCTCGAGTTCAAGAGAGATTTCTCTTCACCTCTTCTAATTCCCGCTTCTCTTTTCGAACCTGCTCCACAAAAACTCCTAGATTAGGGTCTCACCAAACAAGTCTTGAAACTTAGGCTTAGGGTTCTCCCAAAGATTCTTATTTACCTTGACTTAGGTTTTTCTCCTCTTTCTTTGGAATGGGTCTTGCTTTCTAATCCGCTCACCCACGTTAAGGCTCCAAGAAACCCTAAGAAGATCACGATCCAAATTAGGTTAGACATTCAACTTAACTATGGTACCAAACTTAAAAGAACTAATACGGCGCTTGGCTTACTAACAAGGAACGTTCTTAGCGGAATCGAGTTGCGGCCGAGAAGTACGACGGCGATGCCGATAACCCCAAACTTCGCACAAATGACGGGCGACAACAACCGAGGCCGCACCTTGCGGTGCGTGGCGGCGCCCGCCGGCGAATCGTGGCTCGCAACGCCCTTTCAGGCGGCGATGGGCGGCGTGGATCGTGAACTCCGGCGAGACTTGCTGCTGCTCTTGTGAACGGACGAGCGGCTTCCGAAGACGGCGCCGCGACGCTGCTGTGGATCGTGAATCGGCGCCGCCGTGGATCGGCGCCGTGGATCGGCGCTTCGTGGATTGGTCTTCCGCTTGCCGATGGTTGCACGTGGATCGTGGATGGAACTTCGCGAGCGGTGAACGAGAGCGAATTCCTCAAGCGGCGGCGTGTAACCTCGAGTAATAGTTGCGCGTCGAAGGGGCTCGCCGGCGTGAGCGCCGTGGGCGGCGAAATCTACTACTACCGCACTGGTGAATGAATGGGCGTCGCGCTCCCTGCGGGCGTGAGCTTGGTCGGCGTGGAGTTGCACAATTACTTTAGGGTTTAGGTTTTTGATTAGGGCAAATAGGAGAAGAAGGAGAAAGATAGGGTTAGGGTTAGGGTTTGATACAAGGAGGAGGAGAAGATGTTGTTGGCTAGGGTTTTTCCTCTAACCTTTCAATGATAATGAGCTTATATACCATCAATTTAGGTCAAACCAAGTGCTATTTGTCACCCTAATTTAGACATTAATCACCAAAATGCCATTGTCACTTCCTTTTTCTTTTAATTATTAACAAAGTAAATCCAATCTCAAGGAAAATAATAATTAACGATAGAACGTCAAATACAATCAATAATTAGTACCGTGGTGGTGGTCGTCACAATCTTCCTTCCTTAAGAACTTTCGTCCCTCGAAAGTTCCTATTCTTGAAATAATTCTCGATATTTAGCTCGCACTTCCTCTTCTCGCTCCCGTAGCTTCTTCCGTGCGCGTGGTTCTCGCCACAATACTTTAACTAAGCCGATCTCACTTCATTTTGGAGGGTCTTTCGATCTCTTGCAATAATTTGTACCGGTTCGCTCGCCATAACTCGATCTTCTCGCTAATCGCAATGGTTCAAGTCTATGACATGAGTCGGTCCGAACGTACTTTCTCAACATGGAGACATGAAACACGTTGTGAATCAATAAAGGGAAGGCGGCGGTGCTAATCAGAGGCTCTTGCACCAATCCTCTCTAAAATCTCAAAGGGTCCGGCGAAACGCGGACTCAATTTCCTTTTCGCCAAACCTTAGAATTCCCTTCATTGGGGCCACCTTAAGAAATACGTGGTCCCCAACATCGAATTCTAGGTCCTTCGCCTCGTGGTCGGCATAACTCTTTTGTTCGACTTGGCGGTCTGCATTCGCGCCCTAATCTTTTGTATTGCCTCATTAGTGACTGTACTACTTCTGGACCCAATAATCGGCGTTCGCAAACCTCCTCCCGAAAACGGGAGTTCTGCAACGCTTTTCCATAGAGAGCTTCAAATGGAGCCATTCCGATGGTCGACTGATAACTGTTATTGTAAGCAAACTCCATCAAATGCAAATGAGTGTCCCAACTACCGGGGAAGTCTAAGGTGCAAGCTCGCAACATATCTTCTAATATCTGGTTTAAACGTTACATGCGCCCATCCGTCACGTGGATGAAAAGTCAGACTAAAGTTCAATCGCGAACCTAACGCTCTCTCAGTAAACTCCTCCGGGAAGTTGGAGGTGAAACGTGGATCCTGCAGAAATAATCTTGACCGGAATTCCATGCATTTTACTATCTCTTCCAAGTAAAGCTGCGCCCACTTATCTGTAGAATAGGTGGGTTTCCACAGTATGAAATGTGCCGACTTTGTTAATCGGCCCACTATGACCCAAATTACCGAGTAACCTCGTAAAGTTCTAGGCAATCCACTATGAAATCCATAGAGATCTCCTCCCATTTCCACCGAGGTACATGTAAAGGTTGTAGTAATCCTGCGGGTCTCGCCTAGGTGCCTTTACTCGCCGACAAGTCAAACACTTGCTTTGAACAAACTCCTGGCTATGTCGCGCTTCATGTTACACCACCAAAATGATCAAGCTTTGGATCTCGATACATCTTGGTACCGCCAGGATGCATAGAAAATGGTGAGTTGTGGGCCTCGCTCAAGATCTCGCCACTTTGTCATCGTCCGCACACATATATCGCCCCCGAAATAGTAATCCTCCATCTGTGGATAGGAAAACTCTGTCAACCCACCAGTAGTTACTGCGTAAGTTTTTCCACTAATCGAGGGTCTCCTCGCCGAGACTCAACGATGCGTTGTCTTTTAAGGTTGGTTGTACCGCTAATCGAGCTAATCGAGCCGTGGTCTTACCTACTAAGTATCGCAATCTCACCTCGAGCAAACTCACTCGCTCAGTAACTCTGCTCTGTCAAGAACTTTCGTCTTTGAAGTGTGCACTCGCTTCCTATCGAGGGCATCGGCCACTACATTAGCCTTACTGGGGTGGTATTGTATGTCAATATCATAATCCTTCACTAATTCCAACCATCTGCGTTGCCTCATGTTCACTTTCTTTCTCGGGTGAACAGATATTTGATTTTTGTGATCTCAGTGAAAATTTGAATTTTCTCGCCATACAGGTAGTGTCTCCAGATCTTTAATGCAAAGACCACTGCTGCTAGTTCCAAGTCATGAGTTGGATAATTCCTCTCATGCGTCTTTAATTGTCGGGATGCATAGGCTATTACCTTACCGTGCTGCATTAGAACACAACCCAAACCTTTCTTAGAAGCATCATCAGTAAACCACGAAACTCCCCGTTCCTCTCTGAAATCGTAAGAATCGGGGCTGACACTAATCTGTACTTGAGTTCCTGGAAACTCGCCTCACAAGCATCATCCCAAACAAATGAGTTTCCCTTGCGCGTCAGCTGAGTCATAGGCATGGCTATCTTGGCAAAATCCTGCACGAAACGTCTATAGTATCCTGCAAGACCTGAAAACTACGTACTGTAACGGTGGTCGGACGAGGCCACTGTGTGACGGCCTCCACTTTTGCTGGGTCAACAGAGACTCCAGCTTCGGACACAACATGCCCTAAGAAAGATACCTGTCTGAGCCAGAATTCACACTTGGAGAATTTTGCATACAACTTATTCTCCCTCAGCGTGTTTAAAACTTTTCTCAAGTGACTTTCATGATCTTCATCACAACTGGAGTATATCAGTATATCGTCGATGAATACTATCACGAACGTATCCAGAAACTCTTTGAATAAACGATTCATCAAGTCCATGAAAGCGGCAGGAGCGTTGGTCAAACCAAACGGCATCACTGTGAACTCGTAATGCCCATAACGTGATCTGAATGCTGTTTTAGGGATATCCTCTTCACTGATTCTCAACTGGTGGTAGCTCGATCTCGAATCAATCTTGGAGAACATCATTGTTCTCCTTGCAACCGATCGAACAAATCATCTATTCTCGGGGAGAGGTATTTATTCTTGATCGTAACTTTATTCAACTCCTCGTAATCTATACACAAAGCGCATGGATCCGCTCTTTCTTTTCACGAACAACACAGGGGCTCCCCAAGGCGAAACGCTTGGGCGTATAAACCCCTTGTCTAGTAAGTCTTGTAACTGTACTTTTAGTTCTTTCAACTCTGCCGGTGCCATTCTGTACGGGGCCTTGGATATCGGGGTCGTCCCCAATTCCAATCCGATGTTAAAATCTACCTCTCTGACCGGAGGTATTCCGGGGAGGTCCTCGGGGAAGACGTCTGTAAATTCATTTACTACTGGTACCGATGTCACTGAGATCTCTGTGCACCTTGCATCTAGTATGCAAGCTAAGACGCCCCAAGCTCCCCGATGTAATAACTTTCTGGCCTTAAGGGCAGTAATTACCTTAGGCCTACTTCCTGCTATCGTGCCTCTGAACCTGTAGCCAGGTTGGTCAGGAGGAGTGAACACTACCTCCTTCCTGAAACAATCAATGCAAGCATGGTTCTGCGCTAACCAGTCCATGCCCAATATTACATCAAAGTCAAACATGTCTAAGACTACTAAATTTATCGCTAACTCATGATCTCATGATGGTCACACTACCATCCTTGACTTTCATAGTGGCTAACAAATTTATCCCCGCAGGAGTGGAGACAGACAGAGCATACCGTAACTGTTCTAGTTCTAACTCAGCTTGACTTACAAAGGATGCAGAAATAAAAGAGTGTGTAGAACCAGAATCAAATAATACAAAGGCAAGGTGCCCAAGTAATGGAAGTGTACCAGTAACCACCGAGTCCGAACCAAAGATGTTTTTACCGGTACTTGCATAAGCTCTTCCTTGATGTATGACAAAGCTTCACAAATGGTCCCACTATTGATAACTTTGAGGTTGGCTAGTCTTGGCTTGACTCGGCAAATATTAGCTCTGTGCCCTTCTTTCCCACATCCAAGCACACTCTGCATCGCCAAACACTTGCCCCAATGTCGCTACTACACAATCTTTGCACCGTGGGCTTATCTCCACCGTTATTTCCGCTCGTTGACTTGTGGTTTCGACCCGAACTCGCACGAAAATGTCTGGTCTATGCGGTGTCTGTTGGGGACGCCGTGAGCTTGAATTTGGTGGTCCCACTTCCTCTTATGATTTGCCATGGGCTTGCCCAGGTTAACCACTACCTGGCACATGCGATCACACGCGCACTCCAAATCAATTCCGCCACTCTCACTGCGGAGGCATAATCGAGGTGCTAATGCTTGAATGAAGCCTCGAACATTCTCATCCAAATTCCCATAATGAAGCGCTCTGCTTTTTTTTGCCTCTGTGTCAACCGGTTGGGGGCAAAGCGTGACAAACGGGTAAATTCCCTCTCATATACCTCCACCGCCTCCTGCTTACCAAGCCAGTAGAATTGCTGCTTCTTCTCGTGAACGAGCTGCAGCAGGATAAAATTTCCGCCAGAACGCTTCCTTGAACAGATTCCAGGTAATCGTTTCTCCGCTGGCGACAATGGTTCCCTGGGCGGACTCCCACCATAAATACGCGTCATCCTCAAAGATAAAGGTAGCACAGACACCCTCTCGGTCCTCGGGGCAATTCATCAATCAAGATGGTCTCAATGGAGGACAAATGATAACTCACCACAGTGGGGTCACCGGAAGACCCATCGAAAGATCTAGGATCATACTTCCTGAAGTCCTTCAGATATCGAGACTCCAGAGTTGCATCGTTTCGCCCCTGATTTACTTGAGCCAGCTGAGTGGCTACTGTAGCTCGCACTAGACTCTGCATAGCCTCCACCATCATAGTCATAACGTTGGTGTTCCCGATCTCGCCACCGGAGCGATCGCAGTGCATTCTCCGCGACCAGGTGGTCCCGGGGAGGTCTCGTGACGGTGGAGCAACCTCTTCCCTGTTCGATGGTAATTCCGGTTGGGCGTCAACGTGTTCCCTTGCCTCTCCTCCGCCCCTACCATGTCCCCTACCTCTCCCTCGACCTCTAGGTGGCATTTTGTCGATACTACAATACAGAGAGTTTCTACTCAGTTTCATTACTTTCTAACTACAAGATAGGATCACCCCTTAGGGTTTTAAGTTCATGTATATGCATAAAAGCAGAATCATATCATAATCATTTACTTAATTAATAAAATACCGTAACGCACTGGCGGTGGACTGGAACGCGTTGTTCAACCATGGGAACTACTCCGTGCTTACTCTGTAAGCAAGTTTACAGAACCCTTAAACTTGGCTCTGATACCAACTGTAACGCCCCTACTTTTCTATGACTAAACTCTTAGGGACATTACTACACATGCATGCATTTATAGGCCAAGAGACAAAAGATCTTAAAAGAAAATCTCCAACTGAAATAATTTGTCTTTAGGGATCCCAAATAAAACATTCAAAACAGATAAAAGGACCGGTTTAGCATGGCCTATTTAAAATCAGTAAAGTACATTTAAACCTAAAAAAACATAAAGGAACGACATCATTTATAAAAGGAATATGCGGAAAACATGTCTAATCCCATGGTCCTAAGCAACGCGCCGCCGTCACTCGCCCGCACGTCCCTTAGCCTTACACAAAAACATTTTGAAAAGAAAGGGTGAGTATTGTAAAGACAATACCCGAGTAAGTGACCTCGCTACCGAGGTTTGGGATATGCATACACATACAATCATGACTTTTAAACTTGTTCGAAATGTACATATGCGGGACCTAAAACTTTCTCATATTGTCAGGTCTTTAATCCATGACTTCCTTTTTATTTGTGTGGTCGATTGGTCATCCTCGAGTCATTTCATTTTGAGTCCTCACAGACCCACTGTAATAATTTGAGTCCCTCACACTTCCTGTAATGATTTGAGTCCCTCATGACACTGTAATTTGACCCATAGGGTCTCTATTGCATGTTTGACCATGCACATACGATCTCGGGGAGACCAATGTCCACACTTTTCATTAATTCAATTCATGTCATACATAACATGCATGAGGTCCCATCATTCACATAACAATAGTGTACATGTCACAAACATCATCGTCAATATGCAAATCATACTTTTCTCATAGACAGTTTAAAGATCATACTTTTGTAGGAAATCATGAAATATTCTCATACAAATTACTGTCATATTCTCACATGAAATACTGGAGTACTCCTACATAGAATACAAGAATATTCTCACATAAAATAATAGTTTATTTCCACATGAAGCATTGAAATATTCGCACATAAAATATTAAGTATTCTCACGGAAATATCTGTATATTGTCATATGAAAAATATAAACTAATTTGCATGAAATCATGAAAATCATTTTCTTCAATCCCAATAAAAAGTTCGACACAAGGTCCCTTACCTTAGTCCAAATCAGAAATTCGAGTTCAAGAGAGATTTCTCTTCACCTCTTCTAATTCCCCGCTTCTCTTTTCGAACCTGTTCCACAAAAACTCCTAGATTAGGGTCTCACCTGAAACAAGTCTTGAAACTTAGGCTTAGGGTTCTCCCAAAGATTCTTATTTACCTTGACTTAGGTTTTTCTCCTCTTTCTTTGGAATGGGTCTTGCTTTCTAACTCCGTTCACCCACGTTAAGGCTCCAAGAAACCCTAAGAAGATCACGATCCAAATTAGGTTAGACATTCAACTTAACTATGGTACCAAACTTAAAAGAACTAATACGACGGTTGGCTTACTAACAAGGAACGTTCTTAGCGGAATCGAGTTGCGGTAGAGAAGTGCGACAGCGATGCCGATAACCCCAACTCGCGCATACAATGACGGACGACAACCGAGGTGCACTTTGCGGTGCGGTGCGTGGCGGTTGCCGGCGAATCGTGGTCGCAACGTCCCTTTCGGGCGGCGGGAGCGGCGTGGATCGTGAACTCCGGCGAGACTTGCTGCCGCTTCTTGTGAACGGACGAGCGGCTTCAAGACGGCGCGCGCACGGTATTGTGATCGTGAATCGGCGCTTCGTGGATCGGCGCTTCGTGGATCGGCGCTTCGTGGATTGGTCTTCCGGCTTGCCGATGGTTGCACGTGACTGTGGATGGAACTCGCGAACGGCTGAACGAGCGAATTCCTCAAGCGGCGCGTGTAACCTCGAGTAATAGTTGCGGTGAAGGGCTCGCCGGCGTGAAGCGGTGGACGGCGAAATCCTACTTCACCGCGGTGGTGAATGGACGTGCGGCTCCCCCCCTTGGACGTGAGCTTGGTCGGCGTGGAGTTGCACACGATTACTTTAGGGTTTAGGTTTTTGATTAGGCAAATAGGAGAAGAAGGAGAAAGATAGGGTTAGGGTTAGGGTTTGATACAAGGAGGAGGAGAAGATGTTGTTGGCTAGGGTTTTCCTCTCTAACCTTTCAATGATAATGAGCTTATATACCATCAATTTAGGTCAAACCAAGTGCTATTTGTCACCCTAATTTAGACATTAATCACCAAAATGCCATTGTCACTTCCTTTTTCTTTTAATTATTAACAAAGTAAATCCAATCTCAAGGGGAAATAATAATTAACGATAGAACGTCAAATACAATCAATAATTAGTACCTGTGGTGGTGGTCGTCACATCATTTATGAGAATTATTTAGCCTTTAAACTTAGTTATACTTGTATGTTTTCTTCATTTCTTTAGATAAAAGTTGATAAAGTGGAGTCAATTGCATATAATTCGGAAATTCCGTGATTTTGGGGGATTTTATTTCGATTTTCTCCACAAATTCAACAAGATAAATTGACCCACCATGATGGAAATCCTAGCATGTAAACCCTATATAAATTGGAGGAGGGAGCCGTCAAAGGGGTACTCGTCTTCGGGGGGGATTCCGCTTTTTCAGTTTTGGGTTTTTGTTCAGTTCTGTAATTTTTTTCTCTTCTTAGTTTTTGTTGTAGCTCCTCTACTTCTCAGCTCGCTTCTCTTCTTCAATCTCATCTCAACGAAAGTTATTGGTGGAGTTGAACTAAGAGCTCGGTTTAGAAGTTTTATTTTTGTTTTCTGTCTTTTTTTCATTATATTACAGAGTTTAGTTTCTGTTGTAGTGGTTTTATTTCAGAGTTTAGTTTCTTCATTTTTCATTCTTGTATTTCCCTCAGTTTGATTTTCTTCCTTACAGAAGTACTTTTTGTTGCGATTAATAAAAGCTTACTATTTCCTTTTCATTTACAAAGTATTCTCCCATTGAATCTGAGTTTTTTGTACTAGTTTCTTTTACAGTTTTACATTTAGCAAGTCTGAAATTGCTCCCTCGGTTCTTGTTAAACCGTTATAGATCGAGGGATAAGTTTAGGCTTTATGTTTTCGGTTGTACATTTAAGATGTCATTAGTTGTTTTATCCATGAGAAGCTAACTTCCCTTAGGGATTCAAGATGTGAATGCCCTAGGGAAAGACAATGAACTCCAAAGCAAGAGCAATTTGACTAACCTTTAATGGAGTTTACTTTTGGTGAACTTAATGTGGGTAACCTTAGCCGACCATCTAGAGTTATCTATCAAGCTTTAATTTGACACCGAAAGGGTTGAGCTAAAGTGGATTTCCCAAAAGTAATGGAGTAAAAGGGTTTAGACATAAGACTTGAACTTTGACCCAAGGCATAGGACAAGACTCCTAAACCTTAGAGTTGTATGCAGAAACATCTCGGATAGATTAACCATAAACATATAGGATTAATCACTCAGTCTCCTAAAGATACTTCAAAGAAGGTCGAATAGGAGTAGAACTCGGTTTACATCATTGGAAAGTTAGTTCGAATCACAATGTACTTGCAGAAGCATTGCCTTTGTCGCACCATGTAATTGCGATGCAGTGGTAGCGTAACGCAATTGAGTTGAAATACTGCGCAGCAGTGATGTAACTGCAATGCAAGGCAATTGCATCGGGTTGCGTTGTCTTTCCAATTTAGTTGCATGATCATTTCTTGAATCTCTTACTTTTCTATTATTTTTATTATTTCTTATCTTAGTCAAGATCACCCCAAAAACCATCGTTTTATACCCTCGGTTACATTTCACTTGCAATTTGTCAACAATTTGTGTCATCTCAATAAGTTTTCTTAAAATCCATTCCCTTGGGTACGATACTCTGGAATACTTTCAGTTTTATGTTATTTCGATCTCGTGACTTGCCTGCTACCCATGAAGTTTTTGGGGTCGTTGCCGAGGAACGAAATTTTCAATAAAATTTATTTAGACACACAAATTGTGAGCAGATTGCAATTCGATTGCAATTGCATGTGCAGTTGCAATCTTTCTATTAAAAAAAACCAGTTCATGTTTCTATTCTTAAGATAATCAACAAGATGGAAGTCAACATCATGGCAACATTGTGTGCACAAGCTTCATCATTGAGCTACATGATGAAAAATTTGATGATGAGAAATTTCATAACTCCTCGCTAACCCTATTCCTTCTATTTCTTGTATTTCATCAGAAATGAAGTCATATATTTGATAATTGTCCATATAATCCTCGATTCTTTATATTATGGACTTCTACCCAGATTGCCAATCAACATCGGTACTCTAAGATGATTCCAAAAGAGCCTAGCATTAAAAAAACTTGTGAGGGAATACAGGCAAAGAATGATGTTTGACGCCAAACAAAGCCACATCTTTACGCATTTTAGAGATCCAGGTAGAACAAGTTGCGAATGAATTGCAGGACAAAGTCTCAAGGAATCTTGTTTGAAAATATAGAGACTTGAAACAAGAAGAAAAACAACAATGTGAAGTGGTGACACTTAGAGCTTAAATTGAACATGAAGACCCTGGACTCCTAATAGAAGCACAATGCATCCCAACACTTGAAAGCACTGAGGAGCTAGAAGGGAGAATAAAGATTAAAGAAGAACCAACTCTCGAAGAGAATGAACCACCCAAGGAAGTGACAGTGAGCTATGCAATTTCAATTCCACAACCAATGACATCCAAGGAGCTTCTGGCACTAGAATGCCTAACTTTCACTTATTGTAGCATGCAGGAAATGCTAAATGAAGAAGAGTGCAAAAAGGAAAACATGATGAATGGCAATTTGCAGGATGTCATACAAATGATAATCTTTACTTCCAAAGGAACATATAAATCTCTTGAGCAAGCAAGACCCATTGTGATGAAAGCACCTCAACTAAGGCTCAAATCTCGTCCATCATCAAGACCAAGGTGCAAAATGAAGGAACACGGTTGCGGTCTACCTCCTGGAATATGATAGGTTTATTTTTTTTGTTATTTTTTTTATAAAAAAACAAAACACAAAAAAATAAAATAAAATAAAAAATTCCTTATTTCTTTTAATTGAGAAATTATTGGGCAAATTTTGTCTAAGGATGGATACTGTCTAGGCTTAGGTACTTTAGTTGACTGTCTAGGGAACACCTCTACCTGGGGATCTACCTGTGAATTTGCTTAAGAACTTCAAAAATTCGAAAGAAATAAGGCAAAAAAAAAAAAAAAAAAAAAGAAGAGAAATCCTTTTTCAAGATTGCATGAACTTTTTTACCATTTACTTTTGAGTGAAGATGAAAAGGAGAAAAGGAAATCAAATGACAAAGAATGGAATCGAAATTGTGAGGCAATGACACTCACGAAGAATGAGGCGAAATCAAAGGACGAGATTGCAAATGGAATGCAATTGCAAGTAGAGAAAAACATCTCACACAAATGGAAGACAATTGCATAACACGAATAAAGTTTCCAGAACAAGAGGAGCATTGCAAATGAAATATGATGACTGAGCGTCTAATGATAAGGGAAGTAGTTCTTTGAACTTAAAACTCTGTCTGTTTAGCCTATAATAGTGTAGATTGTTATTTGTCCTTGTTCCTTGGATTTTATCATGTTGTCTTAATTAACTTTCAAGTTGTTTGACCTACTTCAGTTTCAACTAGGTTTGATCTCTTCTTTTTGCATGCCCCCAAGTATGTTTAAAAAAAATAAAAAAATAAAAACAAAAACTTAATGAGATTTCTTTGTATATTGTTCTTGTTGAATACACATCATGATGAAATTTTAGAGTATGCTCAGTTCATTAAATACTTAGAATTATTACGTTTATGCTTCCCAAACAAACAACTTAATGATTCCTTGTCTTTATAAAATACCCGAGTCTCAACCCACCTAAGTTTGTATACCGAATCCCCTTAGGCGAGTCTAGCTTAGATCTTTTGTAAATCACCCTTCTTACCTCCTGCGCTATACTCAGTTAATGAGGATATTGACCCGTTTAAGTTTAGGGGTGAGTCATGTAATATATGTAACGTGTAATAGTATGTTATTGTAACACTAAAATTGTAATACTATTGTTGTAGTTTTATGTTGTTGTAATTTTATGTTGTTGTAACAACTACTAGGATTTTAAAAAAAAACGGGGTACTCCTCCTTCCAAAGGTTAACTAAGTAGCCAGAGGCGGTCATGATACCCATGATTTTTTTTGAATAAAAGGTTAACATAAGGAAGTAAGTATGTGAAAATGACCTTGATGTGATAAGTACTCGTAGCTAGATACTTTCACCAAAAAGTATTAGCTAGCTAGAGCGAAGGCACAAATGACAAAAAGGTCCCCGCTTGAAAAAAAAAAGAAAAAAAAAATTCATCCTAGCAGTGAAAAACAAGTTTGGGGGTCATGGTTATGTGTAAATAGCTTGTTTAGCAACTAAGTGAAACTTGACTAAAGGTAATAGGTAGTATGAATTCAAGGTGAGGTTATGAGAGGAAAGTATTTTGTTTAGGCAAAGGAAAGCATCGAAGTTGCATGTAGTGGAAGCATTCATGTAAAGTCAAAGTGTTATGAGCATGAGACCTCTCCTGAAAGGCGTATTTTTCAAAAGCATTATTCTTAGAATTAGATTTGGCTTGTGTTTATTATTGCTTGAGGAAAAACAATAACTCAAGTTTGGGGGTGTAATAATTCTCATTTATGAAAATTATTTAGCCTTTAAACTTAAATATACTTGTATGTTTTCTTCAATCTTTAGGTAAAAGTGGATAAAGTGGAGTCAATTGCATATAATTAAGGAAGAAACAAAGATTCTCGAAGAATGAGAGAAAATAAGCAAGCATGAAAGAAAAATCTCATATTTTTTAGTTTTGAATGCAGAATGCAAATGGAACGCAATTTTGCTACGCAATTGCATAGCACGCAATAGCACGCAGATCTGAAAAATGCAGAAAATCGCAGGAAATTCGGGAACTCCGTGATTTTGGGGGGATTTTATTTCTATTTTCTCCACAAATTCAACAAGATAAGTTGACCCACCATGATGGAACGCCTAACATGTAAACCCTATATATTTTGGAGGAGAGAGTCGTTAAATGGGAGCTCGTTTTCGGAGGAGATTCCACTTTTTCAGTTTTGGGTTTTTGTTCAATTCTGTAATTTTTTCTCTTCTTAGTTTCTGTTGTAGCTCCTTCTACTTCTCAACTCGCTTCTTTTCTTCAATCTCATCTCAACGAAAGTTGTTGGTGGAGTTGAACTAAGAGCTCGGTTTAGAAGTTTTATTTTCGTTGTCTGTCTTTTCTTCATTTTATTACAGAGTTTAGTTTCTGTTGTAGTGGTTTTATTTCAGAGTTTAGTTTCTTCGATTTTCATTCTTGTATTCCCCTTAGTTTGATTTTCTTCCTTACAGAAGTACTTTTTGTTGCGATTTATAGAAGCTTACTGTTTCCTTTTCATTTACAAAGTATTCTCCCATTGAATCTGAGTTTTCTTTACTAGTTTCTTTTACAGTTTTACATTTAGGGAGTCTGAAATTGCTCCATCGGTTCTTGCTAAACCGTGGTAGATCGAGGGATAAGTTTAGGCTTTATGTTTTCGGTTCTACGTTTAAGATGTCATTAGTTGTTTTATCCATGAGGAGATAACTGTCCTTAGGGATTCAAGATGTAATGCCCTTAAGGAAAGACAATGAACTCTAAAGCAAGAGCAATTCGACTAACCTTTAATGGAGTTTACTTTTAGTGAGCTTAATGTGGGTAACTTTAGCCGACCATCTAGAGTTACCCATCAAGCTTTAGTTTGACACTAAAAGGGTTGAGCTAAAGCGGATTTCCCAAATGTAATAGAGTAAAAGAGCTTAGACATAAGACCTGAACTTTGACCCTAGGCATAGGGCAAGACTCTAAAACCTTAGAGTTGTATGCACAAACATCTGGGATAGATTAACCATAGACATATAGGATTAATCACTCAGTCTCCTAAAGATACTTCAAAGAAGGTCGAATAGGAGTAGAACTCGATTTTCATCATTGGAAGGTTAGTTCGAATCACAATGTACTTGCAGAAGCATTACTTTTGCCGCACCACGCAATTGCGATGCAGTGGTAGCGGGACGCAATTGCACTGCAATACTGCACAACGGTGATGTAACTGCAATGCAAGGCAATTGCATCAGATTGTGTTGTCTTTCCAATTTAGTGGCACGATCATTTGTTGAATCCCTTACTTTTCTATTGTTTTCATTACTTCTTACCTTAGTCAAGATCACCCCAAAAACCATCGTTTTATACCCTCGGTTACCTTTCACTTGAAATTTGTCAACAATTTGTGTCATCTCAATAAGTTTTCTTAAAATATGTTCCCTTGGGTACGATACTCTAGAATACTTCCAGTTTCTTATTACTTCGATCGCGTGCGCTTGTGCGTTTTCGCCTATCAATTTCTATCAATTGAATTAAGTTAATGTGTACTAAAAATATGTAATTTCTATAAATTGAAAGAAGTTTAACGTGTATCAAAAAGAGGAAACAATATAACATTGCCTATATTTTGAAAAAAAATCAATTTCTAAACGAAAGAAAGAATGATATTTAAAAAAAAAGATCAATGTTGAAATATATATATATATATATTTTGCCATAGACATCTGGATTCAGTGTCGCAGATGTAGATACCGTATTTGGTCCGATAATTTTTATTTTTATTCCATAATTGTTTCTTGTAAATAAAAGTTTTTTTTTAAAAAAAAAACTAAAATGGTTTGTTAATTTAAATCTTATTATTATTATTATTTAAAAAAGATTTTGTTAAATATCTCTAACTTCCCACTAAGAAATTTGTTTATTTTTATTATTTATTATTTTAAATATCTCTAACTTCCCACGTATCTTTTTTCCTCTCCCCATTTTTCTCACCTCCCCCCACAGTCTCCCACTTCCCCTTCCTTCAAGATTCTTTCTCCACCAACTTTGGCAGTTTTCTTTTTTTTTAATAAGTCATCAATTGAATGATAGGGGATGAAAGGAGGGGAGGATCGATGGATTGAAGAGGGAATGAAAAAAGAGGGGAGGAAAAAGGAGGAGAAAAAATAAAAAGATTGAGACAAAGTATGGAGGCTAGAGGATTGAAAGAGGACGTTAGATGATTCAAAAGGAGCTCATGGATGAAAAAGGGAGAGAAAGATAAAAGGGTATGTTTCCTACTTTTTAGTCACATTTGCCTTCATGCTTTTTTTAAATTTGGTGATTTGGCCTCTGTATGTCCGCATTGTTTCTTATAGCAAATCATGTAGGTTTTAGTTTGGCCAATTTAGCCCCTGTATTTTCCTCTCATTCTTTATGTATTTAGATTTGGCCAATTCGTAGGTGTATCTGAATGTGGCCAATTTTCCAGAAGTATTATGATTTGATTTGGTCTCTATATATTTAATGACCATTGTACATTGATTTATTGATTTAATTTAGCTACTGTATTTTTATTTGATATTTGATTAAATTCCATGTTTTCATGAATTGCCCATGCATATGTTGAAAATTAGATTAAGAAATTCTTCATTTTTGTGAATATTTTAATGGTGAATCACTGAGGTTTTAGTTTGACCTTAGATTTAGTCCTTTATTGATTTGGTTCTGAATTTTGATTTGGCCTAATAATTTATGTACGCTTGACCATTATATTTTGATTTGACTTGATTTGGTCTCTACCTTATTTGGTTAATACATGTACTAATTTGGCTAGTTGAAATTTGGTCAGTTTGTTGATCTACATATGTTCATGGATTGTCAAATATTTGTTGGTCAATGTGTTGATATGCATATTCTCATGAATTGCCTCAACATATTTAGATGTTATTGAAGTGTTGAAATTTGACCTTTGTGTTTATTTTCTGAAGTGCCACTACATGATGCATGTGTTAATTTGGTTACTTTGCAATTATATATTTATTTGGTCATTGTTGCACACTTTTCTGGATACTATATATATATATATATATGCACTTTATACTTTAATTTGGCTAGATTTGGCCCTTGTATTTTAATGTTTGCATATTTTAATTCAACCTCTTGATGTTTTGATTGTTCAGATTTGACCAATGTATCTATATGCCGTTTAACAAATTTACTTATCTTTTTTTATTTCATTTGAATAAAATTGAAATTTACTTAATTTGTTGGCATAAAATTAAAATTATGATTTCTGAAATAAGAATCCTATATTTTCTCAACTTTAAATTTTGGCAATAAAGTTTGAAATAAAACAAATTACCCTTTTAAAAATGAGATTACTGAAATAAGGACCCTTTTTTTAAAAAAAATCACATATTGGCAATGAAGTTTGAAATAAAACAAATTTGCCCCTTTTCAAAATTGGATTTCTGAAATAAGAACCCTCCAATTTTTAAGAATTGCATTTTGGCATCAAAGTTTGAAATAAAATAAATTTGCCCACTTTTAAAATTGGATTTCTGAAATAAGAACCCTCCAATTTTGAAAATTGCATTTTCGCCTTAAAGTTTGAAATAAAACAAATTTGCCCACATTTAAAATTGGATTTCTAAAATAAGAACCCTCCAATTTTTTAAAAAAATTGCATTTTGGCATCAAAGTTTGAAATAAAACAAATTTGCCCACATTTAAAATTGGATTTCTAAAATAAGAACCCTCCAATTTTGAAAATTGCATTTTGACATTAAAGTTTGAAATAAAACAAATTTGCTTTCTTTAAAATTTTGTTTTTGAAATAAAAACCCTCCAACTTTTCAAAATTAAATCTTGGCATCAAAGTTTGCAATAAAACAAAGTTTGCCCCTTTATAATTGAATTTTTACTTAAAAACTTCCCATACTTTTTTAAATTGAAATTTTGGCATCAAAGTTTGCAATAAAACAAATTTGCCCTTTTTATAATTGAATTTCTGAAATAAGAATTCTTCAATTTTTCAAAATTACATTTTGACAATGATATCTGAAATAAAATAAATTGCCTCGTTTAAAAATGGATTTACAAATAAGAATGTTCCATTTTTAAAATTCTTTTATTAAATAACTTGTTTTTTAACAAATAAGGAGTTTATTTTGAAATATCAAAATAAATTTCAAATTTTTCTAATGGCCTTGAGCCACTCATAGTTATTAATTCATATTTTTCTTTTAAAATGTGGATTAATAAATTTTGGGACATTCAAATAAAATACAAAAAATATTTTTCTTTGAACCAATGAATAAAAAGGATAATTTTAAAATAAAATGTGGTAACCGTTTCTTAAAAACGGGTGTTGTAGGGGTGCTAACACCTTCCTTACACTCAATCGACTCCCGAACCTAATTTCTGGTTTCACAGAACAACATTTTCCTTTAAATTGGGTGACCAATCACACCATATGATGATTGGTGGCGACTCCAAACCTTTACCTCGAAAGAGACCCTTGGGTAACGACGTCGGCCGCTCCGCGTCGCGATGACGTTGCGACAGCTTGGTGACTTCACTGGGGACTTTAGAGAGTCAAGCCACTTAAATTTTATTTTTTCATTATCCTTTTATTAATTATATTTGGTTCATTAATTTTTTTTCATTTTTTAATGTATTTATGTAATTTTATTTTGCATATTAACATGCATTTTCACACACCTTTCACAGCTCTATACCCGAGCTTTACCCTTCAGGATTAGAATTGAGAATGTAGTAGTGTCGACCTTCGAGGGGATTGCGAATGCCCCCGTGTAGGCGCACGAAAAATCCTCACTCAAGTTAATTTATTTGTTATTTTATAACATTTAAATTAATTTGGGGGCCTTTGTCTCCTAGGATTAGAATTTTATCCTCACTTTATCTTCAACATTTTAATCGTTCAGGATAATTCAATTAAAATTAATTTGAGATTCTTTGTTTTCTAGGTTTAACCTTACATTATTTTTATCGCTTGAGTTAATTATCTTATAACATTGAGATTAATTCAAGGATCTTTATCTTTTAAGGTTGGAATTATCCTTCATCATTTTCATTATTCTTTTTTTAATTTTTTTTCGTTAACTTCATTTTATCATTTCATTTCTTTTGAAAAGGGTAGAGTATTCATGTTTTCTTTGTTAAAAAAAAAAACTCAGGATGTTTGTATATGCTCCTCCTAAAACAAAATGAAATTCTTTTTAGAGTTTTCTTTTATTTTTCTATTTATTTAATTTGTTTTGAAAAATAAAAAAAATTAATTTGAAACAAATTGTAGAGATGAATTTTCATACTCTTTTTGAAATAAAGTTTTTTTTAAAAAAAAAAAGAGAAAAATTTCTCAATTTTTTTTTTTAGATTTAATATTGCATATCTAGTAAGTATTTGAGTCTTAGGGTCATCCATCATTAAAAAGTTATAGAGGCCACATACCATTTTTTTAAATCATATTTTCATTTAAGATGAAGTAGTGTCGACCTTCGAGGGGAATTGCGAATGCTCCCGTGTAGGCACACGAAAAATTTTCACTCAAGTTGATTTATTTGTTATTTTATAACATTTAAATTAATTTGGGGACTTTCCCTTTTGGGATTAAAATTCACATTCAACTTTGTTTTTTAAATTTTTATTCACATTCATTTTAGTTGTATTTTATAATTTCCTTTATATCTTTATTTCCATAAAAAAGAAAATTGCATCACCTCATCCATAAAACATATTTTTCTCATACATCCCCGTTTAGGGTTAGAATTTTTTTAGGGTAGAATAATGTCATTTTTTAATACCCTACACAAGATACTTTCTCATGTTAATGCATTCATTATATGCTTCACTTTCATTTTGGTATACCTTAGAATAAAAAATGTCATGCATTTCAATCCATGTCATATTTATTTACAAGTCCTTGGTTCTCATGCATCACATAAAATCTCCACCTTATGATTGTGCAATTACCAGACATTGATGCATTTACGATCAAACATTACATTTTTTGAATTGTTGTTAAATGTTAAATTTGTGAATGTTTCATATCATTTGGGAGATTTTGTGATTTTTTAAAAAAAAATACAAAATTCATGCATCATTATCTCATTTGGCATGCATGTCAATATCATCATTTTTTTTAAAAAAATAATTATTTTCATTAGTGATTTAGGGGCCGTTTGGCCCCCTGTTTTGGATTTGGATGGTTTTGGATTCCAAATCCAAAACCATGTTTCGCCCAATGTGTTCAAAACCCTTGGTTTTGAAACACAACCCCATGGGTTACAACAGTGCAACCCCATGAGTTTGTTCCATGTTTTCTTATTTTATTTGTCTTCTTCCATTTTCGGTGATTACTTCAACAACAATTTCGGTGACAACTTCAACAACTACACCGGTGACCCGACTACAACTAATGGCTACCTCCAACAATAACTCCGGCGACAACTCCGACGACCACACCGGTGACCCCGCTACTACTGACGACTACTTCTGACGGCAATTTCGACGACTACACCGGCGACCCCCACCAATGACGACTACCTCCAACGGCAACTCCGACGACCACCGGTGACCCCTGCCACCGCTGACGACTACCTCCGGCGAAAACTCCGACGACCATAGCGATGACCCCGACCATCGTTGACGACTACCTCGATGAAAATTCTGACTACCACACCGACGATCCCAACAACTGCTGACGACTACCTCGAGACAACTCTGACGACCACTCCAGCGACCCTAACCACCGCTGACGACTACCTCCGATAACAACTCCGATGACAACACCGGCAACCCCTGCCACCGCGGCGACTACCTCACGCGACCATACAGATGACCATAGCCGACGACCCTCCGACGACCACACCGCGGCGACCCCAACCATCTGCGATAACTACCTCCGATGGTAACTCCGACGACCACACCGGCGACCCCGGCCACCGTTGACGACTACCTCCAACGACCATATCGATGACCCCGACCACTGCTGACGACTACCACCGACGAAAACTCTGACGACCACACCGACGACCCCAACCATCGCCGGCGACTACAGCCGTCGCGACAACTCTAACGACTACATCGATAACCTAACCACTACTAATGACTACTTACGACAACCACTCAAGAGACTTGTATACGCCTACCCCAACAACCCGATCACTCGAGCAATCAACTATCCTAACGACTTAACATGCGCGCAATCACCACTTTTCTTATTAGAGTTCCAAAAATTGGTTTTGAATACTTTGTGGAATAAAATTTTAAATTTTCTAATCACTTAAATAGATTTCTAATTTTTTAATTTTTAAAATAGGATTCCAAAAATAAGTTTTTGAATACTTTATAAAATATAGTTTCAAATTACCTAATTTATTAAATAGACTTCCAATTTTTTTAATTTTAAAGTAGAATTCTAAAAAATAGTTTTCAAAACACTATGTGACGTGAAATAGAGTTTTTAATTCCCTAATTTCTTAAATAAACTTCTATTTTTTTAATTTCTAAAATAGAGTTCCAAAAATACTTTTCTGAATATTTTTTGAAATAGAGCTTTAAATCCCTAATTTCTTAAATGGACTTTCAATTTTTTAATTTCTAAAGAGTTCCAAAAATACTTTTCTAAATACTTTGTGAAATAGAATTTTTAATTTCTTACATAGACTTCCAATTTCTTAATTTCTAAAATAGGGTTTCAATTTTGTAACTCATTTATGTTATACAAGCGTTTCTACAATTGACAAAACATCCACTACAAAATAAGAGAACAAAACAGCTAAAGAAAAAAGGAAAAAAAAAACAGCATAAACCCAAGATTCAGAACAATGCACCCCAAACACTGTTTTCTTTTCCCAGGCTTCAGAACACTGCACCCCATACACAGATTTCTGATTCCCTGGTTTCAGAATCCCCCAGAACAAACCCCCCAGGGTTTTGATTCCCAGGGTTTTGATTCCAAGACAGGGGGCCAAACAACCCCTTAGTAGTTGCATAATGTCCTCTCATGCATATACATGCATATTTGCAATCAAAATTCAAAATTTATTGCATTTTCACCACATCACATGCATTTTATTAAAAAAAAAACTTGCATAGTTCTATTATTTTTTTCTAAAAAAAAATAGTTCAACACCCTCATGTTCACCATTCTTATAAGGTATGAGACAAAAAGTCATGAAAGAACAGAAGAAGATGAGACGAGTCATTGATTGTGCTCAAGAAGAAGTCACAAAGATCCAAAATGTTGGAATTAAAGAGGAATGAGACAAGACATTGACAAAATGTAAGAGCAAGTCTTAGTGCCTTAAAGAATACCATGCAAGAGTTTTTAGCTTTAAAATGTGTGTAGACTTTGAACAGGCTAACTAAAATTTTCAAGCATCAATGGATAGAGTTAGGAGCTTATATTTCTATGAGAAAGAAATGTCTAGTGTACATCAGCGTGATATATTTTCACTCTTCATCATCAATAAAATCTATTTCTCTTTATTGTATGAATAATGACTCCTACTTATGAAATGGGTAATGAAATATGATCAATTAATGACTTAGGCTACATACTTGAAAGAATGTGAATATGTAGAAATTGAGTTATTTTCTTTTTTAGAAAAAAAAAGATTAGAGTTCCATTATACATACATTTAGGCATAATTCATTCATTTGATTTTTTTCAATAAAAAAAAAAGATTTATGTAAAAAAAATTTTGTTACAAATACATGTTCATCTTTTTACTCCTTCGATCATTTCAAAAGTTTACTCTGATCATTCTTGTTAGGTTAAAACATTTGCGAGAATCTTGCTAAACTATAATGAGTCATCATTTGGATGAAATGAAAAAAAAAGAATGAGGAAAAAAGAAAAAGAAAGAGGAAGGAAAGGAAAAAAATGATAAAGAAAAAGAAATAGAAAAAAAAGAATGCTTTCACTTTTCTCCCTTTGGATAATAGAAAATCTTCAAAGGTTCAACCATTTTATCATCTTCTTTGCTTCACTGTTGAGTAAAGCTTCCAATTAATACAACTTTGTTTTAACCTTCTCATTTCTCATGTGCTAAGCCTTTTGTTACCATACCTCCAAACAAGATTTTAATTATCACACTGGGGCAAACCCCTCTTGAAGTGGGAAATCCAAAATTAATCACTATAAAACTTTGAGTCTGGATACTTGTCTACCTACCAAGCCTTTTTGTTAAGTCTGTCACATTCAATTATGTGACAAATATCCAAAAATTACCCACCAAATTTTATCAAGAGAACTTCGAAGGTGTTGAAATAGTGTTTGACTCTTATGATTGTATTGCTTCATAATTTAGACTTGTAAATTTCTCAAAAATTCTTATTTTCAGTTTCTTTTGATCCAAACTCTGCTTTCATCTCTTTCCTTTGTATCCTTCTTCCTTGAATACAAAGTGACTCTATGACTGAAGATAGTGATTTTGAGAACTAAGAAGTTACTAACTTGAGAAATAGTCTCGAAGTCTCAATTTCTTTCAATGAGTTTTGCTTGGGGGACAACATCGTCGTGATACTAAGGAACATTCTTAAAGAAACAACATGTGAAATGACCACTGAAGTTGCAAATTATGATCAATCTTCTATGTCTGATTGCACCATACCTTGCTAAGTCACATGTTTGGCCTAAAGAAAAAAGTAAAAGAAAAAGAAAGAGGAAGGAAATGAAAAAAAACAGATAAAGAAAAAAGAAAAAGAAGAAAAAGAAAAAAGAAAAAAAAAAGGAAAAAAAAAAGAAAAGAGGAAAGAGACAAAAGAAAAATATTTAAGGTCATGCAAGATTGTATAAGATTGTAGCAATGATGATTGATCAAGAAGTTACGGATTTTATGTGTAAATCACCACATTGGGTAAAACCTACATCTTTGTTAAGCATGGGCAAAGCAACCATCAACTTCGCTAAGACAAGGCCATCATTTCAAATTGGGGCAAACCCCTCATCTTTGTTGTATATAAAGTACAACGGTCATCATTACATTGGATTAAGACTGCCATTTTTAAATTGGGGTAAAAACCATCATTTTTTCTATATTGAAACAAAACGATAATCATTACATTGGAGAAGATCATCATTTTCAAATTGGGGCAAAACCTCATCTTTGTTATATTTAAGCAAAACGATGATCACTACATTGGATTAAGCCCATCATTTTTCAAATTGGGGCAAAGCCCTCATCTTTCCTATACTGAAGGAAAACGGTCATTACTACATTGGAGTAAGACCATCATTTTCAAATTGGAGCAAATCCCCATCTTTGCTATCTTCAAAGCAAAATGATCACCACTACATTGAGGCAAAGCTTCCATTTTTTTCTTCAATGAGGCAGAATAATCATTAATAAAGATTCATCCTTGATACACTGAGACAAAATCTTCATTACTATACTAGGGCAAAAGGGTTTCATCATCTCATCACTCATGCAAGCTTCCTTTAAACTGGGGCAAAGCCCAAATAAAAGTTAAGGGAATCACATTATTCTTATAGAGAAGCTTTCGATGTCGGGTGATTCTTCACATTCAAGGATAAAAAGCTCAACTTCGTTATGTTTAAGAAATGAAGACAATAACAAGAATCTTTCATCAAATACCTTGAGTGGACTCAAAGAATGGATGAGGTATATGAGATGAACTCTTGAGGAGCTACTTCTAATTCTCGAAATCGTTGTCCTAAGAAATGGGGTCACTTTAGCTCATTTATTCATTTGGCTCATTTTCTAATACTTCAAACGTTGAAAATATAATTTCAATCTCTTATTGTTCAAGAGATTTTTTGTACCCATATTCTTTCATATTTCTCTCCTATTGAAGAAAGAAAAAAAAAGAGAGAAGCATTTGTGTTTTCTCTATTCTCACACTTGTTTTCAAATCAGGTTTATCTTCTTATTCAACCTTTTGTTCATTACAAGGCTATTGTTATGAAACAATTTAATCAAATGAGATGTCCAATGCTATGAATTACTTTTGATAGTTCTCCAAACTAGCACATGAGACACTTCCAAAAGAACCCACCATGCCTATATGGTTGAACAATCTATGATTAACACATAAGATCCCTTTTAAGTGAAAGTGTTCAATGAAAAATGAGAAAAAAAAAAAAAAGGAAAATAGACATGTTTCCTCCAAAAATGGCTATATTTTTCTTTTACCTCAATTCTTTGCTAAATATTGGCTGATAAGAAGGATGTGAGTAAGTAAAAATGATTACCTTGTTTAAAATGAAAAAACATTTGATAATCATAATTGATTTCACGACATCCAAATCCCTATTTCTTGTGGATTTTTTTTCTCATATCATGATTATATTTGAAAATACATCATCATGCATACATGTTGCATCATCAATCTATCCTTAGCATGCATATGCATCATTACATCATACCTTAGAGTCAATTTCATCAATTGAAGCAAAACAAATCATGACATGAATTGTCATACATGACTTATAGTCAATGAGCATGTTCACTCTGCGACAATATGTCAAATAAACTTTGGAAAAAGTAATTATATGCCTATTTTACATAGGTCATTCTCATGAAAAATAATTCATTGTATATTGCATTAAAATTACAGTTTGGATTGACATATCCACTCAACTCATTTTGGGTGTTATTTTTCATTTCAATTTGATTTTCATTAACACTCACATTTCATGCATGTAGGCATTTTTCATTCATGAAAATTTTCAACGTGTTCAAAAGAACTATACTCTTTGTAATTGATTTTTAACAATAAAGTTTTAGAATAAAAATCATTGTCTTTTGAAGTAAATTTCTAAAATACGAAATCACTGTTTCGCATTTTGTATGAAAATAAAGTTTTGAAATAAAAACCATTGTCTTTTGAAGCAAATTTCTTAAATACGAAATCCCTACTTCGCATTTGGTATGACAATAAAGTTTTGAAATAAAAACCATTGTCTTTTGAAGCAAATTTCTGAAATACGAAATCTCTACTTCGCATTTGGTATGACAATAAAGTTTTGAAATAAAAACAATTGTCTTTTGAAATACATTTCTGAAATACGAAATCTTTGCTTCAAAATTGATTTTGGCAATAAAGTTTTGAAATAAAAATCATTGTCTTTTGAATCAAATTTCTGAAATATGAAATCTCTGCTTTCGCATTTGGTATGACAATAAACTTTTGAAATAAAAACCATTGTCTTTTGAAGCAGATTTTTTAAATACGAAATCTCTACTTCTCATTTGGTATGACAATAAAGTTTTGAAATAAAAACCATTGTCTTTTGAAGCAAATTTTTGAAATACGAAATTCTTGTTTCGCATTTGGTATGACAATAAAGTTTTAAAATAAAAATCATTGTCTTTTGAAGCAAATTTCTAAAATACGAAATCTCTGCTTCGCATTTTGTTATAACAATAAAGTTTTGAAATAAAAACCATTGTCTTTTGAAGCACATTTCTGAAATACGAAATTTCTGCTTCACAATTGATTTTGGCAATAAAGTTTTGAAATAAAAACCATTGTCTTTTAAAACAAATTTCTTAAATACGAAATCTCTGCTTTGCATTTGGTTATGACAATAAAGTTTTGAAATAAAAACCATTGTCTTTTGAAGCACATTTCTGAATCTCTGTTTCACAATCGATTTTGGCAACAAAGTTTTGCAATAAAAATCGTTGTCTTTTGAAGCACATTTCTAAAATACAGAATCTCAACTTCGCTTTGGGTTATGACAATAAAGTTTTAAAATAAAAACCGTTGTCTTTTGAAACAAATTTCTGAAATACGGAATCTCAGTTTCGCTTTTGGTTATGACAATAAAGTTTTAAAATAAAAATCGTTGTGTTTTGAAGCAAATTTTTGAAATACGAAATCACAGCTTCGCATTTGATTGTGACAATAACGTTTTGAAATAAAAACATGTCAATTTCAAAGCAAATTTCTGAAATACGAAATCTCTGCTTTATATTTGATTGTGACTACAAAGTTTTGAAATAAAAATCGTTGTCTCCTTTAAAACAAATTTCTGAAATAAGAAATCTTTGTTTTATGTTTGATTTTAGCACCAAAGTTTCAAAATAAAAACCAGTTTATTTCAAAATAAATTTCTGAAATATGAAATCTCTTTGTGATTTTGACAACAAAGTTTTGAAATAAAAACCGTTTTCCCCTTTTAAAACAAATTTATGAAATAAGAAAATTTTGTTTTATGTTCGATTTTGGCACCAAAGTTTTGAAATAAAAACTAGTTCATTTCAAAATAAATTTCTGAAATATGAAATCTCTACTTTGTTTTGTGATTTTGATAAAGTTTTCAAATAAAAACCATGTCTCCTTTAAAACAAATTTCTAAAATAAGAAAATTTCATTTTAGGTTTAATTATAGCCCCAAAGTTTTGAAATAAAAATCGGTCCATTTTTAAGCAAATTTTCGAGGTACGAAATCTTTGTTTTGTTATGTGATTTTGACAATAATGTTTTGAAATAAAAACCGTTGTCTCTTGTAAAACAACTTTCTGAAATACGAAATCTTTGCTTAGTATTTGATTATGGCAACAAAGTTTTGAAATAAAAATCGTTGTCCCTTTTAAAACAAATTTCTGAAATAAAATTTTTTTGTTCTTGTTTGATTTTGGTACCAATGTTTTAAAACAAAAAATTGGTCCATTTCAAATAAATTTCTAAAATACAAAATCTTTATTTTTCTCTGTAATTATGATAATAAAGTTTTGAAATAAAAACCATTGTCATTTAGAATAGAATTTTTAAATAAGAAATCTTTGTGTTTATGTTTAATTTTCATACCAAAGTTTAGAAATAAAAACGATGGTCCCTTTTGAAACAAAATTTCTGAAATAAGAAATTTTTGTTTTGCATTTGATTTTGACAACAAATTTTTTAAATAAAAACTGTTGTCGTCAAAAATACATTTGCCCCTTTTAAAACAAAGTTCTGAAACAAGAAATTTTTGTTTTATGTTTGATTTTGGTACCAAAGTTTTAAAACAAAAATCGATCCATTCCTGAAATATGAAATCTATGTTTTACGATATTTGATATTTTGACAACAAAGTTTTGAAATAAAAACCGTTGTGAACCTTATTGTTTAGTTGAGGTCGAACTTTGTGAGCTTTCTCAAAATAAAATTCACCATCCAAATACTCTATCTTTTCCTTTGTCTACCCTTTCAATCCTTCAAGGATACACAAAGGGGGCAAACTGTAGATACCGTATTTGGTCCGGTAATTTTTATTTTTATTCCATAATTGTTTCTTGTAAATAAAAGTTTTTTTTAAAAAAACTAAAATGGTTTGTTAATTTAAATCTTATTATTATTATTATTTAAAAAAGATTTTGTTAAAAAGAAGAAATTTGTTTATTTTTATTATTTATTATTTTAAATATCTCTAACTTCCCACGTATCTTTTTTCCTCTCCCCATTTTTCTCACCTCCCCCCACACTCTCCCACTTCCCCTTTCTTCACGATTCTTTCTCCACCAACTTTGGCAGTTTTTTTTTAATAAGTCATCGATTGAATGATAGGGGATGAAAGGAGGAGAGGATCGATGGATTGAAGAGGGAATGAAAAAGGAGGGGAGGAAAAAGGAGGAGAAAAAATAAAAAGATTGAGAGAAAGTATGGAGGCTAGAGGATTGAAGGGAGGGCGTTAGATGATTCAAAGGGAGCTCATGGATGAAAAAGGGAGAGAAAGATAAAAGGGTATGTTTCCTGTTTTTTAGTCTCATTTGCCTTCATGCTTTTTTTAAATTTGGTGATTTAGCCTCTGTATGTCTGCATTCTTTCTTATAGCAAATCATGTAGGTTTTAGTTTGGCCAATTTAGCCCCTGTATTTTTCTCTCATTTTCCGTAAGTATTATGATTTGATTTGGTCTCTGTATATTTAATGACCATTGTAGATTGATTTATTGATTTAATTTAGCTACTGTATTTTTATTTGATATTTGATTTGATTCCATGTTTTCATGAATTGCCCATGCATATGTTGAAAATTAGATTAAGAAATTCTTCATTTTTGTGAATATTTTAATGGTGAATCAGTGAGGTTTTAGTTTGACCTTAAATTTAGTCCTTTATTGATTTTGTTCTGAATTTTGATTTGGCCTAATAATTTATGTACCCTTGACCAATATATTTTGATTTGGCTTGATTTGGTCTCTACCTTATTTGGTTAATACATGTACTAATTTGGCTAGTTGAAATTTGGTCAGTTTGTTGATCTACATATGTTCATGAATTGTCAAATATTTGTTGGTCAATGTGTTGATATGCATATTCTCATGAATTGCCTCAACATATTTAGATGTTATTGAAGTGTTGAAATTTGACCATTGTGTTTATTTTCTGAAGTGCCACTACATGATGCATGTGTTAATTTGGTTACTTTGCAATTATATATTTATTTGGTCATTGTTGCACACTTTTTTGGATACTATATATATATATATATATATGCACTTTATAATTTAATTTGGCTAGATTTGGCCACTATATTTTAATGTTTGCATATTTTAATTCAAATTCTCTTAGATGTTTTGATTGTTCAGATTTGACCAATGTATGTTTATGCCGTTTAATAACTTTACTTATCTTTTTTTATTTCATTTGAATAAAATTGAAATTTACTTAATTTGTTGGCATAAAATTAAAATTATGATTTCTGAAATAAGAATCCTATATTTTCTCAAATTAAAATTTTGGCAATAAAGTTTGAAATAAAACAAATTGCCCTTTAAAAATGAGATTTCTGAAATAAGGACCCTTTTTAAAAAAAATCACATCTTGGCAATGAAGTTTGAAATAAAACAAATTTTCCCTTTTTCAAAATTTGATTTCTGAAATAAGAACCCTCCAATTTTTAAGAATTGCATTTTGGCATCAAAGTTTGAAATAAAATAAATTTGCCCACTTTTAAAATTGGATTTCTGAAATGAGAACCCTCCAATTTTGAAAATTGCATTTTGGCCTTAAAGTTTGAAATAAAACAAATTTGCCTACATTTAAAATTAGATTTCTGAAATAAGAACCCTCGAATTTTTAATAAAAAATTGCATTTTGGAATCAAAGTTTGAAATAAAACAAATTTTTCCACTTTTAAAATTGGATTTCTGAAATAAGTACCCTCCAATTTTCAAAATTGCATTTTGGCATTAAAATTTGAAATAAAACAAATTTGCCTTCTTTAAAATTTTATTTTTGAAATAAAAACCCTCCAACTTTTCAAAATTAAAATCTTGGCATCAAAGTTTGCAATAAAACAAAGTTTGCCCCCTTTTTATAATTGAAATTTTAATTAAAAACTTCTCATACTTTTTTAAATTGAAATTTTGGCATCAAAGTTTGCAATAAAACAAATTTGCCCTTTTTATAATTGAATTTCTGAAATAAGAATCCTTCAATTTTTCAAAATTACATTTTGGCAATGATATTTGAAATAAAATAAATTGCCTCGTTTAAAAATGGATTTCTGATATAAGAATGTTCCATTTTTAAAATTCTTTTATTAAATAACTTGTTTTTTTAACAAATAAGGAGTTTATTTTGAAATATCAAAATAAATTTCAAATTTTTCTAATGGCCTTGAGCCACTCATAGTTATTAATTCATATTTTTCTTTTAAAATGTGGATTAATAAATTTTGGGACATTCAAATAAAATAAAAAAATATTTTTCTTTGAACCAATAAATAAAAAGGATAATTTTAAAATAAAATGTGGTAACCGTTTCTTAAAAACGGGTGTTGTAGGGGTGCTAACACCTTCCCTACACTCAATCGACTCCTGAACCTAATTTCTGGTTTCACAGACCAACATTTTCCTTTAAATTGGGTGACCAATCACATCCTATGATGATTGGTGGCGACTCCAAACCTTTACCTCGAAAGAGACCTTTGGGCGAGGACGTCGGCCGCTCCGCGTCGCGATGACGTTGCGACAGCAGATATTAAAAAAAGTGTTTCTAGATGAATTTTATTGGAAAAGAAAAATTGATATCAATCTCAATATCCATTACTTTTGCAAATATCCCTAACATAAATTTGACAAATGGTAATATATATTGTAATTTTGTAGTTGATCTCATAATTGAGTTTTGAAATTGTAGACAATGTGTTTGAAATTTATTTGTTAGGAAAAAAGTAAGAAAAAAAGTCACAAAAAATTTAGACTTATTCAAGTTACAAAAAAACTGCACCAGATACCCATTACATAATAACTCAACTCTGCACCCCAAACACAGACTTCCTGACTCAATTCAACTCAACTCTGCAGTCCAAACACAAACTTCCTGAACTCACTGACAAAACAACTCTCCACAACTCAACTCAACTCAGAGCAACTAAACTCAACCTTACGATCCAAACACCCCCTAAGAGAAATTAAACAAGTCAAAACAGAGTTAAATAATGAGGAGTTTAATATGAAAGATTTGAGAGTAACAAAAAAAATTATTGAGTGTGGAAATTGTGAGAGATAGAAAGGTGAAAAAATTTTATTTGAGCCAAAAGGGTTATGTTGAGAAAGTTATGTCTAAATTTAATATGTATAAAGTCAAGCGAGTTAGTACTCCTATAGCATCACATTTTACTACTTTCATATGCTTTATCTCCATAGTCAGCTGATGAGGTTAATTATATGTCTCGAGTTCCTTATTATAGTTTAGTTTGGTCTCTCATGTATGCCATGGTTTGTACTGCGTTCGATTTACGCAGATTAGTGCATTGATAGATATTTGAGCTATCATGGTAAAGAACGTTGAAAAACAGTTCGGTGTATATTAAGATACTTACAATGCACCGTTGATGTTTGTTTGCATTTTTTGGGGATCTAGAGATAGAGTCATTGGTTACGTGGATTCTGATTATGTTGGAGATCTTGAAAAAAGAAGATCTCTTAAAGGATATGTGTTTACTGTTGGTGGTTCTGCTATTAGTTGGAAAACTACTTTATTGGAATACAGTTGCATTGTCTACAATTGAAGCGTAGTATATGACTATTACAGAGGCTTGTAAAGAAGCTATATGTTAAGGGGATCGTTTGGTGAGCTTAGCGAAGACTTACATACTACTATAGTCTTTTGTGACGGTTAGGGTGTTATCTTCCTACTAAAAGATCAAATGTTTCATGAGAAGACAAAGCACATTGATATCTAAATTGCTCGAGGTGATATTATTGTAAGAAAGATTAACATCAATGATAATCCAGTTTATATGGTGACTAAATCTCTTCCATTGAGTAAATTCATGCATTGTTTGAGTTTGGTTGGTGTTTGCAATTCCTAAACTACCCAACCATTTGGAAGAGACGACTGAAGGTTTTTATTTGGCATTTTAGATAAATTATCGCAAAGATGGAGATTTGTTGTGTCGTTAATTTTGTCCCACATCGAATAGAAGATGTATTTGACGACTTCCATCACTTTATAAATAGTCTCATTCTCCTTCTATTTTCTACACACGAGAGTTTGAGAGTTGATGAGATTTTCTATTATTCTCTACCGCTCAGATTTTATAATTAATTTCTAATTCTATTTAAAAATTAATTATTGGTGAATTTAAATATTTGGGTGTATGGAGTATTTGGTGAGTGCTTGAGTGCATGATAAGATAATAATAACCAAGGAGATAATGAAAGAAGTCTACAAGAAGAACAATCATTAGAGCTAAGACACGTGAAAAGGCATTGGATATCCATCTCCAAGTTAAGTTGTGTCTACACATAGTGTAGAGTTGGATTATTTCAAGCTTTGATAAGGCATCTCTCATCCGAGAGTTACAATGAATCCAAAGTCCAGACTCATTCACAATTTTAATGCATTATATATCTATTAATTTCATGTATTTACATTTAAGAAGATTCATGTATGGAGTTGAAGGACTTGATGTAACGCTTCAGGCCCAGGATCCTCTGCGACCTGGTTGCGTCACAATATCATCCATGACTGCTTGTAAGAGTGAAGACACTATCCCCACAAACCAACACGGGGTCCTTTCAGCATGTTTTGTCCTCACTCACATGCTCCCTTGGAAAATTCCCAAGAGGTCACCCAACATAGAATTGCTCCAAGCTAAGCACGCTTAACTGTGGAATTCCTATGATTGAGCCACCGAAAAGGAAGGTGCACCTTGTTGGTATAGGTAGTAGCTATCAATTCTTTTAAGCCTTTCTCAACTATACATTCATATCGTCATGGTCACTCGCATGTACCTTTTTTTCTCGAGCACCATGCTTTCATATCCTCAGGATCCCTCTTAATTAGATGTGGACTCGGTTCATTCATGTACCCTTCTTCCTCGGGCGTCACATGCCCACCAGCTTCCGCCTTGGTTCGTCCCCGAACCAAATCTTACTGGGAGAGGTTCTGCTCTGATACCATTTGTAACGCCCCAGGCCCAGGATCCTCTGCGACCTGGCTGCGTCACTATATCATCCATGACTGCTTGTAAGAGTGAAGATACTATCCCCAAAAACTAACACGGGGTCCTTTCAGCATGCTTTGTCCTCACTCACATGCTCCCTAGGAAAATTCCCAGGAGGTCACCCAACATAGAATTGCTCCAAGCTAAGCACACTTAACTGTGAAATTCCTATGATTAAGCCACCGAAAAGGAAGGTGCACCTTGTTGGTATAGGTAGTAGCTATCAATTCTTCTAAGCCTTTTCAACTATACTTTCATATCCTCATGGTCACTCGCATGTACCCTTTTTCCTCGAGCACCATGCTTTCATATCCTCGTGGATCCTCTCATTCGGATGTGGACTCGGTTCATTCATGTACCCCTCTTCCCAAAGCGTCACATGGATGTGGCGCTCGGTAAGTTCAGGTAACTTTTTATTTTATTGTTGCAAAAGTTTCGTTTGGGTTTTTGTTGTAGATTTAAAAGGTTTGGGTTAGTTTATTAATTAGTGGATCCTGCAGGGACCCAGATAGTCAAATCTCGCCTTTAAATTAGGTTTGCGGCTCTTAAGTCTCTTATCGAGCGTGTTGGAGAAGGAATCGAGGTAAATCTCCCCTCTCTTCTCTTTAGGTCCCTTTTGTTATGTTTTAGTTAAAAAAAAAAAAAAAAGGAAAAGAAGTTGTGCGGCGCCCCCCCCCCAACCTCTCGTTCTGCTTCTTTGTCTCGCAGGGGGAGCCACCGGAGGAGCAGCCGCCAGCCGCCAACTGCAGATCCGCCGCCGTCTCGCCTTCGCAGAGCTGTCGCCGCCCTTCCCTCCCTCTCGATCGTTTTTTCCTCTCGCCCTTCCCTCCCTCTCTCTCGCGTGTGTCTGCAACGTCTCTCTCTCTCTCTGTTCTTTGACCATCCTTTCCTTCGGCAAACCGGGATCTGCTGCTCTCCATCGTAGATCCGACCGCCGCAGCCCCTCGCCGAATCTCCCCTCTCTCTGCCAAAGCCACCTGATCTCTCTTTCCCTCTCTGCTCTCTCTCTCTCTCTCTCTCAGATTCGAACCAATTGTAATCTCGGCTGATTAATGTTAGTTTTGTGGCGTGGGCGATTGCGGCTAAAGGTAGTCGTTGGAGGAACCTCGAGACTAAGGCCAAGGCAGAGCGCGTCTTCATCTCGCATTCGTGGTGCACTAGGCGGCTAAGAGGAGCAAGGACTATCCCGCGACACTCCTATTTGAAGTAAGTAGTCGGTTGGAATAACGCCGAGTCCCTTTAAGCTTAAGACGATTGTATGAAAGTTACCTTAAGTCCGCAAAGTATGTTTAATCTGAATTTACCATGTTTGTATCACCTTGTGTGTCTTTGTTGTGTGAAGTTATGTGAAGCAGGGGTCATATTTCTGGTAGGATCTAACATTCCAAATGTGTGTATGGTATGAGTTGAGTTTGATTGGTCCGAGGACCTAGATGAGAGTCTGGACCCCTTGGTGTGGGTCGGGGATGTTAGAAATACCTAGATGAGACCCTAGTTGCCTTATGATTAGAGCCCATGAATTTTTCCCTCACCGAACCCCAGGTTGCACTTGAGCGGTCGAACCTCTAGGTTGACGATATATGATAGGCTCGTGAGATCAAAAGCGTCCGTTGTGTGATCGGGAGTGGTTGTTTTCCATGATCTCGGACTAGCTTAGGGGCGATTCTCCAATGGGCGTGTTGGTTACGCACCGCACGGTACCATGCTAGTGTGTTATGAGAGCTTGGGGTGCATCCCCGTTGAGATCGGGAGTGGTTGCTTTCCATGATCCGTCTTTGGCTTAGGGGCGATTCCCATGTGGGCGTGTGGGATACGTGCACTGCTATGCTCTATCTTGCCGTGTTGTGGCGTGAGGGGTTGTTTTCTCTCATTGCATCGTCAACCAAAGTTCTAGGATCGAAGGTGGAGTTCGAGTAGTCACCACAGGGGCGAGTGAAAGAGAGTTAAAGGAGAGACTGGTTCGAGTGGATTGAGCGAGATTGGGAGATGGTTCTAGTTGTCTTCTTTGAGATAGGTTTGGGCGTAAGTGGGTCACTTCTCGGGTATTTTTATACTCACTCGTTTTCTTTCGTTGTTTTGTTTGCAGGTAAGAGTTGAACCGGGGTGGATGGCGATGGAGACAATCTGGCGAGGCTATAAGATATTTCCGTAGTGTCCCTGGCTCTTAGGAAGCTTTTATTGTCGTACATCTTGTAATCTCGCTGCACATTTCCTTTTTGGTTTTTGAAAGGAACTTCTATTTATGCTTTAAGTGTTGCTTGAACTATCTTTGTGGCATGTGAGCGTTGGCAAGTGTTGAAACTTCGTTTCTTTAGGATTATCTTGCCCTAACTGCTTGTTTGTGATCTGTATTGGAACCCAGCCTATTGTGCATGTAGTTTGGTGGAGGCTGGGTGAGTCGAATTATTTATTGGAGTGCTTTTATGCCTTTAGCAGGTTAGGAAAAATTTTTGGTTTGCTCTAGTAGCGCCGTTATGCTGCCGAAATTTTTCCAACATTCGCGACGTTACATAGTAACTCCCCTAGTAGTCTAGTTCTAAAATTTAGGGTTGTTACACTTGAGGATTTATTTAGACTACAAAGGTGAAAGGATGTGTCCTTTCAAGATAAGTTTTCAATTAGTATAAATAGGGTTGTAATTTTTTCATTTGATGACATGATTTTGTTAAAAGAAAAGTGTTCCCTCCGAGCATTTCTTGTGATAGAATGTACCGAGCCATTCAGTCCAATCTCGATCAAGTTAGATTGTGAAGTGACTCAATTTAGAACAAGATTTTCCCAAGCTTACTTCTAGATCATCAATCTAATAAATTTCTAACCTTATCTCTTGGCATAACCAAAATTGGTATAAGGAGGTGTTAATTTGTTAATTGAAGGGTTCTTCCTTCATCAATGCTTGGATCTTTGGGTTGAGAGTTAGAGTGGCTTTATCAGTGCTACTTTTGTGTAATCTCATCTTTTGAACATTAGTGGAAATATTCTCGTCGTCTTCGCCCTTGGGTGTAGGCATAGTCCGAACCACGTAAGTTCTTCGTATTTTTCTTCTCTCTTTATTTATATTTGACATGGCCATAATTTAAAATCTAGTTTATTTATGTTGCGCATTAGCCTAGATTCTAATATAAGTTTAGGATCCTAATAACTCTTTATCAAAGAGTTATTTCTACTTAAATTGAACCCTAAACCTTATCAAACATGTGATCTCAGTAATACTTTTAAGGTCTTCTAGCACTTTAATCTTGCAATTGTTTATGTTTAATCAAGCTTTTAGGAAAAGTTAATCTTGGAGCGTAGAATGATAAACTAAGCTTAATTGATCACTTTTGCTTGATAAGGTTAAAGAAAATGTGCAAAATAGAGCTTGGAAGAGAAATAGTTCAGAATAGAAGGATAGTCAACACTGCTCCAACAATTTGGACGGTGAAATTTTGTTCCAACAACTTGTGCCAGCATCCCACACGTGTGAAGTTTGGCTTTTGGGCAATTTGGAGAAACTTGGAGAAGAAGTAAACTTGAAGACCAAGTTTCCTTCTTCTAACCCTAATTTGACAACCTGAAAGTGAGAATAATGAGAAGGGAGAGAAGGTGGTTTAGATATCGTATTTGATCGGTAATTTTTATTTTTGTTCCATATTTGTTTCTTGTAAATAATTTTTTTTTATAAAACTAAAATGGTTTGTTAATTTAAATTTATTATAATTATTTTTTTATAAAAAGATTTTATTTCTTTTATTTTATTATTTTTATTTTTTTAAATATCCCTTTAACTTCCCATGTTTTTCCCTCTCCTCTTCGATTCTCTCCCACTTTCTTTTCTTCACGATCTTTTCTCCATCCATTTTTTTTTTGTTTTAATCGATTTAATGTCAGGGGATTCAGATTGAGAGAATAAAGACATGAAAGGGGGAGATCAGAGGATTCGAAGGGAGACCAGAACATTCGAAGGATTCTACATGAGGGAATAGAACTCGTGGTTTTTCTTTTGGATTCGACTAAAAAAAGCTTTGCTCAATTTGTAAGTTTTTTTTTCTTCCTTTCTTTTTTCTACGGATTGAGATTTGGCCAATTTGGCCACAATATTTTCCTCTCATTTTCAATATGTATTAATATTTAGTCATTGATTTGGCCAATTTGGTTAGTATTTGATTTGATTTGGCAATTTTGCCAGTATTTTGATTTGATTTGGTTTGTTTTTTTATGGCCAATTCTGCAATTTGTCTAGAGCTTTCACTAATCAGCCTCGATTTAGGTTTGGCTTCGACTTGGTCTGTAAAATTTAGAAATTTAGTTTTAGTTTGGCCTCTATATGTATGCAATTTTATATGGAATATTCTGTAGGTTTTAGTTTGGCCAATTTGCCTACTTTTCTTTGATTTAGTCTATTTGGCTATTTAGTCGATTTGGCTATTCTTCTTTTTGCCCGTATATTTTGATTTGGTTTTAGTTTGGTTTGATTTGGCTTGATTTGGTTATATTTTACCAGATTTGATTTAACTCTTATTTGACAATTAATTGCATATTTTGTTATATTTATTTGGCAACTAAATGATTGTGGTACAAATTTAATTTGGTTAGTTGGTTGATCTGCATATTTTCATGAATTGCCACATATTTGTTGGTTAATGTTTACATATTTGATTATTGTTGAGATTTGACTATTTCGTGAATTGTCATGTCTTAATTTGGCTACCTAGGTTAATGTATGTTAATTTTGCCAATGCATGTATTCTTAATTGACCACTGCATGTATGTTTATTTGGCCACTGCATGTATGCTTACTTGTCAATTTTTATTTACTTTTCTCATATCATAACATGTGGTATCATAACATGTGGCATGCAATAATTTAATTTCAATTTGACTTAAAACAAATTAGCACACTTTAAAATTGGATTTCTGAAATAAGAACCCTCCAATTTTTCAAAATTTTGATATCAATGTTTGCAATAAAACAAATTTGTCCCTTTTAAAATTGGATTTCTGAAATAAGAACCCTCCAATTTTAAAATTTGCACTTTGGCATCAAAGTTTGAAATAAAACAAATTTATCCCCTTTTAAAATTGGATTTCTGAAATTAGAACCCTCAAATATCTCAACATTGTATTTTGGCATCAAAGTTTGAAATAAAACAAATTTGCCCCTTTTAATATTGGATTTCTGAAATAAAAACCTTCCAATATTTCAAAATTGCATTTTGGCATCAATGTTTGGAATAAAAGAAATTTGCCCCTTTTAAAATTGAATTTATGAAATAAGAACCCTCCAATTTTCAAAATTACATTTTGGCATCACAGTTTGAAATAAAATAATTTTGTCCTTTTTAAAATTGGATTTATGAAATAAAAACCCTCTAATTTTGAAATTTGCATTCATCAACGTTTGAAATAAAACAAATTTGCCTCATTTTACAATTGGATTTTTGAAATAAATTTTGGCGTCAAAGTTTGCAATAAAACAAATTTGCCCTTTTAAAATTGGATTTTTGAAATAAAAACTCTTCAACTTTTCAAAATTAAATTTTCGCATCAAAATTTGCAATAAAACATATTTGCCACCTTTTACAATTGGATTTTTGAAATACCCTCTATTTTTTTAAATTGTATTTTGGCATCAAAGTTTGAAATAAAACAAATATGCACCCGTTTAAAAATTGAATTTTCTGAAATGAGAACCCTCCAATTTTTTTTTTTTAAAATTGCTTTTTGGCAATGAAGTTTAAAAGAAAACAAATTGCCCTTTTCAAAATTGGATTTCTGAAATAAGAACCTTCCAATTATTTTCAAAATTAAATTATGACAATGAAGTTTGAAATAAAACATATTGTCTCCTTTTAAAAATGGATATATGAAATAAGAACTCTTCGTTTTTAAAATTCTTTTACTAAGTAATTTGTTTTTAAAATAAGGAATTTGTTTTGAAATATCAAAATAAATTTAAAGTTTTTCTAATGGTCACGAGCCGCTCATAGTTATTAATTCATATTTTACCTTTAAAATTTAGATTAATAAATTTTGGGGCATTCAAATAAAATGCAAAATTATTTTTCTTTAAACCAATAAATTAAAGGATAATTTTAAAATAAAATGTGGTAGCCGTTTTTCAAAAAACGGGTGTTGTACCGCTAACATTTTTCCTAATTATTTAAAATAACTTTTTTCTTGAATTTATAACTAAAATCACATAAAATTCAATTATCAAACTTCAAACTTCATAACATTTTAATATTTGTTAGAATCTTAGAAGAAAACCATTAAAATTGACAAATAATTCATTTATAAGTTGTATAAATTTTAAAAAAAAAATAAAAATTTTGGGTTGGGTTGGGTTGGGTTGGGTCAGTCAACTCACCTAAGAGGGTCAACCCGAGAACCAACTCGAAAATTCGATTCTCCAAAATTCTAACCCAACCAAAATTGAAAAAAAAACCTAACCCAACCCAACCGTACGGTTTGGGTTGGGTAGTCCGGGTTGCTCGGGTTACAGGGTTATTTGTACACCCCTAGACCAGTCTATTATACTAGTAGAGCAATGGTGGGGACTTAAACTAGATATCCTCAAGTAGAAAAACTTGCACTAACTTTAGTTACCTCAGCGAGAAGATTACGTACTTACTTTCAAGCACATAAGGTGACTGTTCTCACAAACTTCCCTCTCAAGCAAGTGTTGCAGAAGCCAGAAGATTCGAAACGCCTCATGAAATGGGCAGTAGAGCTTAGTGAATACGATATTCACTACAAACCGAGGACATCAATCAAAGGACAAGCAATGGTGGATTTCATAGCAGATCTCACTCCATCACAAGTTGAAGCTGACCACACGAAGGTCGAGGGCGACCACGTGGAAGTTAAGGTCGATCACATGGGGGTCGACGCTGAGGCCGACCACATAGAGGTCGAGGTCGATCATAAGAGGAAAAAGGTCAACCATTTTCAATGTGTAATGGAGATGCCTAATCTACCCTGAAACTGTTCGTTGATGGATCCTTCAACATCAAAGGATGCAGAGTAGGAATTCTACTTTAATTCCTTGAAGGAGAAAGGTATGATATGCTCTTAGATTCAATTTTAGAACGTCAAATAATGAAGAAAAATATGAAGCACTCATAGCAGGATTGAAGATCGCCGAGGAGATATGAATCTATGAATCTCTAATCTATTAGTTTTGAGTGAATCTCAACTAATAGTAAAACAGATAACCAAATATCAAGCTAAAGAACAAATGATGGCAAAATATTTGTCAAGGGTCAAAAAACTACTTGTCTCGTTCTCCAAACATGAGTTCAAACAGATTCCAAGATCACAAAATGCCAACGCTGATTCTTTAGCTCGATTAGCAGCAACTTATGAAACTGAACTAAGCTGAACAATTTCAGTTGAAATCCTATGCGAACCAGTCATATGCAGAGAAGAGATAATGGAATCAGGAAGCAAGTTAGACGAGGCAAAGGTCGAAGACAACTTGACCAAAATCGAGAAAGACTCGACCGAAGCTCGATGAGATTTTGGTCGAGACCGAGGAGAGCATGGTCAAGGCCAAAGAGCATATGGGCGAGGTCGAGGATGATTTGGCTGAGGCCAAGAAGGTTTCCTCCTGGACAGATCCTATATTGGAATACTTGAAAGAGGGAAAATTACCCTCAGAAAAAGTAGAAGCCAAGCCGTTATAGAGGTGATCAACTCATTACCTACTTAGATAAGGTAAACTCTATAAGGGGGTTATTCAATGTCGCTCTTAAGATGTCTTACACCTATTGAAGGGGAATATGTGATGAGGGAGATCCATGAAGGAATATGTGGCAACCATTCATGCAAAAAATCCTTATGTCATAAGATCACAAGGCAAGGATATTACTAGCCGACAATGCTTCAGGACGCAAGAAATTTCACAAGATTTTGTGATCGATGTCAACGATTTGCTTAAATTCCAAGGCAACCGCCAGAATCATTGACAAACATAATAAGTCCTTGGCCTTTTGAACAATGGGGAATAGATCTTATTGGACCTCTTCCCCTAGGTAAAGGACAAACTAAATTTACAGTAGTGGCAGTAGACTACTTCACAAAGTGGACTTAAGCAGAAGCATTGCCAACAATCACAAAAAAGAAGATAACTAGCTTTGTTTGGAGAAATATATTATTATGTCGTTTTGGAATTCCTAATGTCATTATTTCAAACAATGGAAAACAATTCGATAGTGCAACATTCAAAAAAATTTGTGAAGATCTAAACATTGATCATCGATGTTCATCTCCAGCACACCCTCAAGCCAATGGGCAACTGGATGCAATGAACAAGATTATCAAATTAAATCTCAAGACAAAGTTAAAAAATTTGAAGGGAGCATGAGCAAAAGAGTTGCCCAACGTGTTATGGGCATACATAACCACTGCAAGATCCACCACAGGCGAGACTCCTTTCTCACTTACTTATGGTGTAGAGCCAATCATCCATGTTGAGATTGGTTTACCCTCGCCACGAGTAGAGGAATTTGACCCTCAACCAAATGAGGAGTCAATAATACTAAGCTTAGACCTACTAGAAGAGCACAGGGAAAAAGCTCATCTTCGAGCAAATGTATCACGAGAAATGTAATTATAAGGTACTACAACACAACAAGAAAAAAATGAAGTTTCAAAGAAGGAGATCTCGTACTAAGAAGAGTCATGCAAAATACCAAGGATCCATCATCTAGTGCATTAGGTCCAACATGGGAATGATCATACCAAATTGCTAGAATTGGCAGGCCTGACACGTACATTATAATTGATCATTGGAGAAAAACTCTTTTTCCCACCCTTGGAATGCAAGACACCTTAAAATCTATTATCAATAGATTATTTTGTTCTATTCTCCTCTTCGATTAGGATTGTTCTTGTCAGCATCTAGAACATCATGTATGATTAAAATTTTTATTATGAATGAATATCATTTTCAAGCTATAATTGTATCACTCAAGCATAATTTCAAATCAAAACTCCAACTTGAGTAGGGGGCTCACGAGGGATATGTTTACTAAGGGATATGCTTCTCTATTGAACAAAAAGAAAGTTACATAAGAGATGCGTTTCTCTTTGAACAGAAAAAATGCAGGCTACACGGAACAAACCAAGAAGGCAAATTCCACATTATGGTTGAAGTCGACCAGATTAAGTCGAGGTTGACCTCATATGGCCAAGGCCGACTAGAATAAGCTGATGTCGATTAGATTAAGCCGAAGCCGACAAGAATAAGCCAATGTCGACCACCCTAAGTCGAGGTCGACCAGCTCTGCTGAGGCTATGGGAGTGGAAAGTAAGTGATTTCTTCTGGCTTTGTGATTTGAGCTGTGAATGAGGTCCTATTTTTTCAATTTATCTTTTGTAGTAAGACTTGAGTGATTCTATTTATTAGAGTTCATCTCTTTGAAGTAAGACATTAAAGAGAAATAATGATGATGAATAGAACATTCAATAAGTAACGTAGAAGAGTCTTACATCAAGATCGTGAAGATTAAAAAAAACCAATACAAAAATAACAAAGGAGAATCAGGTCCTCATTCAAGTTTACTCATCTTCTTCTATAAGAATCATTTGAATCGAAAAATGAATGAAGTTTTCTTCAAGAAGCTACGTAAACAAGTTGGCTTCAGTAGAAAAATTCTAAAATCCTAAAATAGGTCGCATGTGTTCGGAAGAACTCCACGTGGCGTATGAAACGACATCGTGGCGAAAACAACCATGCAAAAACCAAGGCTGACCTAGCCGAGGTTGACCAGGCCTTGGCCGAGGGCGACCTGGCCTTAGTTGAGGTCGAGGTCAACCTGGCCGAGGACGACCCCAACTCTCACTTCAATGCCTATTTTCTTCTCTCATGTTTTGAGGCTAGCTCGACATGAAGCTACAAGGAACCTAGATGACCGAAAAATTCCTCTTGTGAGAGGACATGAAGCAACACGGCTGTTGGACAACCAAATTTTCCTCTTACGAGAGAGACGGAAAATCCAGAATTATCCCCATGGGGATTAACGACAATCCCACTTAAACTTGAGGAGAACCTCAACAATGCATAATCACTGGAGAACAACACATGTCATGAATCCGGATGAGAGATAAACCCCAAGAGAAACAATCTTGGGATGATCCAAGGAGTACCTTGGAGCCCTAAACTCCCACTTAAGGGATAGTCTGAGGGGCAGAATAAGTGTTGGGATTTTTTGTCCTAATCTCGTGTTTGTAAATTACTATTTGAAATTAATAAAAAGTTATTCATTTCATCATTTTGTGTCTCGCATTTTATACAAACTTTGACCAATAAACTAAGCTCCAGGGTCATTGAATATATGAGAGAACTAGAACCTGAACGGGTGTGTAGTAGACACACAGGGAGGATCACGTTCGAGTTAATGACCCGAACGGTCCTACACGATGATATGGATGGGGTTGGAGACCTAATCCTTGATACATCGTGGATGCGCCCGCTTTGTATTAAGATACAAACGAGGTGATCTGACTCGTTCATGTGGTTGACATGCGAGTGGGGGCATCCTGTACAATAAGATTGTACAAGATCGACCGTGAATTATTAGACCTACAGATGTAACATTGTTGATAGTAAGGACTAATAACTTCGTAGATGACCATTAGTGACTCGACACAATCCTAAGCGTGTTACGGGACTCCTTTCCTTTGACTAGTACGCGGGTGAGGGTGGTCACGATTACTGCTTCCCAATATGTCTACCTTCTCGTGGACAGGACCAAGTAAGGAGGCGGGAACTTAACTACGCGAGATGAAATTCACTCGCTTTCGCCTTTAGGAAAACTAGAGGGGTTGTTCCCTTAAGTGTTGTCTCCAGGGCTTGGGCAACGGGCGCCCACCTTCTCACTGGCCCGAGAGGGTTGTTGTGTATGGTTGGACCATCATAACGTTGTTGTTCATTAGGGAAGCAGTGGGGACTTAAGGAGAAAGAAGTAGACACGAGGATAAAACGGTAATTTGATCCAAAGAAGGTTCTCACGAACAACCTGTGAAGGGTCGACTCATGGGCATTGGTTATATTAGTGGACACATAATATTCTACACTGACGGGAGTGCAGATACGGGCTTTAGTGGAGTGTTACCGTAGCTAATGAAGGTTGATTAACCGGGTCAAAGAGTTTGATAGGTTAATCTCGAATCATTAGAGCTCGTCACTGTACGTTCATTAGGTCCCGCGGTTGGCTCAATCTGGGTTAAAAAGAAGAGTTAATGTGTTTGGTGTGAATTGAAGTGTTCAAGTTCACTAAAGGGCATTTATGTCATTTATATGAGATATGAATGATATAATATATAGTTTAATGTGAATGAGATTCATAATAAACTATAGGTTAGCCTAATTGTTGAATTATGGCTAATTGGAGAAATTAGGTTGAGAGATATTAAATTGGATGTGATTCAATTTATTTAATCCACAATATTGCAAATGTGATTTGTGATATGAGATATGAGATATCTTATAATATATGGTTATGCAAATATGATTAGCATAACCTATAGTTGTGGTAAAATGGTAAATAGGTGGAGATTTCAACTCCACCTATCTCTATTATTTAAACCCTTCTTGGAAGAAGGGTGTGAGGTTCATTCTCTCATTTTTGGATTTTCACCAAAAGAAGAGATCAATTCTCTCTCAAATTCTCTCAAGCATTTCTCCACTCAAAAATCAATATACCAAGATCCCACAATCTTCCTTCTTCCAAAAGAAGAACAGTCGAGAAACTGAAGGGTTGTGTTCGGTCTTCGTTCGTGAGAAGGGTTCGAGATCGTTGAGTTCGAGAAACACGAAGAGTTCGTGGATCGTTGGAAGGAATTTTGAAGCATGTCTTCAACAAGTAAGTATTGTGTTTAACTTACTGTTTTTCTTCCAATTTTATGCATGTTTAGCCTAGATCTAAGTGGTTCGTGGATCGTTGGAAGGAATTTTGAAGCATGTCTTCAACAAGTAAGTATTGTGTTTAACTTACTGTTTTTCTTCCAATTTTATGCATGTTTAGCCTAGATCTAAGTGTTAGATTGATTTTAACAATTAATAGTTGCACAACAACACCGCAACGATTCAATCGTCTTCTGTTGCGTGGGAGTTTCATTTCTTTCAATAAGCACATTGGAATGAAAATCCAAGGGAAAAAGGAACATCCGAAATGCGGGATGAGCATGACGGTGCCCTGAAATCCCATTGTAAAATGGAGAAATTTACCCCCTAGTAGACTGAATATCCTCATAAGTATGAACAACAGAAACTGGAGAGAATTCGAGACAACCCTCGAAATGTCTAAAATTACTCTGAAGAAATCTGATCAAGAGAATCGAAACGCAAAGTAAGCGTGAAGAGATCCTGAAATTTGTATTAAATACCAGAGAAATTGACACTCTAAAAGACTGAATATCCTGATAAGGATGGATAACAACCATTTATGAGGATTATTTATACCTAAACTTGGTTATTTTTGTCTATTTTCAGCAACACAGCAACCAAGGTTCCTCTATTCTAACAGAACACTACCACTAGTGAGAACCTCTTATTCTCTGGATTCTACTTAGATCTCACTTCGGTGGGAAGGTCTCCAACAGTTGGAAAGTAGAAGAAGGGAATTGAGAGAGAATTTTGAGAGAGAGAGAGCAATTTCCAAAAATCACAGCAATTTCCAATGAAGAGAAGTTCTCTGGATAACTCCCCACTCCCTATCGAGAGGGAATTGGGGAGTGGTGGGAACGTGTCATTTAAAAATATTTATTTTGTGACAAGTTAAAAATATCATTCATGAGTAAAATCGTTCAAGCTTGCTAAAATTAGTGAAAATAAGAAATGGTTGGAAAATGATGAAAAATAAGCTAATTTGGTATGTTTTTATGAAGGAAAATAAGACAGAAAAATACCAAAGAAATTGTGAGCCGCGTTTTTACATGCAAAATGTCCAGACCAGACAAGACAGAATGCGAGCTAAAATTCAGGTTGCATTGTAAGAATCTTAAAAAAAAGGAAGGATGTGGGAATTACAAGATTTTTTCCATTTTTGGAAGCGTTGACAACCCAGATTCGTGATTGATTGATTCACCGCCATTCATGGGAGTCCAAACAAGGAAACAGGAAATCACCTATAAATGCACAAGCAACCCTAGAGGAAGAGGATGACTTTTGATAGGCTACTAGTTCTTTTTTTTTTCCATTTTCATTTTCCATTAAAGTTCTTTAGTTTTTGCTTATTCATAGCAGTAAGTTTCTTTTCCAGTATTTTATTTCCAGCAACCTTTTTCTTATTTCTTAGCTTTTAACGCATTCTTAGTTTATCCCTCCTTACGAAAGTGTTGGAGGTAAAGATTTCTAACTTCCTTTGGGGTTTTGAAATCAATCAACGAAGGAATTCTCTAGGATTTATTTTGTTCTTCATGTATTACATTTTTCAGCAAACTTCTTCAGTAAAAATTTAGTAATCAAATTTAAGTCAGTGTGTATGGAGTGGTGTTCGATTAAGTTCCGTTTTGAATAAAAATTAAGGGCCTGAGACCTCCATTTATTTTTCAAGTTCGGTTTCTTTATTACTTCTCCCATTATCGTGCTTTACCTTCTGTTTGCAATATGACTTTTACATTTCCAACAATCAAGATAATATTTTCTTTCATTTTAATCATGAGCTAAATCCTCTTTATGAAGGGATTGGATCCCGAAGCGGAAGCGATTGAATCACTTTGCTCTTGATTATGTTACAAGAATTAATTCAAAAAACAGAAACTAAGTTAAGCATTTAAGGGAGAAAGATAGTTTACCTTTGAAGAACAACTTCTTCTAGTAATCCTTTCTTCTTGAATCCTCTCGATCTCTACGAAATCTACACGATCTCGAACTAAACAATTCCACTTGATCTTCTCGGTTATTCTCTAGGAGAGGGAGAATTGTGGGAAGTCCTTTTTGGAGAAGGGAGAATTGTTGAGAGGAGTTGAGAGAATTGAGAGGTTTTGGAAATCACTATTTCCAAAAAGTAATATCCTTGGTTGCAAAATGCATCTCAATCCATTCTTTTATAGGGAGTGAGGGTGGAGAATTTCACTAAATCCATATATTATGCATTATGCAAATCATATTTGCATAATTGCATAATATAAGGTATCATATACCTTGTTATGCATATCATATTTGCATAATAAATTGAATCACATTCATTTTTCATATCTCTCATGTTTAATTCTTCTAATTATGAAATAATTCCATAATTAAGGAACAATATAGTTTATCATAAATCATATTCACATTAGACTATATATTATATTAATCATATCACATATAATTGATACAAATCTCTTATATGAATTTGAACACTTCAAATTCATTCCAAAACTTTATACCCTCTTTATTTCCATATTGAGCCAATCAAGGGACCTAATGGGCCTATAGATTATGAGCTCCAATGATACGAGATTAACTGACCAAACTCTTTGATCCTATTAATCAATATTCATTAACTGCGAGTCACTCCACTATAGACTCATAACTGCACTCTCCTCACGGTAGGACAAGTTGTGTCCATCGATATAACCAATGCCCGTGAATCAACCCTTCACAGGTCGTTCGTAGTCACAATGGGATCAAATTACCATTTTACCCCTATGACTACTTCTTGCTCCTTAAGTACCACTAATCCTTTAATAAACAACAAATTTATGTGATGTCCCTCTCGGGCCAGTGAGAGGGTGGGGCCCCATTGTTCAAGACCTAGATTCACCCTCTTGGGAGAACAACCTATCTAAATTCATTAGCTCGGAACGCAGTGAATTCATTCTTACGAAGTTAAGTTCCCAACTCCCTATGAGGTTTCATCCTTGGGAAGGTAGGCGTATTGAGTCAGCAACTCTGGTCACTCTCATTCATACTTGTCTATGTTGAGATTTATGCCCTAAACTTGTGTAATTTTGATCAATTAAATAAAGTGTTATTTGTTTTGATAAGATTACAGTCTTGCTTTTATAAATCCAATAAACTAAGCTCCAAGGTTATAACATTTATCTTGAAATCGATGTAGTGGGCACTATTTGGGTTGACTTCAAGATTATAACCTAAATAGTCTATGGTATAAGAATAAGGTTGGAAACCTCATTCCAGTAACATCATGGATGCGACCCACTTTGTAATTAGTACAAATGAGGTAATCCAACTCATTCATGTAGTTGACATGCGAGTGGGGGGCATCTTGTATGAAGAGTTCATACAAGATTGGATCGCAAATTATTAGTCTAACCAAATATATAACACCGTTAATAGGATAACACTAGTAATTTATAGATGGTCATTAGTGACTCGACACGAATCTTGAGCAAGTTAAGAACTCCTGCTTATAGGGGTTTATCCTTAGACTAGTATGAGTGAGAGTGGCCTGTAGCCGACTCAATAAGCCTACCTTCTCAGGGACAGAACCTCGTAGGTAGCTGGGAACTTAATTGTGCAAGATGGAATTCACTCATTCCTCTACTGAGGTATTAGATAGGTTGTTCCTTAAGAAATGACTCCAGGTCTTGAACAACGGGGCCCCGCCCTCTATGAGGGTATGAGTCTAAGGTAGGACCTTAGACTTGTTGTTCCTTAGAGGATCAGTGGTGCTTAAGGAGCAAAGAGGTAATCACAGGGGTAAAACGGTAATTTGACACAACTGTGATTACGAACAACCTGTGAAGGGTCGACTCATGGGTAATGACTATATCAGTGGACACAATATTATCTACAGTGAGGAGAGTGCAGCTACAAGTCTATAGTGGAGTGACTTATAGTTAATGAATATTGATTAACTAGATCAAAGAGTTTGATCAGTTAATCTCACATCATTGGAGCTCATGATCTGTAGGTCCATTAGATCCATCTGTTGGCTCAATATGGTAATATTGAGGGTATAAAGTTAGGAGTGAAATTGAAGTGTTCAATTTCATACATGAGGAGTTATATCAATTATATATGATATAATTGATATAATATATAGTTTTAATGTGAATTAGATTCATATATAAACTATATACTAAAGAGAGATTAAATGAGGGGTAGGATGGTCATTTCCATCCTATTTCTCTCTATGTATATAGTTGCATGAGATGCAACTAGGTTAAGGTTTTGGAAAAGCACTTTTGTTGTTGTTGGAAGAGTTCCAAGACAACAAAAACATCTCTCTCTAGAAATACCTCACATCTCCTAAAGGGAACCCACCTTCCTCCCTCACCTAGAGAACAACGGAGAAGATCCGGTGGTCGTATCTTCGCACGTTGGAGTTCTTGTTGCTTTGAGATCGTGACCGTAGAGAGAGGAGCACTTGAAGAAAGGTTCTTCAAAGGAAAATTTTTGATGTCCATTTCACTTTTATGCTTAATCTAGTTTTATATGTTCTTGAATTTATCGTTGTAACTAAATCAAGAGCGCGTGATTCGCAATCGCCTTCCATGCGGACTTCCCTTCAATTGGTATCGAGCCCAATTATGTTCTTGATTTATGTTCGGATTTTTCAAGAACAAGGTGGGATTTACTGTTTTTGCATGAGATGTATGAACGATTTTTGCGAAATTAGATGTTTTCAATTTTGGCACTTAGATTTACAATTTCCATTGAAATGTTCAATGTAAGGGCCCGGTGTTTTGGAGAAATTTAATTGTAAATCGAGTGCAGTAAGTCCGCGTCGATCGAGGCAAGGCGGTTCTTTGAAAGATCGAGCAAAACGAGCAAAGGAATGGGATTCCTAGTTGTTGTCAGTGTGCGGCGTTGCAACGCTGTTCATCGGCGTTGCAACACCGCGCTTGCGGGAGAAGGCGCGCGCAGGAGGCAGCGTTGCAACGCTGTGGCGTTGCGCAATGCTCGACAGAAGACGACAAAAGCAGCGTTGCAACGCCAGATACGTTTCACGCGAGGAGCAACGAGGCGAAACTAAAATTTTATTATATATATTAATTATAAAAACGTTTTTTAATATATTTAATATATTTAATTTTAATTAATATAATTAGATTATATTAATTAAAATTATTTCTAGGGTGCCAAAATTGGTCTAATTTTTGTTATTTTAATTATGCAATTGTTGTGTAATTATTGACATGCATAGTGTATACTTGTATTTTAGAAATCCCACCTTAGGTTAAGCATTTTCATGCATCATTTATAATATAAGGAGTTATATTATATAGTTTGCATGATTAATTAATATAAAGTTATTATATTAATTTTTGGACAAGACATTGACATGCATTATTTTTCATGAGATGAATATGCTATGAATGTCTTATTATTCATGTGATGAATGATCAAACACTATAACATAGTATGCATGTCACTTAAGGTTAATTATTAGTTTTAAAGTGTTTAGAATTTGGAAATAATAGACCTTAGGTTATCTAGTTCTAATTAGATTAGAATTAGGAACCAAGTAATTTATAAGTTATGATTAAAGAGGAACTCTGTCTAAGGAAAGTTACTGTTTGGTGTTTGGTATTTAAGTCGACGGAAAAACGGAACACTCCCTACACTGGAACCGACACGGGAGTGAAATTTAATCGAGGAGTCTTATAAATTACAAGATGGCGTCAATGGAGTTTATTAAGGGGTTAATAAACTAAAAATCCTAGGTTTAATATAAGGAGTTATATTAACAAACTTAGGATAAAATCAATATAAGAGTTATATTGATCATCAATATAAGGAGTTATGTTGATAGAGTTAGTGAAACCATTAGTGGGTTGTAGCCTAAGAAACATTCCTATAGACTTAAAGTATTCAAGTGGGAGGAAAAAGTGTATGAGATACATATTTTTCCACCTACGCTATCTCCTCAGGAAGTTCACACACCGTAAGACTCATACTTGGCCTCGTGGCGCAAATGGGAGCGTCCCCCTTCGGATGGTGTTTGTATGAGTCAATACTAAGATGAATGGAAAGGGTACTTATAGTGAGTGGGAGCAGGGTTTAGTGAAAATAAAACCTCACGGTCTCTTTTGTCGGTTTACAGTTAGACCACTATGGTCAACTTTCGCTTTAGTTTGGCTAGACCAGACAATCCCTTGGAGGGCTTGATCATGGGGATCTAACACAGTAGACACCAAAAGGATAAAGATTTCCTTAGACTATTTTCCAATCTAGTCCTCCTTTGGTGGATTTTATTGGATCGAGACTCTGGGATTTAAAGACAAAGGGTTACACTCACGGGGTACATAAGTTGTGTATGTATCCAGACCGAAAAATGGTAACTAAAACCTATAGGAATAAGAGTTATTCTAGTGTTAGGTTTTGGTCAAGAGTGTCTTGATCTAGAGGAGGAGTGTTTTTGATTACCCTTCGGTGTCATACATTCTAAACCTTTGGAGTATCATTGCAAATTATAAATGGCCTAGGAATCATTTGATAATTAGCTAAAACATCATTGGATTAGAGTTATAGCAAGAGAACTCATACAAGTTTGTTTGTAAATTTTCAGCAAAAATGTCTAGCTCTATAATTTCCTTATTGGAGTGCGGAAAAGTTAGCAGGAGAGAATATGATGACATGGAAAAACAAACTCAACACTATTTTTGTAGTGGATGATCCGAAGTTTGTGCTAGCGAGGAGTGTCCTCGGTGCCGAGCTCGAATGCGTCCACGAAATGTTCGTAATGCATATGATCGATGGATCAAGGTCAATGATAAGGCCAAGGTCTACATGATGGCAAGTATGTCTGACATATTAGCCAAGAAGCATGAGGGCATGATTACGCTAAGAAAATCATGGATTACGTGCGGCAGGTATGTTTGGACAATAGTCCACACAAGCCCAGACATAATGCCCTAAAGTACAAATTCAACTCGAGGATGCCAGAGAGTACATCTGTTCGGGATCATGTCCTAGATATGATGGTGCACTTCAACATCGCGAAGTCGAATGGTGCTTCCATCGATGACTCGAGGCGGTGTCGGCTTCATTCCTGAAACCCTTTCGGATAGTTTCCTGCAGATTTAGAAGTAATGTTGTTATGAACAAAGCTTACTTTTAATCTTACCTCCTTACGAATGAACTCCAGACCTTTCGGTCTTTGATGAAAATTCGAGGATCAAAAGGTGAGGCAAATGTTGCGATGAGGAGTTATCACGGAGGTTCGACCTGCGGGACAAAAATGATGGCTTCATCTTCTTCTAACTTTGAGAGGTAAGAAGAAACATGAAGAAAGGTTGGTAAAGGAAAACAAGTGACAAAGTCGTCGCCCGAAGGGCAAGAAAGTCAAAGACGTTCTTGACAAAGAAAGTGTTTCCACTTGCAACGATGACGGGCATTGAAAACGGCTGTCCAAAGTACATTGCGAGAAAAAGAAGAAGGAAGGTAAATATGATTTACTTTGCCTAGAACCTTGTTTAGTGGATAATGATAAAACAACTTGGATACTTGATTCAGCGCCACTAATCATGTTTGTTCTTCTTTTGAATTGATTCTGGCAATTCTGACTACAACAAGGAGAGATAACGCTCGGGTTGGAAATGGAGAGGTCGTCTCAATGTGAGTGATGAAACACAATGAAGCTTTATTTTGGCAAGAAATATGTATTGTTGGACTATATTAGTGATACAGGGGTTTACTAGAAATCTCATTTCCATTTCTTGTCTTATTGAACAATGTATTTCTGTTTCCTTTTCTATGAATAAAGTGTTTATTTTGAAGAAAGGTTTAGAAATATGTTCACTTTCATTAGAAAATGATTGTATGTTTTAAGGCCTAATTCAAGTCAAAATGGTTTTGAACAACTGAATTATTTAAAGCTACAAACGCACAAACTAAGAAACGTAAATTTCTCCTAAAGAAAATGCTCATCTTTGGCATCTAAGATTGGGTCACATTAATCTCAATAGGATTGAGAGATTGGTAAAGAAAGGACTTCTAAACGAGTTAGAAGAAAATTTTTGCCGGTATGTGAATCTGCTGAAAGGCAAGATGACTAAAAGATCTTTTAGTGGAAAAGGTTATAGAGCCAAAGATACTCTGCAGAGGTTATACATTGGACCTTTGTGGTCCGATGAATGTTAAAGCCGAGGAGGATATGAATATTTCATCTCTTTTATAGATGATTATTCCAGATATGGGCATATTTACCTAATGCACCACAAGTCGGAAGCACTTGAAAAGTTCAAGGAATTCAAGGTTGAGGTTGAAAATCAATTAGGTAAAAGAGTTAAAACACTTGATCGGATCGGGGGAAGTACATAGATTTAAAATTTGAGAACTATATGATAGAACATGGAATTATATCCCAACTCTCAAGCTCTCGGCACACCTGACAAAATGGTGTATCGAAAGGAGAAATAGAACCTTGTTGGACATGGTTCGATCAATGATGAGTTATGCTCATCTCCTAGTTCCTTTTGGGGTTATGCAATAGAGATTGCAGTATACATTTTGAATAGTGTGCCCTCCAAAAGTGTTTCAAAACACCTTTTGAACTCAAAAGGACGTAAAGGTAGTTTATGTCACTTGAGAATATGAGGTTGTCCAAAGACATGTGCTTGTGACAAATCCAAAAAGTTGGATTCACGTTCAAAGTTGTGCCTATTCGTAGGATACCCAAAAGAAACAATAGGTGGTTTATTCTATGATCCTAAGGAAGATAAGGTCTTTGTGTCGACAAATGTCACTTTCTTGGAGGAGGACCACATAAGGGACCACAAATCAAAAAGTAAGGTAGTGTTGAGTGAGTTAGGCGGAACAATAGCAAAGGTTGCTAATAAGAACACTAGTAGTACGTCAACAAGAGTTGTTGATACTAGTTTGTCTAGTCAAGAGGTCCATCTCAAGAGTTGAGTATGGCTCAACGTAGTGGGAGGGTTGTGATCTGACCTGACCGTTACATGGGTTTTAATTGAAACCCAAGTTGTTATACCGGATGACAAGCTGCGAGGATCCATTGACTTATAATCAAGTAATGGTTGACATTGACAAAGACAAATGGGTCATAGCCATGGACCAAGAAATGGAGTCTATGCACTTCAATTCTGTTTGGGATCTTGTAGATAAGCTTTGATGGGGTAAAACCTATAGGTTGTAAGTGGATCTACAAGAGAAAACGTGGTGTAGATGGGAAGGTGCAAACCTTTAAAGCTAGACTAGTAGCAAAGGGTTATACCCGGGTTGAAGGGTTGACTATGAGGAGACCTTTTCACCTGTTGCTATAGTAAAGTCTATCCGTATCCTTCTTGCCATTGCCGCATATTATGACTATAGGTATGACAAATGGATGTCAAGACAGCCTTTTTGAATGACAATCTTGAGGAAACCATCTAGATGGACCAACCCAAAGGGTTCATTAAACCAGGACAAGAGCAAAAAGTTTGCAGAAGCTTAAAAGGTCGATTTATGGATCAAAACAAGCCTCTAGGTCTGGAATATAAGATTTGATGAGGCTATCGAGATCTTATGGTTTTGACTTGAATGATGATGAACCTTGTGTCTACAAGAAAATCATCAATAGTTACTGTCGCTTTCCTAATTCTCTATGTTGATGATATCCTACTCATTGGGAATAATGTAGGTTATCTTCTTGACATCAGGAATGGCTAGCTACATAATTCCAAATGAAATATTTGGGTGATGCATAATTTGTTCTTGGGATCCAGTTATCCTAAACATGAAGAATAAAACTCTAGCTTTGTCTCAAGCATCATACATAGACAAAGTGTTGTCAAGGTTTAAGATGCAAGATTCCAAAAAGGGTTTGTTGCCTTTTAGACATGGAATCCATTTGTCTAAGAACAGTGTCCTAAGACACCTCAAGGAGTTGAGGATATGAGACTGATTCCTTACGCATCACCGTTGTTGGGAGCTGATGTACGCCATGTTGTATACTAGGCACGACATCATGTTTTGCAGATTGGGATGGTCGGTGAGGTATCAATCCAATCTAGGACTTGAACACTAGATACCAGTTAAAACAATCCTTAAGTATCTTGGAGAACAAGATTCTCGAAATACTACATGCTTTGTGTATATGGGGTAAGGATTTGATCCTTACAGGATACACAGTTCTAACTTTCAGGTGATAAAGATTCTCGGAAATCTACATCGTAGTCGGGTTTTCACTCTTAACGGAGGAGTTGTAGTATGGCAAAGCGTCAAACAAGGATGCATCGTTGATTCCACCATGGAGGCCGAGTATGTAGCAGCTTGTGAAGCAGCTAAGGAGGCCATTTGGTTAAGAAAATTTATGCTAAATTTGGAAGTTGTTTCAAATATGACTTTGCCCATCACCTTTGTATTGCGATAATTGGTGGTGCGATGTGGCAAATTCGAGGAACCCAAGTCACAAGAGGAAAGCACATAGGCGGAAGTATCATCTCATCCAGGAGATCGTGCATAGAGGAGACGTGATTGTCACAAAGATAGCCTCGAGCACAACATTGCTGATCCTTTTACTGAAAGAGTCTAGATTAAGAAAGCGGAAGCAATTTTGGATCTTGAACACTCTAAGTTGATCAATTTTGTAAAATAAAATGCATGCTCAAAGCTAGAAAAACAGAGGGATAGAAAACTCAACTTTGAAGGTCAAATTCTCTTCACCCGGTGGATGGTTTTCAACCACGAACACTTCGTGGAGAAGCAGATTAGAGTCTTCCTACTATCTTGGACCTTAGAACGGATTGTGGGATCCTAGGTTGAGAGAATTTGGAAGAAAAGACCTCAAAGGTCACTAATTCGGGAATATTAAATTTTAAATCAAAATTCTCACAAAACACCTCAAATCACCATTATATAAAGCTTCATTAAAGCTTTATTAGAGTGACAACTCAAGTGTGATGAGGATGGTTTGAGATGGAGGTGGCTAATTTTGTACAATTTTGAAGATGATGAGGATTAGGCAACTTGTCAAGTTGATTTTCATGAAAATCATGAAAATCTATTTATTTTTCAATTAATTTTAATTCAAAAATTAATATTAAATTAATTTTAAATTAAAATTAATTTAATTAATTAAATAATTCAAAAATTAATTTAATTTAATATCAAATATTAAATTAAATAAATTGCCCAATCAGGATTGTTTTCCAGAACATGAATCTTTATTCATGTTATAAATCGATTCAATATTTAAATCATATTTAAATATATCCACCTCCTATTAATCATATTTTAATATATAATTAAGCTATGATTCGTTAAATATATCACATATAATTAACGCTTTCTTCAAAAACACGAATTTGAACAATTCAAATTCTTTTCTCTCAAAATGTTACAAGGCTTAGTCAGAGCTAGTAAGGAGGACCTAATGGACCTACTGAGATCATGAGCTCCAACGATACGAGAATAATCGCCCAAACTCTTTGCTTAGCTAATCAAGATTAGTTAACCAAGGGACACTCCACTAAAGCCCGGTGGGCTGCATTCTCCTCCTCTTGTAGATATATTTTTGTCCACTCAATATAACCATGATTAGTAAGTCGATCCTTCACAGTCGTTAAGTAATTACTGATTGGGTCAAAATTACCGTTTTACCCACTGTAATTACCTCTTGTTCCTTAAGTCCCACCGATCCTCTAATGAACAATTGGTTTGTGGTCCAACCAAAGAAATCGAATCCCTCTCGGGCCAATGAGAGGGTGGGCCCATTGTTCAAGACCCGAGTCGATTTAAGAGAACAACCTCTCTACTAATCCCTAAAAGCGGGTAGGAGTGAATTCCATCTTGCAGAACTATGTTCTCGACTATCTACCCGGTTTTATCCCTAAAATGGGAGGCTTATTGAGTCGGCGGTCTCGAGCCACTCTCACCCATGCAAATCTAAAGATAATTCGAATAAGCAGAGTCCATAGAGCGCTCGGGATTAAGATCGAGTTACCTAGGTTATCGTATGAATATAGTCGATTAAGGCGATGAACGCGAGTTATAAAGTCTAAGTGACTATTTTTCTGATCGATCTTATGCAAACTCATTTCATAGGGCTTTACTCACATGTCTCCACATGAGCGATTTAGGATCACATCGTTTGTTCTCTACAAAGTGGGTCGCGTCCATAGTGTCCCCGAGGATAAGGTACCCACCCTATCCTTATACTATAGGCTATTACGGCTATAACTTGAACTTGATCCACTTTATGTCACACATAAAGTTCAAGTATTCATCCTATAACCAAGGGTTCTTTATTGAATTAAGGTTACACAATACACCTGATAGTCAATAACACCTTTACTGAATAAATTTCAATAACAACTTTATTGTGTAATAGAATATACATTCAGTTTACAAAACCACGAGTTTTAGGACATAAAACTCAACATTTACAAAAGCTCTCACGGCTAAAGTATTTAAGAGTCACCTAGAAGGTCTAGGTTTACAAGTCTTCCCCAACTAGGGCAAGTGGGAATATTTTGTACAAAGGGGTTTAAATGCCCTAGTTTATTGTATTTACATTAATGTAATGTTTAGTACTCCACAAGCTTTAGGTCAAGTGGGAGATTGTTGGGATTTATGCCATAAACTTGTGTAATTTTGATCAATTAAATAAAGTGTTATTTGTTTTGATAAGATTACAGTCTTGCTTTTATAAATCCAATAAACTAAACTCCAAGGTTATAACATTTATCTTGAAATCGATGTAGTGGACACTATTTGGGTTTTCTTCAAGATTATAACCTAAATAGTCTATGGTATAAGAATAAAGTTGGAAACCTCATTCTGGTAACACCATGGATGCGACCCACTTTGTAATTAGTACAAATGAGGTAATCCAACCCATTCATGTAGTTGACATGCGAGTGGGGGCATCTTGTATGAAGAGTTCATACAAGACTGGATCAATAAATTATTAGTCTAACCAAAGATATAACACCGTTAATGAGGATAAGACTAGTAATTTATAGATAGTCATTAGTGACTCGGCCCAGGAATCTGAGCAAGTTAAGAACTCCCGCTTATAGGGGTTTGTCCTTGGACTAGTATGGGTGAGAGTGGCACATGGCCCACGGCTCAATAAGCCTACCTTCCTGGGGACGAGAACCTCGTGAGTAGTGGGAACTTAAGCGTGCAAGATGGAATTCACTCATTCTTCTCTTGAGGAATTAGATAGGTTGTTCCACTGAAGAAGCTGACTCGGGTCTTGAACAACGGGGCCCATACTGTGTGAGGTATGAGTCTAAGGTAGGACCATAGACTTGTTGTTCATTAGAGGATCAGTGGTGCTTAAGGGCAAAGAGTAATCACATGGGTAAAACAATAATTTGACACAAGCGTGATTACTGAACAACTTGTGAAGGGTCGACTCATGGGTAATGACTATATCGATTGGACACAATATTATCTCAGAGTGAGGAGAGTGCAACTACAAGTCTATAGTGGAGTGACTTGTAGTTAATGAATATTGATTAAGCTGGATCAAAGAGTTTGATCGGTTAATCTCACATCGATGGAGCTCATGATCACAGTAGGTCCATTAGATCCTCTCTTTGGCTCAATATGGTAATATTGAGGGTATAAAGTTAGGAGTGAAATTGAAGTGTTCAATTTCATACATGAGGAGTTATATCAATTATATATGATATAATTGATATAATATATAGTTTTAATGTGAATTAGATTCATATATAAACTATATACTAAAGAGAGATTAAATGAGGGTAGGATGGTCATTTCCATCTTATTTCTCTCTATATATATAGTTGCATGAGATGCAACTAGGTTAAGGTTTTGGAAAAGCTCTTTTGTTGTTGTTGGAAGAGTTCCAAGACAACAAAAACATCTATCTCTCAAAATACCTCACATCTCCTAAAGGAACCCACCTTCCTCCTCACTCTGAGAGAACAACGAGAGAAGATCCAGGTGGTCGTGTCTTCGCACGTTGGAGTTCTTATTCTTGAGATCGTGACCAGTGGAGAGATGAGCACTTGAAGAAAGGTTCTTCAAAGGTAAATTCTTATTGTCCATTTCACTTTTATGCTTAATCTAGTTTTGTATGTTCTTGAATTTATCGTTGTAACTAAATTAAGAAGCGCTTGCGATTCCATGTCCGCTTCATCTGCGAGGACTTGATTCCCTTGGTTTAAGGACAAACCCATGAGACGGGAGTTAAGTAACTTCGCTCGGGATTGGTCGAGTCAGCGATGGTCATTTACAAATTATTAGTGATCCTAATCATCAGCGGTGTTACTCTGATGATCTAATAATTCTCGGTCCGGTCTTGTACAATCTCATCCATACGCAGGATGCCCCTACTACTCGCATGTATGTCGACTACATGAACAAGTTGAATCGCCTCATTTGTATCAAATACAAAGTGGAGTGCATCCATAGTGTTACCGGGGATAAAGTTCCAAACCATATTCATGTACTATAGACCATTGGGCCATTTACTTAAATATGATCCTACATGTGTCCACTTTACACACGTTCAGGTCTCATAAACGTGATCCTCGAGCTTAGTTTATTGGATTAAGTTTTAATTGCAAGTTTATAAGATTTGAGGAAAAAATAATGTTTTATCTATTACCATCAAATAATTACAAACTACGAGTTTAGGCATAAATCACAACACTTTACGGGTTCAAGTTGTGAATACCCTAGAAGAGAGATGACAAGCTTAAAGTAGCAAAATAATTGTGTTGACATCTAATCCAAAGTTTGTTTTTATTGAATATATTTTGGGCAACTCTAGCGAATCACTAGTACTTGCTCATCAAGCAAGAACTTGATACTGAAAGGGTAAAAGGAAAACGGTTCTCATAAAAACAATGGAGGAAATGACTTAGACATAAAATTCGAAACTTCAACCCTAGACATAGGGCGAGACTCCAATACCAAAGGATTGTGCATGAAATTATCTAAGTTCAATTAGCCATAGACATATAGGTTTAATTGCTTAGTCTCTTAAAGGGTTTGAGAGCAAAACCGAATAGGAGTCGAATTTGATTTACTTAAATTTACGATTGCTGACACAATTGTTATTGCATTTTCGACAAATCTTGTTTTCCCGAAGTAACTTTGTTACCATACTTGCATCTTCATAGCAAATCTTGTTTTCCCGAAGTAACTTTGTGGAACCCGTTCCCTGTGGGTTTGATACTCTAGAGTATTCCAGTTTTATTACTTCGATCACGTGCACTTGCGTGTAACGACCAATCAAGTTTTTGACTTCTCTCTAATTCTTTCGAAAAACTCTCTCTGACTTAAGCATTAGAGCTTGTGTGACCTACACCACACCGATGTCCATGTTTTTCTTATCTTGCAGGTTGCGTTCTTCCCCCCAAGAATTATAAATTTAATGTAGTTGTCACATGGAGGTCAGATGTGTTCTCCTGTCCAAAATTTAGCAACAACAAAAGTAATGGAGGCTCACTATCAAATTATGTTCAAGGAGGGTTTAACCAAGTTTTTAAAAATTAGAAAACTAATAGGTAGAAGTAAAAATTAACGAGGTATTACTGTGCTTATGCAAGTTTGGATCGCGATACTAGATTTTTGTAACTAGAAAGTGCACTTGCCATCCCTTGTTTTTCAAGTACCGTGAGACTCCGACAAGCATTTAGAACACTAGTCAGAACGTATGACCAGTTGGCTCAAATTACTATGAGGTTGTTTCGAACCACTTTTAAAGCGGTTAAAAAAGTCTTTTCAAGTATTTAGGAAGTTGTCCTAATATATCTCATTTCTACAAATAGTTTTAATTCCTCTTTCTCCGAGTAAATTTTGAGAATACAATGATCATAGAATTAAATATGAATTATCCTTTAGGGCTGTCTCATAAAAGAGCAGGGCAACTTCTGTATTCTTCCTAGTTTAATTTTGAGTAATAATATATAAGGTCCCCCACATTTTTTAGTAATTTTATACTGACTAAAATTATACAAAATATTTCCGAACTTTGAATTAGGTTCGAATGTTCCAAAATTTTGAAAAGTTTCATTTTTACCATTGAACTTTGAAATTTGTTAAGAAAAAATATCCTTGAACTTAAAATTATCTTTTTTGTTAAAATAAGTTATGAGAATTAATGTGACACTTGATTGTGTAAAAATTAGAAAGAATATGTGATATTATTTACAACTATATAGAATATTAAAATTATTGTTATAACTTATTTTATATCAAAAGATATCGTTAAAATCATTTACATAATACTTTTTTACACATCAACTATCACATTAATTAATTTGAATGGTGTTGTAAATGATGATGTCAAATATGTCTTTCGATTGTTATAGTTGTGTCAACGAAAAAAATACTTCAAGGGCGTTTTTTTGGAACAAATTTCAAAATTCTTGGATCAAAATGAAAATGTTCAAAATTTAGAGGTATATTTGAAACTTATCCCAAAATTCAAAGATATTTTATATAATTTAACCTTTCATATTTACTCCTAGAATAACTGATTAAGTTTATAGTCTTATGAATGGGCCATTCATAATTCCAGAATTATAATAGTTAGTTTAAAAGATAATTATATTATCTATTAAAATATTTGTTTAATTAAAAAAACCTGGTTGAAGTTGAATTTGAATAGAATTCAAATTAGGCTCTCTGAGTTTTTAAAGAGAAGATTTGAGTTATATTGAGAACATCCTATTCTTAGAATTCAAATTTATGAGCAATAAATGTTGCATCATTACTTGAATGAGAATGTGTTATATGATTTCGTGTTTCTTTGTGAGTATTGCATCACTATATTAATGAACATGTTAGGACCTCATGCATATCTATATGATTCATGAAAATTGTTTACGAAGGTTGTGGCAATTAAGCTCACGATATAATTTTTTCTTAAAAAAATGCAAGTAAAGTGAATGAAAAAGGATGCGAAAAAGTCATATAGAAAAGGGGTCATGAGGACTCAAACAAAAGGTCATGAAAAGGGGAAGAAAAGATATAAGGAGAACTTAATTGACCACTAGAAGTAGAAGAAAAAGTCATGATTATTTTAAAAAGAAGTTTTAAGTCTCGCTAAAGATTTAAAGTCATGATTATTTGTGATTGCATATCCCAACTCCGATGGTGGGGTCACTTCTGAGTATTCCTTAATACTCACCATTTCTTTTAAAGATGTTTTCAAGTAATGGCAAAGACTTGCGGATGGCGAGAATAAAGCTTCAAGGTTATGTGAAGATCCATAGAGATGTTTTTGCATTTTGATAATTTTAGTAAACTTTATTAAAGTTTTATCTTATTGGACAATGTTTGACATAGAAAATTGGTTTGTTTTACATTAGAGGCTGAACTTTTCATTACATTGTTTTAAGTGATTTTTCTTTTATGGAATCTCAAATCGATTTTACTTTTTTTATGTTGTTTTATGGCCTCAAAAGCATGCATGAATAAATGCGATATTAAAAAGTAAGTCCTAGACTTAGGTCGTTACACAATTTGTCCACCTTTGCCTTTCTTGTTCTCTTCGCATTTTAGTCAATCTCAAACCCCTCACCACCATGGTCATTTGCCACCTTCAATGATGTCACCGAGCTATATATTCTTCACACTAAATCGTCGCTAGTATCGATACCAAATGTAAGAGAAACGTGAGAGTCCATTTGTTTTCATGTGAGTCCTACTTTCAAGAGTCGAGTTTGTGGGTTTCATGATAGTGGTGACCAAATTGGGAAACATTTTTAATTTAATAGGTATTTTTAAATAACAAATAAGTAAATATCATAAAACAACACGTGACTTTAGGCATGTGTGAAAATCTTTCTAACGGTGATGGAAAAGAAACTTAACCAAGGGTGTAAATCGATACACTTATTCAAGTTTGAGGTTTAAATTGATGAAATTAAAAGTTTATGGTTAAAATTGATACAATCGGTCAAGTGTGAGGTTTAAATTGATTAAATTGAAAGTTTAGAATTAAAATTGATACAATGTCAAGTTTGAGATTTAAACTAATGTAATTGAAAGTTCATATAGTTAAAATTGTTATAACACCACAAACTTTAAAAGGGTCAAAATATTTTTCTTCTATTTTATTCTAGAGCAAAATACATTTTTGGTCATGATTTTGCATTTGGTTCCTTTTGGTCCCTCGATTTCAAACTCAACAATCTAGCCCCTAAATTTTGCATTTAGTTACACTCTTAGTATTACAATCCAAATTTTCATTTATTTCCAACGAGCTAGCTAACGTGGCACTTATGTTTTATTTTTAAAAAATATATAGTTTTTATTATTTTGTTATTATTTTTATTTTTATTGAAAAACTTTTTTAAAATTTTTCTTTTATCTTTCTTTCTCCTTATTCTCCATCTTCTTCAATATTCTTATTAGGGATGTACATAAGCTTGAGTTGGGGAGTTTTTGACCAACCCAAAAATTCGAGGTTGGTCATTCATTCAACTCAACTAACTCTATTCATAAAGTAACTTGACCAACCCAATGAGTTGGGTTGGGTCTTCAAGATAATATTTTTCTTGAATTAATAACTAAAATCGTATAAAATTCAAATATCAAACTTCAAATTGCATAACATCTTAACGTTTGTTAGAAGTCTAGAAAAAATATTAAAAATTGACAAATAATGCATTTATAAGTATATATGTAATAAAATAAAATAAAAAGACAAACTTTGGATTGAGTTGGGTAAACTCACGAGCCTAAAAAAGTAAATCACGAGAAGCAGACTTTAACTTTCAGATTCTCAAACTTCCAAATCCTAACCCAACTCAACTCTTATGATTTGGGTTGGGTAGTCCAGAGGTGTTAGGGTTATCGGGTTATTTGTACACCCTTTACTTTTTATTCTCATTTTTTTTCTTCTCGAGCACCATAAATTGCAGAGGACCAAACCTCTTCTTCTTATTTTCTTCTTCTTCTCCACTCAAAACCCATCCATGAAAATCTCTCTAAGACCCATCAAATTCCACCACATGTAATGGCTCCAACCACCATTGCCCAAAATCATTAATAGATTCGAATCCACGAACCTATACCCAACCACTTTTGTCCAGTTGATATCTCTTTCTTCAAATAAGTAGTTCAAATGCTCACCGGATCCTTCTTGCTGCTAACAATTAACCCACCTTCAAAAATCCACATCCCTCAGGTGAAATCCATTCCCAAACACCAACAATCCAATTTCAAGCTCTCTGAGCACATAAATGCCCTAATAGCCTCCAAATTAATCCGTTTGCCTCTTTTCATGCGCGAATTCTCCTCGAAACTACCTCAAAATCCTCACTCTCGGTATGCTCAATTTCCCTCCCCAGTCCTCACCTCGTCATCATAGCTCATTCCAGACCCTCTATAATTTTGATTGCTCGAGAAGAAGAAAGAAATAGAAGATGGAGAAGAGGAGAGAGAAAGAGAAAAGAAAATTTGAAAAAATGTTTTTTCAATAAAAATAATAATAATAAATAATAAAAAACTATATTTTTAAATAAAACATAAGTGCCAAGTCAACTTAGAAATAACCAAAAATTTTGACAGGATGCCTAAGAGTGTAACTAAATGTGTAAAATTTAAGGAAGTTTTGAATTTTGATTTTTGCCCTTTATTTTGAAAAATAAATAGGTATATTTTTGTCACAAAAGTTTCAAATATTTCAAATAAGTGTCTTTTCATGGTACTAGCCCTTGACCTAACAAAGAACAGAGAGCTTCGGTTCAAGAGAAAGACAAAGGAACAATGGGAGTGGAGAAGGAGGTGCTGAGATCTGGAACCAGGTCCCAAACCCACCGCCGGACAGTTGGTCACCGTTCACTGCACCGGTTTCGGTCAGTTTCCTTTACCCACTTCTCTCTTCGACAAAACCCTAATTTCTCACTTTTCACATCTTTAATCTGTTTGGTTTCAAGAAAATGCGCCTGAACAATGTTTGGGTCAATAATCGTGTTCCATTTTCCTTCATACTTTGATCCAGATTGAGGTTTATTTGCCATTTCTTTTGAATAGTATTATTAATTCAGTAATTATAATTGAAAGGATGAATCATGAGATTGAATACTTAGCGATATCATAGTGGTAAGACGATGGTTAACACTTTTTTATATTCATATTGCTTATTCAAGGTATATATCTCTCTCTGTGCATTTATTAGAGGATTAAACCATGCACCAACATTGAACTGAAGTATGGCGTTTAGTCATTGATCTTGCATCTATACTTACTTTCAAATTGATGTGTTTATGTTATGTAAGACTTAAGATAGTTTAGTAAATGACTTTCCATTGTTATTGATTGGTATATGAATGAAGGGAAGTCGTTCTTCTCCTTTCCTGTAATGTTGATCTCTGTGTTTTGGAATGAAAAAACCAAGTGATTTTAGATGTGGTGGTTTCCTCCTTTGGGAGAGGAACTAGAACATTTCCTCATCATGCCCTCCCCCAAGTTATTTTCTTTCATTTTCCTCACCGTTGAATTTCTTCTGCAGGAAAAAATGGCAATCTTTCTGAGAAGTTTTGGAGGTAAGTTGTTTTCCTGTCTCTTTGTATCAAATGTGCATGCCATGTACATGAAGATCTGTTTATTGATGTATAATTTTCTCTTATTTGCACAAAGGACCCCGGACAGAAGCCTTTCTCATTTAAAATTGGTCAAGGCTCAGTTATAAAAGGTACTTGTCCTGCATATTACTCTCAGGTTGCTTAAGAAAGCCAGAACATTTGCATTTAATATCAATCAAGCACTTATTTTAGTCTTTAGACTATTTCTTTTGCTCCCTCAACTTTGAAAATTTATATGTATATATATATATATATGTTTTGTCAAATTTTCAAGTTTTTTATTTTCACACATTCATCTGTGAAAAGATTAGGGACAAAACTGTAAAATGATATATACGTTTAAGACAAAATTACATTTAGCATAGTTTATTCTATGAAACTTAATATTGATTTGGGCAGTCTAAGATTTGAAGAACTATGTTTATCAATTGTGGATGCTAGGTCACTCTAGTCTTTTCTGCAAAAAGCATATAGGTGTTTTTGTGTGGATAGGATACTTTAGCAACCCCATTACTTGATGTAAGTTATGTCCTTTCAATAGTGAGGATTACAAACTTGGAACTGAACATTAAATTGAGCATTTTAAAGATTGAGGATGAAATAATAAAGTTAATGATAGTTCAGGGCCAATATAAGAGTTGAACAATAATTGAAATGGATAAAAGTGCTTTACATAATTGATTCTGGGCTTCTTTGTTTCTTTTATTTTCCTTTTAAGCATTCTTTCTCCATTTCCATATCAATAGTTCATCTTTTATTTACTTTGTTCTGTTTTCCAATCAAGAAGGTATTTACCTGCGACTTCATATGGCTCAGTAGGAGACTTTCTGAAAGTCAGTTTACTGTTTTATCTTTTATCAAAAGATGATTCATGTTTCATGTTTCATGTTACAAACATTTGTGTATTGATGCATTTAAGCCTTGGCTATACAAATCACACTCAACAACAATGGATCCTTGGTGCAGGGGATGTTAAAAAATTGTGTTAAAATTTTGCTATTGCTTCTTGAAAATGTAATTTATCCACTAAAACACTTTATATGTTGAATGTTTATTAGTTATTGTCACCTGCAGGGTTTTGTTGGCTATTTGGATGTTTGTTTTAAATGTGGATTTGATTTGTCTCTTTGGTTTAATTTGTAGGATGGGATGAAGGTGTGCTTGGCATGCAAGTGGGAGAAGTTGCTCGTCTCGGGTAAAATATTTAGTCCTGTTTCCTTGCTTTCAAAAAAAGATAACACGCTCCTAATACAACCTATAGCTCGTAATCAATATTTTATGATGTTTATGCAGCTTAAAGTTGTATTGAACTCCTATTTAAATGACATTTTATTGCATATAGTTTTGGTGCAGTCACTTGGAAATGTTTCAATTTCTATATTATTTGACAGAAAATTTTCTACTTGAGCAACTTGGTAAAGTCAGAATGGTTTAAAAATGTCCACTTCTGAACTTGGGATGTAATTATACTACATACTTCTCCTCACGGTGGATAATTTAACGTTCAGTCTATCAAAGTTTCAAAACCTAGCTTCAGGTTATTTTGTCAGTAGCCATTTTCCTTTGTGATTCCGATACGATACAGTAAATATGTTGGTTCTGGTTTTTGTGCTTTCTAGAAACATTTATCTTGTCACACAGGACTCATTTGTTGTTGCAGGCATCTAATTGGCCCATAGAATACTGTGATTTTACCATATTCTTATCTTACACCTTTTCTTTTTGCATGTTGAATGATTCTTCCAGTGCTCTCAGACTATGCTTATGGCCCAAGTGGGTTCCCTGCATGGGGCATACAACCCAGTTCAGTGTTGGTCTTTGAAATTGAAGTTCTGAGTGCTCAGTGATCAAATCTTTCTACACTGCAAATGTAGTTTATTATGAACAACTCTGCTTTCGGCTGCGTTTTTACGATAGATAATTGTTATCCATTCAGACTCAGTATGTATGTTTTATTTCAAGTTAGGTCTGGCTCTCTTGGTTATGAAGCTGTATTTGCTTTGCCTGGATCATCTAAATCACTTCTATTACAAGTACATTAATAGAAGTGCTTTAGTGTGCTTTAATGATATCACTTTTTTTTTTCATATATGTCGACTGTAGTTATATATATATATATATAAATCACTTCTATTACAAGTACATTAATAAGAAGTGCTTTGGTGTGCTTTTTAATGATATCACTTTTATTTGTTCATATATTTCGACTGTAGTTATATATATATATTTGACTGATTAATATTTATTTTAAAATATCCCTACATTTGAAGGATGTGTTTAAAGAAATTTTTGTATTTATTTAAATTTAAAAATTTAAAATAAATGATTAATATTTTTTCCATAAATTTGAAGGCTTTATATAAGTGCTTTGGTTTCTTTTTATGCAGTGCGAGTTCTGAATATCACTTAAGTGGTGTGATGGAAGAAAATCTTTATATACCTATTTTCTTGAGTTTTCAATCTTTATCTATTGTATCTATTTTGCCGGTGATCAATTAAAACAAATGTTCGATGGATTTATAACTTGAATTTTATAAACGAAGAACTTGCGTTAATTTTTACACTCTTATTTGATAATCATTTAGTTTTTTTATTTTTGAAATTAAAGCTACAAATACTATTTTCATTTATGGATTTTCATATTTTCTTATTTATCTTTGACTTATGTTTTTCAGAAATCAGTATATGTCTTAAAAAATTAAAAAAGGAAGTTTTTATTTTGGATTCAGATTAGAAATTCAAATCTTTTAAGGAAAGATAAAACTATAGTAAAGAAGATGAAAATTATTTGTAGAGGATGGTGAGTGAGCAAATTTCAAAACTTAAAAGCTAAAAATGAAGGCCCGTTGAAAATTATTTGTTTTTTTTTTTCATTTTTGGTTTTGAAAATTAAGCATATAAATACCTCAATTTAAATTTACTCATTTTGTTATCTATTTTTAATCCATGTTTTAAAAAACCAAACTATGTTTTCAAAAGTAATTTTCAAAAGTAGTTTTGTTTTTTAGAATTCCATTAAAGAAATTCAAATGTTTCATTTAGGAAGATAAAAACTATTATAAAGAAATTGGGGAAAACAAGCTTAATTTTAAAAAACTAAAAACCAAATAGTTATCATTTTTTTTTTTTTTTTTTATCAAATGAGATGTTTATTGACTATTATTTTACTTTTATTGAGATGGTAATACGTTATCCAATGAGCAATGTTTGAATTTACAATTATTATTTTACTCATTGAAGTGTTATTAATGAATACACCTACCATTATTTTTCTAGTATTTATGTTAAGGCATCTCTACGTTTTTAAAGAGTTGGTTTGTTGAAATTTTTATCCCTATTCGCAATGTGATATAAAAAACAAAGTTGAGTTTTCATTCCTATTGAGTCAAGATCTCCAAAGTTTAGATTGTCCTACTTGAACTATTTAGACACTATTTATCACGGGTTAGACCTTATCCCATCTTTCTAGGTTGAATCTTACAATCTAACGATCACTCATATGGATATTAGTACATGCATGTTAATGACATTGAGGACTCTTGAAAAATCGTATAAAAAATAATATTTTCCAAATGTTAAAAGTCTTTACTTGGGATCCCAATGAAAACATAATACAAAATAAAATGATTAATTAGTTTAAAGTAATTCTATAGCATAACCATTAAAGAAAATTAAAAAAAAAAAGACAAAACATGAGACTTCATAAATGTGGGGGAAAAGGAAGATTTTATTTGTCTCTCATGGCACAATTAACAAACTATCTCATTACTTACCCTAGATGTTCTTGCTATTACCTAAAAAGTTTAAAGAAAGTGTTGAGTATTAAAGATACGCAAACAAGTAACCACTACTACGATCAAGATATGCAAATACATGCAACATGGATTATGATACTTTTAAGCCCTGTCCCGATAATCATTTGGTTTTTGAAAATTGTACTTGTTTTTCTCACCATTTCTCTACAAATGCTTTTATCTCTTTTAAGAAAAACATTTGAGTTTCTTACAGAATTTTAAAAACAGAGCGATTATTGAAAACTTGGTTATTAATAGGCCTTTTTTTTTTTTTTTTTAAGTTTCAAAATTAGCTTCGTTTATGAAAACATATGTAAAATGTAGATTAGAAAACATGAAAGCCAATGAGGTGGGAAGCAGTTATTTATAGTAGAGATGTTTTTTTAACCCTTAGAAACCTACTCGAATAGGACCATGAATCCCCTTTGATTACGGGGAATAGGGAAGTGAGCGTGGAGAGTTTTCTCCTCCGTTGGCTAAACGAGGACAAAGACAGAGATTATATTCCACGATCTCACCACAGCCCGACACTGATTCTTACGCCTTCACACTTGATTATTGAAATACACACACATATTGGCTATAAATAATTTTTTTTTTTAAAAACTATGGTAGGTGACACGAGTTAGTCGAGGCTCCACCAAATTACAATTTATTAAAATCGATCATAAGCTGGTTGTAGCATTGTCCAAATCCATACTCAATCCATGACTCATGTGGAGTTAAAGATGTCCTACTTTTGTTAGTTTTGCCCTTGGATTCATTCCAAGTTTAAAGGTTGACTAAATCCTTATTCAATTCTTGACTCAAGTGGAGTTAAGAACGGTCCTCCTTTGCTTCACCCTTGTTATATTTTGCACTTTTTTTTTTTATTAACTTTTCTTTAATTTCTTTTTAGAGAACTTTATCTCACTATTTCTCTAAATACCTTTTATCCACCATCAGGTAAATAAAGATTTAATTCATTTTGTGAATTTATTTATTTTGGTCAGGATGCCCTCAGTGAAGTTTATTAAAGCAAGCATAAAGGTGACCAACGCCTGACTTTCTTCTCCCAACAATTCATCTTAGGAGTTCATCGTGACTAGAATGGTCCTTTCTTCCTTGTAGTTTAAGATGGAGTTCATCCTTGCTTTACGGTGGAGGTATTCAAAGCCTTTTGTCTCAGAAGATGAAGTGACAATGAACACCTCAAATTTGAAGATGAAGCGACAAAAAATCATCAAACTCGAAGATGGCGGCGATAACAAAGCCTTTATACTTGGGGTGGGGTGAGCGACTTAACCTTCAATTTGAAGGCGAAGCGTACATAACCTTTGAAACTTGGAGACAGCGGGGCAGCAAGACAAAGCTTTAAACTTGGAGAAGCGGCGATACATCCTTCCGAACTTAGAGGAAAGAAAGCGACAACTCATCCTTCAAATTTGAGAAGGCATGGCGACATCGATGCCTTCGAGCTTAGAGACAGATAGCGATGCAACCTTCAAACTTGGAGAGAAAGGACAACGAAGCCTTGAACTTAGAGAGAAGCGATGAAGCTCTTTGACTTTGAGATGGCAAACCGGCGATAGAGTCTTTAACTTGATGAAGCCTTACGGCTTGAAGAGAAAAAACTCAAATTTGTAAGAGAGACATGAAGCTAGCTACATGAACTTAATTTGTAACGTCTTGTTCACTACAATGCAAGACCTTCAAATTTCGGTGTTGCTACCATAGTAAATAGTTAACCTTCAATTTACATTGTCATGCCTTAGTGAATTGTATGACACACTTTTTTTTAGTGGCTAAACTTAAAGTTTGTGTTTAAGTCACGCCTCACGTTTTAAGAAAAAGATTAATTCATAATGTAGTTCGAGAATTTTGTTGGGTCGTTCACTTTAAGCTTGTGTGGACCAAGGCATCATGCAATTTAGACTCTTGCAATAAGGAACTTTTACAATTTAAATATACTCCATCGTCCACCATGATCTTAATCGGATCCTTGATTTGTAGGATTTGTTATAATGATGAGATTTTTCTTCACGTTCAAGTAACCCTCAATGTAATTATGAGAACAAAGAACTTCCTTTTCATACTAAAGGGATGTTACTATGAATCTTGTTTTTTGAAGTTCACTTCATCGAACAATTACGCTTTTAAGGATTTCATCTTTTTTTTCATATTGATCGCTTATTACTTTGAGGCAACCAAAACATATGTTGAAGTTCTATCTTTCTTTGATGTTGAGATGCTTAGCGTTTGAAAGATTGAAGGTCGAGTTGAAATAAGAGTTGGTCATAGACCTTCATCTTTTATTGTGACCATATCGTTCTTTGAAAGAGTAGAAGTTTGAGTAGTTGAGCGCTTGATATGATCAAACACAAAATTCCTTTGCCTCGACTTTCAGTCATCAACTTCATTCACTTCAATGTAGTATGAACTTGTAGAAGTTTCCTTCTTTCTTCATCGGAAGAAAAAATTTCTCGAGAAGAACTTTGTTAAAGTCATCGTTTGGCGAGGTTGAGAGAAGATTTTTATACCCTTTTCTTATCTAATTTAGATTTCCTTAGATTCTTCTTTGTTTGGTGTTTTGTCCTTGTATTTGTGGCTTCTAAATTGACAAGGCATAAAGGTCAACCTTATCTTTATTTGTAGTGATTTGATTACGTCTTAAAGTTTTTTCTTGGTACCTCGAGGTTGAAATCAAAGGGCAGAGGCTCGAAGATTCTAAATTGGACTAAAGTGCACCTCGACAATGAAAGCGAGGACTAGCGTGTATTTGACTACATGTATTTGTTTATTCACTGCAACATGGTTTGTTTGAGCCGATTCATCGAGGTCTAGCTCAATTTTTCCTTTTTAGCTAATATTAGAATTAACTCTTTTAGAACAAAACATTTCTCTATCGGGTGATTGATGACTGAAGTGATACTTACAATAATATGGATCATTAACTTTTCCATCTTTTTTTACGCTTACACTCTGGATGTTCAATCGTGATGTGTCCATTGTTCCAACATGTCAAGAATATCAATTAGGAAAAGAGTAGGCTTTTTTGTCTTCCTTCAAAGTTAAATGAGCGTCTTCCATGTTCTTGTCGTTTTTCAACCTTCTTGTCTTTGAAGACAACTTGAGAGAGGTTGTATTTACAATCATAGACTCTTTAAGTCACCTCGATTGTACTTTCCTTCTTTCTTCATACTAGAGACTAGAAGGTCTCTATCTCCTCGACTAACAATACTCAACTCTATATCGTAGGCATAAAGTTGCTAGCCGCTCAAAGTGCGACTTTATATCTTGAAGGATGTAGGAAGTTCTCAATGCATGCCATAAATGCACATTTCAACAAGTGAGACAGTTTAGTGAGATGATCTTTGAAATCGAGACTCATGGCTTTCAAGCAGATATGTAGCGACAATGGGTACACTTTTCTTTGTCTAGTGTTGGTGAACTTGAACATGCTAATAGTTTTCCTCGTCTTTGTAGTAGCGATTCAAGAACTCTATTTCAAGCTGTTTTCCAACTACTCGATTGTCTCAAAGCTCCAGTTAGTATACTGACCAAAATATTTCCTTTTAACATCTGACGCAACTGCTTGACTAGAAGGTCACTATGAATTCCAACATTCTCACATATAAAAATAGTGAGCAACATGTTGCTTTGGAATTTTGGAGAGTGGCATTCGGGTGAGCATCCTCAAGTTGTCGATTCTCTTAGCATATGGTTTGAAATACATCGGAGAATTTTGGGTGAGAGCTTGCCAAATTGAGCTATAACGGAGCTCATAATCATATTTTGCATTGTTGGATGAACAAGGAAGTAATTGAAATCAAGAGTTTTGTGGTTGATCTTCATGGACGATAGTCTTTACCATGTCATTTTCTTTGTAGTTGCGAGTCTAACTTTCAATTTGAGCAACTTTTGATTTTGCATTTGATTTTTAGATAGGAAATTTCTTGGTCTCTTTCTTGTTGCCTTCATCGGGAGGTTGATCTTCCTCTCCATCTCTACGCCATCCTTTCATTCACGATCTACATCGACTATCATTTACAAACATCACATCTAGATTCCATCTCCTTTGATTTGTTGGGGTTTGTGCCCTAAAACTAAATGGTTTGTATTTTTGTTCTAATAAATTGTTATTAATTCAATAAAGTGTTATTATTCATTCATTCTGCGATATTGCCTTTGTTTTAACCCCTAAATCTAATAAACTAAACATCAAAGTACATGGAAATGTATCTTTA